>CAUYWW010000184.1:773404-1973404 GCA_963576845.1 Megachile leachella
GCACGTTATATTGCTAATAACGTAAGTAATAAGTATAATTGTTACAGTTCTAGCTATAATAACTGCATAATATGGGTAATAATGCATGTTATATTGATAATAATATAAGTAATAAGTATAATTATTACAGTTCTAGCAATAATAACTGCATAATATGGGTAATAATGCACGTTATATTCCTAATAAGATAAGTAATAAGTATAATTATTACAGTTCTAGCGATAATAACTGCATTATATGGGTAATATTGGATGTTATATTGATAATATCGGGAGTAATAAGTATATTTATTACAGTTCTAGCGATAATACTTGTAAAATATGGCTAAGAGTGCCTGTTATATTGATAACAATAAAAGTAATAAGTATATTTATTGTACTTCTGTCGATAATAACTGCATTATATGGGTAATAATGCATGTTATATTGATGATATTGGGAGTAATAAGTATAATTATTATGGTTCTAGCGATAATAATAGTAAAATATGGCTAATAGTGCATGCTATATTGACAATAATAAAAGTAATAGGTATATTTATTACAGTTCTATCGATAATAACTGCATAATATGGGTAATAATGCATGTTATATTGATGATAATAAAAGTAATAAGTATAATTATTACAGTTCTAGCGATAATAACTGCATTATATGGGTAATAATGGATGTTATATTGATAATATCGGGAGTAATAAGTATAATTATTATAGTTCTATCGATAATAACTGCATAATATAGGTAATAATGCATGTTATATTGATAATATCGGGAGTAATAAGTATAATTATTATAGTTCTATCGATAATAACTGCATAATATAGGTAATAATGCATGTTATATTGATAATATCGGGAGTAATAAGTATAATTATTATAGTTCTAGCGATAATAATAGTAAAATATGGCTAATAGTGCATGTTATGTTGATAATAATAAAAGTAATAAGTATATTTATTATACTTCTGTCGATAATAACTGCATTATATGGGTAATAATGCATATTATATTGATAATATCGGGAGTAATAAGTATAATTATTACAGTTCTAGCGATAATAAAAGTAAAATATGGCTAATAGTGCATGTTATACTGATAATAATAAAAGTAATAAGTATAATTATTACGTATCTAGCTTTAATACAAGTAAAATATCGCTAAGAGTGCCTGTTATATCGATAATAATAAAAGTAATAATTATATTTATTGTACTTCTGTCGATAATAACTGCATTATATGGGTAATAATGCATGTTATATTGATAATATCGGGAGTAATAAGTATAATTATTACAGTTCTAGCGATAATAATAGTAAAATATGGCTAATAGTGCATGTTATATTGATAATAATAGAAGTAGTAAGTATATTTATTATAGTTCTATCCATAATAACTGCATAATATGGGTAATAATGCATGTTATATTGATGATAGTAAAAGTAATATGTATATTTATTATAGTTCTAGCGATAATAACTGCATAATATGGGTAATAATGCATGTTATTTGATGATAGTAAAAGTAATACGTATATTTATTATAGTTCTAGCGATAATAACTGCATAATATGGGTAATAATGCATGTTATATTGCTAATAAGATAAGTAATAAGTATAATTATTACAGTTCTAGCGATAATAACTGCATTATATGGGTAATAATGCATGTTATATTGGTAATATTGGGAGCAATAAGTATAATTATTATGGTTCTAGCGATAATAATAGTAAAATATGGCTAATAGTGCATGTTATAATGACAATAATAAAAGTAATAGGTATATTTATTACAGTTCTATCGATAATAACTGCATAATATGGGTAATAATGCATGTTATATTGATGATAATAAATGTAATAAGTATAATTATTACAGTTCTAGCGATAATAACTGCATTATATGGGTAATAATGGATGTTATATTGATAATATCGGGAGTAATAAGTATAATTATTATAGTTCTATCGATAATAACTGCATAATATAGGTAATAATGCATGTTATATTGATCATAACAAAAGTAATACGTATATTTATTATGGTTCTAGCGATAATAACTGCATTATATGGGTAACAATGGATGTTATATTGATAATATCGGGAGTAGTAAGTATATTTATTATAGTTCCAGCGATAATAACTGCATAATATGGGTAATAATGCACGTTATATTGCTAATAACGTAAGTAATAAGTCTAATTGTTACAGTTCTAGCTATAATAACTGCATAATATGGGTAATAATGCATGTTATATTGCTAATAAGATAAGTAATAAGTATAATTATTACAGTTCTAGCGATAATAACTGCATTATATGGGCAATAATTCATGTTATATTGATAATATCGGGAGTAATAAGTATAATTATTATAGTTCTAGCGATAATAATAGTAAAATATGGCTAATTGTGCATGTTATGTTGATAATAATAAAAGTAATAAGTATATTTATTACAGTTCTATCGATAATAACTGCATAATATGGGTAATAATGCATGTTATATTGATGATAACATAAGTAATAAGTACAATTATTACAGTTCTAGCGATAATAACTGCATTATATGGGTAATAATGGATGTTATATTGATAATATCGGGAGTAATAAGTATAATTATTACAGTTCTAGCGATAATACTAGTAAAATATGGCTAAGAGTGCATGCTATATTGACAATAATAAAAGTAATAGGTATATTTATTACAGTTCTATCGATAATAACTGCATAATATGGGTAATAATGCATGTTATTTGATGATAGTAAAAGTAATACGTATATTTATTATAGTTCTAGCGATAATAACTGCATAATATGGGTAATAATGCATGTTATATTGATAATAATGTAAGTAATAAGTATAATTATTACAGTTCTAGCGATAATAACTGCATAATATGGGTAATAATGCATGCTATATTGATAATAATATATGTAATAAGTATAATTATTACAGTTCTAGCGATAGTAACTGAATTATATGGGTAATAATGCATGTTATATTGATAATATTGGGAGTAATAAGTATAATTGTTATGGTTCTAGCGATAATAATAGTAAAATATGGCTAATTGTGCATGTTATGTTGATAATAATAAAAGTAATAAGTATATTTATTACAGTTCTATCGATAATAACTGCATAATATGGGTAATAATGCATGTTATATTGATGATAACATAAGTAATAAGTACAATTATTACAGTTCTAGCGATAATAACTGCATTATATGGGTAATAATGGATGTTATATTGATAATATCGGGAGTAATAAGTATAATTATTACAGTTCTAGCGATAATACTAGTAAAATATGGCTAAGAGTGCATGCTATATTGACAATAATAAAAGTAATAGGTATATTTATTACAGTTCTATCGATAATAACTGCATAATATGGGTAATAATGCATGTTATATTGATGATAATAAAAGTAATAAGTATAATTATTACAGTTCTAGCGATAATAACTGCATTATATGGGTAATAATGCATGTTATATTGATGATAATAAAAGTAATAAGTATAATTATTACAGTTCTAGCGATAATAACTGCATTATATGGGTAATAATGGATGTTATATTGATAATATCGGGAGTAATAAGTATAATTATTATGGTTCTAGCGATAATAATAGTAAAATATGGCTAATAGTGCATGCTATATTGACAATAATAAAAGTAATAGGTATATTTATTACAGTTCTATCGATAATAACTGCATAATATGGGTAATAATGCATGTTATATTGATGATAATAAAAGTAATAAGTATAATTATTATAGTTCTATCGATAATAACTGCATAATATAGGTAATAATGCATGTTATATTGATCATAACAAAAGTAATACGTATATTTATTATGGTTCTAGCGATAATAACTGCATTATATGGGTAATAATGGATGTTATATTGATAATATCGGGAGTAGTAAGTATATTTATTATAGTTCCAGCGATAATAACTGCATAATATAGGTAATAATGCATGTTATATTGATAATAATAAAAGTAATAATTATAATTATTACAGTTCTAGCGATAATAACTGCATTATATGGGTAATAATGGATGTTATATTGATAATATCGGGCGTAATAAGTATTATTATTACAGTTCTAGCGATAATACTAGTAAAATATGGCTAAGAGTGCCTGTTATATTGATAATAATAAAAGTAATAAGTATATTTATTATACTTCTGTCGATAATAACTGCATTATATGGGTAATAATGCATGTTATATTGATAATATCGGGAGTAATAAGTATAATTATTATAGTTCTAGCGATAATAAAAGTAAAATATGGCTAATAGTGCATGTTATACTGATAATAATAAAAGTAATAAGTATATTTATTATACTTCTGTCGATAATAACTGCATTATGTGGGTAATAATGCATGTTATATTGATAATAATATAAGTAATAAGTATAATTATTACAGTTCTAGCGATAATACATGCATTATATGGGTAATAATGCATGTTATATTGGTAATATTGGGAGTAATAAGTATAATTATTATGGTTCTAGCGATAATAATAGTAAAATATGGCTAATAGTGCATGTTATATTGACAATAATAAAAGTAATAGGTATATTTATTACAGTTCTATCGATAATAACTGCATAATATGGGTAATAATGCATGTTATTTGATGATAGTAAAAGTAATACGTATATTTATTATAGTTCTAGCGATAATAACTGCATAATATGGGTAATAATGCACGTTATATTGCTAATAACATAAGTAATAAGTATAATTATCACAGTTCTAGCTATAATAACTGCATTATATGGGTAATAATGGATGTTATATTGATAATATCGGGAGTAATAAGTATAATTATTACAGTTCTAGCTTTAATACAAGTAAAATATGGCTAAGAGTGCCTGTTATATCGATAACAATGAAAGTAATAATTATATTTATTGTACTTCTGTCGATAATAACTGCATTATATGGGTAATAATGCATGTTATATTGATAATATCGGGAGTAATAAGTATAATTATTACAGTTCTAGCCATAATAATAGTAAAATATGGCTAATAGTGCATGTTATATTGATAATAATAGAAGTAATAAGTATATTTATTATAGTTCTATCGATAATAACTGCATAATATGGGTAATAATGCATGTTATATTGATGATAGTAAAAGTAATATGTATATTTATTATAGTTCTAGCGATAATAACTGCATAATATGGGTAATAATGCATGTTATTTGATGATAGTAAAAGTAATACGTATATTTATTATAGTTCTAGCGATAATAACTGCATAATATGGGTAATAATGCATGTTATATTGATAATAATGTAAGTAATAAGTATAATTATTACAGTTCTAGCGATAATAACTGCATAATATGGGTAATAATGCATGCTATATTGATAATAATATATGTAATAAGTATAATTATTACAGTTCTAGCGATAGTAACTGAATTATATGGGTAATAATGCATGTTATATTGATAATATTGGGAGTAATAAGTATAATTGTTATGGTTCTAGCGACAATAATAGTAAAATATGGCTAATTGTGCATGTTATGTTGATAATAATAAAAGTAATAAGTATATTTATTACAGTTCTATCGATAATAGCTGCATAATATGGGTAATAATGCATGTTATATTGATGATAACATAAGTAATAAGTACAATTATTACAGTTCTAGCGATAATAACTGCATTATATGGGTAATAATGGATGTTATATTGATAATATCGGGAGTAATAAGTATAATTATTACAGTTCTAGCGATAATACTAGTAAAATATGGCTAAGAGTGCATGCTATATTGACAATAATAAAAGTAATAGGTATATTTATTACAGTTCTATCGATAATAACTGCATAATATGGGTAATAATGCATGTTATATTGATGATAATAAAAGTAATAAGTATAATTATTACAGTTCTAGCGATAATAACTGCATTATATGGGTAATAATGGATGTTATATTGATAATATCGGGAGTAATAAGTATAATTATTATAGTTCTATCGATAATAACTGCATAATATAGGTAATAATGCATGTTATATTGATCATAACAAAAGTAATACGTATATTTATTATGGTTCTAGCGATAATAACTGCATTATATGGGTAATAATGGATGTTATATTGATAATATCGGGAGTAGTAAGTATATTTATTATAGTTCCAGCGATAATAACTGCATAATATAGGTAATAATGCATGTTATATTGATAATAATAAAAGTAATAATTATAATTATTACAGTTCTAGCGATAATAACTGCATAATATGGGTAATAATGCACGTTATATTGCTAATAACGTAAGTAATAAGTATAATTGTTACAGTTCTAGCTATAATAACTGCATAATATGGGTAATAATGCATGTTATATTGATAATAATATAAGTAATAAGTATAATTATTACAGTTCTAGCAATAATAACTGCATAATATGGGTAATAATGCACGTTATATTCCTAATAAGATAAGTAATAAGTATAATTATTACAGTTCTAGCGATAATAACTGCATTATATGGGTAATAATGCATGTTATATTGGTAATATTGGGAGCAATAAGTATAATTATTATGGTTCTAGCGATAATAATAGTAAAATATGGCTAATAGTGCATGTTATAATGACAATAATAAAAGTAATAGGTATATTTATTACAGTTCTATCGATAATAACTGCATAATATGGGTAATAATGCATGTTATATTGATGATAATAAATGTAATAAGTATAATTATTACAGTTCTAGCGATAATAACTGCATTATATGGGTAATAATGGATGTTATATTGATAATATCGGGAGTAATAAGTATAATTATTATAGTTCTATCGATAATAACTGCATAATATAGGTAATAATGCATGTTATATTGATCATAACAAAAGTAATACGTATATTTATTATGGTTCTAGCGATAATAACTGCATTATATGGGTAACAATGGATGTTATATTGATAATATCGGGAGTAGTAAGTATATTTATTATAGTTCCAGCGATAATAACTGCATAATATAGGTAATAATGCATGTTATATTGATAATAATAAAAGTAATAATTATAATTATTACAGTTCTAGCGATAATAACTGCATAATATGGGTAATAATGCACGTTATATTGCTAATAACGTAAGTAATAAGTATAATTGTTACAGTTCTAGCTATAATAACTGCATAATATGGGTAATAATGCATGTTATATTGATAATAATATAAGTAATAAGTATAATTATTACAGTTCTAGCAATAATAACTGCATAATATGGGTAATAATGCACGTTATATTCCTAATAAGATAAGTAATAAGTATAATTATTACAGTTCTAGCGATAATAACTGCATTATATGGGTAATATTGGATGTTATATTGATAATATCGGGAGTAATAAGTATATTTATTACAGTTCTAGCGATAATACTTGTAAAATATGGCTAAGAGTGCCTGTTATATTGATAACAATAAAAGTAATAAGTATATTTATTGTACTTCTGTCGATAATAACTGCATTATATGGGTAATAATGCATGTTATATTGATGATATTGGGAGTAATAAGTATAATTATTATGGTTCTAGCGATAATAATAGTAAAATATGGCTAATAGTGCATGCTATATTGACAATAATAAAAGTAATAGGTATATTTATTACAGTTCTATCGATAATAACTGCATAATATGGGTAATAATGCATGTTATATTGATGATAATAAAAGTAATAAGTATAATTATTACAGTTCTAGCGATAATAACTGCATTATATGGGTAATAATGGATGTTATATTGATAATATCGGGAGTAATAAGTATAATTATTATAGTTCTATCGATAATAACTGCATAATATAGGTAATAATGCATGTTATATTGATAATATCGGGAGTAATAAGTATAATTATTATAGTTCTATCGATAATAACTGCATAATATAGGTAATAATGCATGTTATATTGATAATATCGGGAGTAATAAGTATAATTATTATAGTTCTAGCGATAATAATAGTAAAATATGGCTAATAGTGCATGTTATGTTGATAATAATAAAAGTAATAAGTATATTTATTATACTTCTGTCGATAATAACTGCATTATATGGGTAATAATGCATATTATATTGATAATATCGGGAGTAATAAGTATAATTATTACAGTTCTAGCGATAATAAAAGTAAAATATGGCTAATAGTGCATGTTATACTGATAATAATAAAAGTAATAAGTATAATTATTACGTATCTAGCTTTAATACAAGTAAAATATCGCTAAGAGTGCCTGTTATATCGATAATAATAAAAGTAATAATTATATTTATTGTACTTCTGTCGATAATAACTGCATTATATGGGTAATAATGCATGTTATATTGATAATATCGGGAGTAATAAGTATAATTATTACAGTTCTAGCGATAATAATAGTAAAATATGGCTAATAGTGCATGTTATATTGATAATAATAGAAGTAGTAAGTATATTTATTATAGTTCTATCCATAATAACTGCATAATATGGGTAATAATGCATGTTATATTGATGATAGTAAAAGTAATATGTATATTTATTATAGTTCTAGCGATAATAACTGCATAATATGGGTAATAATGCATGTTATTTGATGATAGTAAAAGTAATACGTATATTTATTATAGTTCTAGCGATAATAACTGCATAATATGGGTAATAATGCATGTTATATTGCTAATAAGATAAGTAATAAGTATAATTATTACAGTTCTAGCGATAATAACTGCATTATATGGGTAATAATGCATGTTATATTGGTAATATTGGGAGCAATAAGTATAATTATTATGGTTCTAGCGATAATAATAGTAAAATATGGCTAATAGTGCATGTTATAATGACAATAATAAAAGTAATAGGTATATTTATTACAGTTCTATCGATAATAACTGCATAATATGGGTAATAATGCATGTTATATTGATGATAATAAATGTAATAAGTATAATTATTACAGTTCTAGCGATAATAACTGCATTATATGGGTAATAATGGATGTTATATTGATAATATCGGGAGTAATAAGTATAATTATTATAGTTCTATCGATAATAACTGCATAATATAGGTAATAATGCATGTTATATTGATCATAACAAAAGTAATACGTATATTTATTATGGTTCTAGCGATAATAACTGCATTATATGGGTAACAATGGATGTTATATTGATAATATCGGGAGTAGTAAGTATATTTATTATAGTTCCAGCGATAATAACTGCATAATATGGGTAATAATGCACGTTATATTGCTAATAACGTAAGTAATAAGTCTAATTGTTACAGTTCTAGCTATAATAACTGCATAATATGGGTAATAATGCATGTTATATTGCTAATAAGATAAGTAATAAGTATAATTATTACAGTTCTAGCGATAATAACTGCATTATATGGGCAATAATTCATGTTATATTGATAATATCGGGAGTAATAAGTATAATTATTATAGTTCTAGCGATAATAATAGTAAAATATGGCTAATTGTGCATGTTATGTTGATAATAATAAAAGTAATAAGTATATTTATTACAGTTCTATCGATAATAACTGCATAATATGGGTAATAATGCATGTTATATTGATGATAACATAAGTAATAAGTACAATTATTACAGTTCTAGCGATAATAACTGCATTATATGGGTAATAATGGATGTTATATTGATAATATCGGGAGTAATAAGTATAATTATTACAGTTCTAGCGATAATACTAGTAAAATATGGCTAAGAGTGCATGCTATATTGACAATAATAAAAGTAATAGGTATATTTATTACAGTTCTATCGATAATAACTGCATAATATGGGTAATAATGCATGTTATTTGATGATAGTAAAAGTAATACGTATATTTATTATAGTTCTAGCGATAATAACTGCATAATATGGGTAATAATGCATGTTATATTGATAATAATGTAAGTAATAAGTATAATTATTACAGTTCTAGCGATAATAACTGCATAATATGGGTAATAATGCATGCTATATTGATAATAATATATGTAATAAGTATAATTATTACAGTTCTAGCGATAGTAACTGAATTATATGGGTAATAATGCATGTTATATTGATAATATTGGGAGTAATAAGTATATTTTTTATAGTTCTGACGATAATAACAGTATAATATGGGTAATAATGCATGTTATATTGATAATATTGGGAGTAATGAGTATAATTATTGTAGTTCTCGCGATAATAACTGCATAATATGGGTAATAATGCATGTTATATTGATAATATTGGGAGTAATAAGTATATTTATTATAGTTCTGACGATAATAACTGTATAATATGGGTAAGAATGCATAACATTTTGATAAAATTAGGAGTAATAGGTATAATTATTATAGTTCTAGCGATAATAACTGCATAATATGCGTAATAGTGCATGTTATATTGATAATAATAAAAGTAATATGTATAATTATTATAGTTCGAGCGATAATAACTGCATAATATGGGTAATAATGCATGTTATATTGATGATAATAAAAGTAATACGTATATTTATTATAGTTCTATCGATAATAACTGCATAATATGGGTAATAATGCATGTTATATTGATGATAATAAAAGTAATACGTATATTTATTATAGTTCTAGCTATAATAACTGCGTAATATGGGTAATAATGCATGTTATATTGATAATAATATAAGTAATAAGTGTAATTATTACAGTTCTAGCGATGATAACTGCATAATATGGGTAATAATGCACGTTATATTGCTAATAACATAAGTAATAAGTATAATTATTACAGTTCTAGCGATAATAACTGCATTATATGGGTAATAATGGATGTTATATTGATAAAATGAGGAGTAAGTAGTATAATTATCATAGTTCTAGCGATAATAACTGCATAATATCGGTAATAGTGTATGTTATATTGATAATATTGGGAGTAATAAGTATATTTATTGTAGTTCTGGCGATAATAACTGCACAGTATTGGTAATAATGCATGTTACATTGATAATAGTAAAAGTAATAAGTATAATTATTGTAGTTCTAGCGATAATAATTGCATAATATGGGTAATAATGCATGATATGTTGATAATATTGCGAGTAATAAGTATAATTATCATAGTTCTAGCAATAATAACTGCATAATATGGGTAATAATGCATGTTATATTGATAAAATGAGGAGTAAGTAGTATAATTATTATAGTTCTGGCGATAATAACTGCATAATATGGGTAATAGTGCATGTTATACTGATAATAATAAAAGTAGTGAGTATAATTATTGTAGTTCCAGCGATAATAACTGCATAGTACGGGTAATAATGCACGTTATATTGATAATATTGGGAGTAATAAGTATATTTATTATAGTTCTGACGATAATAACAGTATAATATGGGTAATAATGCATGTTATATTGATAAAATGAGGAGTAAGTAGTATAATTATTATAGTTCTGGCGATAATAACTGCATAATATGGGTAATAGTGCATGTTATACTGATAATAATAAAAGTAGTGAGTATAATTATTGTAGTTCCAGCGATAATAACTGCATAGTACGGGTAATAATGCACGTTATATTGATAATATTGGGAGTAATAAGTATATTTATTATAGTTCTGACGATAATAACAGTATAATATGGGTAATAATGCATGTTATATTGATAACATTGGGAGTAATTAGTATATTTATTATAGTTCTGACGATAATAACTGCATAATATCGGTGATAGTGTATGTTATATTGATAATATTGGGAGTAATCAGTATATTTATTATAGTTCTGACGATAATAACAGTATAATATGGGTAATAATGCATGTTGTATTGATAATATTGGGAGTAATAAGTATAATTATCATAGTTCTAGCAATAATAACTGCATAATTAGGGTAATAATGCATGTTATATTGATAAAATGAGGAGTAATAAGTGTAATTATTATAGATCTGGCGATAAGAACTGCATAATATGGGTAATAGTGCATGTTATATTGATAATAATAAAAGTAGTGAGTATAATTATAGTAATTCCAGCGATAATAACTGCATAATATGGGTAATAGTGCATGTTATATTGATAACAATAAAAGTAATATGTATAATTATTATAGTTCGAGCGATAATAACTGCATAATATGGGTAATAGTGCATGTTATACTGATAATAATAAAAGTAGTGAGTATAATTATTGTAGTTCCAGCGATAATAACTGCATAATATGGGTAATAATGCATGTTATACTGATAATAATATAAGTATTAAGTATAACTATTATAGTTCTAGCGATAATAACTGTATAATAGGGGTAATAATGCATGACATACTGATAATATTAGGAGTAATAAGTATAATTATTATAGTTCTAGCGACAATAACTGCATAATATGGGTAACAGTGCATGTTATATTGATAATAATAAAAGTAATAAGTATAATTATTATAGTTCGAGCGATAATAACTGCATAATATGGGTAATAGTGCATGTTATATTGATAATATTGGGAGTAATAAGTATAATTATTATATTTCTGGCGATAATAACTGCATAATATGGGTAATAATGCATGTTGTACTGATAATAATATAAGAAACAAGTAAAACTATTATAGTTTTAGCGATAATATTTGCATAATATGGGTAATAATGCATGTTATATTGATAATATTGGGAGTAATAAGTATAATTATTATAGTTCTGGCGATAATAACTGCATAGTATTGGTAATAATGCATGTTACATTGATAATAGTAAAAGTAATAAGTATAATTATTGTAGTTCTAGCGATAATAACTGCATAATATGGGTAATAATGCATGTTATACTGATAATAATATAAGTAATAAGTATAAATATTATAGTTCTAGCGATAATAACTGTATACTATGGGTAATAATGCATGACATACTGATAATATTAGAAGTAATAAGTATAATTATTATATTTCTAGCGATAATAACTGCATAATATGGGTAATAGTGCATGTTATATTGATAACAATAAAAGTAATAAGTATAATTATTATAGTTCGAGCGATAATAACTGCATAATATAGGTAATAGTGCATGTTATATTGATAATAATAAAAGTAATAAGTATAATTATTGTAGTTCTAGCGATAATAACTGCATAATACGGGTAATAACGCATGTTATATTGATAATAATAAAAGTAATAAGTATAATTATTGTAGTTCTAGCGATAATAACTGCATAATACGGGTAATAACGCATGTTATATTGATAATATTGGGAGTAATAAGTATATTTTTTATAGTTCTGACGATAATAACAGTATAATATGGGTAATAATGCATGTTATATTGATAATATTGGGAGTAATGAGTATAATTATTGTAGTTCTCGCGATAATAACTGCATAATATGGGTAATAATGCATGTTATATTGATAATATTGGGAGTAATAAGTATATTTATTATAGTTCTGACGATAATAACTGTATAATATGGGTAAGAATGCATAACATTTTGATAAAATTAGGAGTAATAAGTATAATTATTATAGTTCTAGCGATAATAACTGCATAATATGCGTAATAGTGCATGTTATATTGATAATAATAAAAGTAATATGTATAATTATTATAGTTCGAGCGATAATAACTGCATAATATGGGTAATAGTGCATGTTATATTGATAACAATAAAAGTAATAAGTATAATTATTATAGTTCTAGCGATAATAGTAGTAAAATATGGCTAATAGTGCATGTTATATTGATAATAATAAAAGTAATAAGTATATTTATTACAGTTCTATCGATAATAACTGCATAATATGGGTAATAATGCATGTTATATTGATGATAATAAAAGTAATACGTATATTTATTATAGTTCTATCGATAATAACTGCATAATATGGGTAATAATGCATGTTATATTGATGATAATAAAAGTAATACGTATATTTATTATAGTTCTAGCTATAATAACTGCGTAATATGGGTAATAATGCATGTTATATTGATAATAATATAAGTAATAAGTGTAATTATTACAGTTCTAGCGATGATAACTGCATAATATGGGTAATAATGCACGTTATATTGCTAATAACATAAGTAATAAGTATAATTATTACAGTTCTAGCGATAATAACTGCATTATATGGGTAATAATGGATGTTATATTGATAAAATGAGGAGTAAGTAGTATAATTATCATAGTTCTAGCGATAATAACTGCATAATATCGGTAATAGTGTATGTTATATTGATAATATTGGGAGTAATAAGTATATTTATTGTAGTTCTGGCGATAATAACTGCACAGTATTGGTAATAATGCATGTTACATTGATAATAGTAAAAGTAATAAGTATAATTATTGTAGTTCTAGCGATAATAATTGCATAATATGGGTAATAATGCATGATATGTTGATAATATTGCGAGTAATAAGTATAATTATCATAGTTCTAGCAATAATAACTGCATAATATGGGTAATAATGCATGTTATATTGATAAAATGAGGAGTAAGTAGTATAATTATTATAGTTCTGGCGATAATAACTGCATAATATGGGTAATAGTGCATGTTATGCTGATAATAATAAAAGTAGTGAGTATAATTATTGTAGTTCCAGCGATAATAACTGCATAGTACGGGTAATAATGCACGTTATATTGATAATATTGGGAGTAATAAGTATATTTATTATAGTTCTGACGATAATAACAGTATAATATGGGTAATAATGCATGTTATATTGATAAAATGAGGAGTAAGTAGTATAATTATTATAGTTCTGGCGATAATAACTGCATAATATGGGTAATAGTGCATGTTATACTGATAATAATAAAAGTAGTGAGTATAATTATTGTAGTTCCAGCGATAATAACTGCATAGTACGGGTAATAATGCACGTTATATTGATAATATTGGGAGTAATAAGTATATTTATTATAGTTCTGACGATAATAACAGTATAATATGGGTAATAATGCATGTTATATTGATAACATTGGGAGTAATTAGTATATTTATTATAGTTCTGACGATAATAACTGCATAATATCGGTGATAGTGTATGTTATATTGATAATATTGGGAGTAATCAGTATATTTATTATAGTTCTGACGATAATAACAGTATAATATGGGTAATAATGCATGTTGTATTGATAATATTGGGAGTAATAAGTATAATTATCATAGTTCTAGCAATAATAACTGCATAATTAGGGTAATAATGCATGTTATATTGATAAAATGAGGAGTAATATGTGTAATTATTATAGATCTGGCGATAAGAACTGCATAATATGGGTAATAGTGCATGTTATATTGATAATAATAAAAGTAGTGAGTATAATTATAGTAATTCCAGCGATAATAACTGCATAATATGGGTAATAGTGCATGTTATATTGATAACAATAAAAGTAATATGTATAATTATTATAGTTCGAGCGATAATAACTGCATAATATGGGTAATAGTGCATGTTATACTGATAATAATAAAAGTAGTGAGTATAATTATTGTAGTTCCAGCGATAATAACTGCATAATATGGGTAATAACGCATGTTATACTGATAATAATATAAGTATTAAGTATAACTATTATAGTTCTAGCGATAATAACTGTATAATAGGGGTAATAATGCATGACATACTGATAATATTAGGAGTAATAAGTATAATTATTATAGTTCTAGCGACAATAACTGCATAATATGGGTAACAGTGCATGTTATATTGATAATAATAAAAGTAATAAGTATAATTATTATAGTTCGAGCGATAATAACTGCATAATATGGGTAATAGTGCATGTTATATTGATAATATTGGGAGTAATAAGTATAATTATTATATTTCTGGCGATAATAACTGCATAATATGGGTAATAATGCATGTTGTACTGATAATAATATAAGAAACAAGTAAAACTATTATAGTTTTAGCGATAATATTTGCATAATATGGGTAATAATGCATGTTATATTGATAATATTGGGAGTAATAAGTATAATTATTATAGTTCTGGCGATAATAACTGCATAGTATTGGTAATAATGCATGTTACATTGATAATAGTAAAAGTAATAAGTATAATTATTGTAGTTCTAGCGATAATAACTGCATAATATGGGTAATAATGCATGTTATACTGATAATAATATAAGTAATAAGTATAAATATTATAGTTCTAGCGATAATAACTGTATACTATGGGTAATAATGCATGACATACTGATAATATTAGAAGTAATAAGTATAATTATTATATTTCTAGCGATAATAACTGCATAATATGGGTAATAGTGCATGTTATATTGATAACAATAAAAGTAATAAGTATAATTATTATAGTTCGAGCGATAATAACTGCATAATATGGGTAATAGTGCATGTTATATTGATAATAATAAAAGTAATAAGTATAATTATTGTAGTTCTAGCGATAATAACTGCATAATACGGGTAATAACGCATGTTATATTGATAATATTGGGAGTAATAAGTATATTTTTTATAGTTCTGACGATAATAACAGTATAATATGGGTAATAATGCATGTTATACTGATAATAATATAAGTAATAAGTATAAATATTATAGTTCTAGCGATAATAACTGTATAATATGGGTAATAATGCATGACATACTGATAATATTAGAAGTAATAAGTATAATTATTATTGTTCTAGCGATAATAACTGCATAATATGGGTAATAGTGCATGTTATATTGATAATAATAAAAGTAATATGTATAATTATTATAGTTCGAGCGATAATAACTGCATAATATGGGTAATAGTGCATGTTATATTGATAACAATAAAAGTAATAAGTATAATTATTATAGTTCTAGCGATAATAGTAGTAAAATATGGCTAATAGTGCATGTTATATTGATAATAATAAAAGTAATAAGTATATTTATTACTGTTCTATCGATAATAACTGCATAATATGGGTAATAATGCATGTTATATTGATGATAATAAAAGTAATACGTATATTTATTATAGTTCTATCGATAATAACTGCATAATATGGGTAATAATGCATGTTATATTGATGATAATAAAAGTAATACGTATATTTATTATAGTTCTAGCTATAATAACTGCGTAATATGGGTAATAATGCACGTTATATTGCTAATAATATAAGTAATAAGTATAATTATTACAGTTCTAGCGATAATAACTGCATTATATGGGTAATAATGCATGTTATATTGATAATATTGGGAGTAATAAGTATAATTATTATAGTTCTGGCGATAATGATAGTAAAATATGGCTAATAGCGCATGTTATATTGATAATAATAAAGGTAATAAGTATATTTATTACAGTTCTATCGATAATAACTGCATAATATGGGTAATAATGCATGTTATATTGATGATAATAAAAGTAATACGTATATTTATTATAGTTCTAGCTATAATAACTGCGTAATATGGGTAATAATGCATGTTATATTGATGATAATAGAAGTAGTAAGTATATTTATTATAGTTCTAGCGATTATAACTGCATAATATGGGTAATAATGCACGTTATATTGCTAATAATATAAGTAATATGTATAATTATTACAGTTCTAGCGATAATAACTGCATTATATGGATAATAATGGATGTTATGTTGATAATATCGGGAGTAATAAGTATAATTATTATGGTTCTAGCGATAATAATAGTAAAATATGGCTAATAGTGCATGTTATATTGATAATAATAAAAGTAATAAGTATATTTATTACAGTTCTATCGATAATAACTGCATAATATGGGTAATAATGCATGTTATATTGATGATAATAAAAGTAATACGTATATTTATTATAGTTCTAGCTATAATAACTGCATAATATGGGTAATAATGCATGTTATATTGATAATATTGGGAGTAATAAGTATAATTATTATGGTTCTAGCGATAATAATAGTAAAATATGGCTAATAGTGCATGTTATATTGATAATAATAAAAGTAATAAGTATATTTATTACAGTTCTATCGATAATAACTGCATAATATGCGTAATAATGCATGTTATATTGATGATAATAAAAGTAGTAAGTATATTTATTACAGTTCTAGCGATAATAACTGCATTATATGGGTAATAATGCATGTTATATCGATAATATCGTTAGCAATAAGTATAATTATTATAGTTCTAGCGATAATAATAGTACAATATGGCTAATAGTGCATGTTATATTGATAATAATAAAAGTAATAAGTATATTTATTATAGTTCTAGCGATAATAACTGCATTATATGGGTAATAATGCACGTTATACTGCTAATAATATAAGTAATAAGTATAATTATTACAGTTCTAGCGATAATAACTGCATAATATGGGTAATAGTGCATGTTATATTGATAACAATAAAAGTAATAAGTATAATTATTATAGTTCGAGCGATAATAACTGCATAATATGGGTAATAGTGCATGTTATATTGATAATATTGGGAGTAATAAGTATAATTATTATATTTCTGTCGATAATAACTGCATAATATGGGTAATAATGCATGTTATATTGATGATAATAAAAGTAGTAAGTATATTTATTATGGTTCTAGCGATAATAACTGCATTATATGGGTAATAATGGATGTTATATTGATAATATCGGGAGTAGTAAGTATATTTATTATAGTTCTAGCGATAATAACTGCATAATATAGGTAATAATGCATGTTATATTGATAATAATAAAAGTAATAAGTATAATTATTACAGTTCTAGCGATAATAACTGCATTATATGGGTAATAATGGATGTTATATTGATAATATCGGGAGTAATAAGTATAATTATTACAGGTCTAGCGATAATACTAGTAAAATATGGCTAAGAGTGCCTGTTATATTGATAATATTAAAAGTAATAAGTACATTTATTATACTTCTGTCGATAATAACTGCATTATATGGGTAATAATGCATGTTATATTGATGATAATAAAAGTAATACGTATATTTATTATAGTTCTAGCTATAATAACTGCATAATATGGGTAATAATGCATGTTATATTGATAATATTGGGATTAATAAGTATAATTATTATGGTTCTAGCGATAATAATAGTAAAATATGGCTAATAGTGCATGTTATATTGATAATAATAAAAGTAATAAGTATATTTATTACAGTTCTATCGATAATAACTGCATAATATGCGTAATAATGCATGTTATATTGATGATAATAAAAGTAGTAAGTATATTTATTACAGTTCTAGCGATAATAACTGCATTATATGGGTAATAATGCATGTTATATCGATAATATCGTTAGCAATAAGTATAATTATTATAGTTCTAGCGATAATAATAGTACAATATGGCTAATAGTGCATGTTATATTGATAATAATAAAAGTAATAAGTATATTTATTATAGTTCCAGCGATAATAACTGCATTATATGGGTAATAATGCACGTTATACTGCTAATAATATAAGTAATAAGTATAATTATTACAGTTCTAGCGATAATAACTGCATAATATGGGTAATAATGCATGTTATATTGATAATAATAAAAGTAATAAGTATATTTATTACAGTTCTATCGATAGTAACTGCATAATATGGGTAATAATGCATGTTATATTGATGATAATAAAAGTAATACGTATATTTATTATAGTTCTATCGATAATAACTGCATAATATGGGTAATAATGCATGTTATATTGATGATAATAAAAGTAGTAAGTATATTTATTATAGTTCTAGCGATTATAACTGCATAATATGGGTAATAATGCACGTTATATTGCTAATAATATAAGTAATAAGTATAATTATTACAGTTCTAGCGATAATAACTGCATTATATGGGTAATAATGCATGTTATATTGATTATATTGGGAGTAATAAGTATAATTATTATAGTTCTGGCGATAATGATAGTAAAATATGGCTAATAGTGCATGTTATATTGATAATAATAAAGGTAATAAGTATATTTATTACAGTTCTATCGATAATAACTGCATAATATGGGTAATAATGCATGTTATATTGATGATAATAAAAGTAATACGTATATTTATTATAGTTCTAGCTATAATAACTGCGTAATATGGGTAATAATGCATGTTATATTGATGATAATAGAAGTAGTAAGTATATTTATTATAGTTCTAGCGATTATAACTGCATAATATGGGTAATAATGCACGTTATATTGCTAATAATATAAGTAATATGTATAATTATTATAGTTCTAGCGATAATAACTGCATAACATGGGTAATAATGCATGTTATATTGATTATAATAAAAGTAGTAAGTATATTTATTACAGTTCTAGCGATAATAACTGCATAATATGGGTAATAATGCATGTTATATTGATGATAATAAAAGTAATACGTATATTTATTATAGTTCTAGCTATAATAACTGCGTAATATGGGTAATAATGCATGTTATATTGATAATAATATAAGTAATAAGTGTAATTATTACAGTTCTAGCGATAATAACTGCATAATATGGGTAATAATGCACGTTATATTGCTAATAACATAAGTAATAAGTATAATTATTACAGTTCTAGCGATAATAACTGCATTATATGGGTAATAATGGATGTTATGTTGATAATATCGGGAGTAATAAGTATAATTATTATGGTTCTAGCGATAATAATAGTAAAATATGGCTAATAGTGCATGTTATATTGATAATAATAAAAGTAATAAGTATATTTATTACAGTTCTATCGATAATAACTGCATAATATTGGTAATAATGCATGTTATATTGATGATAATAAAAGTAATACGTATATTTATTATAGTTCTAGCTATAATAACTGCATAATATGGGTAATAATGCATGTTATATTGATAATATTGGGAGTAATAAGTATAATTATTATGGTTCTAGCGATAATAATAGTAAAATATGGCTAATAGTGCATGTTATATTGATAATAATAAAAGTAATAAGTATATTTATTACAGTTCTATCGATAATAACTGCATAATATGCGTAATAATGCATGTTATATTGATGATAATAAAAGTAGTAAGTATATTTATTACAGTTCTAGCGATAATAACTGCATTATATGGGTAATAATGCATGTTATATCGATAATATCGTTAGCAATAAGTATAATTATTATAGTTCTAGCGATAATAATAGTACAATATGGCTAATAGTGCATGTTATATTGATAATAATAAAAGTAATAAGTATATTTATTATAGTTCTAGCGATAATAACTGCATTATATGGGTAATAATGCACGTTATACTGCTAATAATATAAGTAATAAGTATAATTATTACAGTTCTAGCGATAATAACTGCATAATATGGGTAATAATGCATGTTATATTGATAATAATAAAAGTAATAAGTATATTTATTACAGTTCTATCGATAGTAACTGCATAATATGGGTAATAATGCATGTTATATTGATGATAATAAAAGTAATACGTATATTTATTATAGTTCTATCGATAATAACTGCATAATATGGGTAATAATGCATGTTATATTGATGATAATAAAAGTAGTAAGTATATTTATTATAGTTCTAGCGATTATAACTGCATAATATGGGTAATAATGCACGTTATATTGCTAATAATATAAGTAATAAGTATAATTATTACAGTTCTAGCGATAATAACTGCATTATATGGGTAATAATGCATGTTATATTGATAATATTGGGAGTAATAAGTATAATTATTATAGTTCTGGCGATAATGATAGTAAAATATGGCTAATAGTGCATGTTATATTGATAATAATAAAGGTAATAAGTATATTTATTACAGTTCTATCGATAATAACTGCATAATATGGGTAATAATGCATGTTGTATTGATGATAATAAAAGTAATACGTATATTTATTATAGTTCTATCGATAATAACTGCATAATATGGGTAATAATGCATGTTATATTGATGATAATAAAAGTAGTAAGTATATTTATTATAGTTCTAGCGATTATAACTGCATAATATGGGTAATAATGCACGTTATATTGCTAATAATATAAGTAATAAGTATAATTATTACAGTTCTAGCGATAATAACTGCATTATATGGGTAATAATGCATGTTATATTGATAATATTGGGAGTAATAAGTATAATTATTATAGTTCTGGCGATAATGATAGTAAAATATGGCTAATAGTGCATGTTATATTGATAATAATAAAAGTAATAAGTACATTTATTACAGTTCTATCGATAATAACTGCATAATATGGGTAATAATGCATGTTATATTGATGATAATAAAAGTAATACGTATATTTATTATAGTTCTAGCTATAATAACTGCATTATATGGGTAATAATGCATGTTATATTGATAATAATAAAAGTAATAAGTATATTTATTACAGTTCTATCGATAGTAACTGCATAATATGGGTAATAATGCATGTTATATTGATGATAATAAAAGTAATACGTATATTTATTATAGTTCTAGCTATAATAACTGCGTAATATGGGTAATAATGCATGTTATATTGATGATAATAGAAGTAGTAAGTATATTTATTATAGTTCTAGCGATTATAGCTGCATAATATGGGTAATAATGCACGTTATATTGCTAATAATATAAGTAATAAGTATAATTATTACAGTTCTAGCGATTATAACTGCATTATATGGCTAATAATGCATGTTATATTGATAATATTGGGAGTAATAAGTATAATTATTATAGTTCTGGCGATAATGATAGTAAAATATGGCTAATAGTGCATGTTATATTGATAATAATAAAGGTAATAAGTATATTTATTACAGTTCTATCGATAATAACTGCATAATATGGGTAATAATGCATGTTATATTGATGATAATAAAAGTAATACGTATATTTATTATAGTTCTAGCTATAATAACTGCGTAATATGGGTAATAATGCATGTTATATTGATGATAATAGAAGTAGTAAGTATATTTATTATAGTTCTAGCGATTATAACTGCATAATATGGGTAATAATGCACGTTATATTGCTAATAATATAAGTAATATGTATAATTATTATAGTTCTAGCGATAATAACTGCATAACATGGGTAATAATGCATGTTATATTGATTATAATAAAAGTAGTAAGTATATTTATTACAGTTCTAGCGATAATAACTGCATAATATGGGTAATAATGCATGTTATATTGATGATAATAAAAGTAATACGTATATTTATTATAGTTCTAGCTATAATAACTGCGTAATATGGGTAATAATGCATGTTATATTGATAATAATATAAGTAATAAGTGTAATTATTACAGTTCTAGCGATAATAACTGCATAATATGGGTAATAATGCACGTTATATTGCTAATAACATAAGTAATAAGTATAATTATTACAGTTCTAGCGATAATAACTGCATTATATGGGTAATAATGGATGTTATGTTGATAATATCGGGAGTAATAAGTATAATTATTATGGTTCTAGCGATAATAATAGTAAAATATGGCTAATAGTGCATGTTATATTGATAATAATAAAAGTAATAAGTATATTTATTACAGTTCTATCGATAATAACTGCATAATATGGGTAATAATGCATGTTATATTGATGATAATAAAAGTAATACGTATATTTATTATAGTTCTAGCTATAATAACTGCGTAATATGGGTAATAATGCATGTTATATTGATGATAATAGAAGTAGTAAGTATATTTATTATAGTTCTAGCGATTATAGCTGCATAATATGGGTAATAATGCACGTTATATTGCTAATAATATAAGTAATAAGTATAATTATTACAGTTCTAGCGATAATAACTGCATTATATGGGTAATAATGCATGTTATATTGATAATATTGGGAGTAATAAGTATAATTATTATAGTTCTGGCGATAATGATAGTAAAATATGGCTAATAGTGCATGTTATATTGATAATAATAAAGGTAATAAGTATATTTATTACAGTTCTATCGATAATAACTGCATAATATGGGTAATAATGCATGTTATATTGATGATAATAAAAGTAATACGTATATTTATTATAGTTCTAGCTATAATAACTGCGTAATATGGGTAATAATGCATGTTATATTGATGATAATAGAAGTAGTAAGTATATTTATTATAGTTCTAGCGATTATAACTGCATAATATGGGTAATAATGCACGTTATATTGCTAATAATATAAGTAATATGTATAATTATTATAGTTCTAGCGATAATAACTGCATAACATGGGTAATAATGCATGTTATATTGATTATAATAAAAGTAGTAAGTATATTTATTACAGTTCTAGCTATAATAACTGCGTAATATGGGTAATAATGCATGTTATATTGATAATAATATAAGTAATAAGTGTAATTATTACAGTTCTAGCGATAATAACTGCATAATATGGGTAATAATGCACGTTATATTGCTAATAACATAAGTAATAAGTATAATTATTACAGTTCTAGCGATAATAACTGCATTATATGGGTAATAATGGATGTTATGTTGATAATATCGGGAGTAATAAGTATAATTATTATGGTTCTAGCGATAATAATAGTAAAATATGGCTAATAGTGCATGTTATATTGATAATAATAAAAGTAATAAGTATATTTATTACAGTTCTATCGATAATAACTGCATAATATGGGTAATAATGCATGTTATATTGATGATAATAAAAGTAATACGTATATTTATTATAGTTCTAGCTATAATAACTGCGTAATATGGGTAATAATGCATGTTATATTGATGATAATAGAAGTAGTAAGTATATTTATTATAGTTCTAGCGATTATAGCTGCATAATATGGGTAATAATGCACGTTATATTGCTAATAATATAAGTAATAAGTATAATTATTACAGTTCTAGCGATAATAACTGCATTATATGGGTAATAATGCATGTTATATTGATAATATTGGGAGTAATAAGTATAATTATTATAGTTCTGGCGATAATGATAGTAAAATATGGCTAATAGTGCATGTTATATTGATAATAATAAAGGTAATAAGTATATTTATTACAGTTCTATCGATAATAACTGCATAATATGGGTAATAATGCATGTTATATTGATGATAATAAAAGTAATACGTATATTTATTATAGTTCTAGCTATAATAACTGCGTAATATGGGTAATAATGCATGTTATATTGATGATAATAGAAGTAGTAAGTATATTTATTATAGTTCTAGCGATTATAACTGCATAATATGGGTAATAATGCACGTTATATTGCTAATAATATTAGTAATATGTATAATTATTATAGTTCTAGCGATAATAACTGCATAACATGGGTAATAATGCATGTTATATTGATTATAATAAAAGTAGTAAGTATATTTATTACAGTTCTAGCGATAATAACTGCATAATATGGGTAATAATGCATGTTATATTGATGATAATAAAAGTAATACGTATATTTATTATAGTTCTAGCTATAATAACTGCGTAATATGGGTAATAATGCATGTTATATTGATGATAATAGAAGTAGTAAGTATATTTATTATAGTTCTAGCGATTATAGCTGCATAATATGGGTAATAATGCACGTTATATTGCTAATAATATAAGTAATAAGTATAATTATTACAGTTCTAGCGATAATAACTGCATTATATGGGTAATAATGCATGTTATATTGATAATATTGGGAGTAATAAGTATAATTATTATAGTTCTGGCGATAATGATAGTAAAATATGGCTAATAGTGCATGTTATATTGATAATAATAAAGGTAATAAGTATATTTATTACAGTTCTATCGATAATAACTGCATAATATGGGTAATAATGCATGTTATATTGATGATAATAAAAGTAATACGTATATTTATTATAGTTCTAGCTATAATAACTGCGTAATATGGGTAATAATGCATGTTATATTGATGATAATAGAAGTAGTAAGTATATTTATTATAGTTCTAGCGATTATAACTGCATAATATGGGTAATAATGCACGTTATATTGCTAATAATATAAGTAATATGTATAATTATTATAGTTCTAGCGATAATAACTGCATAACATGGGTAATAATGCATGTTATATTGATTATAATAAAAGTAGTAAGTATATTTATTACAGTTCTAGCGATAATAACTGCATAATATGGGTAATAATGCATGTTATATTGATGATAATAAAAGTAATACGTATATTTATTATAGTTCTAGCTATAATAACTGCGTAATATGGGTAATAATGCATGTTATATTGATAATAATATAAGTAATAAGTGTAATTATTACAGTTCTAGCGATAATAACTGCATAATATGGGTAATAATGCACGTTATATTGCTAATAACATAAGTAATAAGTATAATTATTACAGTTCTAGCGATAATAACTGCATTATATGGGTAATAATGGATGTTATGTTGATAATATCGGGAGTAATAAGTATAATTATTATGGTTCTAGCGATAATAATAGTAAAATATGGCTAATAGTGCATGTTATATTGATAATAATAAAAGTAATAAGTATATTTATTACAGTTCTATCGATAATAACTGCATAATATGGGTAATAATGCATGTTATATTGATGATAATAAAAGTAATACGTATATTTATTATAGTTCTAGCTATAATAACTGGGTAATATGGGCAATAATGCATGTTATATTGATAATAATATAAGTAATAAGTCTAATTATTAGAGTTCTAGCGATAATAGCTGCATAATATAGGTAATAATGAACGTTATATTGCTAATAACATAAGTAATAAGTATAATTATTACAGTTCTAGCGATAATAACTGCATTATATGGGTAATAATTCATGTTATATTGATAATATCGGGAGTAATAAGTATAATTATTATAGTTCCAGCGATAATAATAGTAACATATGGCTAATAGTGCATGTTATATTGATAATAATAAAAGTAATAAGTATATTTATTACAGTTCTATCGATAATAACTGCATTATATGGGTAATAATGCATGTTATATTGATGATAATAAAAGTACTAAGTATATTTATTATAGTTCTAGCAATTATAACTGCATAATATGGGTAATAATGCATGTTATATTGATAATAATATAAGTAATACGTATAATTATTACAGTTCAAGCGATAATAACTGCATTATATGGGTAATAATGCATGTTATATTGATAATATCGGGAGCAATAAGTATAATTATTATAGTTCTAGCGATAATAATAGTACAATATGGCTAATAGTGCATGTTATATTGATAATAATAAAAGTAATAAGTATATTTATTATAGGTCTATCGATAATAACTGCATAATATGGGTAATAATGCATGTTATATTGATGATAATAAAAGTACTAAGTATATTTATTATATTTCTTGCGATTATAACTGCATAATATGCGTAATAATGCATGTTATATTGAGAATAATATAAGTAATAAGTATAATTATTACAGTTCTAGCGATAATAACTGCATTATATGGGTAATAATGCATGTTATATTGATAATATTGGGAGTAATAAGTATAATTATTATAGTTCTGGCGATAATGATAGTAAAATATGGCTAATAGTGCATGTTATATTGATAATAATAAAGGTAATAAGTATATTTATTACAGTTCTATCGATAATAACTGCATAATATGGGTAATAATGCATGTTGTATTGATGATAATAAAAGTAATACGTATATTTATTATAGTTCTAGCTATAATAACTGCGTACTATGGGTAATAATGCATGTTATATTGATAATAATATAAGTAATAAGTGTAATTATTACAGTTCTAGCGATAGTAACTGCATAATATAGGTAATAATGCATGTTATATTGATCATAACAAAAGTAATGCGTATATTTATTATGGTTCTAGCGATAATAACTGCATTATATGGGTAATAATGAATGTTATATTGATAATATCGGGAGTAGTAAGTATATTTATTACAGTTCTAGCGATAATAACTGCATTATATGGGTAAAAATGCATGTTATATCGATAATATCGTTAGCAATAAGTATAATTATTATAGTTCTAGCGATAATAATAGTACAATATGGCTAATAGTGCATGTTATATTGATAATAATAAAAGTAATAAGTATATTTATTATAGTTCTAGCGATAATAACTGCATTATATGGGTAATAATGCACGTTATACTGCTAATAATATAAGTAATAAGTATAATTATTACAGTTCTAGCGATAATAACTGCATAATATGGGTAATAATGCATGTTATATTGATAATAATATAAGTAATAAGTATAATTATTACAGTTCTAGCGATAATAACTGCATTATATGGGTAATAATGCATGTTATATTGATAATATTGGGAGTAATAAGTATAATTATTATAGTTCTGGCGATATTGATTGTAAAATATGGCTAATAGCGCATGTTATATTGATAATAATAAAGGTAATAAGTATATTTATTACAGTTCTATCGATAATAACTGCATAATATGGGTAATAATGCATGTTATATTGATGATAATAAAAGTAATACGTATATTTATTATAGTTCTAGCTATAATAACTGCGTAATATGGGTAATAATGCATGTTATATTGATAATAATAAAAGTAATAGGTATAATTATTACAGCTCTAGCGATAATAACTGCATTATATGGGTAATAATGGATGTTATATTGATAATATCGGGAGTAATAAGTATAATTATTACAGTTCTAGCGATAATACTAGTAAAATATGGCTAAGAGTGCCTGTTATATTGGTAATAATAAAAGTAATAAGTATATTTATTATACTTCTGTCGATAATAACTGCATTATATGGGTAATAATGCATGTTATATTGATGATAATAAAAGTAGTAAGTATATTTATTATAGTTCTAGCGATAATAACTGCATAATATGGGTAATAATGCATGTTATATTGATAATAAAATAAGTAATAAGTATAATTATTACAGTTCTAGCGATAATAACTGCATTATATGGGTAATAATGCATGTTATATTGATAATATCGGGAGCAATAAGTATAATTATTATAGTTCGAGCGATAATAATAGTACAATATGGCTAATAGTGCATGTTATATTGATAATAATAAAAGTAATAAGTATATTTATTATAGTTCTATCGATAATAACTGCATAATATGGGTAATAATGCATGTTATTTGATGATAGTAAAAGTAATACGTATATTTATTATAGTTCTAGCGATAATAACTGCATAATATGGGTAATAATGCATGTTATATTGATAATAATATAAGTAATAAGTATAATTATTACAGTTCTAGCGATAATAACTGCATTATATGGGTAATAATGCACGTTATATTGATAATATCGGGAGTAATAAGTATAATTATTACAGTTCTAGCGATAATACTAGTAAAATATGGCTAAGAGTGCCTGTTATATTGATAATAATAAAAGTAATAAGTATATTTATTATACTTCTGTCGATAATAACTGCATTATATGGGTAATAATGCATGTTATATTGATAATATCGGGAGTAATAAGTATAATTATTACAGTTCTAGCGATAATAACTGCATTATATGGGTAATAATGCATGTTATATTGATGATATTGGGAGTAATAAGTATAATTATTATGGTTCTAGCGATAATAATAGTAAAATATGGCTAATAGTGCATGCTATATTGACAATAATAAAAGTAATAGGTATATTTATTACAGCTCTATCGATAATAACTGCATAATATGGGTAATAATGCATGTTATATTGATGATAATAAAAGTAATAAGTATAATTATTACAGTTCTAGCGATAATAACTGCATTATATGGGTAATAATGGATGTTATATTGATAATATCGGGAGTAATAAGTATAATTATTACAGTTCTAGCGATAATACTAGTAAAATATGGCTAAGAGTGCCTGTTATATTGATAATAATAAAAGTAATAAGTATATTTATTATACATCTGTCGATAATAACTGCATTATATGGGTAATAATGCATGTTATATTGATAATATCGGGAGTAATAAGTATAATTATTATATTTCTAGCGATAATAAAAGTAAAATATGGCTAATAGTGCATGTTATACTGATAATAATAAAAGTAATAAGTATATTTATTATACTTCTGTCGATAATAACTGCATTATATGGGTAATAATGCATGTTATATTGATAATATCGGGAGTAATAAGTATAATTATTATAGTTCTAGCGATAATAACTGCATTATATGGGTAATAATGGATGTTATATTGATAATATCGGGAGTAATAAGTATAATTATTACAGTTCTAGCGATAATACTAGTAAAATATGGCTAAGAGTGCCTGTTATATTGATAATAATAAAAGTAATAAGTATATTTATTATACTTCTGTCGATAATAACTGCATTATATGGGTAATAATGCATGTTATATTGATAATATCGGGAGTAATAAGTATATTTATTATACTTCTGTCGATAATAACTGCATTATATGGGTAATAATGCATGTTATATTGATAATAATATAAGTAATAAGTATAATTATTACAGTTCTAGCGATAATAACTGCATAATATGGGTAATAATGCACGTTATATTGCTAATGACATAAGTAATAAGTATAATTATTACAGTTCTAGCGATAATAACTTCATTATATGGGTAATAATGCACGTTATATTGATAATAATATAAGTAATAAGTATAATTATTACAGTTCCAGCGATAATAACTGCATAATATGTGTAATAACGCACGTTATATTGCTAATAACATAAGTAATAAGTATAATTATTACAGTTCTAGCGATAATAACTGCATTATATGGGTAATAATGGATGTTATATTGATAATATCGGGAGTAATAAGTATAATTATTACAGTTCTAGCGATAATACAAGTAAAATATGGCTAAGAGTGCCTGTTATATTGATAATAATAGAAGTAATAAGTATATTTATTATACTTCTATCGATAATAACTGCATTACATGGGTAATAATGCATGTTATATTGATAATATCGGGAGTAATAAGTATAATTATTATATTTCTAGCGATAATAAAAGTAAAATATGGCTAATAGTGCATGTTATACTGATAATAATAAAAGTAATAAGTATATTTATTATACTTCTGTCGATAATAACTGCATTATATGGGTAATAATGCATGTTATATTGATAATAATATAAGTAATAAGTATAATTATTACAGTTCTAGCGATAATAACTGCATAATATGGGTAATAATGCACGTTATATTGCTAATGACATAAGTAATAAGTATAATTATCACAGTTCTAGCTATAATAACTGCATTATATGGGTAATAATGGATGTTATATTGATAATATCGGGAGTAATAAGTATAATTATTACAGTTCTAGCTTTAATACAAGTAAAATATGGCTAAGAGTGCCTGTTATATCGATAACAATGAAAGTAATAATTATATTTATTGTACTTCTGTCGATAATAACTGCATTATATGGGTAATAATGCATGTTATATTGATAATATCGGGAGTAATAAGTATAATTATTACAGTTCTAGCCATAATAATAGTAAAATATGGCTAATAGTGCATGTTATATTGATAATAATAGAAGTAATAAGTATATTTATTATAGTTCTATCGATAATAACTGCATAATATGGGTAATAATGCATGTTATATTGATGATAGTAAAAGTAATATGTATATTTATTATAGTTCTAGCGATAATAACTGCATAATATGGGTAATAATGCATGTTATTTGATGATAGTAAAAGTAATACGTATATTTATTATAGTTCTAGCGATAATAACTGCATAATATGGGTAATAATGCATGTTATATTGATAATAATGTAAGTAATAAGTATAATTATTACAGTTCTAGCGATAATAACTGCATAATATGGGTAATAATGCATGCTATATTGATAATAATATATGTAATAAGTATAATTATTACAGTTCTAGCGATAGTAACTGAATTATATGGGTAATAATGCATGTTATATTGATAATATTGGGAGTAATAAGTATAATTGTTATGGTTCTAGCGACAATAATAGTAAAATATGGCTAATTGTGCATGTTATGTTGATAATAATAAAAGTAATAAGTATATTTATTACAGTTCTATCGATAATAGCTGCATAATATGGGTAATAATGCATGTTATATTGATGATAACATAAGTAATAAGTACAATTATTACAGTTCTAGCGATAATAACTGCATTATATGGGTAATAATGGATGTTATATTGATAATATCGGGAGTAATAAGTATAATTATTACAGTTCTAGCGATAATACTAGTAAAATATGGCTAAGAGTGCATGCTATATTGACAATAATAAAAGTAATAGGTATATTTATTACAGTTCTATCGATAATAACTGCATAATATGGGTAATAATGCATGTTATATTGATGATAATAAAAGTAATAAGTATAATTATTACAGTTCTAGCGATAATAACTGCATTATATGGGTAATAATGGATGTTATATTGATAATATCGGGAGTAATAAGTATAATTATTATAGTTCTATCGATAATAACTGCATAATATAGGTAATAATGCATGTTATATTGATAATAATAAAAGTAATAATTATAATTATTACAGTTCTAGCGATAATAACTGCATAATATGGGTAATAATGCACGTTATATTGCTAATAACGTAAGTAATAAGTATAATTGTTACAGTTCTAGCAATAATAACTGCATAATATGGGTAATAATGCACGTTATATTCCTAATAAGATAAGTAATAAGTATAATTATTACAGTTCTAGCGATAATAACTGCATTATATGGGTAATATTGGATGTTATATTGATAATATCGGGAGTAATAAGTATATTTATTACAGTTCTAGCGATAATACTTGTAAAATATGGCTAAGAGTGCCTGTTATATTGATAATAATAAAAGTAATAAGTATATTTATTGTACTTCTGTCGATAATAACTGCATTATATGGGTAATAATGCATGTTATATTGATGATATTGGGAGTAATAAGTATAATTATTATGGTTCTAGCGATAATAATAGTAAAATATGGCTAATAGTGCATGCTATATTGACAATAATAAAAGTAATAGGTATATTTATTACAGTTCTATCGATAATAACTGCATAATATGGGTAATAATGCATGTTATATTGATGATAATAAAAGTAATAAGTATAATTATTACAGTTCTAGCGATAATAACTGCATTATATGGGTAATAATGGATGTTATATTGATAATATCGGGAGTAATAAGTATAATTATTATAGTTCTATCGATAATAACTGCATAATATAGGTAATAATGCATGTTATATTGATAATATCGGGAGTAATAAGTATAATTATTATAGTTCTATCGATAATAACTGCATAATATGGGTAATAATGCATGTTATATTGATGATAGTAAAAGTAATATGTATATTTATTATAGTTCTAGCGATAATAACTGCATAATATGGGTAATAATGCATGTTATTTGATGATAGTAAAAGTAATACGTATATTTATTATAGTTCTAGCGATAATAACTGCATAATATGGGTAATAATGCATGTTATATTGATAATAATGTAAGTAATAAGTATAATTATTACAGTTCTAGCGATAATAACTGCATAATATGGGTAATAATGCATGCTATATTGATAATAATATATGTAATAAGTATAATTATTACAGTTCTAGCGATAGTAACTGAATTATATGGGTAATAATGCATGTTATATTGATAATATTGGGAGTAATAAGTATAATTGTTATGGTTCTAGCGACAATAATAGTAAAATATGGCTAATTGTGCATGTTATGTTGATAATAATAAAAGTAATAAGTATATTTATTACAGTTCTATCGATAATAGCTGCATAATATGGGTAATAATGCATGTTATATTGATGATAACATAAGTAATAAGTACAATTATTACAGTTCTAGCGATAATAACTGCATTATATGGGTAATAATGGATGTTATATTGATAATATCGGGAGTAATAAGTATAATTATTACAGTTCTAGCGATAATACTAGTAAAATATGGCTAAGAGTGCATGCTATATTGACAATAATAAAAGTAATAGGTATATTTATTACAGTTCTATCGATAATAACTGCATAATATGGGTAATAATGCATGTTATATTGATGATAATAAAAGTAATAAGTATAATTATTACAGTTCTAGCGATAATAACTGCATTATATGGGTAATAATGGATGTTATATTGATAATATCGGGAGTAATAAGTATAATTATTATAGTTCTATCGATAATAACTGCATAATATAGGTAATAATGCATGTTATATTGATCATAACAAAAGTAATACGTATATTTATTATGGTTCTAGCGATAATAACTGCATTATATGGGTAATAATGGATGTTATATTGATAATATCGGGAGTAGTAAGTATATTTATTATAGTTCCAGCGATAATAACTGCATAATATAGGTAATAATGCATGTTATATTGATAATAATAAAAGTAATAATTATAATTATTACAGTTCTAGCGATAATAACTGCATAATATGGGTAATAATGCACGTTATATTGCTAATAACGTAAGTAATAAGTATAATTGTTACAGTTCTAGCTATAATAACTGCATAATATGGGTAATAATGCATGTTATATTGATAATAATATAAGTAATAAGTATAATTATTACAGTTCTAGCAATAATAACTGCATAATATGGGTAATAATGCACGTTATATTCCTAATAAGATAAGTAATAAGTATAATTATTACAGTTCTAGCGATAATAACTGCATTATATGGGTAATATTGGATGTTATATTGATAATATCGGGAGTAATAAGTATATTTATTACAGTTCTAGCGATAATACTTGTAAAATATGGCTAAGAGTGCCTGTTATATTGATAATAATAAAAGTAATAAGTATATTTATTGTACTTCTGTCGATAATAACTGCATTATATGGGTAATAATGCATGTTATATTGATGATATTGGGAGTAATAAGTATAATTATTATGGTTCTAGCGATAATAATAGTAAAATATGGCTAATAGTGCATGCTATATTGACAATAATAAAAGTAATAGGTATATTTATTACAGTTCTATCGATAATAACTGCATAATATGGGTAATAATGCATGTTATATTGATGATAATAAAAGTAATAAGTATAATTATTACAGTTCTAGCGATAATAACTGCATTATATGGGTAATAATGGATGTTATATTGATAATATCGGGAGTAATAAGTATAATTATTATAGTTCTATCGATAATAACTGCATAATATAGGTAATAATGCATGTTATATTGATAATATCGGGAGTAATAAGTATAATTATTATAGTTCTATCGATAATAACTGCATAATATAGGTAATAATGCATGTTATATTGATAATATCGGGAGTAATAAGTATAATTATTATAGTTCTAGCGATAATAATAGTAAAATATGGCTAATAGTGCATGTTATGTTGATAATAATAAAAGTAATAAGTATATTTATTATACTTCTGTCGATAATAACTGCATTATATGGGTAATAATGCATATTATATTGATAATATCGGGAGTAATAAGTATAATTATTACAGTTCTAGCGATAATAAAAGTAAAATATGGCTAATAGTGCATGTTATACTGATAATAATAAAAGTAATAAGTATAATTATTACGTATCTAGCTTTAATACAAGTAAAATATCGCTAAGAGTGCCTGTTATATCGATAATAATAAAAGTAATAATTATATTTATTATACTTCTGTCGATAATAACTGCATTATATGGGTAATAATGCATGTTATATTGATAATATCGGGAGTAATAAGTATAATTATTACAGTTCTAGCGATAATAATAGTAAAATATGGCTAATAATGCATGTTATATTGATAATAATAGAAGTAGTAAGTATATTTATTATAGTTCTATCCATAATAACTGCATAATATGGGTAATAATGCATGTTATATTGATGATAGTAAAAGTAATATGTATATTTATTATAGTTCTAGCGATAATAACTGCATAATATGGGTAATAATGCATGTTATTTGATGATAGTAAAAGTAATACGTATATTTATTATAGTTCTAGCGATAATAACTGCATAATATGGGTAATAATGCATGTTATATTGCTAATAAGATAAGTAATAAGTATAATTATTACAGTTCTAGCGATAATAACTGCATTATATGGGTAATAATGCATGTTATATTGGTAATATTGGGAGCAATAAGTATAATTATTATGGTTCTAGCGATAATAATAGTAAAATATGGCTAATAGTGCATGTTATAATGACAATAATAAAAGTAATAGGTATATTTATTACAGTTCTATCGATAATAACTGCATAATATGGGTAATAATGCATGTTATATTGATGATAATAAATGTAATAAGTATAATTATTACAGTTCTAGCGATAATAACTGCATTATATGGGTAATAATGGATGTTATATTGATAATATCGGGAGTAATAAGTATAATTATTATAGTTCTATCGATAATAACTGCATAATATAGGTAATAATGCATGTTATATTGATCATAACAAAAGTAATACGTATATTTATTATGGTTCTAGCGATAATAACTGCATTATATGGGTAACAATGGATGTTATATTGATAATATCGGGAGTAGTAAGTATATTTATTATAGTTCCAGCGATAATAACTGCATAATATAGGTAATAATGCATGTTATATTGATAATAATAAAAGTAATAATTATAATTATTACAGTTCTAGCGATAATAACTGCATAATATGGGTAATAATGCACGTTATATTGCTAATAACGTAAGTAATAAGTATAATTGTTACAGTTCTAGCTATAATAACTGCATAATATGGGTAATAATGCATGTTATATTGATAATAATATAAGTAATAAGTATAATTATTACAGTTCTAGCAATAATAACTGCATAATATGGGTAATAATGCACGTTATATTCCTAATAAGATAAGTAATAAGTATAATTATTACAGTTCTAGCGATAATAACTGCATTATATGGGTAATATTGGATGTTATATTGATAATATCGGGAGTAATAAGTATATTTATTACAGTTCTAGCGATAATAATAGTAAAATATGGCTAATAGTGCATGCTATATTGACAATAATAAAAGTAATAGGTATATTTATTACAGTTCTATCGATAATAACTGCATAATATGGGTAATAATGCATGTTATATTGATGATAATAAAAGTAATAAGTATAATTATTACAGTTCTAGCGATAATAACTGCATTATATGGGTAATAATGGATGTTATATTGATAATATCGGGAGTAATAAGTATAATTATTATAGTTCTATCGATAATAACTGCATAATATAGGTAATAATGCATGTTATATTGATAATATCGGGAGTAATAAGTATAATTATTATAGTTCTATCGATAATAACTGCATAATATAGGTAATAATGCATGTTATATTGATAATATCGGGAGTAATAAGTATAATTATTATAGTTCTAGCGATAATAATAGTAAAATATGGCTAATAGTGCATGTTATGTTGATAATAATAAAAGTAATAAGTATATTTATAATACTTCTGTCGATAATAACTGCATTATATGGGTAATAATGCATATTATATTGATAATATCGGGAGTAATAAGTATAATTATTACAGTTCTAGCGATAATAAAAGTAAAATATGGCTAATAGTGCATGTTATACTGATAATAATAAAAGTAATAAGTATAATTATTACGTATCTAGCTTTAATACAAGTAAAATATCGCTAAGAGTGCCTGTTATATCGATAATAATAAAAGTAATAATTATATTTATTGTACTTCTGTCGATAATAACTGCATTATATGGGTAATAATGCATGTTATATTGATGATAATAAATGTAATAGGTATAATTATTACAGTTCTAGCGATAATAACTGCATTATATGGGTAATAATGGATGTTATATTGATAATATCGGGAGTAATAAGTATAATTATTACAGTTCTAGCGATAATACTAGTAAAATATGGCTAAGAGTGCATGCTATATTGACAATAATAAAAGTAATAGGTATATTTATTACAGTTCTATCGATAATAACTGCATAATATGGGTAATAATGCATGTTATTTGATGATAGTAAAAGTAATACGTATATTTATTATAGTTCTAGCGATAATAACTGCATAATATGGGTAATAATGCATGTTATATTGATAATAATGTAAGTAATAAGTATAATTATTACAGTTCTAGCGATAATAACTGCATAATATGGGTAATAATGCATGCTATATTGATAATAATATATGTAATAAGTATAATTATTACAGTTCTAGCGATAGTAACTGAATTATATGGGTAATAATGCATGTTATATTGATAATATTGGGAGTAATAAGTATAATTGTTATGGTTCTAGCGATAATAATAGTAAAATATGGCTAATTGTGCATGTTATGTTGATAATAATAAAAGTAATAAGTATATTTATTACAGTTTTATCGATAATAACTGCATAATATGGGTAATAATGCATGTTATATTGATGATAACATAAGTAATAAGTACAATTATTACAGTTCTAGCGATAATAACTGCATTATATGGGTAATAATGGATGTTATATTGATAATATCGGGAGTAATAAGTATAATTATTACAGTTCTAGCGATAATACTAGTAAAATATGGCTAAGAGTGCATGCTATATTGATAATAATAAAAGTAATAAGTATATTTATTATACTTCTGTCGATAATAACTGCATTATATGGGTAATAATGCATGTTATATTGATAATAATATAAGTAATAAGTATAATTATTACAGTTCTAGCGATAATAACTGCATAATATGGGTAATAATGCACGTTATATTGCTAATGACATAAGTAATAAGTATAATTATTACAGTTCTAGCGATAATAACTTCATTATATGGGTAATAATGCACGTTATATTGATAATAATATAAGTAATAAGTATAATTATTACAGTTCCAGCGATAATAACTGCATAATATGTGTAATAACGCACGTTATATTGCTAATAACATAAGTAATAAGTATAATTATTACAGTTCTAGCGATAATAACTGCATTATATGGGTAATAATGGATGTTATATTGATAATATCGGGAGTAATAAGTATAATTATTACAGTTCTAACGATAATACAAGTAAAATATGGCTAAGAGTGCCTGTTATATTGATAATAATAGAAGTAATAAGTATATTTATTATACTTCTATCGATAATAACTGCATTACATGGGTAATAATGCATGTTATATTGATAATATCGGGAGTAATAAGTATAATTATTATATTTCTAGCGATAATAAAAGTAAAATATGGCTAATAGTGCATGTTATACTGATAATAATAAAAGTAATAAGTATATTTATTATACTTCTGTCGATAATAACTGCATTATATGGGTAATAATGCATGTTATATTGATAATAATATAAGTAATAAGTATAATTATTACAGTTCTAGCGATAATAACTTCATTATATGGGTAATAATGCATGTTATATTGGTAATATTGGGAGTAATAAGTATAATTATTATGGTTCTAGCGATAATAATAGTAAAATATGGCTAATAGTGCATGTTATATTGACAATAATAAAAGTAATAGGTATATTTATTACAGTTCTATCGATAATAACTGCATAATATGGGTAATAATGCATGTTATATTGATGATAATAAAAGTAATAAGTATAATTATTACAGTTCTAGCGATAATAACTGCATTATATGGGTAATAATGGATGTTATATTGATAATATCGGGAGTAATAAGTATAATTATTATAGTTCTACCGATAATAAAAGTAAAATATAGCTAATAGTGCATGTTATACTGATAACAATAAAAGTAATAAGTATATTTATTATACTTCTGTCGATAATAACTGCATTATATGGGTAATAATGCATGTTATATTGATAATAATATAAGTAATAAGTATAATTATTACAGTTCTAGCGATAATAACTGCATAATATGGGTAATAATGCACGTTATATTGCTAATAACACAAGTAATAAGTATAATTATTACAGTTCTAGCGATAATAACTTCATTATATGGGTAATAATGCACGTTATATTGATAATAATATAAGTAATAAGTATAATTATTACAGTTCCAGCGATAATAACTGCATAATATGTGTAATAACGCACGTTATATTGCTAATAACATAAGTAATAAGTATAATTATTACAGTTCTAGCGATAATAACTGCATTATATGGGTAATAATGGATGTTATATTGATAATATCGGGAGTAATAAGTATAATTATTACAGTTCTAGCGATAATACAAGTAAAATATGGCTAAGAGTGCCTGTTATATTGATAATAATAGAAGTAATAAGTATATTTATTATACTTCTATCGATAATAACTGCATTACATGGGTAATAATGCATGTTATATTGATAATATCGGGAGTAATAAGTATAATTATTATATTTCTAGCGATAATAAAAGTAAAATATGGCTAATAGTGCATGTTATACTGATAATAATAAAAGTAATAAGTATATTTATTATACTTCTGTCGATAATAACTGCATTATATGGGTAATAATGCATGTTATATTGATAATAATATAAGTAATAAGTATAATTATCACAGTTCTAGCTATAATAACTGCATTTTATGGGTAATAATGGATGGTATATTGATAATATCAGGAGTAATAAGTATAATTATTACAGTTCTAGCTTTAATACAAGTAAAATATGGCTAAGAGTGCCTGTTATATCGATAACAATAAAAGTAATAATTATATTTATTGTACTTCTGTCGATAATAACTGCATTATATGGGTAATAATGCATGTTATATTGATAATATCGGGAGTAATAAGTATAATTATTACAGTTCTAGCCATAATAATAGTAAAATATGGCTAATAGTGCATGTTATATTGATAATAATAGAAAAAATAAGTATATTTATTATAGTTCTATCGATAATAACTGCATAATATGGGTAATAATGCATGTTATATTGATGATAGTAAAAGTAATATGTATATTTATTATAGTTCTAGCGATAATAACTGCATAATATGGGTAATAATGCATGTTATTTGATGATAGTAAAAGTAATACGTATATTTATTATAGTTCTAGCGATAATAACTGCATAATATGGGTAATAATGCATGTTATATTGATAATAATGTAAGTAATAAGTATAATTATTACAGTTCTAGCGATAATAACTGCATAATATGGGTAATAATGCATGCTATATTGATAATAATATATGTAATAAGTATAATTATTACAGTTCTAGCGATAGTAACTGAATTATATGGGTAATAATGCATGTTATATTGATAATATTGGGAGTAATAAGTATAATTGTTATGGTTCTAGCGATAATAATAGTAAAATATGGCTAATTGTGCATGTTATGTTGATAATAATAAAAGTAATAAGTATATTTATTACAGTTCTATCGATAATAACTGCATAATATGGGTAATAATGCATGTTATATTGATGATAACATAAGTAATAAGTACAATTATTACAGTTCTAGCGATAATAACTGCATTATATGGGTAATAATGGATGTTATATTGATAATATCGGGAGTAATAAGTATAATTATTACAGTTCTAGCGATAATACTAGTAAAATATGGCTAAGAGTGCATGCTATATTGACAATAATAAAAGTAATAGGTATATTTATTACAGTTCTATCGATAATAACTGCATAATATGGGTAATAATGCATGTTATATTGATGATAATAAAAGTAATAAGTATAATTATTACAGTTCTAGCGATAATAACTGCATTATATGGGTAATAATGCATGTTATATTGATGATAATAAAAGTAATAAGTATAATTATTACAGTTCTAGCGATAATAACTGCATTATATGGGTAATAATGGATGTTATATTGATAATATCGGGAGTAATAAGTATAATTATTATGGTTCTAGCGATAATAATAGTAAAATATGGCTAATAGTGCATGCTATATTGACAATAATAAAAGTAATAGGTATATTTATTACAGTTCTATCGATAATAACTGCATAATATGGGTAATAATGCATGTTATATTGATGATAATAAAAGTAATAAGTATAATTATTATAGTTCTATCGATAATAACTGCATAATATAGGTAATAATGCATGTTATATTGATCATAACAAAAGTAATACGTATATTTATTATGGTTCTAGCGATAATAACTGCATTATATGGGTAATAATGGATGTTATATTGATAATATCGGGAGTAGTAAGTATATTTATTATAGTTCCAGCGATAATAACTGCATAATATAGGTAATAATGCATGTTATATTGATAATAATAAAAGTAATAATTATAATTATTACAGTTCTAGCGATAATAACTGCATTATATGGGTAATAATGGATGTTATATTGATAATATCGGGCGTAATAAGTATTATTATTACAGTTCTAGCGATAATACTAGTAAAATATGGCTAAGAGTGCCTGTTATATTGATAATAATAAAAGTAATAAGTATATTTATTATACTTCTGTCGATAATAACTGCATTATATGGGTAATAATGCATGTTATATTGATAATATCGGGAGTAATAAGTATAATTATTATAGTTCTAGCGATAATAAAAGTAAAATATGGCTAATAGTGCATGTTATACTGATAATAATAAAAGTAATAAGTATATTTATTATACTTCTGTCGATAATAACTGCATTATGTGGGTAATAATGCATGTTATATTGATAATAATATAAGTAATAAGTATAATTATTACAGTTCTAGCGATAATACATGCATTATATGGGTAATAATGCATGTTATTTGATGATAGTAAAAGTAATACGTATATTTATTATAGTTCTAGCGATAATAACTGCATAATATGGGTAATAATGCACGTTATATTGCTAATAACATAAGTAATAAGTATAATTATCACAGTTCTAGCTATAATAACTGCATTATATGGGTAATAATGGATGTTATATTGATAATATCGGGAGTAATAAGTATAATTATTACAGTTCTAGCTTTAATACAAGTAAAATATGGCTAAGAGTGCCTGTTATATCGATAACAATGAAAGTAATAATTATATTTATTGTACTTCTGTCGATAATAACTGCATTATATGGGTAATAATGCATGTTATATTGATAATATCGGGAGTAATAAGTATAATTATTACAGTTCTAGCCATAATAATAGTAAAATATGGCTAATAGTGCATGTTATATTGATAATAATAGAAGTAATAAGTATATTTATTATAGTTCTATCGATAATAACTGCATAATATGGGTAATAATGCATGTTATATTGATGATAGTAAAAGTAATATGTATATTTATTATAGTTCTAGCGATAATAACTGCATAATATGGGTAATAATGCATGTTATATTGATGATAGTAAAAGTAATATGTATATTTATTATAGTTCTAGCGATAATAACTGCATAATATGGGTAATAATGCATGTTATTTGATGATAGTAAAAGTAATACGTATATTTATTATAGTTCTAGCGATAATAACTGCATAATATGGGTAATAATGCATGTTATATTGATAATAATGTAAGTAATAAGTATAATTATTACAGTTCTAGCGATAATAACTGCATAATATGGGTAATAATGCATGCTATATTGATAATAATATATGTAATAAGTATAATTATTACAGTTCTAGCGATAGTAACTGAATTATATGGGTAATAATGCATGTTATATTGATAATATTGGGAGTAATAAGTATAATTGTTATGGTTCTAGCGATAATAATAGTAAAATATGGCTAATTGTGCATGTTATGTTGATAATAATAAAAGTAATAAGTATATTTATTACAGTTCTATCGATAATAACTGCATAATATGGGTAATAATGCATGTTATATTGATGATAACATAAGTAATAAGTACAATTATTACAGTTCTAGCGATAATAACTGCATTATATGGGTAATAATGGATGTTATATTGATAATATCGGGAGTAATAAGTATAATTATTACAGTTCTAGCGATAATACTAGTAAAATATGGCTAAGAGTGCATGCTATATTGACAATAATAAAAGTAATAGGTATATTTATTACAGTTCTATCGATAATAACTGCATAATATGGGTAATAATGCATGTTATATTGATGATAATAAAAGTAATAAGTATAATTATTACAGTTCTAGCGATAATAACTGCATTATATGGGTAATAATGCATGTTATATTGATGATAATAAAAGTAATAAGTATAATTATTACAGTTCTAGCGATAATAACTGCATTATATGGGTAATAATGGATGTTATATTGATAATATCGGGAGTAATAAGTATAATTATTATGGTTCTAGCGATAATAATAGTAAAATATGGCTAATAGTGCATGCTATATTGACAATAATAAAAGTAATAGGTATATTTATTACAGTTCTATCGATAATAACTGCATAATATGGGTAATAATGCATGTTATATTGATGATAATAAAAGTAATAAGTATAATTATTATAGTTCTATCGATAATAACTGCATAATATAGGTAATAATGCATGTTATATTGATCATAACAAAAGTAATACGTATATTTATTATGGTTCTAGCGATAATAACTGCATTATATGGGTAATAATGGATGTTATATTGATAATATCGGGAGTAGTAAGTATATTTATTATAGTTCCAGCGATAATAACTGCATAATATAGGTAATAATGCATGTTATATTGATAATAATAAAAGTAATAATTATAATTATTACAGTTCTAGCGATAATAACTGCATTATATGGGTAATAATGGATGTTATATTGATAATATCGGGCGTAATAAGTATTATTATTACAGTTCTAGCGATAATACTAGTAAAATATGGCTAAGAGTGCCTGTTATATTGATAATAATAAAAGTAATAAGTATATTTATTATACTTCTGTCGATAATAACTGCATTATATGGGTAATAATGCATGTTATATTGATAATATCGGGAGTAATAAGTATAATTATTATAGTTCTAGCGATAATAAAAGTAAAATATGGCTAATAGTGCATGTTATACTGATAATAATAAAAGTAATAAGTATATTTATTATACTTCTGTCGATAATAACTGCATTATGTGGGTAATAATGCATGTTATATTGATAATAATATAAGTAATAAGTATAATTATTACAGTTCTAGCGATAATACATGCATTATATGGGTAATAATGCATGTTATTTGATGATAGTAAAAGTAATACGTATATTTATTATAGTTCTAGCGATAATAACTGCATAATATGGGTAATAATGCACGTTATATTGCTAATAACATAAGTAATAAGTATAATTATCACAGTTCTAGCTATAATAACTGCATTATATGGGTAATAATGGATGTTATATTGATAATATCGGGAGTAATAAGTATAATTATTACAGTTCTAGCTTTAATACAAGTAAAATATGGCTAAGAGTGCCTGTTATATCGATAACAATGAAAGTAATAATTATATTTATTGTACTTCTGTCGATAATAACTGCATTATATGGGTAATAATGCATGTTATATTGATAATATCGGGAGTAATAAGTATAATTATTACAGTTCTAGCCATAATAATAGTAAAATATGGCTAATAGTGCATGTTATATTGATAATAATAGAAGTAATAAGTATATTTATTATAGTTCTATCGATAATAACTGCATAATATGGGTAATAATGCATGTTATATTGATGATAGTAAAAGTAATATGTATATTTATTATAGTTCTAGCGATAATAACTGCATAATATGGGTAATAATGCATGTTATTTGATGATAGTAAAAGTAATACGTATATTTATTATAGTTCTAGCGATAATAACTGCATAATATGGGTAATAATGCATGTTATATTGATAATAATGTAAGTAATAAGTATAATTATTACAGTTCTAGCGATAATAACTGCATAATATGGGTAATAATGCATGCTATATTGATAATAATATATGTAATAAGTATAATTATTACAGTTCTAGCGATAGTAACTGAATTATATGGGTAATAATGCATGTTATATTGATAATATTGGGAGTAATAAGTATAATTGTTATGGTTCTAGCGACAATAATAGTAAAATATGGCTAATTGTGCATGTTATGTTGATAATAATAAAAGTAATAAGTATATTTATTACAGTTCTATCGATAATAGCTGCATAATATGGGTAATAATGCATGTTATATTGATGATAACATAAGTAATAAGTACAATTATTACAGTTCTAGCGATAATAACTGCATTATATGGGTAATAATGGATGTTATATTGATAATATCGGGAGTAATAAGTATAATTATTACAGTTCTAGCGATAATACTAGTAAAATATGGCTAAGAGTGCATGCTATATTGACAATAATAAAAGTAATAGGTATATTTATTACAGTTCTATCGATAATAACTGCATAATATGGGTAATAATGCATGTTATATTGATGATAATAAAAGTAATAAGTATAATTATTACAGTTCTAGCGATAATAACTGCATTATATGGGTAATAATGGATGTTATATTGATAATATCGGGAGTAATAAGTATAATTATTATAGTTCTATCGATAATAACTGCATAATATAGGTAATAATGCATGTTATATTGATCATAACAAAAGTAATACGTATATTTATTATGGTTCTAGCGATAATAACTGCATTATATGGGTAATAATGGATGTTATATTGATAATATCGGGAGTAGTAAGTATATTTATTATAGTTCCAGCGATAATAACTGCATAATATAGGTAATAATGCATGTTATATTGATAATAATAAAAGTAATAATTATAATTATTACAGTTCTAGCGATAATAACTGCATAATATGGGTAATAATGCACGTTATATTGCTAATAACGTAAGTAATAAGTATAATTGTTACAGTTCTAGCTATAATAACTGCATAATATGGGTAATAATGCATGTTATATTGATAATAATATAAGTAATAAGTATAATTATTACAGTTCTAGCAATAATAACTGCATAATATGGGTAATAATGCACGTTATATTCCTAATAAGATAAGTAATAAGTATAATTATTACAGTTCTAGCGATAATAACTGCATTATATGGGTAATAATGCATGTTATATTGGTAATATTGGGAGCAATAAGTATAATTATTATGGTTCTAGCGATAATAATAGTAAAATATGGCTAATAGTGCATGTTATAATGACAATAATAAAAGTAATAGGTATATTTATTACAGTTCTATCGATAATAACTGCATAATATGGGTAATAATGCATGTTATATTGATGATAATAAATGTAATAAGTATAATTATTACAGTTCTAGCGATAATAACTGCATTATATGGGTAATAATGGATGTTATATTGATAATATCGGGAGTAATAAGTATAATTATTATAGTTCTATCGATAATAACTGCATAATATAGGTAATAATGCATCTTATATTGATCATAACAAAAGTAATACGTATATTTATTATGGTTCTAGCGATAATAACTGCATTATATGGGTAACAATGGATGTTATATTGATAATATCGGGAGTAGTAAGTATATTTATTATAGTTCCAGCGATAATAACTGCATAATATAGGTAATAATGCATGTTATATTGATAATAATAAAAGTAATAATTATAATTATTACAGTTCTAGCGATAATAACTGCATAATATGGGTAATAATGCACGTTATATTGCTAATAACGTAAGTAATAAGTATAATTGTTACAGTTCTAGCTATAATAACTGCATAATATGGGTAATAATGCATGTTATATTGATAATAATATAAGTAATAAGTATAATTATTACAGTTCTAGCAATAATAACTGCATAATATGGGTAATAATGCACGTTATATTCCTAATAAGATAAGTAATAAGTATAATTATTACAGTTCTAGCGATAATAACTGCATTATATGGGTAATATTGGATGTTATATTGATAATATCGGGAGTAATAAGTATATTTATTACAGTTCTAGCGATAATACTTGTAAAATATGGCTAAGAGTGCCTGTTATATTGATAACAATAAAAGTAATAAGTATATTTATTGTACTTCTGTCGATAATAACTGCATTATATGGGTAATAATGCATGTTATATTGATGATATTGGGAGTAATAAGTATAATTATTATGGTTCTAGCGATAATAATAGTAAAATATGGCTAATAGTGCATGCTATATTGACAATAATAAAAGTAATAGGTATATTTATTACAGTTCTATCGATAATAACTGCATAATATGGGTAATAATGCATGTTATATTGATGATAATAAAAGTAATAAGTATAATTATTACAGTTCTAGCGATAATAACTGCATTATATGGGTAATAATGGATGTTATATTGATAATATCGGGAGTAATAAGTATAATTATTATAGTTCTATCGATAATAACTGCATAATATAGGTAATAATGCATGTTATATTGATAATATCGGGAGTAATAAGTATAATTATTATAGTTCTATCGATAATAACTGCATAATATAGGTAATAATGCATGTTATATTGATAATATCGGGAGTAATAAGTATAATTATTATAGTTCTAGCGATAATAATAGTAAAATATGGCTAATAGTGCATGTTATGTTGATAATAATAAAAGTAATAAGTATATTTATTATACTTCTGTCGATAATAACTGCATTATATGGGTAATAATGCATATTATATTGATAATATCGGGAGTAATAAGTATAATTATTACAGTTCTAGCGATAATAAAAGTAAAATATGGCTAATAGTGCATGTTATACTGATAATAATAAAAGTAATAAGTATAATTATTACGTATCTAGCTTTAATACAAGTAAAATATCGCTAAGAGTGCCTGTTATATCGATAATAATAAAAGTAATAATTATATTTATTGTACTTCTGTCGATAATAACTGCATTATATGGGTAATAATGCATGTTATATTGATAATATCGGGAGTAATAAGTATAATTATTACAGTTCTAGCGATAATAATAGTAAAATATGGCTAATAGTGCATGTTATATTGATAATAATAGAAGTAGTAAGTATATTTATTATAGTTCTATCCATAATAACTGCATAATATGGGTAATAATGCATGTTATATTGATGATAGTAAAAGTAATATGTATATTTATTATAGTTCTAGCGATAATAACTGCATAATATGGGTAATAATGCATGTTATTTGATGATAGTAAAAGTAATACGTATATTTATTATAGTTCTAGCGATAATAACTGCATAATATGGGTAATAATGCATGTTATATTGCTAATAAGATAAGTAATAAGTATAATTATTACAGTTCTAGCGATAATAACTGCATTATATGGGTAATAATGCATGTTATATTGGTAATATTGGGAGCAATAAGTATAATTATTATGGTTCTAGCGATAATAATAGTAAAATATGGCTAATAGTGCATGTTATAATGACAATAATAAAAGTAATAGGTATATTTATTACAGTTCTATCGATAATAACTGCATAATATGGGTAATAATGCATGTTATATTGATGATAATAAATGTAATAAGTATAATTATTACAGTTCTAGCGATAATAACTGCATTATATGGGTAATAATGGATGTTATATTGATAATATCGGGAGTAATAAGTATAATTATTATAGTTCTATCGATAATAACTGCATAATATAGGTAATAATGCATGTTATATTGATCATAACAAAAGTAATACGTATATTTATTATGGTTCTAGCGATAATAACTGCATTATATGGGTAACAATGGATGTTATATTGATAATATCGGGAGTAGTAAGTATATTTATTATAGTTCCAGCGATAATAACTGCATAATATGGGTAATAATGCACGTTATATTGCTAATAACGTAAGTAATAAGTCTAATTGTTACAGTTCTAGCTATAATAACTGCATAATATGGGTAATAATGCATGTTATATTGCTAATAAGATAAGTAATAAGTATAATTATTACAGTTCTAGCGATAATAACTGCATTATATGGGCAATAATTCATGTTATATTGATAATATCGGGAGTAATAAGTATAATTATTATAGTTCTAGCGATAATAATAGTAAAATATGGCTAATTGTGCATGTTATGTTGATAATAATAAAAGTAATAAGTATATTTATTACAGTTCTATCGATAATAACTGCATAATATGGGTAATAATGCATGTTATATTGATGATAACATAAGTAATAAGTACAATTATTACAGTTCTAGCGATAATAACTGCATTATATGGGTAATAATGGATGTTATATTGATAATATCGGGAGTAATAAGTATAATTATTACAGTTCTAGCGATAATACTAGTAAAATATGGCTAAGAGTGCATGCTATATTGACAATAATAAAAGTAATAGGTATATTTATTACAGTTCTATCGATAATAACTGCATAATATGGGTAATAATGCATGTTATTTGATGATAGTAAAAGTAATACGTATATTTATTATAGTTCTAGCGATAATAACTGCATAATATGGGTAATAATGCATGTTATATTGATAATAATGTAAGTAATAAGTATAATTATTACAGTTCTAGCGATAATAACTGCATAATATGGGTAATAATGCATGCTATATTGATAATAATATATGTAATAAGTATAATTATTACAGTTCTAGCGATAGTAACTGAATTATATGGGTAATAATGCATGTTATATTGATAATATTGGGAGTAATAAGTATAATTGTTATGGTTCTAGCGATAATAATAGTAAAATATGGCTAATTGTGCATGTTATGTTGATAATAATAAAAGTAATAAGTATATTTATTACAGTTCTATCGATAATAACTGCATAATATGGGTAATAATGCATGTTATATTGATGATAACATAAGTAATAAGTACAATTATTACAGTTCTAGCGATAATAACTGCATTATATGGGTAATAATGGATGTTATATTGATAATATCGGGAGTAATAAGTATAATTATTACAGTTCTAGCGATAATACTAGTAAAATATGGCTAAGAGTGCATGCTATATTGACAATAATAAAAGTAATAGGTATATTTATTACAGTTCTATCGATAATAACTGCATAATATGGGTAATAATGCATGTTATATTGATGATAATAAAAGTAATAAGTATAATTATTACAGTTCTAGCGATAATAACTGCATTATATGGGTAATAATGCATGTTATATTGATGATAATAAAAGTAATAAGTATAATTATTACAGTTCTAGCGATAATAACTGCATTATATGGGTAATAATGGATGTTATATTGATAATATCGGGAGTAATAAGTATAATTATTATGGTTCTAGCGATAATAATAGTAAAATATGGCTAATAGTGCATGCTATATTGACAATAATAAAAGTAATAGGTATATTTATTACAGTTCTATCGATAATAACTGCATAATATGGGTAATAATGCATGTTATATTGATGATAATAAAAGTAATAAGTATAATTATTATAGTTCTATCGATAATAACTGCATAATATAGGTAATAATGCATGTTATATTGATCATAACAAAAGTAATACGTATATTTATTATGGTTCTAGCGATAATAACTGCATTATATGGGTAATAATGGATGTTATATTGATAATATCGGGAGTAGTAAGTATATTTATTATAGTTCCAGCGATAATAACTGCATAATATAGGTAATAATGCATGTTATATTGATAATAATAAAAGTAATAATTATAATTATTACAGTTCTAGCGATAATAACTGCATTATATGGGTAATAATGGATGTTATATTGATAATATCGGGCGTAATAAGTATTATTATTACAGTTCTAGCGATAATACTAGTAAAATATGGCTAAGAGTGCCTGTTATATTGATAATAATAAAAGTAATAAGTATATTTATTATACTTCTGTCGATAATAACTGCATTATATGGGTAATAATGCATGTTATATTGATAATATCGGGAGTAATAAGTATAATTATTATAGTTCTAGCGATAATAAAAGTAAAATATGGCTAATAGTGCATGTTATACTGATAATAATAAAAGTAATAAGTATATTTATTATACTTCTGTCGATAATAACTGCATTATGTGGGTAATAATGCATGTTATATTGATAATAATATAAGTAATAAGTATAATTATTACAGTTCTAGCGATAATACATGCATTATATGGGTAATAATGCATGTTATATTGGTAATATTGGGAGTAATAAGTATAATTATTATGGTTCTAGCGATAATAATAGTAAAATATGGCTAATAGTGCATGTTATATTGACAATAATAAAAGTAATAGGTATATTTATTACAGTTCTATCGATAATAACTGCATAATATGGGTAATAATGCATGTTATTTGATGATAGTAAAAGTAATACGTATATTTATTATAGTTCTAGCGATAATAACTGCATAATATGGGTAATAATGCACGTTATATTGCTAATAACATAAGTAATAAGTATAATTATCACAGTTCTAGCTATAATAACTGCATTATATGGGTAATAATGGATGTTATATTGATAATATCGGGAGTAATAAGTATAATTATTACAGTTCTAGCTTTAATACAAGTAAAATATGGCTAAGAGTGCCTGTTATATCGATAACAATGAAAGTAATAATTATATTTATTGTACTTCTGTCGATAATAACTGCATTATATGGGTAATAATGCATGTTATATTGATAATATCGGGAGTAATAAGTATAATTATTACAGTTCTAGCCATAATAATAGTAAAATATGGCTAATAGTGCATGTTATATTGATAATAATAGAAGTAATAAGTATATTTATTATAGTTCTATCGATAATAACTGCATAATATGGGTAATAATGCATGTTATATTGATGATAGTAAAAGTAATATGTATATTTATTATAGTTCTAGCGATAATAACTGCATAATATGGGTAATAATGCATGTTATTTGATGATAGTAAAAGTAATACGTATATTTATTATAGTTCTAGCGATAATAACTGCATAATATGGGTAATAATGCATGTTATATTGATAATAATGTAAGTAATAAGTATAATTATTACAGTTCTAGCGATAATAACTGCATAATATGGGTAATAATGCATGCTATATTGATAATAATATATGTAATAAGTATAATTATTACAGTTCTAGCGATAGTAACTGAATTATATGGGTAATAATGCATGTTATATTGATAATATTGGGAGTAATAAGTATAATTGTTATGGTTCTAGCGACAATAATAGTAAAATATGGCTAATTGTGCATGTTATGTTGATAATAATAAAAGTAATAAGTATATTTATTACAGTTCTATCGATAATAGCTGCATAATATGGGTAATAATGCATGTTATATTGATGATAACATAAGTAATAAGTACAATTATTACAGTTCTAGCGATAATAACTGCATTATATGGGTAATAATGGATGTTATATTGATAATATCGGGAGTAATAAGTATAATTATTACAGTTCTAGCGATAATACTAGTAAAATATGGCTAAGAGTGCATGCTATATTGACAATAATAAAAGTAATAGGTATATTTATTACAGTTCTATCGATAATAACTGCATAATATGGGTAATAATGCATGTTATATTGATGATAATAAAAGTAATAAGTATAATTATTACAGTTCTAGCGATAATAACTGCATTATATGGGTAATAATGGATGTTATATTGATAATATCGGGAGTAATAAGTATAATTATTATAGTTCTATCGATAATAACTGCATAATATAGGTAATAATGCATGTTATATTGATCATAACAAAAGTAATACGTATATTTATTATGGTTCTAGCGATAATAACTGCATTATATGGGTAATAATGGATGTTATATTGATAATATCGGGAGTAGTAAGTATATTTATTATAGTTCCAGCGATAATAACTGCATAATATAGGTAATAATGCATGTTATATTGATAATAATAAAAGTAATAATTATAATTATTACAGTTCTAGCGATAATAACTGCATAATATGGGTAATAATGCACGTTATATTGCTAATAACGTAAGTAATAAGTATAATTGTTACAGTTCTAGCTATAATAACTGCATAATATGGGTAATAATGCATGTTATATTGATAATAATATAAGTAATAAGTATAATTATTACAGTTCTAGCAATAATAACTGCATAATATGGGTAATAATGCACGTTATATTCCTAATAAGATAAGTAATAAGTATAATTATTACAGTTCTAGCGATAATAACTGCATTATATGGGTAATAATGCATGTTATATTGGTAATATTGGGAGCAATAAGTATAATTATTATGGTTCTAGCGATAATAATAGTAAAATATGGCTAATAGTGCATGTTATAATGACAATAATAAAAGTAATAGGTATATTTATTACAGTTCTATCGATAATAACTGCATAATATGGGTAATAATGCATGTTATATTGATGATAATAAATGTAATAAGTATAATTATTACAGTTCTAGCGATAATAACTGCATTATATGGGTAATAATGGATGTTATATTGATAATATCGGGAGTAATAAGTATAATTATTATAGTTCTATCGATAATAACTGCATAATATAGGTAATAATGCATGTTATATTGATCATAACAAAAGTAATACGTATATTTATTATGGTTCTAGCGATAATAACTGCATTATATGGGTAACAATGGATGTTATATTGATAATATCGGGAGTAGTAAGTATATTTATTATAGTTCCAGCGATAATAACTGCATAATATAGGTAATAATGCATGTTATATTGATAATAATAAAAGTAATAATTATAATTATTACAGTTCTAGCGATAATAACTGCATAATATGGGTAATAATGCACGTTATATTGCTAATAACGTAAGTAATAAGTATAATTGTTACAGTTCTAGCTATAATAACTGCATAATATGGGTAATAATGCATGTTATATTGATAATAATATAAGTAATAAGTATAATTATTACAGTTCTAGCAATAATAACTGCATAATATGGGTAATAATGCACGTTATATTCCTAATAAGATAAGTAATAAGTATAATTATTACAGTTCTAGCGATAATAACTGCATTATATGGGTAATATTGGATGTTATATTGATAATATCGGGAGTAATAAGTATATTTATTACAGTTCTAGCGATAATACTTGTAAAATATGGCTAAGAGTGCCTGTTATATTGATAACAATAAAAGTAATAAGTATATTTATTGTACTTCTGTCGATAATAACTGCATTATATGGGTAATAATGCATGTTATATTGATGATATTGGGAGTAATAAGTATAATTATTATGGTTCTAGCGATAATAATAGTAAAATATGGCTAATAGTGCATGCTATATTGACAATAATAAAAGTAATAGGTATATTTATTACAGTTCTATCGATAATAACTGCATAATATGGGTAATAATGCATGTTATATTGATGATAATAAAAGTAATAAGTATAATTATTACAGTTCTAGCGATAATAACTGCATTATATGGGTAATAATGGATGTTATATTGATAATATCGGGAGTAATAAGTATAATTATTATAGTTCTATCGATAATAACTGCATAATATAGGTAATAATGCATGTTATATTGATAATATCGGGAGTAATAAGTATAATTATTATAGTTCTATCGATAATAACTGCATAATATAGGTAATAATGCATGTTATATTGATAATATCGGGAGTAATAAGTATAATTATTATAGTTCTAGCGATAATAATAGTAAAATATGGCTAATAGTGCATGTTATGTTGATAATAATAAAAGTAATAAGTATATTTATTATACTTCTGTCGATAATAACTGCATTATATGGGTAATAATGCATATTATATTGATAATATCGGGAGTAATAAGTATAATTATTACAGTTCTAGCGATAATAAAAGTAAAATATGGCTAATAGTGCATGTTATACTGATAATAATAAAAGTAATAAGTATAATTATTACGTATCTAGCTTTAATACAAGTAAAATATCGCTAAGAGTGCCTGTTATATCGATAATAATAAAAGTAATAATTATATTTATTGTACTTCTGTCGATAATAACTGCATTATATGGGTAATAATGCATGTTATATTGATAATATCGGGAGTAATAAGTATAATTATTACAGTTCTAGCGATAATAATAGTAAAATATGGCTAATAGTGCATGTTATATTGATAATAATAGAAGTAGTAAGTATATTTATTATAGTTCTATCCATAATAACTGCATAATATGGGTAATAATGCATGTTATATTGATGATAGTAAAAGTAATATGTATATTTATTATAGTTCTAGCGATAATAACTGCATAATATGGGTAATAATGCATGTTATTTGATGATAGTAAAAGTAATACGTATATTTATTATAGTTCTAGCGATAATAACTGCATAATATGGGTAATAATGCATGTTATATTGCTAATAAGATAAGTAATAAGTATAATTATTACAGTTCTAGCGATAATAACTGCATTATATGGGTAATAATGCATGTTATATTGGTAATATTGGGAGCAATAAGTATAATTATTATGGTTCTAGCGATAATAATAGTAAAATATGGCTAATAGTGCATGTTATAATGACAATAATAAAAGTAATAGGTATATTTATTACAGTTCTATCGATAATAACTGCATAATATGGGTAATAATGCATGTTATATTGATGATAATAAATGTAATAAGTATAATTATTACAGTTCTAGCGATAATAACTGCATTATATGGGTAATAATGGATGTTATATTGATAATATCGGGAGTAATAAGTATAATTATTATAGTTCTATCGATAATAACTGCATAATATAGGTAATAATGCATGTTATATTGATCATAACAAAAGTAATACGTATATTTATTATGGTTCTAGCGATAATAACTGCATTATATGGGTAACAATGGATGTTATATTGATAATATCGGGAGTAGTAAGTATATTTATTATAGTTCCAGCGATAATAACTGCATAATATGGGTAATAATGCACGTTATATTGCTAATAACGTAAGTAATAAGTCTAATTGTTACAGTTCTAGCTATAATAACTGCATAATATGGGTAATAATGCATGTTATATTGCTAATAAGATAAGTAATAAGTATAATTATTACAGTTCTAGCGATAATAACTGCATTATATGGGCAATAATTCATGTTATATTGATAATATCGGGAGTAATAAGTATAATTATTATAGTTCTAGCGATAATAATAGTAAAATATGGCTAATTGTGCATGTTATGTTGATAATAATAAAAGTAATAAGTATATTTATTACAGTTCTATCGATAATAACTGCATAATATGGGTAATAATGCATGTTATATTGATGATAACATAAGTAATAAGTACAATTATTACAGTTCTAGCGATAATAACTGCATTATATGGGTAATAATGGATGTTATATTGATAATATCGGGAGTAATAAGTATAATTATTACAGTTCTAGCGATAATACTAGTAAAATATGGCTAAGAGTGCATGCTATATTGACAATAATAAAAGTAATAGGTATATTTATTACAGTTCTATCGATAATAACTGCATAATATGGGTAATAATGCATGTTATTTGATGATAGTAAAAGTAATACGTATATTTATTATAGTTCTAGCGATAATAACTGCATAATATGGGTAATAATGCATGTTATATTGATAATAATGTAAGTAATAAGTATAATTATTACAGTTCTAGCGATAATAACTGCATAATATGGGTAATAATGCATGCTATATTGATAATAATATATGTAATAAGTATAATTATTACAGTTCTAGCGATAGTAACTGAATTATATGGGTAATAATGCATGTTATATTGATAATATTGGGAGTAATAAGTATAATTGTTATGGTTCTAGCGATAATAATAGTAAAATATGGCTAATTGTGCATGTTATGTTGATAATAATAAAAGTAATAAGTATATTTATTACAGTTTTATCGATAATAACTGCATAATATGGGTAATAATGCATGTTATATTGATGATAACATAAGTAATAAGTACAATTATTACAGTTCTAGCGATAATAACTGCATTATATGGGTAATAATGGATGTTATATTGATAATATCGGGAGTAATAAGTATAATTATTACAGTTCTAGCGATAATACTAGTAAAATATGGCTAAGAGTGCATGCTATATTGACAATAATAAAAGTAATAGGTATATTTATTACAGTTCTATCGATAATAACTGCATAATATGGGTAATAATGCATGTTATATTGATGATAATAAAAGTAATAAGTATAATTATTACAGTTCTAGCGATAATAACTGCATTATATGGGTAATAATGGATGTTATATTGATAATATCGGGAGTAATAAGTATAATTATTATGGTTCTAGCGATAATAATAGTAAAATATGGCTAATAGTGCATGTTATATTGATAATAATAGAAGTAATAAGTATATTTATTATAGTTCTATCGATAATAACTGCATAATATGGGTAATAATGCATGTTATATTGATGATAGTAAAAGTAATATGTATATTTATTATAGTTCTAGCGATAATAACTGCATAATATGGGTAATAATGCATGTTATTTGATGATAGTAAAAGTAATACGTATATTTATTATAGTTCTAGCGATAATAACTGCATAATATGGGTAATAATGCATGTTATATTGATAATAATGTAAGTAATAAGTATAATTATTACAGTTCTAGCGATAATAACTGCATAATATGGGTAATAATGCATGCTATATTGATAATAATATATGTAATAAGTATAATTATTACAGTTCTAGCGATAGTAACTGAATTATATGGGTAATAATGCATGTTATATTGATAATATTGGGAGTAATAAGTATAATTGTTATGGTTCTAGCGATAATAATAGTAAAATATGGCTAATTGTGCATGTTATGTTGATAATAATAAAAGTAATAAGTATATTTATTACAGTTCTATCGATAATAACTGCATAATATGGGTAATAATGCATGTTATATTGATGATAACATAAGTAATAAGTACAATTATTACAGTTCTAGCGATAATAACTGCATTATATGGGTAATAATGGATGTTATATTGATAATATCGGGAGTAATAAGTATAATTATTACAGTTCTAGCGATAATACTAGTAAAATATGGCTAAGAGTGCATGCTATATTGACAATAATAAAAGTAATAGGTATATTTATTACAGTTCTATCGATAATAACTGCATAATATGGGTAATAATGCATGTTATATTGATGATAATAAAAGTAATAAGTATAATTATTACACTTCTAGCGATAATAACTGCATTATATGGGTAATAATGGATGTTATATTGATAATATCGGGAGTAATAAGTATAATTATTATGGTTCTAGCGATAATAATAGTAAAATATGGCTAATAGTGCATGCTATATTGATAATAATAAAAGTAATAGGTATATTTATTACAGTTCTATCGATAATAACTGCATAATATGGGTAATAATGCATGTTATATTGATGATAATAAAAGTAATAAGTATAATTATTACAGTTCTAGCGATAATAACTGCATTATATGGGTAATAATGGATGTTATATTGATAATATCGGGAGTAATAAGTATAATTATTATAGTTCTATCGATAATAACTGCATAATATAGGTAATAATGCATGTTATATTGATCATAACAAAAGTAATACGTATATTTATTATGGTTCTAGCGATAATAACTGCATTATATGGGTAATAATGGATGTTATATTGATAATATCGGGAGTAGTAAGTATATTTATTATAGTTCCAGCGATAATAACTGCATAATATAGGTAATAATGCATGTTATATTGATAATAATAAAAGTAATAATTATAATTATTACAGTTCTAGCGATAATAACTGCATTATATGGGTAATAATGGATGTTATATTGATAATATCGGGCGTAATAAGTATTATTATTACAGTTCTAGCGATAATACTAGTAAAATATGGCTAAGAGTGCCTGTTATATTGATAATAATAAAATTAATAAGTATATTTATTATACTTCTGTCGATAATAACTGCATTATATGGGTAATAATGCATGTTATATTGATAATATCGGGAGTAATAAGTATAATTATTATAGTTCTAGCGATAATAAAAGTAAAATATGGCTAATAGTGCATGTTATACTGATAATAATAAAAGTAATAAGTATATTTATTATACTTCTGTCGATAATAACTGCATTATGTGGGTAATAATGCATGTTATATTGATAATAATATAAGTAATAAGTATAATTATTACAGTTCTAGCGATAATACATGCATTATATGGGTAATAATGCATGTTATATTGGTAATATTGGGAGTAATAAGTATAATTATTATGGTTCTAGCGATAATAATAGTAAAATATGGCTAATAGTGCATGTTATATTGACAATAATAAAAGTAATAGGTATATTTATTACAGTTCTATCGATAATAACTGCATAATATGGGTAATAATGCATGTTATTTGATGATAGTAAAAGTAATACGTATATTTATTATAGTTCTAGCGATAATAACTGCATAATATGGGTAATAATGCACGTTATATTGCTAATAACATAAGTAATAAGTATAATTATCACAGTTCTAGCTATAATAACTGCATTATATGGGTAATAATGGATGTTATATTGATAATATCGGGAGTAATAAGTATAATTATTACAGTTCTAGCTTTAATACAAGTAAAATATGGCTAAGAGTGCCTGTTATATCGATAACAATGAAAGTAATAATTATATTTATTGTACTTCTGTCGATAATAACTGCATTATATGGGTAATAATGCATGTTATATTGATAATATCGGGAGTAATAAGTATAATTATTACAGTTCTAGCCATAATAATAGTAAAATATGGCTAATAGTGCATGTTATATTGATAATAATAGAAGTAATAAGTATATTTATTATAGTTCTATCGATAATAACTGCATAATATGGGTAATAATGCATGTTATATTGATGATAGTAAAAGTAATATGTATATTTATTATAGTTCTAGCGATAATAACTGCATAATATGGGTAATAATGCATGTTATTTGATGATAGTAAAAGTAATACGTATATTTATTATAGTTCTAGCGATAATAACTGCATAATATGGGTAATAATGCATGTTATATTGATAATAATGTAAGTAATAAGTATAATTATTACAGTTCTAGCGATAATAACTGCATAATATGGGTAATAATGCATGCTATATTGATAATAATATATGTAATAAGTATAATTATTACAGTTCTAGCGATAGTAACTGAATTATATGGGTAATAATGCATGTTATATTGATAATATTGGGAGTAATAAGTATAATTGTTATGGTTCTAGCGACAATAATAGTAAAATATGGCTAATTGTGCATGTTATGTTGATAATAATAAAAGTAATAAGTATATTTATTACAGTTCTATCGATAATAGCTGCATAATATGGGTAATAATGCATGTTATATTGATGATAACATAAGTAATAAGTACAATTATTACAGTTCTAGCGATAATAACTGCATTATATGGGTAATAATGGATGTTATATTGATAATATCGGGAGTAATAAGTATAATTATTACAGTTCTAGCGATAATACTAGTAAAATATGGCTAAGAGTGCATGCTATATTGACAATAATAAAAGTAATAGGTATATTTATTACAGTTCTATCGATAATAACTGCATAATATGGGTAATAATGCATGTTATATTGATGATAATAAAAGTAATAAGTATAATTATTACAGTTCTAGCGATAATAACTGCATTATATGGGTAATAATGGATGTTATATTGATAATATCGGGAGTAATAAGTATAATTATTATAGTTCTATCGATAATAACTGCATAATATAGGTAATAATGCATGTTATATTGATCATAACAAAAGTAATACGTATATTTATTATGGTTCTAGCGATAATAACTGCATTATATGGGTAATAATGGATGTTATATTGATAATATCGGGAGTAGTAAGTATATTTATTATAGTTCCAGCGATAATAACTGCATAATATAGGTAATAATGCATGTTATATTGATAATAATAAAAGTAATAATTATAATTATTACAGTTCTAGCGATAATAACTGCATAATATGGGTAATAATGCACGTTATATTGCTAATAACGTAAGTAATAAGTATAATTGTTACAGTTCTAGCTATAATAACTGCATAATATGGGTAATAATGCATGTTATATTGATAATAATATAAGTAATAAGTATAATTATTACAGTTCTAGCAATAATAACTGCATAATATGGGTAATAATGCACGTTATATTCCTAATAAGATAAGTAATAAGTATAATTATTACAGTTCTAGCGATAATAACTGCATTATATGGGTAATATTGGATGTTATATTGATAATATCGGGAGTAATAAGTATATTTATTACAGTTCTAGCGATAATACTTGTAAAATATGGCTAAGAGTGCCTGTTATATTGATAATAATAAAAGTAATAAGTATATTTATTGTACTTCTGTCGATAATAACTGCATTATATGGGTAATAATGCATGTTATATTGATGATATTGGGAGTAATAAGTATAATTATTATGGTTCTAGCGATAATAATAGTAAAATATGGCTAATAGTGCATGCTATATTGACAATAATAAAAGTAATAGGTATATTTATTACAGTTCTATCGATAATAACTGCATAATATGGGTAATAATGCATGTTATATTGATGATAATAAAAGTAATAAGTATAATTATTACAGTTCTAGCGATAATAACTGCATTATATGGGTAATAATGGATGTTATATTGATAATATCGGGAGTAATAAGTATAATTATTATAGTTCTATCGATAATAACTGCATAATATAGGTAATAATGCATGTTATATTGATAATATCGGGAGTAATAAGTATAATTATTATAGTTCTATCGATAATAACTGCATAATATAGGTAATAATGCATGTTATATTGATAATATCGGGAGTAATAAGTATAATTATTATAGTTCTAGCGATAATAATAGTAAAATATGGCTAATAGTGCATGTTATGTTGATAATAATAAAAGTAATAAGTATATTTATTATACTTCTGTCGATAATAACTGCATTATATGGGTAATAATGCATATTATATTGATAATATCGGGAGTAATAAGTATAATTATTACAGTTCTAGCGATAATAAAAGTAAAATATGGCTAATAGTGCATGTTATACTGATAATAATAAAAGTAATAAGTATAATTATTACGTATCTAGCTTTAATACAAGTAAAATATCGCTAAGAGTGCCTGTTATATCGATAATAATAAAAGTAATAATTATATTTATTGTACTTCTGTCGATAATAACTGCATTATATGGGTAATAATGCATGTTATATTGATAATATCGGGAGTAATAAGTATAATTATTACAGTTCTAGCGATAATAATAGTAAAATATGGCTAATAGTGCATGTTATATTGATAATAATAGAAGTAGTAAGTATATTTATTATAGTTCTATCCATAATAACTGCATAATATGGGTAATAATGCATGTTATATTGATGATAGTAAAAGTAATATGTATATTTATTATAGTTCTAGCGATAATAACTGCATAATATGGGTAATAATGCATGTTATTTGATGATTGTAAAAGTAATACGTATATTTATTATAGTTCTAGCGATAATAACTGCATAATATGGGTAATAATGCACGTTATATTGCTAATAACATAAGTAATAAGTATAATTATCACAGTTCTAGCTATAATAACTGCATTATATGGGTAATAATGGATGTTATATTGATAATATCGGGAGTAATAAGTATAATTATTACAGTTCTAGCTTTAATACAAGTAAAATATGGCTAAGAGTGCCTGTTATATCGATAACAATGAAAGTAATAATTATATTTATTGTACTTCTGTCGATAATAACTGCATTATATGGGTAATAATGCATGTTATATTGATAATATCGGGAGTAATAAGTATAATTATTACAGTTCTAGCCATAATAATAGTAAAATATGGCTAATAGTGCATGTTATATTGATAATAATAGAAGTAATAAGTATATTTATTATAGTTCTATCGATAATAACTGCATAATATGGGTAATAATGCATGTTATATTGATGATAGTAAAAGTAATATGTATATTTATTATAGTTCTAGCGATAATAACTGCATAATATGGGTAATAATGCATGTTATTTGATGATAGTAAAAGTAATACGTATATTTATTATAGTTCTAGCGATAATAACTGCATAATATGGGTAATAATGCATGTTATATTGATAATAATGTAAGTAATAAGTATAATTATTACAGTTCTAGCGATAATAACTGCATAATATGGGTAATAATGCATGCTATATTGATAATAATATATGTAATAAGTATAATTATTACAGTTCTAGCGATAGTAACTGAATTATATGGGTAATAATGCATGTTATATTGATAATATTGGGAGTAATAAGTATAATTGTTATGGTTCTAGCGACAATAATAGTAAAATATGGCTAATTGTGCATGTTATGTTGATAATAATAAAAGTAATAAGTATATTTATTACAGTTCTATCGATAATAGCTGCATAATATGGGTAATAATGCATGTTATATTGATGATAACATAAGTAATAAGTACAATTATTACAGTTCTAGCGATAATAACTGCATTATATGGGTAATAATGGATGTTATATTGATAATATCGGGAGTAATAAGTATAATTATTACAGTTCTAGCGATAATACTAGTAAAATATGGCTAAGAGTGCATGCTATATTGACAATAATAAAAGTAATAGGTATATTTATTACAGTTCTATCGATAATAACTGCATAATATGGGTAATAATGCATGTTATATTGATGATAATAAAAGTAATAAGTATAATTATTACAGTTCTAGCGATAATAACTGCATTATATGGGTAATAATGGATGTTATATTGATAATATCGGGAGTAATAAGTATAATTATTATAGTTCTATCGATAATAACTGCATAATATAGGTAATAATGCATGTTATATTGATCATAACAAAAGTAATACGTATATTTATTATGGTTCTAGCGATAATAACTGCATTATATGGGTAATAATGGATGTTATATTGATAATATCGGGAGTAGTAAGTATATTTATTATAGTTCCAGCGATAATAACTGCATAATATAGGTAATAATGCATGTTATATTGATAATAATAAAAGTAATAATTATAATTATTACAGTTCTAGCGATAATAACTGCATAATATGGGTAATAATGCACGTTATATTGCTAATAACGTAAGTAATAAGTATAATTGTTACAGTTCTAGCTATAATAACTGCATAATATGGGTAATAATGCATGTTATATTGATAATAATATAAGTAATAAGTATAATTATTACAGTTCTAGCAATAATAACTGCATAATATGGGTAATAATGCACGTTATATTCCTAATAAGATAAGTAATAAGTATAATTATTACAGTTCTAGCGATAATAACTGCATTATATGGGTAATATTGGATGTTATATTGATAATATCGGGAGTAATAAGTATATTTATTACAGTTCTAGCGATAATACTTGTAAAATATGGCTAAGAGTGCCTGTTATATTGATAATAATAAAAGTAATAAGTATATTTATTGTACTTCTGTCGATAATAACTGCATTATATGGGTAATAATGCATGTTATATTGATGATATTGGGAGTAATAAGTATAATTATTATGGTTCTAGCGATAATAATAGTAAAATATGGCTAATAGTGCATGCTATATTGACAATAATAAAAGTAATAGGTATATTTATTACAGTTCTATCGATAATAACTGCATAATATGGGTAATAATGCATGTTATATTGATGATAATAAAAGTAATAAGTATAATTATTACAGTTCTAGCGATAATAACTGCATTATATGGGTAATAATGGATGTTATATTGATAATATCGGGAGTAATAAGTATAATTATTATAGTTCTATCGATAATAACTGCATAATATAGGTAATAATGCATGTTATATTGATAATATCGGGAGTAATAAGTATAATTATTATAGTTCTATCGATAATAACTGCATAATATAGGTAATAATGCATGTTATATTGATAATATCGGGAGTAATAAGTATAATTATTATAGTTCTAGCGATAATAATAGTAAAATATGGCTAATAGTGCATGTTATGTTGATAATAATAAAAGTAATAAGTATATTTATTATACTTCTGTCGATAATAACTGCATTATATGGGTAATAATGCATATTATATTGATAATATCGGGAGTAATAAGTATAATTATTACAGTTCTAGCGATAATAAAAGTAAAATATGGCTAATAGTGCATGTTATACTGATAATAATAAAAGTAATAAGTATAATTATTACGTATCTAGCTTTAATACAAGTAAAATATCGCTAAGAGTGCCTGTTATATCGATAATAATAAAAGTAATAATTATATTTATTGTACTTCTGTCGATAATAACTGCATTATATGGGTAATAATGCATGTTATATTGATAATATCGGGAGTAATAAGTATAATTATTACAGTTCTAGCGATAATAATAGTAAAATATGGCTAATAGTGCATGTTATATTGATAATAATAGAAGTAGTAAGTATATTTATTATAGTTCTATCCATAATAACTGCATAATATGGGTAATAATGCATGTTATATTGATGATAGTAAAAGTAATATGTATATTTATTATAGTTCTAGCGATAATAACTGCATAATATGGGTAATAATGCATGTTATTTGATGATTGTAAAAGTAATACGTATATTTATTATAGTTCTAGCGATAATAACTGCATAATATGGGTAATAATGCACGTTATATTGCTAATAACATAAGTAATAAGTATAATTATCACAGTTCTAGCTATAATAACTGCATTATATGGGTAATAATGGATGTTATATTGATAATATCGGGAGTAATAAGTATAATTATTACAGTTCTAGCTTTAATACAAGTAAAATATGGCTAAGAGTGCCTGTTATATCGATAACAATGAAAGTAATAATTATATTTATTGTACTTCTGTCGATAATAACTGCATTATATGGGTAATAATGCATGTTATATTGATAATATCGGGAGTAATAAGTATAATTATTACAGTTCTAGCCATAATAATAGTAAAATATGGCTAATAGTGCATGTTATATTGATAATAATAGAAGTAATAAGTATATTTATTATAGTTCTATCGATAATAACTGCATAATATGGGTAATAATGCATGTTATATTGATGATAGTAAAAGTAATATGTATATTTATTATAGTTCTAGCGATAATAACTGCATAATATGGGTAATAATGCATGTTATTTGATGATAGTAAAAGTAATACGTATATTTATTATAGTTCTAGCGATAATAACTGCATAATATGGGTAATAATGCATGTTATATTGATAATAATGTAAGTAATAAGTATAATTATTACAGTTCTAGCGATAATAACTGCATAATATGGGTAATAATGCATGCTATATTGATAATAATATATGTAATAAGTATAATTATTACAGTTCTAGCGATAGTAACTGAATTATATGGGTAATAATGCATGTTATATTGATAATATTGGGAGTAATAAGTATAATTGTTATGGTTCTAGCGACAATAATAGTAAAATATGGCTAATTGTGCATGTTATGTTGATAATAATAAAAGTAATAAGTATATTTATTACAGTTCTATCGATAATAGCTGCATAATATGGGTAATAATGCATGTTATATTGATGATAACATAAGTAATAAGTACAATTATTACAGTTCTAGCGATAATAACTGCATTATATGGGTAATAATGGATGTTATATTGATAATATCGGGAGTAATAAGTATAATTATTACAGTTCTAGCGATAATACTAGTAAAATATGGCTAAGAGTGCATGCTATATTGACAATAATAAAAGTAATAGGTATATTTATTACAGTTCTATCGATAATAACTGCATAATATGGGTAATAATGCATGTTATATTGATGATAATAAAAGTAATAAGTATAATTATTACAGTTCTAGCGATAATAACTGCATTATATGGGTAATAATGGATGTTATATTGATAATATCGGGAGTAATAAGTATAATTATTATAGTTCTATCGATAATAACTGCATAATATAGGTAATAATGCATGTTATATTGATCATAACAAAAGTAATACGTATATTTATTATGGTTCTAGCGATAATAACTGCATTATATGGGTAATAATGGATGTTATATTGATAATATCGGGAGTAGTAAGTATATTTATTATAGTTCCAGCGATAATAACTGCATAATATAGGTAATAATGCATGTTATATTGATAATAATAAAAGTAATAATTATAATTATTACAGTTCTAGCGATAATAACTGCATAATATGGGTAATAATGCACGTTATATTGCTAATAACGTAAGTAATAAGTATAATTGTTACAGTTCTAGCTATAATAACTGCATAATATGGGTAATAATGCATGTTATATTGATAATAATATAAGTAATAAGTATAATTATTACAGTTCTAGCAATAATAACTGCATAATATGGGTAATAATGCACGTTATATTCCTAATAAGATAAGTAATAAGTATAATTATTACAGTTCTAGCGATAATAACTGCATTATATGGGTAATATTGGATGTTATATTGATAATATCGGGAGTAATAAGTATATTTATTACAGTTCTAGCGATAATACTTGTAAAATATGGCTAAGAGTGCCTGTTATATTGATAATAATAAAAGTAATAAGTATATTTATTGTACTTCTGTCGATAATAACTGCATTATATGGGTAATAATGCATGTTATATTGATGATATTGGGAGTAATAAGTATAATTATTATGGTTCTAGCGATAATAATAGTAAAATATGGCTAATAGTGCATGCTATATTGACAATAATAAAAGTAATAGGTATATTTATTACAGTTCTATCGATAATAACTGCATAATATGGGTAATAATGCATGTTATATTGATGATAATAAAAGTAATAAGTATAATTATTACAGTTCTAGCGATAATAACTGCATTATATGGGTAATAATGGATGTTATATTGATAATATCGGGAGTAATAAGTATAATTATTATAGTTCTATCGATAATAACTGCATAATATAGGTAATAATGCATGTTATATTGATAATATCGGGAGTAATAAGTATAATTATTATAGTTCTATCGATAATAACTGCATAATATAGGTAATAATGCATGTTATATTGATAATATCGGGAGTAATAAGTATAATTATTATAGTTCTAGCGATAATAATAGTAAAATATGGCTAATAGTGCATGTTATGTTGATAATAATAAAAGTAATAAGTATATTTATTATACTTCTGTCGATAATAACTGCATTATATGGGTAATAATGCATATTATATTGATAATATCGGGAGTAATAAGTATAATTATTACAGTTCTAGCGATAATAAAAGTAAAATATGGCTAATAGTGCATGTTATACTGATAATAATAAAAGTAATAAGTATAATTATTACGTATCTAGCTTTAATACAAGTAAAATATCGCTAAGAGTGCCTGTTATATCGATAATAATAAAAGTAATAATTATATTTATTGTACTTCTGTCGATAATAACTGCATTATATGGGTAATAATGCATGTTATATTGATAATATCGGGAGTAATAAGTATAATTATTACAGTTCTAGCGATAATAATAGTAAAATATGGCTAATAGTGCATGTTATATTGATAATAATAGAAGTAGTAAGTATATTTATTATAGTTCTATCCATAATAACTGCATAATATGGGTAATAATGCATGTTATATTGATGATAGTAAAAGTAATATGTATATTTATTATAGTTCTAGCGATAATAACTGCATAATATGGGTAATAATGCATGTTATTTGATGATTGTAAAAGTAATACGTATATTTATTATAGTTCTAGCGATAATAACTGCATAATATGGGTAATAATGCATGTTATATTGCTAATAAGATAAGTAATAAGTATAATTATTACAGTTCTAGCGATAATAACTGCATTATATGGGTAATAATGCATGTTATATTGGTAATATTGGGAGCAATAAGTATAATTATTATGGTTCTAGCGATAATAATAGTAAAATATGGCTAATAGTGCATGTTATAATGACAATAATAAAAGTAATAGGTATATTTATTACAGTTCTATCGATAATAACTGCATAATATGGGTAATAATGCATGTTATATTGATGATAATAAAAGTAATAAGTATAATTATTACAGTTCTAGCGATAATAACTGCATTATATGGGTAATAATGGATGTTATATTGATAATATCGGGAGTAATAAGTATAATTATTATAGTTCTATCGATAATAACTGCATAATATAGGTAATAATGCATGTTATATTGATCATAACAAAAGTAATACGTATATTTATTATGGTTCTAGCGATAATAACTGCATTATATGGGTAACAATGGATGTTATATTGATAATATCGGGAGTAGTAAGTATATTTATTATAGTTCCAGCGATAATAACTGCATAATATGGGTAATAATGCACGTTATATTGCTAATAACGTAAGTAATAAGTCTAATTGTTACAGTTCTAGCTATAATAACTGCATAATATGGGTAATAATGCATGTTATATTGCTAATAAGATAAGTAATAAGTATAATTATTACAGTTCTAGCGATAATAACTGCATTATATGGGCAATAATTCATGTTATATTGATAATATCGGGAGTAATAAGTATAATTATTATAGTTCTAGCGATAATAAAAGTAAAATATAGCTAATAGTGCATGTTATACTGATAATAATAAAAGTAATAAGTATATTTATTATACTTCTGTCGATAATAACTGCATTATATGGGTAATAATGCATGTTATATTGATAATAATATAAGTAATAAGTATAATTATTACAGTTCTAGCGATAATAACTGCATAATATGGGTAATAATGCACGTTATATTGCTAATAACATAAGTAATAAGTATAATTATTACAGTTCTAGCGATAATAACTTCATTATATGGGTAATAATGCACGTTATATTGATAATAATATAAGTAATAAGTATAATTATTACAGTTCCAGCGATAATAACTGCATAATATGTGTAATAACGCACGTTATATTGCTAATAACATAAGTAATAAGTATAATTATTACAGTTCTAGCGATAATAACTGCATTATATGGGTAATAATGGATGTTATATTGATAATATCGGGAGTAATAAGTATAATTATTACAGTTCTAGCGATAATACAAGTAAAATATGGCTAAGAGTGCCTGTTATATTGATAATAATAGAAGTAATAAGTATATTTATTATACTTCTATCGATAATAACTGCATTACATGGGTAATAATGCATGTTATATTGATAATATCGGGAGTAATAAGTATAATTATTATATTTCTAGCGATAATAAAAGTAAAATATGGCTAATAGTGCATGTCATACTGATAATAATAAAAGTAATAAGTATATTTATTATACTTCTGTCGATAATAACTGCATTATATGGGTAATAATGCATGTTATATTGATAATAATATAAGTAATAAGTATAATTATTACAGTTCTAGCGATAATAACTGCATTATATGGGTAATAATGCATGTTATATTGATGATAATAAAAGTAATAAGTATAAGTATTACAGTTCTAGCGATAATAACTGCATTATATGGGTAATAATGGATGTTATATTGATAATATCGGGAGTAATAAGTATAATTATTATAGTTCTATCGATAATAACTGCATAATATGGGTAATAATGCATGTTATATTGATAATAATGTAAGTAATAAGTATAATTATTACAGTTCTAGCGATAATAACTGCATTATATGGGCAATAATGCACTTTATATTGATAATATCGGGAGTAATAAGTATAATTATTATAGTTCTAGCGATAATAATAGTAAAATATGGCTAATAGTGCATGTTATGTTGATAATAATAAAAGTAATAAGTATATTTATTATAGTTCTATCGATAATAACTGCATAATATGGGTAATAATGCATGTTATATTGATGATAATAAAAGTACTAAGTATATTTTTTATAGTTCTAGCGATTATAACTGCATAATATGCGTAATAATGCATGCTATATTGATAATAATATATGTAATAAGTATAATTATTACAGTTCTAGCGATAGTAACTGAATTATATGGGTAATAATGCATGTTATATTGATAATATTGGGAGTAATAAGTATAATTGTTATGGTTCTAGCGATAATAATAGTAAAATATGGCTAATTGTGCATGTTATATTGATAATAATAAAAGTAATAAGTATATTTATTACAGTTCTATCGATAATAACTGCATAATATGTGTAATAACGCACGTTATATTGCTAACAACATAAGTAATAAGTATAATTATTACAGTTCTAGCGATAATAACTGCATTATATGGGTAATAATGGATGTTATATTGATAATATCGGGAGTAATAAGTATAATTATTACAGTTCTAGCGATAATACAAGTAAAATATGGCTAAGAGTGCCTGTTATATTGATAATAATAGAAGTAATAAGTATATTTATTATACTTCTATCGATAATAACTGCATTACATGGGTAATAATGCATGTTATATTGATAATATCGGGAGTAATAAGTATAATTATTATATTTCTAGCGATAATAAAAGTAAAATATGGCTAATAGTGCATGTTATACTGATAATAATAAAAGTAATAAGTATATTTATTATACTTCTGTCGATAATAACTGCATAATATGGGTAATAATGCATGTTATATTGATAATAATAAAAGTAATAAGTATATTTATTACAGTTCTATCTTTAATAACTGCATAATATGGGTAATAATGCATGTTATATTGATGATAATATAAGTAATACCTATATTTATTATAGTTCTAGCTATAATAACTGCATAATATGGGTAATAATGCATGTTATATTGATAATAATATAAGTAATAAGTATAATTATTACAGTTCTAGCGATAATAACTGCATTATATGGGTAATAATTCATGTTATATTGATAATATCGGGAGTAATAAGTATAATTATTATAGTTCTAGCGATAATAATAGTAAAATATGGCTAGTAGTGCATGTTATATTGATAATAATAAAAGTAATAGGTATATTTATTACAGTTCTATCGATAATAACTGTATAATATAGGTAATAATGCATGTTATATTGATGATAATAAAAGTAACAAGTATATTTTTTATAGTTCTAGCGATTATAACTGCATAATATGCGTAATAATGCATGCTATATTGATAATAATATAAGTAATAAGTATAATTATTACAGTTCTAGCCATAATAATAGTAAAATATGGCTAATAGTGCATGTTATATTGATAATAATAGAAGTAATAAGTATATTTATTATAGTTCTCTCGATAATAACTGCATAATATGGGTAATAATGCATGTTATATTGATGATAGTAAAAGTAATATGTATATTTATTATAGTTCTAGCGATAATAACTGCATAATATGGGTAATAATGCATGTTATTTGATGATAGTAAAAGTAATACGTATATTTATTATAGTTCTAGCGATAATAACTGCATAATATGGGTAATAATGCATGTTATATTGATAATAATGTAAGTAATAAGTATAATTATTACAGTTCTAGCGATAATAACTGCATTATATGGGCAATAATGCACTTTATATTGATAATATCGGGAGTAATAAGTATAATTATTATAGTTCTAGCGATAATAATAGTAAAATATGGCTAATAGTGCATGTTATGTTGATAATAATAAAAGTAATAAGTATATTTATTATAGTTCTATCGATAATAACTGCATAATATGGGTAATAATGCATGTTATATTGATGATAATAAAAGTACTAAGTATATTTTTTATAGTTCTAGCGATTATAACTGCATAATATGCGTAATAATGCATGCTATATTGATAATAATATATGTAATAAGTATAATTATTACAGTTCTAGCGATAGTAACTGAATTATATGGGTAATAATGCATGTTATATTGATAATATTGGGAGTAATAAGTATAATTGTTATGGTTCTAGCGATAATAATAGTAAAATATGGCTAATTGTGCATGTTATATTGATAATAATAAAAGCAATAAGTATATTTATTATACTTCTGTCGATAATAACTGCATTATATGGGTAATAATGCATGTTATATTGATAATATCGGGAGTAATAAGTATAATTATTATAGTTCTAGCGATAATAAAAGTAAAATATGGCTAATAGTGCAAGTTATACTGATAATAATAAAAGTAATAAGTATATTTATTATACTTCTGTCGATAATAACTGCATTATGTGGGTAATAATGCATGTTATATTGATAATAATATAAGTAATAAGTATAATTATTACAGTTCTAGCGATAATACATGCATTATATGGGTAATAATGCATGTTATATTGGTAATATTGGGAGTAATAAGTATAATTATTATGGTTCTAGCGATAATAATAGTAAAATATGGCTAATAGTGCATGTTATATTGACAATAATAAAAGTAATAGGTATATTTATTACAGTTCTATCGATAATAACTGCATAATATGGGTAATAATGCATGTTATATTGATGATAATAAAAGTAATAAGTATAATTATTACAGTTCTAGCGATAATAACTGCATTATATGGGTAATAATGGATGTTATATTGATAATATCGGGAGTAATAAGTATAATTATTATAGTTCTATCGATAATAACTGCATTATATGGGCAATAATTCATGTTATATTGATAATATCGGGAGTAATAAGTATAATTATTATAGTTCTAGCGATAATAAAAGTAAAATATAGCTAATAGTGCATGTTATACTGATAATAATAAAAGTAATAAGTATATTTATTATACTTCTGTCGATAATAACTGCATTATATGGGTAATAATGCATGTTATATTGATAATAATATAAGTAATAAGTATAATTATTACAGTTCTAGCGATAATAACTGCATAATATGGGTAATAATGCACGTTATATTGCTAATAACATAAGTAATAAGTATAATTATTACAGTTCTAGCGATAATAACTTCATTATATGGGTAATAATGCACGTTATATTGATAATAATATAAGTAATAAGTATAATTATTACAGTTCCAGCGATAATAACTGCATAATATGTGTAATAACGCACGTTATATTGCTAATAACATAAGTAATAAGTATAATTATTACAGTTCTAGCGATAATAACTGCATTATATGGGTAATAATGCATGTTATATTGATGATAATAAAAGTAATAAGTATAATTATTACAGTTCTAGCGATAATAACTGCATTATATGGGTAATAATGGATGTTATATTGATAATATCGGGAGTAATAAGTATAATTATTATAGTTCTATCGATAATAACTGCATTATATGGGCAATAATTCATGTTATATTGATAATATCGGGAGTAATAAGTATAATTATTATAGTTCTAGCGATAATAAAAGTAAAATATAGCTAATAGTGCATGTTATACTGATAATAATAAAAGTAATAAGTATATTTATTATACTTCTGTCGATCATAACTGCATTATGTGGGTAATAATGCATGTTATATTGATAATAATATAAGTAATAAGTATAATTATTACAGTTCTAGCGATAATAACTGCATTATATGGGTAATAATGCATGTTATATTGGTAATATTGGGAGTAATAAGTATAATTATTATGGTTCTAGCGATAATAATAGTAAAATATGGCTAATAGTGCATGTTATATTGACAATAATAAAAGTAATAGGTATTTTTATTACATTTCTATCGATAATAACTGCATAATATGTGTAATAATGCATGTTATATTGATGATAATAAAAGTAATAAGTATAATTATTACAGTTCTAGCGATAATAACTGCATTATATGGGTAATAATGGATGTTATATTGATAATATCGGGAGTAATAAGTATAATTATTATAGTTCTATCGATAATAACTGCATAATATAGGTAATAATGCATGTTATATTGATCATAACAAAAGTAATACGTATATTTATTATGGTTCTAGCGATAATAACTGCATTATATGGGTAATAATGGATGTTATATTGATAATATCGGGAGTAATAAGTATAATTATTACAATTCTAGCGATAATAATAGTAAAATATGGCTAATAGTGCATGATATATTGATAATAATAAAAGTAATAAGTATATTTATTATAGTTCTATCGATAATAACTGCATAATATGGATAAAAATGCATGTTATATTGATGATAGTAAAAGTAATATGTATATTTATTATAGTTCTAGCGATAATAACTGCATAATATGGGTAATAATGCATGTTATTTGATGATAGTAAAAGTAATACGTATATTTATTATAGTTCTAGCGATAATAACTGCATAATATGGGTAATAATGCACGTTATATTGCTAATAACATAAGTAATAAGTATAATTATCACAGTTCTAGCTATAATAACTGCATTATATGGGTAATAATGGATGTTATATTGATAATATCGGGAGTAATAAGTATAATTATTACAGTTCTAGCTTTAATACAAGTAAAATATGGCTAAGAGTGCCTGTTATATCGATAACAATAAAAGTAATAATTATATTTATTGTACTTCTGTCGATAATAACTGCATTATATGGGTAATAATGCATGTTATATTGATAATATCGGGAGTAATAAGTATAATTATTACAGTTCTAGCGATAATAATAGTAAAATATGGCTAATAGTGCATGTTATATTGATAATAATAGAAGTAATAAGTATATTTATTATAGTTCTATCGATAATAACTGCATAATATGGGTAATAATGCATGTTATATTGATGATAGTAAAAGTAATATGTATATTTATTATAGTTCTAGCGATAATAACTGCATAATATGGGTAATAATGCATGTTATATTGATAATAATATAAGTAATAAGTATGTTTATTATAGTTCTATCGATAATAACTGCATAATATGGGTAATAATGCATGTTATATTGATAATATCGGGAGTAATAAGTATAATTATTATAGTTCTAGCGATAATAACTGCATAATATGGGTAATAATGCATGTTACATTGAAAATAATATAAGTAATAAGTATAATTATTACAGTTCTAGCGATAATAATTGCACTATATGCGTAATAATGCATGTTATATTGATAATATCGGGAGTAATAAGTATATTTATTACAGTTCTATCGATAATAACTGCATAATATGGGTAATAATGCATGTTATATTGATGATAATAAAAGTAATACGTATATTTATTATAGATCTAGCGATAATAACTGCATAATATGGGGAATAATGCATGTTATATTGATAATAATATAAGTAATAAGTATATTTATTACAGTTCTAGCAATAATAACTGCATTATATGGGTAATAATGCATGTTATATTGATAATATCGGGAGTAATAAGTATATTTATTATAGTTCTATCGATAATAACTGCATAATATGGGTCGTAATGCATGTTATATAGATAATATTGGGAGTAATAAGTATAGTTGTTTTAGGTCTAGCGATAATAATAGTAAAATATGGCTAATAGTGCATGTTATATTGATAACAATAAAAGTAATAAGTATGTTTATTATAGTTCTATCGATAATAACTGCATAATATGGGTAATAATGCATGTTATATTGATAATATCGGGAGTAATAAGTATAGTTATTACAGTTCTATCGATAATAACTGCATAATATGGGTAATAATGCATGTTATATTGATGATAATAAAAGTAATACGTATATTTATTATAGTTCTAGCGATAATAACTGCATAATATGGGTAATAATACATGTTATATTGATAATATCGGGAGTAATAAGTATAATTATTATAGTTCTAGCGATTATAACTGCATAATATGGGTAATAATGCATGTTATATTGATAATAATATAAGTAATAAGTATAATTATTACAGTTCTACCGATAATAATAGTAAAATATGGCTAATAGTGCATGTTATATTGATAATAATAAAAGTAATAAGTACATTTATTATAGTTCTATCGATAATAACTGCAGAATATGGGTAATAATGCATGTTATATTGATGATAATAAAAGTACTAAGTATATTTATTATAGTTCTAGCGATTATAACTGCATAATATGGGTAATAATGCATGTTATATTGATAATATCGGGAGTAATAAGTATAATTATTATAGTTCTAGCGATTATAACTGCATAATATGGGTAATAATGCATGTTATATTGATAATAATATAAGTAATAAGTATAATTATTACAGTTCTACCGATAATAATAGTAAAATATGGCTAATAGTGCATGTTATATTGATAATAATAAAAGTAATAAGTACATTTATTATAGTTCTATCGATAATAACTGCAGAATATGGGTAATAATGCATGTTATATTGATGATAATAAAAGTACTAAGTATATTTATTATAGTTCTAGCGATTATAACTGCATAATATGGGTAATAATGCATGTTATATTGATAATAATACAAGTAATAAGTATAATTATTACAGTTCTAGCGATAATAATTGCACTATATGGGTAATAATGCATGTTATATTGATAATATCGGGAGTAATAAGTATAATTATTATAGTTCTAGCGATAATAATAGTAAAATATGGCTAATAGTGCATGTTATATTGATAATAATAAAAGTAATAAGTACATTTATTATAGTTCTATCGATAATAACTGCATAATATGGGTCGTAATGCATGTTATATAGATAATATTGGGAGTAATAAGTATAATTATTATAGTTCTAGCGATAATAATAGTAAAATATGGCTAATAGTGCATGTTATATTGATAATAATAAAAGTAATAAGTATGTTTATTATAGTTCTATCGATAATAACTGCATAATATGGGTAATAATGCATGTTATATTGATAATATCGGGAGTAATAAGTATAATTATTATAGTTCTAGCGATAATAACTGCATAATATGGGTAATAATGCATGTTACATTGAAAATAATATAAGTAATAAGTAAAATTATTACAGTTCTAGCGATAATAATTGCACTATATGGGTAATAATGCATGTTATATTGATAATATCGGGAGTGATAAGTATAATTATTATAGTTCTAGCGGTATTAATAGTAAAATATGGCTAATAGTGCATGTTATATTGATAATAATAAAAGTAATAAGTATATTTATTATAGTTCTAGCTATTATAACTGCATAATATGGGTAATAATGCATGTTATATTGATAATTATATAAGTGATAAGTATAATTATTACAGTTCTAGCGATAATAAGTGCATAATATAGGTAATAATGCATGTTATATTGATGATATCGGGAGTAATAAGTATATTTATTACAGTTCTATCGATAATAACTGCATAATATGGGTAATAATGCATGTTATATTGATGATAATAAAAGTAATACGTATATTTATTATAGTTCTAGCGATAATAACTGCATAATATGGGTAATAATGCATGTTATATTGATAATAATATAAGTAATAAGTATATTTATTATAGTTCTATCGATAATAACTGCAGAATATGGGTAATAATGCATGTTATATTGATGATAATAAAAGTACTAAGTATATTTATTATAGTTCTAGCGATTATAACTGCATAATATGGGTAATAATGCATGTTATATTGATAATAATACAAGTAATAAGTATAATTATTACAGTTCTAGCGATAATAATTGCACTATATGGGTAATAATGCATGTTATATTGATAATATCGGGAGTAATAAGTATAATTATTATAGTTCTAGCGATAATAATAGTAAAATATGGCTAATAGTGCATGTTATATTGATAATAATAAAAGTAATAAGTATATTTATTATAGTTCTATCAATAATAACTGCATAATATGGGTAATAATGCACGTTATATTGCTAATAATATAAGTAATAAGTATAATTATTACTGTTCTATCGATAATAACTGCATAATATGGGTAATAATGCATGTTATATTGATAATAATACAAGTAATAAGTATATTTATTATAGTTCTATCAATAATAACTGCATAATATGGGTAATAATGCACGTCATATTGCTAACAATATAAGTAATAAGTATAATTATTACAGTTCTAGCGATAATAATTGCACTATATGCGTAATAATGCATGTTATATTGATAATATCGGGAGTAATAAGTATATTTATTACAGTTCTATCGATAATAACTGCATAATATGGGTAATAATGCATGTTATATTGATGATAATAAAAGTAATACGTATATTTATTATAGATCTAGCGATAATAACTGCATAATATGGGGAATAATGCATGTTATATTGATAATAATATAAGTAATAAGTATATTTATTACAGTTCTAGCAATAATAACTGCATTATATGGGTAATAATGCATGTTATATTGATAATATCGGGAGTAATAAGTATATTTATTATAGTTCTATCGATAATAACTGCATAATATGGGTCGTAATGCATGTTATATAGATAATATTGGGAGTAATAAGTATAGTTGTTTTAGGTCTAGCGATAATAATAGTAAAATATGGCTAATAGTGCATGTTATATTGATAACAATAAAAGTAATAAGTATGTTTATTATAGTTCTATCGATAATAACTGCATAATATGGGTAATAATGCATGTTATATTGATAATATCGGGAGTAATAAGTATAGTTATTACAGTTCTATCGATAATAACTGCATAATATGGGTAATAATGCATGTTATATTGATGATAATAAAAGTAATACGTATATTTATTATAGTTCTAGCGATAATAACTGCATAATATGGGTAATAATACATGTTATATTGATAATATCGGGAGTAATAAGTATAATTATTATAGTTCTAGCGATTATAACTGCATAATATGGGTAATAATGCATGTTATATTGATAATAATATAAGTAATAAGTATAATTATTACAGTTCTACCGATAATAATAGTAAAATATGGCTAATAGTGCATGTTATATTGATAATAATAAAAGTAATAAGTACATTTATTATAGTTCTATCGATAATAACTGCAGAATATGGGTAATAATGCATGTTATATTGATGATAATAAAAGTACTAAGTATATTTATTATAGTTCTAGCGATTATAACTGCATAATATGGGTAATAATGCATGTTATATTGATAATATCGGGAGTAATAAGTATAATTATTATAGTTCTAGCGATTATAACTGCATAATATGGGTAATAATGCATGTTATATTGATAATAATATAAGTAATAAGTATAATTATTACAGTTCTACCGATAATAATAGTAAAATATGGCTAATAGTGCATGTTATATTGATAATAATAAAAGTAATAAGTACATTTATTATAGTTCTATCGATAATAACTGCAGAATATGGGTAATAATGCATGTTATATTGATGATAATAAAAGTACTAAGTACATTTATTATAGTTCTATCGATAATAACTGCATAATATGGGTCGTAATGCATGTTATATAGATAATATTGGGAGTAATAAGTATAGTTGTTTTAGGTCTAGCGATAATAATAGTAAAATATGGCTAATAGTGCATGTTATATTGATAACAATAAAAGTAATAAGTATGTTTATTATAGTTCTATCGATAATAACTGCATAATATGGGTAATAATGCATGTTATATTGATAATATCGGGAGTAATAAGTATAATTATTATAGTTCTAGCGATAATAATAGTAAAATATGGCTAATAGTGCATGTTATATTGATAATAATAAAAGTAATAATTATATTTATTACAGTTCTATCGATAATAACTGCATAATATGGGTAATAATGCATGTTATATTGATAATAATATAAGTAATAAGTATATTTATTATAGTTCTATCGATAATAACTGCAGAATATGGGTAATAATGCATGTTATATTGATGATAATAAAAGTACTAAGTATATTTATTATAGTTCTAGCGATTATAACTGCATAATATGGGTAATAATGCATGTTATATTGATAATAATACAAGTAATAAGTATAATTATTACAGTTCTAGCGATAATAATTGCACTATATGGGTAATAATGCATGTTATATTGATAATATCGGGAGTAATAAGTATAATTATTATAGTTCTAGCGATAATAATAGTAAAATATGGCTAATAGTGCATGTTATATTGAAAATAATAAAAGTAATAAGTATATTTATTATAGTTCTATCAATAATAACTGCATAATATGGGTAATAATGCACGTTATATTGCTAATAATATAAGTAATAAGTATAATTATTACTGTTCTATCGATAATAACTGCATAATATGGGTAATAATGCATGTTATATTGATAATAATACAAGTAATAAGTATATTTATTATAGTTCTATCAATAATAACTGCATAATATGGGTAATAATGCACGTCATATTGCTAACAATATAAGTAATAAGTATAATTATTACAGTTCTAGCGATAATAATTGCACTATATGCGTAATAATGCATGTTATATTGATAATATCGGGAGTAATAAGTATATTTATTACAGTTCTATCGATAATAACTGCATAATATGGGTAATAATGCATGTTATATTGATGATAATAAAAGTAATACGTATATTTATTATAGATCTAGCGATAATAACTGCATAATATGGGGAATAATGCATGTTATATTGATAATAATATAAGTAATAAGTATATTTATTACAGTTCTAGCGATAATAACTGCATTATATGGGTAATAATGCATGTTATATTGATAATATCGGGAGTAATAAGTATAATTATTATAGTTCTAGCGATAATAACTGCATAATATGGGTAATAATGCATGTTACATTGAAAATAATATAAGTAATAAGTATAATTATTACAGTTCTAGCGATAATAATTGCACTATATGGGTAATAATGCATGTTATATTGATAATATCGGGAGTAATAAGTATAATTATTATAGTTCTAGCGATAATAATAGTAAAATATGGCTAATAGTGCATGTTATATTGATAATAATAAAAGTAATAAGTATATTTATTATAGTTCTATCAATAATAACTGCATAATATGGGTAATAATGCACGTTATATTGCTAATAATATAAGTAATAAGTATAATTATTACTGTTCTATCGATAATAACTGCATAATATGGGTAATAATGCATGTTATATTGATAATAATACAAGTAATAAGTATATTTATTATAGTTCTATCAATAATAACTGCATAATATGGGTAATAATGCACGTCATATTGCTAACAATATAAGTAATAAGTATAATTATTACAGTTCTAGCGATAATAATTGCACTATATGCGTAATAATGCATGTTATATTGATAATATCGGGAGTAATAAGTATATTTATTACAGTTCTATCGATAATAACTGCATAATATGGGTAATAATGCATGTTATATTGATGATAATAAAAGTAATACGTATATTTATTATAGATCTAGCGATAATAACTGCATAATATGGGGAATAATGCATGTTATATTGATAATAATATAAGTAATAAGTATATTTATTACAGTTCTAGCAATAATAACTGCATTATATGGGTAATAATGCATGTTATATTGATAATATCGGGAGTAATAAGTATATTTATTATAGTTCTATCGATAATAACTGCATAATATGGGTCGTAATGCATGTTATATAGATAATATTGGGAGTAATAAGTATAGTTGTTTCAGGTCTAGCGATAATAATAGTAAAATATGGCTAATAGTGCATGTTATATTGATAACAATAAAAGTAATAAGTATGTTTATTATAGTTCTATCGATAATAACTGCATAATATGGGTAATAATGCATGTTATATTGATAATATCGGGAGTAATAAGTATAGTTATTACAGTTCTATCGATAATAACTGCATAATATGGGTAATAATGCATGTTATATTGATGATAATAAAAGTAATACGTATATTTATTATAGTTCTAGCGATAATAACTGCATAATATGGGTAATAATACATGTTATATTGATAATATCGGGAGTAATAAGTATAATTATTATAGTTCTAGCGATTATAACTGCATAATATGGGTAATAATGCATGTTATATTGATAATAATATAAGTAATAAGTATAATTATTACAGTTCTACCGATAATAATAGTAAAATATGGCTAATAGTGCATGTTATATTGATAATAATAAAAGTAATAAGTACATTTATTATAGTTCTATCGATAATAACTGCAGAATATGGGTAATAATGCATGTTATATTGATGATAATAAAAGTACTAAGTATATTTATTATAGTTCTAGCGATTATAACTGCATAATATGGGTAATAATGCATGTTATATTGATAATATCGGGAGTAATAAGTATAATTATTATAGTTCTAGCGATTATAACTGCATAATATGGGTAATAATGCATGTTATATTGATAATAATATAAGTAATAAGTATAATTATTACAGTTCTACCGATAATAATAGTAAAATATGGCTAATAGTGCATGTTATATTGATAATAATAAAAGTAATAAGTACATTTATTATAGTTCTATCGATAATAACTGCAGAATATGGGTAATAATGCATGTTATATTGATGATAATAAAAGTACTAAGTATATTTATTATAGTTCTAGCGATTATAACTGCATAATATGGGTAATAATGCATGTTATATTGATAATAATACAAGTAATAAGTATAATTATTACAGTTCTAGCGATAATAATTGCACTATATGGGTAATAATGCATGTTATATTGATAATATCGGGAGTAATAAGTATAATTATTATAGTTCTAGCGATAATAATAGTAAAATATGGCTAATAGTGCATGTTATATTGATAATAATAAAAGTAATAAGTACATTTATTATAGTTCTATCGATAATAACTGCATAATATGGGTCGTAATGCATGTTATATAGATAATATTGGGAGTAATAAGTATAGTTGTTTTAGGTCTAGCGATAATAATAGTAAAATATGGCTAATAGTGCATGTTATATTGATAACAATAAAAGTAATAAGTATGTTTATTATAGTTCTATCGATAATAACTGCATAATATGGGTAATAATGCATGTTATATTGATAATATCGGGAGTAATAAGTATAATTATTATAGTTCTAGCGATAATAATAGTAAAATATGGCTAATAGTGCATGTTATATTGATAATAATAAAAGTAATAATTATATTTATTACAGTTCTATCGATAATAACTGCATAATATGGGTAATAATGCATGTTATATTGAGAATAATATAAGTAATAAGTATAATTATTACAGTTCTAGCGATAATAACTGCATTATATGCGTAATAATGCATGTTATATTGATAATATCGGGAGTAATAAGTATATTTATTATAGTTCTATCGATAATAACTGCATAATATGGGTAATAATGCATGTTATATTGATAATAATATAAGTAATAAGTATAATTATTACAGTTCTAGCGATAATAACTCCATTATATGGGTAATAATGCATGTTATATTGATAATAATATAAGTAATAAGTATAATTATTACAGTTCTAGCGATAATAACTGCATAATATGGGTAATAATGCATGTTATATTGATAATATCGGGAGTAATAAGTATAATTATTATAGTTCTAGCGATAATAACTGCATAATATGGGTAATAATGCATGTTACATTGATAATAATATAAGTAATAAGTATAATTATTACAGTTCTTGCGATAATAATTGCACTATATGGGTAATAATGCATGTTATATTGATAATATCGGGAGTAATAAGTATAGTTATTACAGTTCTAGCGATAATAACTGCATAATATGGGTAATAATGCATGTTATGTTGATGATAATAAAAGTAATACGTATATTTATTATAGTTCTAGCGATAATAACTGCATTATATGGGTAATAATACATGTTATATTGATAATATCGGGAGTAATAAGTATAATTATTATAGTTCTATCGATAATAACTGCATAATATGGGTAATAATGCATGTTATATTGATGATAATAAAAGTAGTAAGTATATTTATTATAGTTCTAGCGATTATAACTGCATAATATGGGTAATAATGCATGTTATATTCAGAATAATATAAGTAATAAGTATAATTATTACAGTTCTAGCGATAATAACTGCATTATATGCGTAATAATGCATGTTATATTGATAATATCGGGTGTAATAAGTATATTTATTATAGTTCTATCGATAATAACTGCATAATATGGGTAATAATGCATGTTATATTGATAATAATATAAGTAATAAGTATAATTATTACAGTTCTAGCGGTAATAACTCCATTATATGGGTAATAATGCATGTTATATTGATAATATCGGGAGTAATAAGTATAATTATTATAGTTCTAGCGATAATAATAGTAACATATGGCTAATAGTGCATGTTATATTGATAATAATAAAAGTAATAAGTATATTTATTACAGTTCTATCGATAATAACTGCATAATATGGGTAATAATGCATGTTATATTGATGATAATAAAAGTAATACGTATATTTATTATAGTTCTAGCGATAATAACTGCATAATATGGGTAATAATGCATGTTATATTGATAATAATATAAGCAGTAAGTATAATTATTACAGTTTTAGTGATAATAACTGCATTATATGGGTAATAATGCATGTTATATTGATAATATCGGGAGTAATAAGTATAATTATTATAGTTCCAGCGATAAGAATAGTAATATATGGCCAATAGTGCATGTTATATTGATAATAATAAAAGTAATAAGTACATTTATTATAGTTCTATCGATAATAACTGCATAATATGGGTAGTAATGCATGTTATATAGATAATATTGGGAGTAATAAGTATAATTGTTTTAGTGCTAGCGATAATAATAGTAAAATATGGCTAATAGTGCATGTTATATTGATAATAATAAAAGTAATAAGTATATTTATTACAGTTCTATCGATAATAACTGCATAATATGGGTAATAATGCATGTTATGTTGATGATAATAAAAGTAATACGTATATTTATTATAGTTCTAGCGATAATAACTGCATTATATGGGTAATAATACATGTTATATTGATAATATCGGGAGTAATAAGTATAATTATTATAGTTCTGGCGATAATAATAGTAAAATATGGCCAATAGTGCATGTAATATTGATAATAATAAAAGTAATAAGTATGTTTATTATAGTTCTATCGATAATAACTGCATAATATGGGTAATAATGCATGTTATATTGATAATATCGGGAGTAATAAGTATAATTATTATAGTTCTAGCGATAATAACTGCATAATATGGGTAATAATGCATGTTACATTGATAATAATATAAGTAATAAATATAATTATTACAGTTCTAGCGATAATAACTGCATAATATGGGTAATAATGCATGTTATATTGATAATATCGGGAGTAATAAGTATAATTATTATAGTTCTAGCGATTATAACTGCATAATATGGGTAATAATGCATGTTATATTGATAATAATATAAGTAATAAGTATAATTATTACAGTTCTACCGATAATAATAGTAAAATATGGCTAATAGTGCATGTTATATTGATAATAATAAAAGTAATAAGTACATTTATTATAGTTCTATCGATAATAACTGCAGAATATGGGTAATAATGCATGTTATATTGATGATAATAAAAGTAGTAAGTATATTTATTACAGTTCTAGCGATAATAACTGCATTATATGTGTAATAATGCATGTTATATTGATAATATCGGGAGTAATAAGTATAATTATTATAGTTCTAGCGATAATAATAGTAAAATATGGCTAATAGTGCATGTTATATTGATAATAATAAAAGTAATAATTATATTTATTATAGTTCTATCGATAATGACTGCATAATATGGGTAATAATGCATGTTATATTGATGATAATAAAAGTAGTAAGTATATTTATTACAGTTCTAGCGATAATAACTGCATTATATGCGTAATAATGCATGTTATATTGATAATATCGGGAGTAATAAGTATATTTATTATAGTTCTAGCGATAATAACCGCTTAATATAGGTAATAATGCATGTTATATTGATGATAATAAAAGTAGTAAGTATAATTATTACAGTTCGAGCGATAATAACTGCATTATATGCGTAATAATGCATGTTATATTGATAATATCGGGAGTAATAAGTATATTTATTATAGTTCTATCGATAATAACTGCATAATATGGGTAATAATGCATGTTATATTGATAATATCGGGAGTAATAAGTATATTTATTATAGTTCTATCGATAATAACTGCATAATATGGGTAATAATGCATGTTATATTGATAATAATATAAGTAATAAGTATAATTAAGACAGTTCTAGCGATAATAACTCCATTATATGGGTAATAATGCATGTTATATTGATAATAATATAAGTAATAAGTATAATTATTACAGTTCTAGCGATAATAACTGCATAATATGGGTAATAATGCACGTTATATAGCTAATAATATAAGTAATAAGTATAATTATTACAGTTCTAGCGATAATAATTGCACTATATGGGTAATAATGCATGTTATATTGATAATATCGGGAGTAATAAGTATAATTATTATAGTTCTAGCGATAATAATAGTAACATATGGCTAATAGTGCATGTTATATTGATAATAATAAAGGTAATAAGTATATTTATTACAGTTCTATCGATAATAACCGCATAATATGGGTAATAATGCATGTTATATTGATGATAATAAAAGTAATAAGTATAATTATTACAGTTCTAGCGATAATAACTGCATAATATGGGTAATAATGCATGTTATATTGATGATAATAAAAGTAATACGTATATTTATTATAGTTCTAGCGATAATAACTGCATTATATGAGTAATAACGCATGTTATATTGATAATTTGGGAGTAATAAGTATACTTGTTTTAGTTCTAGCGATAATAATAGTAAAATATGGCTAATAGTGCATGTTATATTGATAATAATAAAAGTAATAAGTACATTTATTATAGTTCTATCGATAATAACTGCATAATATGGGTAGTAATGCATGTTATATAGATAATATTGGGAGTAATAAGTATAATTGTTTTAGTGCTAGCGATAATAATAGTAAAATATGGCTAATAGTGCATGTTATATTGATAATAATAAAAGTAATAAGTATATTTATTACAGTTCTATCGATAATAACTGCATAATATGGGTAATAATGCATGTTATGTTGATGATAATAAAAGTAATACGTATATTTATTATAGTTCTAGCGATAATAACTGCATTATATGGGTAATAATACATGTTATATTGATAATATCGGGAGTAATAAGTATAATTATTATAGTTCTGGCGATAATAATAGTAAAATATGGCCAATAGTGCATGTAATATTGATAATAATAAAAGTAATAAGTATGTTTATTATAGTTCTATCGATAATAACTGCATAATATGGGTAATAATGCATGTTATATTGATAATATCGGGAGTAATAAGTATAATTATTATAGTTCTAGCGATAATAACTGCATAATATGGGTAATAATGCATGTTACATTGATAATAATATAAGTAATAAATATAATTATTACAGTTCTAGCGATAATAACTGCATAATATGGGTAATAATGCATGTTATATTGATAATATCGGGAGTAATAAGTATAATTATTATAGTTCTAGCGATTATAACTGCATAACATGGGTAATAATGCATGTTATATTGATAATAATATAAGTAATAAGTATAATTATTACAGTTCTACCGATAATAATAGTAAAATATGGCTAATAGTGCATGTTATATTGATAATAATAAAAGTAATAAGTACATTTATTATAGTTCTATCGATAATAACTGCAGAATATGGGTAATAATGCATGTTATATTGATGATAATAAAAGTAGTAAGTATATTTATTACAGTTCTAGCGATAATAACTGCATTATATGTGTAATAATGCATGTTATATTGATAATATCGGGAGTAATAAGTATAATTATTATAGTTCTAGCGATAATAATAGTAAAATATGGCTAATAGTGCATGTTATATTGATAATAATAAAAGTAATAATTATATTTATTATAGTTCTATCGATAATGACTGCATAATATGGGTAATAATGCATGTTATATTGATGATAATAAAAGTAGTAAGTATATTTATTACAGTTCTAGCGATAATAACTGCATTATATGCGTAATAATGCATGTTATATTGATAATATCGGGAGTAATAAGTATATTTATTATAGTTCTAGCGATAATAACCGCTTAATATAGGTAATAATGCATGTTATATTGATGATAATAAAAGTAGTAAGTATAATTATTACAGTTCGAGCGATAATAACTGCATTATATGCGTAATAATGCATGTTATATTGATAATATCGGGAGTAATAAGTATATTTATTATAGTTCTATCGATAATAACTGCATAATATGGGTAATAATGCATGTTATATTGATAATATCGGGAGTAATAAGTATATTTATTATAGTTCTATCGATAATAACTGCATAATATGGGTAATAATGCATGTTATATTGATAATAATATAAGTAATAAGTATAATTAAGACAGTTCTAGCGATAATAACTCCATTATATGGGTAATAATGCATGTTATATTGATAATAATATAAGTAATAAGTATAATTATTACAGTTCTAGCGATAATAACTGCATAATATGGGTAATAATGCACGTTATATAGCTAATAATATAAGTAATAAGTATAATTATTACAGTTCTAGCGATAATAATTGCACTATATGGGTAATAATGCATGTTATATTGATAATATCGGGAGTAATAAGTATAATTATTATAGTTCTAGCGATAATAATAGTAACATATGGCTAATAGTGCATGTTATATTGATAATAATAAAGGTAATAAGTATATTTATTACAGTTCTATCGATAATAACCGCATAATATGGGTAATAATGCATGTTATATTGATGATAATAAAAGTAATAAGTATAATTATTACAGTTCTAGCGATAATAACTGCATAATATGGGTAATAATGCATGTTATATTGATGATAATAAAAGTAATACGTATATTTATTATAGTTCTAGCGATAATAACTGCATTATATGAGTAATAACGCATGTTATATTGATAATTTGGGAGTAATAAGTATACTTGTTTTAGTTCTAGCGATAATAATAGTAAAATATGGCTAATAGTGCATGTTATATTGATAATAATAAAAGTAATAAGTATATTTATTACAGTTCTATCGATAATAACTGCATAATATGGGTAATAATGCATGTTATATTGATGATAATAAAAGTAATACGTATATTTATTATAGTTCTAGCGATAATAACTGCATAATATGGGTAATAATGCATGTTATATTGATAATAATATAAGCAGTAAGTATAATTATTACAGTTTTAGTGATAATAACTGCATTATATGGGTAATAATGCATGTTATATTGATAATATCGGGAGTAATAAGTATAATTATTATAGTTCCAGCGATAAGAATAGTAATATATGGCTAATAGTGCATGTTATATTGATAATAATAAAAGTAATAAGTACATTTATTATAGTTCTATCGATAATAACTGCATAATATGGGTAGTAATGCATGTTATATAGATAATATTGGGAGTAATAAGTATAATTGTTTTAGTGCTAGCGATAATAATAGTAAAATATGGCTAATAGTGCATGTTATATTGATAATAATAAAAGTAATAAGTATATTTATTACAGTTCTATCGATAATAACTGCATAATATGGGTAATAATGCATGTTATGTTGATGATAATAAAAGTAATACGTATATTTATTATAGTTCTAGCGATAATAACTGCATTATATGGGTAATAATACATGTTATATTGATAATATCGGGAGTAATAAGTATAATTATTATAGTTCTGGCGATAATAATAGTAAAATATGGCCAATAGTGCATGTTATATTGATAATAATAAAAGTAATAAGTATGTTTATTATAGTTCTATCGATAATAACTGCATAATATGGGTAATAATGCATGTTATATTGATAATATCGGGAGTAATAAGTATAATTATTATAGTTCTAGCGATAATAACTGCATAATATGGGTAATAATGCATGTTACATTGATAATAATATAAGTAATAAATATAATTATTACAGTTCTAGCGATAATAACTGCATAATATGGGTAATAATGCATGTTATATTGATAATATCGGGAGTAATAAGTATAATTATTATAGTTCTAGCGATTATAACTGCATAATATGGGTAATAATGCATGTTATATTGATAATAATATAAGTAATAAGTATAATTATTACAGTTCTACCGATAATAATAGTAAAATATGGCTAATAGTGCATGTTATATTGATAATAATAAAAGTAATAAGTACATTTATTATAGTTCTATCGATAATAACTGCAGAATATGGGTAATAATGCATGTTATATTGATGATAATAAAAGTAGTAAGTATATTTATTACAGTTCTAGCGATAATAACTGCATTATATGTGTAATAATGCATGTTATATTGATAATATCGGGAGTAATAAGTATAATTATTATAGTTCTAGCGATAATAATAGTAAAATATGGCTAATAGTGCATGTTATATTGATAATAATAAAAGTAATAATTATATTTATTATAGTTCTATCGATAATGACTGCATAATATGGGTAATAATGCATGTTATATTGATGATAATAAAAGTAGTAAGTATATTTATTACAGTTCTAGCGATAATAACTGCATTATATGCGTAATAATGCATGTTATATTGATAATATCGGGAGTAATAAGTATATTTATTATAGTTCTAGCGATAATAACCGCTTAATATAGGTAATAATGCATGTTATATTGATGATAATAAAAGTAGTAAGTATAATTATTACAGTTCGAGCGATAATAACTGCATTATATGCGTAATAATGCATGTTATATTGATAATATCGGGAGTAATAAGTATATTTATTATAGTTCTATCGATAATAACTGCATAATATGGGTAATAATGCATGTTATATTGATAATAATATAAGTAATAAGTATAATTATTACAGTTCTAGCGATAATAACTCCATTATATGGGTAATAATGCATGTTATATTGATAATAATATAAGTAATAAGTATAATTATTACAGTTCTAGCGATAATAACTGCATAATATGGGTAATAATGCACGTTATATAGCTAATAATATAAGTAATAAGTATAATTATTACAGTTCTAGCGATAATAATTGCACTATATGGGTAATAATGCATGTTATATTGATAATATCGGGAGTAATAAGTATAATTATTATAGTTCTAGCGATAATAATAGTAACATATGGCTAATAGTGCATGTTATATTGATAATAATAAAAGTAATAATTATATTTATTACAGTTCTATCGATAATAACTGCATAATATGGGTAATAATGCATGTTATATTGAGAATAATATAAGTAATAAGTATAATTATTACAGTTTTAGTGATAATAACTGCATTATATGGGTAATAATGCATGTTATATTGATAATATCGGGAGTAATAAGTATAATTATTATAGTTCCAGCGATAAGAATAGTAAAATATGGCTAATAGTGCATGTTATATTGATAATAATAAAAGTAATAAGTACATTTATTATAGTTCTATCGATAATAACTGCATAATATGGGTAGTAATGCATGTTATATAGATAATATTGGGAGTAATAAGTATAATTGTTTTAGTGCTAGCGATAATAATAGTAAAATATGGCTAATAGTGCATGTTATATTGATAATATCGGGAGTAATAAGTATATTTATTATAGTTCTATCGATAATAACTGCATAATATGGGTAATAATGCATGTTATATTGATAATAATATAAGTAATAAGTATAATTATTACAGTTCTAGCGATAACAACTCCATTATATGGGTAATAATGCATGTTATATTGATAATAATATAAGTAATAAGTATAATTATTACAGTTCTAGCGATAATAACTGCATAATATGGGTAATAATGCATGTTATATTGATAATATCGGGAGTAATAAGTATAATTATTATAGTTCTAGCGATAATAACTGCATAATATGGGTAATAATGCATGTTACATTGATAATAATATAAGTAATAAGTATAATTATTACAGTTCTTGCGATAATAATTGCACTATATGGGTAATAATGCATGTTATATTGATAATATCGGGAGTAATAAGTATAATTATTATAGTTCTAGCGATGATAATAGTAAAATATGGCTAATAGTGCATGTTATATTGATAATAATAAAAGTAATAAGTATATTTATTATAGTTCTATCAATAATAGCTGCATAATATGGGTAATAATGCACGTTATATTGCTAATAATATAAGTAATAAGTATAATTATTACAGTTCTATCGATAATAACTGCATAATATGGGTAATAATGCATGTTATATTGATGATAATAAAAGTAGTAAGTATATTTATTACAGTTCTAGCGATAATAACTGCATTATATGCGTAATAATGCATGTTATATTGATAATATCGGGAGTAATAAGTATAATTATTATAGTTCTAGCGATAATAATAGTAAAATATGGCTAATAGTGCATGTTATATTGATAATAATAAAAGTAATAATTATATTTATTATAGTTCTATCGATAATAACTGCATAATATGGGTAATAATGCATGTTATATTGATGATAATAAAAGTAGTAAGTATATTTATTACAGTTCTAGCGATAATAACTGCATTATATGCGTAATAATGCATGTTATATTTATAATGTCGGGAGTAATAAGTATATTTATTATAGTTCTAGCGATAATAACTGCATAATATAGGTAATAATGCATGTTATATTCATGATAATAAAAGTAGTAAGTATAATTATTACAGTTCGAGCGATAATAACTGCATTATATGGGTAATAATGCATGTTATATTGATAATATCGGGAGTAATAAGTATATTTATTATAGTTCTATCGATAATAACTGCATAATATGGGTAATAATGCATGTTATATTGATAATATCGGGAGTAATAAGTATAATTATTATAGTTCTAGCGATAATAATAGTAAAATATGGCTAATAGTGCATGTTATATTGATAATAATAAAAGTAATAATTATATTTATTATAGTTCTATCGATAATAACTGCATAATATGGGTAATAATGCATGTTATATTGAGAATAATATAAGTAATAAGTATAATTATTACAGTTCTAGCGATAATAACTGCATTATATGCGTAATAATGCATGTTATATTGATAATATCGGGAGTAATAAGTATATTTATTATAGTTCTATCGATAATAACTGCATAATATGGGTAATAATGCATGTTATATTGATAATAATATAAGTAATAAGTATAATTATTACAGTTCTAGCGATAATAACTCCATTATATGGGTAATAATGCATGTTATATTGATAATAATATAAGTAATAAGTATAATTATTACAGTTCTAGCGATAATAACTGCATAATATGGGTAATAATGCACGTTATATAGCTAATAATATAAGTAATAAGTATAATTATACAGTTCTAGCGATAATAATTGCACTATATGGGTAATAATGCATGTTATATTGATAATATCGGGAGTAATAAGTATAATTATTATAGTTCTAGCGATAATAATAGTAACATATGGCTAATAGTGCATGTTATATTGATAATAATAAAAGTAATAAGTATATTTATTACAGTTCTATCGATAATAACTGCATAATATGGGTAATAATGCATGTTATATTGATGATAATAAAAGTAATACGTATATTTATTATAGTTCTAGCGACAATAACTGCATAATATGGGTAGTAATGCATGTTATATAGATAATATTGGGAGTAATAAGTATAATTGTTTTAGTGCTAGCGATAATAATAGCAAAATATGGCTAAAAGTGCATGTTACATTGATAATAATAAAAGTAATAAGTATATTTCTTACAGTTCTATCGATAATAACTGCATAATATGGGTAATAATGCATGTTATGTTGATGATAATAAAAGTAATACGTATATTTATTATAGTTCTAGCGATAATAACTGCATTATATGGGTAATAATACATGTTATATTGATAATATCGGGAGTAATAAGTATAATTATTATAGTTCTATCGATAATAACTGCATAATATGGGTAATAATGCATGTTATATTGATGATAATAAAAGTAGTAAGTATATTTATTATAGTTCTAGCGATTATAACTGCATAATATGGGTAATAATGCATGTTATATTCAGAATAATATAAGGAATAAGTATAATTATTACAGTTCTAGCGATAATAACTGCATTATATGCGTAATAATGCATGTTATATTGATAATATCGGGTGTAATAAGTATATTTATTACAGTTCTATCGATAATAACTGCATAATATGGGTAATAATGCATGTTATATTGATAATAATATAAGTAATAAGTATAATTATTACAGTTCTAGCGGTAATAACTCCATTATATGGGTAATAATGCATGTTATATTGATAATATCGGGAGTAATAAGTATAATTATTATAGTTCTAGCGATAATAATAGTAACATATGGCTAATAGTGCATGTTATATTGATAATAATAAAAGTAATAAGTATATTTATTACAGTTCTATCGATAATAACTGCATAATATGGGTAATAATGCATGTTATATTGATGATAATAAAAGTAATACGTATATTTATTATAGTTCTATCGATAATAACTGCATAATATGGGTAATAATGCATGTTATATTGATAATAATATAAGCAGTAAGTATAATTATTACAGTTTTAGTGATAATAACTGCATTATATGGGTAATAATGCATGTTATATTGATAATATCGGGAGTAATAAGTATAATTATTATAGTTCCAGCGATAAGAATAGTAAAATATGGCTAATAGTGCATGTTATATTGATAATAATAAAAGTAATAAGTACATTTATTATAGTTCTATCGATAATAACTGCATAATATGGGTAGTAATGCATGTTATATAGATAATATTGGGAGTAATAAGTATAATTGTTTTAGTGCTAGCGATAATAATAGTAAAATATGGCTAATAGTGCATGTTATATTGATAATAATAAAAGTAATAAGTATATTTATTACAGTTCTATCGATAATAACTGCATAATATGGGTAATAATGCATGTTATGTTGATGATAATAAAAGTAATACGTATATTTATTATAGTTCTAGCGATAATAACTGCATTATATGGGTAATAATACATGTTATATTGATAATATCGGGAGTAATAAGTATAATTATTATAGTTCTGGCGATAATAATAGTAAAATATGGCCAATAGTGCATGTTATATTGATAATAATAAAAGTAATAAGTATGTTTATTATAGTTCTATCGATAATAACTGCATAATATGGGTAATAATGCATGTTATATTGATAATATCGGGAGTAATAAGTATAATTATTATAGTTCTAGCGATAATAATAGTAAAATATGGCTAATAGTGCATGTTATATTGATAATAATAAAAGTAATAATTATATTTATTACAGTTCTATCGATAATAACTGCATAATATGGGTAATAATGCATGTTATATTGAGAATAATATAAGTAATAAGTATAATTATTACAGTTCTAGCGATAATAACTGCATTATATGCGTAATAATGCATGTTATATTGATAATATCGGGAGTAATAAGTATATTTATTATAGTTCTATCGATAATAACTGCATAATATGGGTAATAATGCATGTTATATTGATAATAATATAAGTAATAAGTATAATTATTACAGTTCTAGCGATAATAACTCCATTATATGGGTAATAATGCATGTTATATTGATAATAATATAAGTAATAAGTATAATTATTACAGTTCTAGCGATAATAACTGCATAATATGGGTAATAATGCATGTTATATTGATAATATCGGGAGTAATAAGTATAATTATTATAGTTCTAGCGATAATAACTGCATAATATGGGTAATAATGCATGTTACATTGATAATAATATAAGTAATAAGTATAATTATTACAGTTCTTGCGATAATAATTGCACTATATGGGTAATAATGCATGTTATATTAATAATATCGGGAGTAATAAGTATAGTTATTACAGTTCTAGCGATAATAACTGCATAATATGGGTAATAATGCATGTTATGTTGATGATAATAAAAGTAATACGTATATTTATTATAGTTCTAGCGATAATAACTGCATTATATGGGTAATAATACATGTTATATTGATAATATCGGGAGTAATAAGTATAATTATTATAGTTCTATCGATAATAACTGCATAATATGGGTAATAATGCATGTTATATTGATGATAATAAAAGTAGTAAGTATATTTATTATAGTTCTAGCGATTATAACTGCATAATATGGGTAATAATGCATGTTATATTCAGAATAATATAAGTAATAAGTATAATTATTACAGTTCTAGCGATAATAACTGCATTATATGCGTAATAATGCATGTTATATTGATAATATCGGGTGTAATAAGTATATTTATTATAGTTCTATCGATAATAACTGCATAATATGGGTAATAATGCATGTTATATTGATAATAATATAAGTAATAAGTATAATTATTACAGTTCTAGCGGTAATAACTCCATTATATGGGTAATAATGCATGTTATATTGATAATATCGGGAGTAATAAGTATAATTATTATAGTTCTAGCGATAATAATAGTAACATATGGCTAATAGTGCATGTTATATTGATAATAATAAAAGTAATAAGTATATTTATTACAGTTCTATCGATAATAACTGCATAATATGGGTAATAATGCATGTTATATTGATGATAATAAAAGTAATACGTATATTTATTATAGTTCTAGCGATAATAACTGCATAATATGGGTAATAATGCATGTTATATTGATAATAATATAAGCAGTAAGTATAATTATTACAGTTTTAGTGATAATAACTGCATTATATGGGTAATAATGCATGTTATATTGATAATATCGGGAGTAATAAGTATAATTATTATAGTTCCAGCGATAAGAATAGTAATATATGGCTAATAGTGCATGTTATATTGATAATAATAAAAGTAATAAGTACATTTATTATAGTTCTATCGATAATAACTGCATAATATGGGTAGTAATGCATGTTATATAGATAATATTGGGAGTAATAAGTATAATTGTTTTAGTGCTAGCGATAATAATAGTAAAATATGGCTAATAGTGCATGTTATATTGATAATAATAAAAGTAATAAGTATATTTATTACAGTTCTATCGATAATAACTGCATAATATGGGTAATAATGCATGTTATGTTGATGATAATAAAAGTAATACGTATATTTATTATAGTTCTAGCGATAATAACTGCATTATATGGGTAATAATACATGTTATATTGATAATATCGGGAGTAATAAGTATAATTATTATAGTTCTGGCGATAATAATAGTAAAATATGGCCAATAGTGCATGTTATATTGATAATAATAAAAGTAATAAGTATAATTATTATAGTTCTAGCGATAATAACTGCATAATATGGGTAATAATGCATGTTACATTGATAATAATATAAGTAATAAATATAATTATTACAGTTCTAGCGATAATAATTGCACTATATGGGTAATAATGCATGTTATATTGATGATAATAAAAGTAGTAAGTATATTTATTATAGTTCTAGCGATTATAAATGCATAATATGGGTAATAATGCATGTTATATTGAGAATAATATAAGTAATAAGTATAATTATTACAGTTCTAGCGATAATACTAGTAAAATATGGCTAAGAGTGCCTGTTATATTGATAATAATAAAAGTAATAAGTATATTTATTATACTTCTGTCGATAATAACTGCATTATATGGGTAATAATGCATGTTATATTGATAATAATATAAGTAATAAGTATAATTATTACAGTTCTAGCGATAATAACTCCATTATATGGGTAATAATGCATGTTATATTGATAATAATATAAGTAATAAGTATAATTATTACAGTTCTAGCGATAATAACTGCATAATATGTGTAATAATGCACGTTATATAGCTAATAATATAAGTAATAAGTATAATTATTACAGTTCTAGCGATAATAATTGCACTATATGGGTAATAATGCATGTTATATTGATAATATCGGGAGTAATAAGTATAATTATTATAGTTCTAGCGATAATAATAGTAAAATATGGCTAATAGTGCATGTTATATTGATAATAATAAAAGTAATAAGTATATTTATTATAGTTCTGTCGATAATAACTGCATAATATGGGTAATAATGCATGTTATATTGATGATAATAAAAGTAGTATGTATAATTATTGCAGTTCTAGCGATAATAACTGCATTATATGGGTAATAATGCATATTATATTGATAATATTGGGAGTAGTAAGTATAATTATTATAGTTCTAGCGATAATAATAGTAAAATATGGCTAATAGTGCATGTTTTCCTGATAATAATAAAAGTAATAGGTATATTTATTATAGTTCTAGCGATAATAACTGCATAATATAGGTAATGATGCATGTTATATTGATAATAATAAAAGTAATAAGTATATTTATTATAGTTCTATCAATAATAACTGCATAATATAGGTAATGATGCATGTTATATTGATAATAATAAAAGTAATAAGTATATTTATTATAGTTCTATCAATAATAACTGCATAATATGGGTAATAATGCACGCTATATTGCTAATAATATAAGTAATAAGTATAATTATTACAGTTCTAACGATAATAACTGCATAATATGGGTAACAATGCATGTTATATTGATAATAATATAAGTAATAAGTATAATTATTCCAGTTCTAGCGATAATAACTGGATTATATGGGTCATAATGCACGTTATATTGCTAATAATATAAGTAATAAGTATAATTATTACAGTTCTAGCGATAATAACTGCATTATATGGGTAATAACAATGTTATATTGATAATATTGGGAGTAATAAGTATAATTGTTTTAGTTCTAGCGATAATAATAGTAAAATATGGCTAATAGTGCATGTTATATTGATAATAATAAAAGTAATAAGTATATTTATTACAGTTCTATCGATAATAACTGCATAATATGGGTAATAATGCATGTTATATTGATGATAATAAACGTAGTAAGTATATTTATTATAGTTCTAGCGATTATAACTGCATAATATGGGTAATAATGCATGTTATATTGAGAATAATTTAAGTAATAAGTATAATTATTACAGTTCTAGCGATAATAACTGCATAATATGGGTAATAATGCATGTTATATTGATAATATCGGAAGTAATAAGTATAATTATTACAGTTCTAGCGATAATACTAGTAAAATATGGCTAAGAGTGCCTGTTATATTGATAATAATAAAAGTAATAAGTATATTTATTACAGTTCTATCGATAATAACTGCATAATATGGGTAATAATGCATGTTATGTTGATGATAATAAAAGTAATACGTATATTTATTATAGTTCTAGCGATAATAACTGCATTATATGGGTAATAATACATGTTATATTGATAATATCGGGAGTAATAAGTATAATTATTATAGTTCTAGCGATAATAATAGTAAAATATGGCCAATAGTGCATGTTATATTGATAATAATAAAAGTAATAAGTATGTTTATTATAGTTCTATCGATAATAACTGCATAATATGGGTAATAATGCATGTTATATTGATAATATCGGGAGTAATAAGTATAATTATTATAGTTCTAGCGATAATAACTGCATAATATGGGTAACAATGCATGTTATATTGATAATAATATAAGTAATAAGTATAATTATTCCAGTTCTAGCGATAATAACTGGATTATATGGGTCATAATGCACGTTATATTGCTAATAATATAAGTAATAAGTATAATTATTACAGTTTTAGCGATAATAACTGCATTATATGGGTAATAATGCATGTTATGTTGATGATAATAAAAGTAATACGTATATTTATTATAGTTCTAGCGATAATAACTGCATTATATGGGTAATAATACATGTTATATTGATAATATCGGGAGTAATAAGTATAATTATTATAGTTCTATCGATAATAACTGCATAATATGGGTAATAATGCATGTTATATTGATGATAATAAAAGTAGTAAGTATATTTATTATAGTTCTAGCGATTATAACTGCATAATATGGGTAATAATGCATGTTATATTCAGAATAATATAAGTAATAAGTATAATTATTACAGTTCTAGCGATAATAACTGCATTATATGCGTAATAATGCATGTTATATTGATAATATCGGGTGTAATAAGTATATTTATTATAGTTCTATCGATAATAACTGCATAATATGGGTAATAATGCATGTTATATTGATAATAATATAAGTAATAAGTATAATTATTACAGTTCTAGCGGTAATAACTCCATTATATGGGTAATAATGCATGTTATATTGATAATATCGGGAGTAATAAGTATAATTATTATAGTTCTAGCGATAATAATAGTAACATATGGCTAATAGTGCATGTTATATTGATAATAATAAAAGTAATAAGTATATTTATTACAGTTCTATCGATAATAACTGCATAATATGGGTAATAATGCATGTTATATTGATGATAATAAAAGTAATACGTATATTTATTATAGTTCTAGCGATAATAACTGCATTATATGGGTAATAATACATGTTATATTGATAATATCGGGAGTAATAAGTATAATTATTATAGTTCTGGCGATAATAATAGTAAAATATGGCCAATAGTGCATGTTATATTGATAATAATAAAAGTAATAAGTATGTTTATTATAGTTCTATCGATAATAACTGCATAATATGGGTAATAATGCATGTTATATTGATAATATCGGGAGTAATAAGTATAATTATTATAGTTCTAGCGATAATAACTGCATAATATGGGTAATAATGCATGTTATATTGATAATAATAAAAGTAATAAGTATGCTTATTATAGTTCTATCGATAATAACTGCATAATATGGCTAATAATGCATGTTATATTGATAATATCGGGAGTAATAAGTATAATTATTATAGTTCTAGCGATAATAACTGCATAATATGGGTAATAATGCATGTTATATTGATAATATCAGGAGTAATAAGTATAATTATTATAGTTCTAGCGATAATAACTGCATAATATGGGTAATAATGCATGTTACATTGATAATAATATAAGTAATAAGTATAATTATTACAGTTCTTGCGATAATAATTGCACTATATGGGTAATAATGCATGTTATATTGATAATATCGGGAGTAATAAGTATAATTATTATAGTTCTAGCGATGATAATAGTAAAATATGGCTAATAGTGCATGTTATATTGATAATAATAAAAGTAATAAGTATATTTATTATAGTTCTATCAATAATAGCTGCATAATATGGGTAATAATGCACGTTATATTGCTAATAATATAAGTAATAAGTATAATTATTACAGTTCTAGCGATAATACTAGTAAAATATGGCTAAGAGTGCCTGTTATATTGATAATAATAAAAGTAATAAGTATATTTATTATACTTCTGTCGATAATAACTGCATTATATGGGTAATAATGCATGTTATATTGATAATAATATAAGTAATAAGTATAATTATTACAGTTCTAGCGATAATAACTCCATTATATGGGTAATAATGCATGTTATATTGATAATAATATAAGTAATAAGTATAATTATTACAGTTCTAGCGATAATAATTGCACTATATGGGTAATAATGCATGTTATATTCATGATAATAAAAGTAGTAAGTATATTTATTATAGTTCTAGCGATTATAACTGCATAATATGGGTAATAATGCATGTTATATTGAGAATAATATAAGTAATAAGTATAATTATTACAGTTCTAGCGATAATACTAGTAAAATATGGCTAAGAGTGCCTGTTATATTGATAATAATAAAAGTAATAAGTATATTTATTATACTTCTGTCGATAATAACTGCATTATATGGGTAATAATGCATGTTATATTGATAATAATATAAGTAATAAGTATAATTATTACAGTTCTAGCGATAATAACTCCATTATATGGGTAATAATGCATGTTATATTGATAATAATATAAGTAATAAGTATAATTATTACAGTTCTAGCGATAATAACTGCATAATATGTGTAATAATGCACGTTATATAGCTAATAATATAAGTAATAAGTATAATTATTACAGTTCTAGCGATAATAATTGCACTATATGGGTAATAATGCATGTTATATTGATAATATCGGGAGTAATAAGTATAATTATTATAGTTCTAGCGATAATAATAGTAAAATATGGCTAATAGTGCATGTTATATTGATAATAATAAAAGTAATAAGTATATTTATTATAGTTCTGTCGATAATAACTGCATAATATGGGTAATAATGCATGTTATATTGATGATAATAAAAGTAGTATGTATAATTATTGCAGTTCTAGCGATAATAACTGCATTATATGGGTAATAATGCATATTATATTGATAATATTGGGAGTAATAAGTATAATTATTATAGTTCTAGCGATAATAATAGTAAAATATGGCTAATAGTGCATGTTTTCCTGATAATAATAAAAGTAATAGGTTTATTTATTATAGTTCTAGCGATAATAACTGCATAATATAGGTAATGATGCATGTTATATTGATAATATCGGGAGTAATAAGTATAATTATTATAGTTCTAGCGATAATAACTGCATAATATGGGTAACAATGCATGTTATATTGATAATAATATAAGTAATAAGTATAATTATTCCAGTTCTAGCGATAATAACTGGATTATATGGGTCATAATGCACGTTATATTGCTAATAATATAAGTAATAAGTATAATTATTACAGTTCTAACGATAATAACTGCATAATATGGGTAACAATGCATGTTATATTGATAATAATATAAGTAATAAGTATAATTATTCCAGTTCTAGCGATAATAACTGGATTATATGGGTCATAATGCACGTTATATTGCTAATAATATAAGTAATAAGTATAATTATTACAGTTTTAGCGATAATAACTGCATTATATGGGTAATAATGCATGTTATATTGACAATATCGGGAGTAATAAGTATAATTATTATAGTTCCAGCGATAATAATAGTAAAATATGGCTAATAGTGCATGTTGTATTGATAATAATAAAAGTAATAAGTACATTTATTATAGTTCTATCGATAATAACTGCATAATATGGGTAGTAATGCATGTTATATAGATAATATTGGGAGTAATAAGTATAATTGTTTTAGTTCTAGCGATAATAATAGTAAAATATGGCTAATAGTGCATGTGTTATTGATAATAATAAAAGTAATAAGTATATTTATCACAGTTCTATCGATAATAACTGCATAATATGGGTAATAATGCATGTTACATTGATGATAATAAAAGTAATACGTATATTTATTATAGTTCTAGTGATAATAACTGCATTATATGGGTAATAGTACATGTTATATTGATAATATCGGGAGTAATAAGTATAATTATTATAGTTCTAGCGATAATAATAGTAAAATATGGCTAATAGTGCATGTTATATTGATAATAATAAAAGTAATAAGTATGTTTATTATAGTTCTATCGATAATAACTGCATAATATGGCTAATAATGCATGTTATATTGATAATATCGGGAGTAATAAGTATAATTATTATAGTTCTAGCGATAATAACTGCATAATATGGGTAATAATGCATGTTATATTGATAATATCGGGAGTAATAAGTATAATTATTATAGTTCTAGCGATAATAACTGCATAATATGGGTAATAATGCATGTTACATTGATAATAATATAAGTAATAAGTATAATTATTACAGTTCTTGCGATAATAATTGCACTATATGGGTAATAATGCATGTTATATTGATAATATCGGGAGTAATAAATATAATTATTATAGTTCTAGCGATAATAACTCCATTATATGGGTAATAATGCATGTTATATTGATGATAATAAAAGTAGTAAGTATATTTATTACAGTTCTAGCGATAATAACTGCATTATATGCGTAATAATGCATGTTATATTGATAATATCGGGAGTAATAAGTATAATTATTATAGTTCGAGCGATAATAACTGCATTATATGCGTAATAATGCATGTTATATTGATAATATCGGGAGTAATAAGTATATTTATTATAGTTCTATCGATAATAACTGCATAATATGGGTAATAATGCATGTTATATTGATAATATCGGGAGTAATAAGTATATTTATTATAGTTCTATCGATAATAACTGCATAATATGGGTAATAATGCATGTTATATTGATAATAATATAAGTAATAAGTATAATTATTACAGTTCTAGCGATAATAACTCCATTATATGGGTAATAATGCATGTTATATTGATAATAATAAAAGTAATAAGTATATTTATTACAGTTCTATCGATAATAACTGCATAATATGGGTAATAATGCATGTTATGTTGATGATAATAAAAGTAATACGTATATTTATTATAGTTCTAGCGATAATAACTGCATTATATGGGTAATAATACATGTTATATTGATAATATCGGGAGTAATAAGTATAATTATTATAGTTCTAGCGATAATAATAGTAAAATATGGCCAATAGTGCATGTTATATTGATAATAATAAAAGTAATAAGTATGTTTATTATAGTTCTATCGATAATAACTGCATAATATGGGTAATAATGCATGTTATATTGATAATATCGGGAGTAATAAGTATAATTATTATAGTTCTAGCGATAATAACTGCATAATATGGGTAACAATGCATGTTATATTGATAATAATATAAGTAATAAGTATAATTATTCCAGTTCTAGCGATAATAACTGGATTATATGGGTCATAATGCACGTTATATTGCTAATAATATAAGTAATAAGTATAATTATTACAGTTTTAGCGATAATAACTGCATTATATGGGTAATAATGCATGTTATGTTGATGATAATAAAAGTAATACGTATATTTATTATAGTTCTAGCGATAATAACTGCATTATATGGGTAATAATACATGTTATATTGATAATATCGGGAGTAATAAGTATAATTATTATAGTTCTATCGATAATAACTGCATAATATGGGTAATAATGCATGTTATATTGATGATAATAAAAGTAGTAAGTATATTTATTATAGTTCTAGCGATTATAACTGCATAATATGGGTAATAATGCATGTTATATTCAGAATAATATAAGTAATAAGTATAATTATTACAGTTCTAGCGATAATAACTGCATTATATGCGTAATAATGCATGTTATATTGATAATATCGGGTGTAATAAGTATATTTATTATAGTTCTATCGATAATAACTGCATAATATGGGTAATAATGCATGTTATATTGATAATAATATAAGTAATAAGTATAATTATTACAGTTCTAGCGGTAATAACTCCATTATATGGGTAATAATGCATGTTATATTGATAATATCGGGAGTAATAAGTATAATTATTATAGTTCTAGCGATAATAATAGTAACATATGGCTAATAGTGCATGTTATATTGATAATAATAAAAGTAATAAGTATATTTATTACAGTTCTATCGATAATAACTGCATAATATGGGTAATAATGCATGTTATATTGATGATAATAAAAGTAATACGTATATTTATTATAGTTCTAGCGATAATAACTGCATTATATGGGTAATAATACATGTTATATTGATAATATCGGGAGTAATAAGTATAATTATCATAGTTCTGGCGATAATAATAGTAAAATATGGCCAATAGTGCATGTTATATTGATAATAATAAAAGTAATAAGTATGTTTATTATAGTTCTATCGATAATAACTGCATAATATGGGTAATAATGCATGTTATATTGATAATATCGGGAGTAATAAGTATAATTATTATAGTTCTAGCGATAATAACTGCATAATATGGGTAATAATGCATGTTATATTGATAATATCGGGAGTAATAAGTATAATTATTATAGTTCTAGCGATAATAATAGTAAAATATGGCTAATAGTGCATGTTATATTGATAATAATAAAAGTAATAAGTATGTTTATTATAGTTCTATCGATAATAACTGCATAATATGGGTAATAATGCATGTTATATTGATAATATCGGGAGTAATAAGTATAATTATTATAGTTCTAGCGATAATAACTGCATAATATGGGTAATAATGCATGTTATATTGATAATATCGGGAGTAATAAGTATAATTATTATAGTTCTAGCGATAATAATAGTAAAATATGGCTAATAGTGCATGTTATATTGATAATAATAAAAGTAATAAGTATGTTTATTATAGTTCTATCGATAATAACTGCATAATATGGGTAATAATGCATGTTATATTGATAATATCGGGAGTAATAAGTATAATTATTATAGTTCTAGCGATAATAACTGCATAATATGGGTAATAATGCATGTTATATTGAGAATAATATAAGTAATAAGTATAATTATTACAGTTCTAGCGATAATACTAGTAAAATATGGCTAAGAGTGCCTGTTATATTGATAATAATAAAAGTAATAAGTATATTTATTATACTTCTGTCGATAATAACTGCATTATATGGGTAATAATGCATGTTATATTGATAATAATATAAGTAATAAGTATAATTATTACAGTTCTAGCGATAATAACTCCATTATATGGGTAATAATGCATATTATATTGATAATATTGGGAGTAATAAGTATAATTATTATAGTTCTAGCGATAATAACTGCATAATATGGGTAACAATGCATGTTATATTGATAATAATATAAGTAATAAGTATAATTATTCCAGTTCTAGCGATAATAACTGGATTATATGGGTCATAATGCACGTTATATTGCTAATAATATAAGTAATAAGTATAATTATTACAGTTCTAACGATAATAACTGCATAATATGGGTAACAATGCATGTTATATTGATAATAATATAAGTAATAAGTATAATTATTCCAGTTCTAGCGATAATAACTGGATTATATGGGTCATAATGCACGTTATATTGCTAATAATATAAGTAATAAGTATAATTATTACAGTTTTAGCGATAATAACTGCATTATATGGGTAATAATGCATGTTATATTGACAATATCGGGAGTAATAAGTATAATTATTATAGTTCCAGCGATAATAATAGTAAAATATGGCTAATAGTGCATGTTGTATTGATAATAATAAAAGTAATAAGTACATTTATTATAGTTCTATCGATAATAACTGCATAATATGGGTAGTAATGCATGTTATATAGATAATATTGGGAGTAATAAGTATAATTGTTTTAGTTCTAGCGATAATAATAGTAAAATATGGCTAATAGTGCATGTGTTATTGATAATAATAAAAGTAATAAGTATATTTATCACAGTTCTATCGATAATAACTGCATAATATGGGTAATAATGCATGTTACATTGATGATAATAAAAGTAATACGTATATTTATTATAGTTCTAGTGATAATAACTGCATTATATGGGTAATAGTACATGTTATATTGATAATATCGGGAGTAATAAGTATAATTATTATAGTTCTAGCGATAATAATAGTAAAATATGGCTAATAGTGCATGTTATATTGATAATAATAAAAGTAATAAGTATGTTTATTATAGTTCTATCGATAATAACTGCATAATATGGCTAATAATGCATGTTATATTGATAATATCGGGAGTAATAAGTATAATTATTATAGTTCTAGCGATAATAACTGCATAATATGGGTAATAATGCATGTTATATTGATAATATCGGGAGTAATAAGTATAATTATTATAGTTCTAGCGATAATAACTGCATAATATGGGTAATAATGCATGTTACATTGATAATAATATAAGTAATAAGTATAATTATTACAGTTCTTGCGATAATAATTGCACTATATGGGTAATAATGCATGTTATATTGATAATATCGGGAGTAATAAGTATAATTATTATAGTTCTAGCGATAATAACTCCATTATATGGGTAATAATGCATGTTATATTGATGATAATAAAAGTAGTAAGTATATTTATTACAGTTCTAGCGATAATAACTGCATTATATGCGTAATAATGCATGTTATATTGATAATATCGGGAGTAATAAGTATAATTATTATAGTTCGAGCGATAATAACTGCATTATATGCGTAATAATGCATGTTATATTGATAATATCGGGAGTAATAAGTATATTTATTATAGTTCTATCGATAATAACTGCATAATATGGGTAATAATGCATGTTATATTGATAATATCGGGAGTAATAAGTATATTTATTATAGTTCTATCGATAATAACTGCATAATATGGGTAATAATGCATGTTATATTGATAATATCGGGAGTAATAAGTATATTTATTATAGTTCTATCGATAATAACTGCATAATATGGGTAATAATGCATGTTATATTGATAATATCGGGAGTAATAAGTATATTTATTATAGTTCTATCGATAATAACTGCATAATATGGGTAATAATGCATGTTATATTGATAATAATATAAGTAATAAGTATAATTATTACAGTTCTAGCGATAATAACTCCATTATATGGGTAATAATGCATGTTATATTGATAATAATAAAAGTAATAAGTATATTTATTACAGTTCTATCGATAATAACTGCATAATATGGGTAATAATGCATGTTATGTTGATGATAATAAAAGTAATACGTATATTTATTATAGTTCTAGCGATAATAACTGCATTATATGGGTAATAATACATGTTATATTGATAATATCGGGAGTAATAAGTATAATTATTATAGTTCTAGCGATAATAATAGTAAAATATGGCCAATAGTGCATGTTATATTGATAATAATAAAAGTAATAAGTATGTTTATTATAGTTCTATCGATAATAACTGCATAATATGGGTAATAATGCATGTTATATTGATAATATCGGGAGTAATAAGTATAATTATTATAGTTCTAGCGATAATAACTGCATAATATGGGTAACAATGCATGTTATATTGATAATAATATAAGTAATAAGTATAATTATTCCAGTTCTAGCGATAATAACTGGATTATATGGGTCATAATGCACGTTATATTGCTAATAATATAAGTAATAAGTATAATTATTACAGTTTTAGCGATAATAACTGCATTATATGGGTAATAATGCATGTTATGTTGATGATAATAAAAGTAATACGTATATTTATTATAGTTCTAGCGATAATAACTGCATTATATGGGTAATAATACATGTTATATTGATAATATCGGGAGTAATAAGTATAATTATTATAGTTCTATCGATAATAACTGCATAATATGGGTAAAAATGCATGTTATATTGATGATAATAAAAGTAGTAAGTATATTTATTATAGTTCTAGCGATTATAACTGCATAATATGGGTAATAATGCATGTTATATTCAGAATAATATAAGTAATAAGTATAATTATTACAGTTCTAGCGATAATAACTGCATTATATGCGTAATAATGCATGTTATATTGATAATATCGGGTGTAATAAGTATATTTATTATAGTTCTATCGATAATAATTGCATAATATGGGTAATAATGCATGTTATATTGATAATAATATAAGTAATAAGTATAATTATTACAGTTCTAGCGGTAATAACTCCATTATATGGGTAATAATGCATGTTATATTGATAATATCGGGAGTAATAAGTATAATTATTATAGTTCTAGCGATAATAATAGTAACATATGGCTAATAGTGCATGTTATATTGATAATAATAAAAGTAATAAGTATATTTATTACAGTTCTATCGATAATAACTGCATAATATGGGTAATAATGCATGTTATATTGATGATAATAAAAGTAATACGTATATTTATTATAGTTCTAGCGATAATAACTGCATTATATGGGTAATAATACATGTTATATTGATAATATCGGGAGTAATAAGTATAATTATCATAGTTCTGGCGATAATAATAGTAAAATATGGCCAATAGTGCATGTTATATTGATAATAATAAAAGTAATAAGTATGTTTATTATAGTTCTATCGATAATAACTGCATAATATGGGTAATAATGCATGTTATATTGATAATATCGGGAGTAATAAGTATAATTATTATAGTTCTAGCGATAATAACTGCATAATATGGGTAATAATGCATGTTACATTGATAATAATATAAGTAATAAATATAATTATTACAGTTCTAGCGATAATAATTGCCCTATATGGGTAATAATGCATGTTATATTCATGATAATAAAAGTAGTAAGTATATTTATTATAGTTCTAGCGATTATAACTGCATAATATGGGTAATAATGCATGTTATATTGAGAATAATATAAGTAATAAGTATAATTATTACAGTTCTAGCGATAATACTAGTAAAATATGGCTAAGAGTGCCTGTTATATTGATAATAATAAAAGTAATAAGTATATTTATTATACTTCTGTCGATAATAACTGCATTATATGGGTAATAATGCATGTTATATTGATAATAATATAAGTAATAAGTATAATTATTACAGTTCTAGCGATAATAACTCCATTATATGGGTAATAATGCATGTTATATTGATAATAATATAAGTAATAAGTATAATTATTACAGTTCTAGCGATAATAACTGCATAATATGTGTAATAATGCACGTTATATAGCTAATAATATAAGTAATAAGTATAATTATTACAGTTCTAGCGATAATAATTGCACTATATGGGTAATAATGCATGTTATATTGATAATATCGGGAGTAATAAGTATAATTATTATAGTTCTAGCGATAATAATAGTAAAATATGGCTAATAGTGCATGTTTTCCTGATAATAATAAAAGTAATAGGTTTATTTATTATAGTTCTAGCGATAATAACTGCATAATATAGGTAATGATGCATGTTATATTGATAATATCGGGAGTAATAAGTATAATTATTATAGTTCTAGCGATAATAACTGCATAATATGGGTAACAATGCATGTTATATTGATAATAATATAAGTAATAAGTATAATTATTCCAGTTCTAGCGATAATAACTGGATTATATGGGTCATAATGCACGTTATATTGCTAATAATATAAGTAATAAGTATAATTATTACAGTTCTAACGATAATAACTGCATAATATGGGTAACAATGCATGTTATATTGATAATAATATAAGTAATAAGTATAATTATTCCAGTTCTAGCGATAATAACTGGATTATATGGGTCATAATGCACGTTATATTGCTAATAATATAAGTAATAAGTATAATTATTACAGTTTTAGCGATAATAACTGCATTATATGGGTAATAATGCATGTTATATTGACAATATCGGGAGTAATAAGTATAATTATTATAGTTCCAGCGATAATAATAGTAAAATATGGCTAATAGTGCATGTTGTATTGATAATAATAAAAGTAATAAGTACATTTATTATAGTTCTATCGATAATAACTGCATAATATGGGTAGTAATGCATGTTATATAGATAATATTGGGAGTAATAAGTATAATTGTTTTAGTTCTAGCGATAATAATAGTAAAATATGGCTAATAGTGCATGTGTTATTGATAATAATAAAAGTAATAAGTATATTTATCACAGTTCTATCGATAATAACTGCATAATATGGGTAATAATGCATGTTACATTGATGATAATAAAAGTAATACGTATATTTATTATAGTTCTAGCGATAATAACTGCATTATATGGGTAATAGTACATGTTATATTGATAATATCGGGAGTAATAAGTATAATTATTATAGTTCTAGCGATAATAATAGTAAAATATGGCTAATAGTGCATGTTATATTGATAATAATAAAAGTAATAAGTATGTTTATTATAGTTCTATCGATAATAACTGCATAATATGGCTAATAATGCATGTTATATTGATAATATCGGGAGTAATAAGTATAATTATTATAGTTCTAGCGATAATAACTGCATAATATGGGTAATAATGCATGTTATATTGATAATATCGGGAGTAATAAGTATAATTATTATAGTTCTAGCGATAATAACTGCATAATATGGGTAATAATGCATGTTACATTGATAATAATATAAGTAATAAGTATAATTATTACAGTTCTTGCGATAATAATTGCACTATATGGGTAATAATGCATGTTATATTGATAATATCGGGAGTAATAAGTATAATTATTATAGTTCTAGCGATAATAACTCCATTATATGGGTAATAATGCATGTTATATTGATGATAATAAAAGTAGTAAGTATATATATTACAGTTCTAGCGATAATAACTGCATTATATGCGTAATAATGCATGTTATATTGATAATATCGGGAGTAATAAGTATAATTATTATAGTTCTAGCGATAATAATAGTAAAATATGGCTAATAGTGCATGCTATATTGATAATAATAAAAGTAATAATTATATTTATTATAGTTCTATCGATAATAACTGCATAATATGGGTAATAATGCATGTTATATTGATGATAATAAAAGTAGTAAGTATATTTATTACAGTTCTAGCGATAATAACTGCATTATATGCGTAATAATGCATGTTATATTGATAATATCGGGAGTAATAAGTATATTTATTATAGTTCTAGCGATAATAACTGCATAATATAGGTAATAATGCATGTTATATTGATGATAATAAAAGTAGTAAGTATAATTATTACAGTTCGAGCGATAATAACTGCATTATATGGGTAATAATGCATGTTATATTGATAATATCGGGAGTAATAAGTATATTTATTATAGTTCTATCGATAATAACTGCATAATATGGGTAATAATGCATGTTATATTGATAATATCGGGAGTAATAAGTATAATTATTATAGTTCTAGCGATAATAATAGTAAAATATGGCTAATAGTGCATGTTATATTGATAATAATAAAAGCAATAATTATATTTATTATAGTTCTATCGATAATAACTGCATGATATGGGTAATAATGCATGTTATATTGAGAATAATATAAGTAATAAGTATAATTATTACAGTTCTATCGATAATGACTGCATAATATGGGTAATAATGCATGTTATGTTGATGATAATAAAAGTAATACGTATATTTATTATAGTTCTAGCGATAATAACTGCATTATATGGGTAATAATACATGTTATATTGATAATATCGGGAGTAATAAGTATAATTATTATAGTTCTGGCGATAATAATAGTAAAATATGGCCAATAGTGCATGTTATATTGATAATAATAAAAGTAATAAGTATGTTTATTATAGTTCTATCGATAATAACTGCATAATATGGGTAATAATGCATGTTATATTGATGATAATAAAAGTAGTAAGTATATTTATTACAGTTCTAGCGATAATAACTGCATTATATGCGTAATAATGCATGTTATATTGATAATATCGGGAGTAATAAGTATATTTATTATAGTTCTAGCGATAATAACTGAATAATATAGGTAATAATGCATGTTATATTGATGATAATAAAAGTAGTAAGTACAATTATTACAGTTCGAGCGATAATAACTGCATTATATGGGTAATAATGCATGTTATATTGATAATATCGGGAGTAATAAGTATATTTATTATAGTTCTATCGATAATAACTGCATAATATGGGTAATAATGCATGTTATATTGATAATATCGGGAGTAATAAGTATAATTATTATAGTTCTAGCGATAATAATAGTAAAATATGGCTAATAGTGCATGTTATATTGATAATAATAAAAGTAATAATTATATTTATTATAGTTCTATCGATAATAACTGCATAATATGGGTAATAATGCATGTTATATTGAGAATAATATAAGTAATAAGTATAATTATTACAGTTCTAGCGATAATAACTGCATTATATGCGTAATAATGCATGTTATATTGATAATATCGGGAGTAATAAGTATATTTATTATAGTTCTATCGATAATAACTGCATAATATGGGTAATAATGCATGTTATATTGATAATAATATAAGTAATAAGTATAATTATTACAGTTCTAGCGATAATAACTCCATTATATGGGTAATAATGCATGTTATATTGATAATAATATAAGTAATAAGTATAATTATTACAGTTCTAGCGATAATAACTGCATAATATGGGTAATAATGCATGTTATATTGATAATATCGGGAGTAATAAGTATAATTATTATAGTTCTAGCGATAATAACTGCATAATATGGGTAATAATGCATGTTACATTGATAATAATATAAGTAATAAGTATAATTATTACAGTTCTTGCGATAATAATTGCACTATATGGGTAATAATGCATGTTATATTGATAATATCGGGAGTAATAAGTATAATTATTATAGTTCTAGCGATGATAATAGTAAAATATGGCTAATAGTGCATGTTATATTGATAATAATAAAAGTAATAAGTATATTTATTATAGTTCTATCAATAATAGCTGCATAATATGGGTAATAATGCACGTTATATTGCTAATAATATAAGTAATAAGTATAATTATTACAGTTCTATCGATAATAACTGCATAATATGGGTAATAATGCATGTTATATTGATGATAATAAAATTAGTAAGTATATTTATTACAGTTCTAGCGATAATAACTGCATTATATGCGTAATAATGCATGTTATATTGATAATATCGGGAGTAATAAGTATAATTATTATAGTTCTAGCGATAATAATAGTAAAATATGGCTAATAGTGCATGTTATATTGATAATAATAAAAGTAATAATTATATTTATTATAGTTCTATCGATAATAACTGCATAATATGGGTAATAATGCATGTTATATTGATGATAATAAAAGTAGTAAGTATATTTATTACAGTTCTAGCGATAATAACTGCATTATATGCGTAATAATGCATGTTATATTGATAATATCGGGAGTAATAAGTATATTTATTATAGTTCTAGCGATAATAACTGAATAATATAGGTAATAATGCATGTTATATTGATGATAATAAAAGTAGTAAGTATAATTATTACAGTTCGAGCGATAATAACTGCATTATATGGGTAATAATGCATGTTATATTGATAATATCGGGAGTAATAAGTATATTTATTATAGTTCTATCGATAATAACTGCATAATATGGGTAATAATGCATGTTATATTGATAATATCGGGAGTAATAAGTATAATTATTATAGTTCTAGCGATAATAATAGTAATATATGGCTAATAGTGCATGTTATATTGATAATAATAAAAGTAATAATTATATTTATTATAGTTCTATCGATAATAACTGCATAATATGGGTAATAATGCATGTTATATTGAGAATAATATAAGTAATAAGTATAATTATTACAGTTCTAGCGATAATAACTGCATTATATGCGTAATAATGCATGTTATATTGATAATATCGGGAGTAATAAGTATATTTATTATAGTTCTATCGATAATAACTGCATAATATGGGTAATAATGCATGTTATATTGATAATAATATAAGTAATAAGTATAATTATTACAGTTCTAGCGATAATAACTCCATTATATGGGTAATAATGCATGTTATATTGATAATAATATAAGTAATAAGTATAATTATTACAGTTCTAGCGATAATAACTGCATAATATGGGTAATAATGCACGTTATATAGCTAATAATATAAGTAATAAGTATAATTATTACAGTTCTAGCGATAATAATTGCACTATATGGGTAATAATGCATGTTATATTGATAATATCGGGAGTAATAAGTATAATTATTATAGTTCTAGCGATAATAATAGTAACATATGGCTAATAGTGCATGTTATATTGATAATAATAAAAGTAATAAGTATATTTATTACAGTTCTATCGATAATAACTGCATAATATGGGTAATAATGCATGTTATATTGATGATAATAAAAGTAATACGTATATTTATTATAGTTCTAGCGATAATAACTGCATAATATGGGTAGTAATGCATGTTATATAGATAATATTGGGAGTAATAAGTATAATTGTTTTAGTGCTAGCGATAATAATAGCAAAATATGGCTAATAGTGCATGTTATATTGATAATAATAAAAGTAATAAGTATATTTATTACAGTTCTATCGATAATAACTGCATTATATGCGTAATAATGCATGTTATATTGATAATATCGGGAGTAATAAGTATATTTATTATAGTTCTAGCGATAATAACTGAATAATATAGGTAATAATGCATGTTATATTGATGATAATAAAAGTAGTAAGTACAATTATTACAGTTCGAGCGATAATAACTGCATTATATGGGTAATAATGCATGTTATATTGATAATATCGGGAGTAATAAGTATATTTATTATAGTTCTATCGATAATAACTGCATAATATGGGTAATAATGCATGTTATATTGATAATATCGGGAGTAATAAGTATAATTATTATAGTTCTAGCGATAATAATAGTAAAATATGGCTAATAGTGCATGTTATATTGATAATAATAAAAGTAATAATTATATTTATTATAGTTCTATCGATAATAACTGCATAATATGGGTAATAATGCATGTTATATTGAGAATAATATAAGTAATAAGTATAATTATTACAGTTCTAGCGATAATAACTGCATTATATGCGTAATAATGCATGTTATATTGATAATATCGGGAGTAATAAGTATATTTATTATAGTTCTATCGATAATAACTGCATAATATGGGTAATAATGCATGTTATATTGATAATAATATAAGTAATAAGTATAATTATTACAGTTCTAGCGATAATAACTCCATTATATGGGTAATAATGCATGTTATATTGATAATAATATAAGTAATAAGTATAATTATTACAGTTCTAGCGATAATAACTGCATAATATGGGTAATAATGCATGTTATATTGATAATATCGGGAGTAATAAGTATAATTATTATAGTTCTAGCGATAATAATAGTAAAATATGGCTAATAGTGCATGTTATATTGATAATAATAAAAGTAATAAGTATGTTTATTATAGTTCTATCGATAATAACTGCATAATATGGCTAATAATGCATGTTATATTGATAATATCGGGAGTAATAAGTATAATTATTATAGTTCTAGCGATAATAACTGCATTATATGGGTAATAGTACATGTTATATTGATAATATCGGGAGTAATAAGTATAATTATTATAGTTCTAGCGATAATAATAGTAAAATATGGCTAATAGTGCATGTTATATTGATAATAATAAAAGTAATAAGTATGTTTATTATAGTTCTATCGATAATAACTGCATAATATGGCTAATAATGCATGTTATATTGATAATATCGGGAGTAATAAGTATAATTATTATAGTTCTAGCGATAATAACTGCATAATATGGGTAATAATGCATGTTATATTGATAATATCGGGAGTAATAAGTATAATTATTATAGTTCTAGCGATAATAACTGCATAATATGGGTAATAATGCATGTTACATTGATAATAATATAAGTAATAAGTATAATTATTACAGTTCTTGCGATAATAATTGCACTATATGGGTAATAATGCATGTTATATTGATAATATCGGGAGTAATAAGTATAATTATTATAGTTCTAGCGATAATAATAGTAAAATATGGCTAATAGTGCATGTTATATTGATAATAATAAAAGTAATAAGTATGTTTATTATAGTTCTATCGATAATAACTGCATAATATGGCTAATAATGCATGTTATATTGATAATATCGGGAGTAATAAGTATAATTATTATAGTTCTAGCGATAATAACTGCATAATATGGGTAATAATGCATGTTATATTGATAATATCGGGAGTAATAAGTATAATTATTATAGTTCTAGCGATAATAACTGCATAATATGGGTAATAATGCATGTTACATTGATAATAATATAAGTAATAAGTATAATTATTACAGTTCTTGCGATAATAATTGCACTATATGGGTAATAATGCATGTTATATTGATAATATCGGGAGTAATAAGTATAATTATTATAGTTCTAGCGATGATAATAGTAAAATATGGCTAATAGTGCATGTTATATTGATAATAATAAAAGTAATAAGTATATTTATTATAGTTCTATCAATAATAGCTGCATAATATGGGTAATAATGCACGTTATATTGCTAATAATATAAGTAATAAGTATAATTATTACAGTTCTATCGATAATAACTGCATAATATGGGTAATAATGCATGTTATATTGATGATAATAAAATTAGTAAGTATATTTATTACAGTTCTAGCGATAATAACTGCATTATATGCGTAATAATGCATGTTATATTGATAATATCGGGAGTAATAAGTATAATTATTATAGTTCTAGCGATAATAATAGTAAAATATGGCTAATAGTGCATGTTATATTGATAATAATAAAAGTAATAATTATATTTATTATAGTTCTATCGATAATAACTGCATAATATGGGTAATAATGCATGTTATATTGATGATAATAAAAGTAGTAAGTATATTTATTACAGTTCTAGCGATAATAACTGCATTATATGCGTAATAATGCATGTTATATTGATAATATCGGGAGTAATAAGTATATTTATTATAGTTCTAGCGATAATAACTGAATAATATAGGTAATAATGCATGTTATATTGATGATAATAAAAGTAGTAAGTATAATTATTACAGTTCGAGCGATAATAACTGCATTATATGGGTAATAATGCATGTTATATTGATAATATCGGGAGTAATAAGTATATTTATTATAGTTCTATCGATAATAACTGCATAATATGGGTAATAATGCATGTTATATTGATAATATCGGGAGTAATAAGTATAATTATTATAGTTCTAGCGATAATAATAGTAAAATATGGCTAATAGTGCATGTTATATTGATAATAATAAAAGTAATAATTATATTTATTATAGTTCTATCGATAATAACTGCATAATATGGGTAATAATGCATGTTATATTGAGAATAATATAAGTAATAAGTATAATTATTACAGTTCTAGCGATAATAACTGCATTATATGCGTAATAATGCATGTTATATTGATAATATCGGGAGTAATAAGTATATTTATTATAGTTCTATCGATAATAACTGCATAATATGGGTAATAATGCATGTTATATTGATAATAATATAAGTAATAAGTATAATTATTACAGTTCTAGCGATAATAACTCCATTATATGGGTAATAATGCATGTTATATTGATAATAATATAAGTAATAAGTATAATTATTACAGTTCTAGCGATAATAACTGAATAATATAGGTAATAATGCATGTTATATTGATGATAATAAAAGTAGTAAGTATAATTATTACAGTTCGAGCGATAATAACTGCATTATATGGGTAATAATGCATGTTATATTGATAATATCGGGAGTAATAAGTATATTTATTATAGTTCTATCGATAATAACTGCATAATATGGGTAATAATGCATGTTATATTGATAATATCGGGAGTAATAAGTATAATTATTATAGTTCTAGCGATAATAATAGTAAAATATGGCTAATAGTGCATGTTATATTGATAATAATAAAAGTAATAATTATATTTATTATAGTTCTATCGATAATAACTGCATAATATGGGTAATAATGCATGTTATATTGAGAATAATATAAGTAATAAGTATAATTATTACAGTTCTAGCGATAATAACTGCATTATATGCGTAATAATGCATGTTATATTGATAATATCGGGAGTAATAAGTATATTTATTATAGTTCTATCGATAATAACTGCATAATATGGGTAATAATGCATGTTATATTGATAATAATATAAGTAATAAGTATAATTATTACAGTTCTAGCGATAATAACTCCATTATATGGGTAATAATGCATGTTATATTGATAATAATATAAGTAATAAGTATAATTATTACAGTTCTAGCGATAATAACTGCATAATATGGGTAATAATGCACGTTATATAGCTAATAATATAAGTAATAAGTATAATTATTACAGTTCTAGCGATAATAATTGCACTATATGGGTAATAATGCATGTTATATTGATAATATCGGGAGTAATAAGTATAATTATTATAGTTCTAGCGATAATAATAGTAACATATGGCTAATAGTGCATGTTATATTGATAATAATAAAAGTAATAAGTATATTTATTACAGTTCTATCGATAATAACTGCATAATATGGGTAATAATGCATGTTATATTGATGATAATAAAAGTAATACGTATATTTATTATAGTTCTAGCGATAATAACTGCATAATATGGGTAGTAATGCATGTTATATAGATAATATTGGGAGTAATAAGTATAATTGTTTTAGTGCTAGCGATAATAATAGCAAAATATGGCTAATAGTGCATGTTATATTGATAATAATAAAAGTAATAAGTATATTTATTACAGTTCTATCGATAATAACTGCATTATATGCGTAATAATGCATGTTATATTGATAATATCGGGAGTAATAAGTATATTTATTATAGTTCTAGCGATAATAACTGAATAATATAGGTAATAATGCATGTTATATTGATGATAATAAAAGTAGTAAGTACAATTATTACAGTTCGAGCGATAATAACTGCATTATATGGGTAATAATGCATGTTATATTGATAATATCGGGAGTAATAAGTATATTTATTATAGTTCTATCGATAATAACTGCATAATATGGGTAATAATGCATGTTATATTGATAATATCGGGAGTAATAAGTATAATTATTATAGTTCTAGCGATAATAATAGTAAAATATGGCTAATAGTGCATGTTATATTGATAATAATAAAAGTAATAATTATATTTATTATAGTTCTATCGATAATAACTGCATAATATGGGTAATAATGCATGTTATATTGAGAATAATATAAGTAATAAGTATAATTATTACAGTTCTAGCGATAATAACTGCATTATATGCGTAATAATGCATGTTATATTGATAATATCGGGAGTAATAAGTATATTTATTATAGTTCTATCGATAATAACTGCATAATATGGGTAATAATGCATGTTATATTGATAATAATATAAGTAATAAGTATAATTATTACAGTTCTAGCGATAATAACTCCATTATATGGGTAATAATGCATGTTATATTGATAATAATATAAGTAATAAGTATAATTATTACAGTTCTAGCGATAATAACTGCATAATATGGGTAATAATGCATGTTATATTGATAATATCGGGAGTAATAAGTATAATTATTATAGTTCTAGCGATAATAACTGCATAATATGGGTAATAATGCATGTTACATTGATAATAATATAAGTAATAAGTATAATTATTACAGTTCTTGCGATAATAATTGCACTATATGGGTAATAATGCATGTTATATTGATAATATCGGGAGTAATAAGTATAATTATTATAGTTCTAGCGATGATAATAGTAAAATATGGCTAATAGTGCATGTTATATTGATAATAATAAAAGTAATAAGTATATTTATTATAGTTCTATCAATAATAGCTGCATAATATGGGTAATAATGCACGTTATATTGCTAATAATATAAGTAATAAGTATAATTATTACAGTTCTATCGATAATAACTGCATAATATGGGTAATAATGCATGTTATATTGATGATAATAAAATTAGTAAGTATATTTATTACAGTTCTAGCGATAATAACTGCATTATATGCGTAATAATGCATGTTATATTGATAATATCGGGAGTAATAAGTATAATTATTATAGTTCTAGCGATAATAATAGTAAAATATGGCTAATAGTGCATGTTATATTGATAATAATAAAAGTAATAATTATATTTATTATAGTTCTATCGATAATAACTGCATAATATGGGTAATAATGCATGTTATATTGATGATAATAAAAGTAGTAAGTATATTTATTACAGTTCTAGCGATAATAACTGCATTATATGCGTAATAATGCATGTTATATTGATAATATCGGGAGTAATAAGTATATTTATTATAGTTCTAGCGATAATAACTGAATAATATAGGTAATAATGCATGTTATATTGATGATAATAAAAGTAGTAAGTATAATTATTACAGTTCGAGCGATAATAACTGCATTATATGGGTAATAATGCATGTTATATTGATAATATCGGGAGTAATAAGTATATTTATTATAGTTCTATCGATAATAACTGCATAATATGGGTAATAATGCATGTTATATTGATAATATCGGGAGTAATAAGTATAATTATTATAGTTCTAGCGATAATAATAGTAAAATATGGCTAATAGTGCATGTTATATTGATAATAATAAAAGTAATAATTATATTTATTATAGTTCTATCGATAATAACTGCATAATATGGGTAATAATGCATGTTATATTGAGAATAATATAAGTAATAAGTATAATTATTACAGTTCTAGCGATAATAACTGCATTATATGCGTAATAATGCATGTTATATTGATAATATCGGGAGTAATAAGTATATTTATTATAGTTCTATCGATAATAACTGCATAATATGGGTAATAATGCATGTTATATTGATAATAATATAAGTAATAAGTATAATTATTACAGTTCTAGCGATAATAACTCCATTATATGGGTAATAATGCATGTTATATTGATAATAATATAAGTAATAAGTATAATTATTACAGTTCTAGCGATAATAACTGCATAATATGGGTAATAATGCACGTTATATAGCTAATAATATAAGTAATAAGTATAATTATTACAGTTCTAGCGATAATAATTGCACTATATGGGTAATAATGCATGTTATATTGATAATATCGGGAGTAATAAGTATAATTATTATAGTTCTAGCGATAATAATAGTAACATATGGCTAATAGTGCATGTTATATTGATAATAATAAAAGTAATAAGTATATTTATTACAGTTCTATCGATAATAACTGCATAATATGGGTAATAATGCATGTTATATTGATGATAATAAAAGTAATACGTATATTTATTATAGTTCTAGCGATAATAACTGCATAATATGGGTAGTAATGCATGTTATATAGATAATATTGGGAGTAATAAGTATAATTGTTTTAGTGCTAGCGATAATAATAGCAAAATATGGCTAATAGTGCATGTTATATTGATAATAATAAAAGTAATAAGTATATTTATTACAGTTCTATCGATAATAACTGCATAATATGGGTAATAATGCATGTTATGTTGATGATAATAAAAGTAATACGTATATTTATTATAGTTCTAGCGATAATAACTGCATTATATGGGTAATAATACATGTTATATTGATAATATCGGGAGTAATAAGTATATTTATTATAGTTCTATCGATAATAACTGCATAATATGGGTAATAATGCATGTTATATTGATAATAATATAAGTAATAAGTATAATTATTACAGTTCTAGCGATAATAACTCCATTATATGGGTAATAATGCATGTTATATTGATAATATCGGGAGTAATAAGTATAATTATTATAGTTCTAGCGATAATAATAGTAACATATGGCTAATAGTGCATGTTATATTGATAATAATAAAAGTAATAAGTATATTTATTACAGTTCTATCGATAATAACTGCATAATATGGGTAATAATGCATGTTATATTGATGATAATAAAAGTAATACGTATATTTATTATAGTTCTAGCGATAATAACTGCATAATATGGGTAGTAATGCATGTTATATTGATAATATCGGGAGTAATAAGTATAATTATTATAGTTCTAGCGATAATAATAGTAAAATATGGCTAATAGTGCATGTTATATTGATAATAATAAAAGTAATAATTATATTTATTATAGTTCTATCGATAATAACTGCATAATATGGGTAATAATGCATGTTATATTGAGAATAATATAAGTAATAAGTATAATTATTACAGTTCTAGCGATAATAACTGCATTATATGCGTAATAATGCATGTTATATTGATAATATCGGGAGTAATAAGTATATTTATTATAGTTCTATCGATAATAACTGCATAATATGGGTAATAATGCATGTTATATTGATAATAATATAAGTAATAAGTATAATTATTACAGTTCTAGCGATAATAACTCCATTATATGGGTAATAATGCATGTTATATTGATAATAATATAAGTAATAAGTATAATTATTACAGTTCTAGCGATAATAACTGCATAATATGGGTAATAATGCACGTTATATAGCTAATAATATAAGTAATAAGTATAATTATTACAGTTCTAGCGATAATAATTGCACTATATGGGTAATAATGCATGTTATATTGATAATATCGGGAGTAATAAGTATAATTATTATAGTTCTAGCGATAATAATAGTAACATATGGCTAATAGTGCATGTTATATTGATAATAATAAAAGTAATAAGTATATTTATTACAGTTCTATCGATAATAACTGCATAATATGGGTAATAATGCATGTTATATTGATGATAATAAAAGTAATACGTATATTTATTATAGTTCTAGCGATAATAACTGCATAATATGGGTAGTAATGCATGTTATGTAGATAATATTGGGAGTAATAAGTATAATTGTTTTAGTGCTAGCGATAATAATAGCAAAATATGGCTAATAGTGCATGTTATATTGATAATAATAAAAGTAATAAGTATATTTATTACAGTTCTATCGATAATAACTGCATAATATGGGTAATAATGCATGTTATGTTGATGATAATAAAAGTAATACGTATATTTATTATAGTTCTAGCGATAATAACTGCATTATATGGGTAATAATACATGTTATATTGATAATATCGGGAGTAATAAGTATAATTATTATAGTTCTATCGATAATAACTGCATAATATGGGTAATAATGCATGTTATATTGATGATAATAAAAGTAGTAAGTATATTTATTATAGTTCTAGCGATTATAACTGCATAATATGGGTAATAATGCATGTTATATTCAGAATAATATAAGTAATAAGTATAATTATTACAGTTCTAGCGATAATAACTGCATTATATGCGTAATAATGCATGTTATATTGATAATATCGGGTGTAATAAGTATATTTATTATAGTTCTATCGATAATAACTGCATAATATGGGTAATAATGCATGTTATATTGATAATAATATAAGTAATAAGTATAATTATTACAGTTCTAGCGGTAATAACTCCATTATATGGGTAATAATGCATGTTATATTGATAATATCGGGAGTAATAAGTATAATTATTATAGTTCTAGCGATAATAATAGTAACATATGGCTAATAGTGCATGTTATATTGATAATAATAAAAGTAATAAGTATATTTATTACAGTTCTATCGATAATAACTGCATAATATGGGTAATAATGCATGTTATATTGATGATAATAAAAGTAATACGTATATTTATTATAGTTCTAGCGATAATAACTGCATAATATGGGTAATAATGCATGTTATATTGATAATAATATAAGCAGTAAGTATAATTATTACAGTTTTAGTGATAATAACTGCATTATATGGGTAATAATGCATGTTATATTGATAATATCGGGAGTAATAAGTATAATTATTATAGTTCCAGCGATAAGAATAGTAAAATATGGCTAATAGTGCATGTTATATTGATAATAATAAAAGTAATAAGTGCATTTATTATAGTTCTATCGATAATAACTGCATAATATGGGTAGTAATGCATGTTATATAGATAATATTGGGAGTAATAAGTATAATTGTTTTAGTGCTAGCGATAATAATAGTAAAATATGGCTAAGAGTGCCTGTTATATTGATAATAATAAAAGTAATAAGTATATTTATTACAGTTCTATCGATAATAACTGCATAATATGGGTTATAATGCATGTTATGTTGATGATAATAAAGGCAATACGTATATTTATTATAGTTCTAGCGATAATAACTGCATTATATGGGTAATAATACATGTTATATTGATAATATCGGGAGTAATAAGTATAATTATTATAGTTCTAGCGATAATAATAGTAAAATATGGCCAATAGTGCATGTTATATTGATAATAATAAAAGTAATAAGTATGTTTATTATAGTTCTATCGATAATAACTGCATAATATGGGTAATAATGCATGTTATATTGATAATATCGGGAGTAATAAGTATAATTATTATAGTTCTAGCGATAATAACTGCATAATATGGGTAACAATGCATGTTATATTGATAATAATATAAGTAATAAGTATAATTATTACAGTTCTAGCGATAATAACTGGATTATATGGGTCATAATGCACGTTATATTGCTAATAATATAAGTAATAAGTATAATTATTACAGTTTTAGCGATAATAACTGCATTATATGGGTAATAATGCATGTTATATTGACAATATCGGGAGTAATAAGTATAATTATTATAGTTCCAGCGATAATAATAGTAAAATATGGCTAATAGTGCATGTTGTATTGATAATAATAAAAGTAATAAGTACATTTATTATAGTTCTATCGATAATAACTGCATAATATGGGTAGTAATGCATGTTATATAGATAATATTGGGAGTAATAAGTATAATTGTTTTAGTTCTAGCGATAATAATAGTAAAATATGGCTAATAGTGCATGTGTTATTGATAATAATAAAAGTAATAAGTATATTTATTACAGTTCTATCGATAATAACTGCATAATATGGGTAATAATGCATGTTACATTGATGATAATAAAAGTAATACGTATATTTATTATAGTTCTAGCGATAATAACTGCATTATATGGGTAATAGTACATGTTATATTGATAATATCGGGAGTAATAAGTATAATTATTATAGTTCTAGCGATAATAATAGTAAAATATGGCTAATAGTGCATGTTATATTGATAATAATAAAAGTAATAAGTATGTTTATTATACTTCTATCGATAATAACTGCATAATATGGCTAATAATGCATGTTATATTGATAATATCGGGAGTAATAAGTATAATTATTATATTTCTAGCGATAATAACTGCATAATATGGGTAACAATGCATGTTATATTGATAATAATATAAGTAATAAGTATAATTATTCCAGTTCTAGCGATAATAACTGGATTATATGGGTCACAATGCACGTTATATTGCTAATAATATAAGTAATAAGTATAATTATTACAGTTCTAACGATAATAACTGCATAATATGGGTAACAATGCATGTTATATTGATAATAATATAAGTAATAAGTATAATTATTCCAGTTCTAGCGATAATAACTGGATTATATGGGTCATAATGCACGTTATATTGCTAATAATATAAGTAATAAGTATAATTATTACAGTTTTAGCGATAATAACTGCATTATATGGGTAATAATGCATGTTATATTGACAATATCGGGAGTAATAAGTATAATTATTATAGTTCCAGCGATAATAATAGTAAAATATGGCTAATAGTGCATGTTGTATTGATAATAATAAAAGTAATAAGTACATTTATTATAGTTCTATCGATAATAACTGCATAATATGGGTAGTAATGCATGTTATATAGATAATATTGGGAGTAATAAGTATAATTGTTTTAGTTCTAGCGATAATAATAGTAAAATATGGCTAATAGTGCATGTGTTATTGATAATAATAAAAGTAATAAGTATATTTATTACAGTTCTATCGATAATAACTGCATAATATGGGTAATAATGCATGTTACATTGATGATAATAAAAGTAATACGTATATTTATTATAGTTCTAGCGATAATAACTGCATTATATGGGTAATAGTACATGTTATATTGATAATATCGGGAGTAATAAGTATAATTATTATAGTTCTAGCGATAATAATAGTAAAATATGGCTAATAGTGCATGTTATATTGATAATAATAAAAGTAATAAGTATGTTTATTATACTTCTATCGATAATAACTGCATAATATGGCTAATAATGCATGTTATATTGATAATATCGGGAGTAATAAGTATAATTATTATATTTCTAGCGATAATAACTGCATAATATGGGTAACAATGCATGTTATATTGATAATAATATAAGTAATAAGTATAATTATTCCAGTTCTAGCGATAATAACTGGATTATATGGGTCACAATGCACGTTATATTGCTAATAATATAAGTAATAAGTATAATTATTACAGTTCTAACGATAATAACTGCATAATATGGGTAACAATGCATGTTATATTGATAATAATATAAGTAATAAGTATAATTATTCCAGTTCTAGCGATAATAACTGGATTATATGGGTCATAATGCACGTTATATTGCTAATAATATAAGTAATAAGTATAATTATTACAGTTTTAGCGATAATAACTGCATTATATGGGTAATAATGCATGTTATATTGACAATATCGGGAGTAATAAGTATAATTATTATAGTTCCAGCGATAATAATAGTAAAATATGGCTAATAGTGCATGTTGTATTGATAATAATAAAAGTAATAAGTACATTTATTATAGTTCTATCGATAATAACTGCATAATATGGGTAGTAATGCATGTTATATTGATAATATTGGGAGTAATAAGTATAATTGGTTTAGTTCTAGCGATAATAATAGTAAAATATGGCTAATAGTGCATGTGTTATTGATAATAATAAAAGTAATAAGTATATTTATTACAGTTCTATCGATAATAACTGCATAATATGGGTAATAATGCATGTTACATTGATGATAATAAAACTAATACGTATATTTATTATAGTTCCAGCGATAATAACTGCATTATATGGGTAATAGTACATGTTATATTGATAATATCGGGAGTAATAAGTATAATTATTATAGTTCTAGCGATAATAATAGTAAAATATGGCTAATAGTGCATGTTATATTGATAATAATAAAAGTAATAAGTATGCTTATTATAGTTCTATCGATAATAACTGCATAATATGGCTAATAATGCATGTTATATTGATAATATCGGGAGTAATAAGTATAATTATTATAGTTCTAGCGATAATAACTGCATAATATGGGTAATAATGCATGTTATATTGATAATATCGGGAGTAATAAGTATAATTATTATAGTTCTAGCGATAATAACTGCATAATATGGGTAATAATGCATGTTACATTGATAATAATATAAGTAATAAGTATAATTATTACAGTTCTTGCGATAATAATTGCACTATATGGGTAAGAATGCATGTTATATTGATAATATCGGGAGTAATAAGTATAATTATTATAGTTCTAGCGATGATAATAGTAAAATATGGCTAATAGTGCATGTTATATTGATAATAATAAAAGTAATAAGTATATTTATTATAGTTCTATCAATAATAGCTGCATAATATGGGTAATAATGCACGTTATATTGCTAATAATATAAGTAATAAGTATAATTATTACAGTTCTATCGATAATAACTGCATAATATGGGTAATAATGCATGTTATATTGATAATTATATAAGTAATAAGTATAATTATTACAGTTCTAGCGACAATAACTGCATAATATGGGTAATAATGCACGTTATATAGCTAATAATATAAGTAATAAGTATAATTATTACAGTTCTAGCGATAATAACTCCATTATATGGGTAATAATGCATGTTATATTGATGATAATAAAAGTAGTAAGTATATTTATTACAGTTCTAGCGATAATAACTGCATTATATGCGTAAGAATGCATGTTATATTGATAATATCGGGTGTAATAAGTATATTTATTATAGTTCTATCGATAATAACTGCATAATATGGGTAATAATGCATGTTATATTGATAATAATATAAGTAATAAGTATAATTATTACAGTTCTAGCGGTAATAACTCCATTATATGGGTAATAATGCATGTTATATTGATAATATCGGGAGTAATAAGTATAATTATTATAGTTCTAGCGATAATAATAGTAACATATGGCTAATAGTGCATGTTATATTGATAATAATAAAAGTAATAAGTATATTTATTACAGTTCTATCGATAATAACTGCATAATATGGGTAATAATGCATGTTATATTGATGATAATAAAAGTAATACGTATATTTATTATAGTTCTAGCGATAATAACTGCATAATATGGGTAATAATGCATGTTATATTGATAATAATATAAGCAGTAAGTATAATTATTACAGTTTTAGTGATAATAACTGCATTATATGGGTAATAATGCATGTTATATTGATAATATCGGGAGTAATAAGTATAATTATTATAGTTCCAGCGATAAGAATAGTAAAATATGGCTAATAGTGCATGTTATATTGATAATAATAAAAGTAATAAGTACATTTATTATAGTTCTATCGATAATAACTGCATAATATGGGTAGTAATGCATGTTATATAGATAATATTGGGAGTAATAAGTATAATTGTTTTAGTGCTAGCGATAATAATAGTAAAATATGGCTAAGAGTGCCTGTTATATTGATAATAATAAAAGTAATAAGTATATTTATTACAGTTCTATCGATAATAACTGCATAATATGGGTAATAATGCATGTTATGTTGATGATAATAAAGGCAATACGTATATTTATTATAGTTCTAGCGATAATAACTGCATTATATGGGTAATAATACATGTTATATTGATAATATCGGGAGTAATAAGTATAATTATTATAGTTCTAGCGATAATAATAGTAAAATATGGCCAATAGTGCATGTTATATTGATAATAATAAAAGTAATAAGTATGTTTATTATAGTTCTATCGATAATAACTGCATAATATGGGTAATAATGCATGTTATATTGATAATATCGGGAGTAATAAGTATAATTATTATAGTTCTAGCGATAATAACTGCATAATATGGGTAACAATGCATGTTATATTGATAATAATATAAGTAATAAGTATAATTATTACAGTTCTAGCGATAATAACTGGATTATATGGGTCATAATGCACGTTATATTGCTAATAATATAAGTAATAAGTATAATTATTACAGTTTTAGCGATAATAACTGCATTATATGGGTAATAATGCATGTTATATTGACAATATCGGGAGTAATAAGTATAATTATTATAGTTCCAGCGATAATAATAGTAAAATATGGCTAATAGTGCATGTTGTATTGATAATAATAAAAGTAATAAGTACATTTATTATAGTTCTATCGATAATAACTGCATAATATGGGTAGTAATGCATGTTATATAGATAATATTGGGAGTAATAAGTATAATTGTTTTAGTTCTAGCGATAATAATAGTAAAATATGGCTAATAGTGCATGTGTTATTGATAATAATAAAAGTAATAAGTATATTTATTACAGTTCTATCGATAATAACTGCATAATATGGGTAATAATGCATGTTACATTGATGATAATAAAAGTAATACGTATATTTATTATAGTTCTAGCGATAATAACTGCATTATATGGGTAATAGTACATGTTATATTGATAATATCGGGAGTAATAAGTATAATTATTATAGTTCTAGCGATAATAATAGTAAAATATGGCTAATAGTGCATGTTATATTGATAATAATAAAAGTAATAAGTATGTTTATTATACTTCTATCGATAATAACTGCATAATATGGCTAATAATGCATGTTATATTGATAATATCGGGAGTAATAAGTATAATTATTATATTTCTAGCGATAATAACTGCATAATATGGGTAACAATGCATGTTATATTGATAATAATATAAGTAATAAGTATAATTATTCCAGTTCTAGCGATAATAACTGGATTATATGGGTCACAATGCACGTTATATTGCTAATAATATAAGTAATAAGTATAATTATTACAGTTCTAACGATAATAACTGCATAATATGGGTAACAATGCATGTTATATTGATAATAATATAAGTAATAAGTATAATTATTCCAGTTCTAGCGATAATAACTGGATTATATGGGTCATAATGCACGTTATATTGCTAATAATATAAGTAATAAGTATAATTATTACAGTTTTAGCGATAATAACTGCATTATATGGGTAATAATGCATGTTATATTGACAATATCGGGAGTAATAAGTATAATTATTATAGTTCCAGCGATAATAATAGTAAAATATGGCTAATAGTGCATGTTGTATTGATAATAATAAAAGTAATAAGTACATTTATTATAGTTCTATCGATAATAACTGCATAATATGGGTAGTAATGCATGTTATATAGATAATATTGGGAGTAATAAGTATAATTGTTTTAGTTCTAGCGATAATAATAGTAAAATATGGCTAATAGTGCATGTGTTATTGATAATAATAAAAGTAATAAGTATATTTATTACAGTTCTATCGATAATAACTGCATAATATGGGTAATAATGCATGTTACATTGATGATAATAAAAGTAATACGTATATTTATTATAGTTCTAGCGATAATAACTGCATTATATGGGTAATAGTACATGTTATATTGATAATATCGGGAGTAATAAGTATAATTATTATAGTTCTAGCGATAATAATAGTAAAATATGGCTAATAGTGCATGTTATATTGATAATAATAAAAGTAATAAGTATGTTTATTATACTTCTATCGATAATAACTGCATAATATGGCTAATAATGCATGTTATATTGATAATATCGGGAGTAATAAGTATAATTATTATATTTCTAGCGATAATAACTGCATAATATGGGTAACAATGCATGTTATATTGATAATAATATAAGTAATAAGTATAATTATTCCAGTTCTAGCGATAATAACTGGATTATATGGGTCACAATGCACGTTATATTGCTAATAATATAAGTAATAAGTATAATTATTACAGTTCTAACGATAATAACTGCATAATATGGGTAACAATGCATGTTATATTGATAATAATATAAGTAATAAGTATAATTATTCCAGTTCTAGCGATAATAACTGGATTATATGGGTCATAATGCACGTTATATTGCTAATAATATAAGTAATAAGTATAATTATTACAGTTTTAGCGATAATAACTGCATTATATGGGTAATAATGCATGTTATATTGACAATATCGGGAGTAATAAGTATAATTATTATAGTTCCAGCGATAATAATAGTAAAATATGGCTAATAGTGCATGTTGTATTGATAATAATAAAAGTAATAAGTACATTTATTATAGTTCTATCGATAATAACTGCATAATATGGGTAGTAATGCATGTTATATTGATAATATTGGGAGTAATAAGTATAATTGGTTTAGTTCTAGCGATAATAATAGTAAAATATGGCTAATAGTGCATGTGTTATTGATAATAATAAAAGTAATAAGTATATTTATTACAGTTCTATCGATAATAACTGCATAATATGGGTAATAATGCATGTTACATTGATGATAATAAAACTAATACGTATATTTATTATAGTTCCAGCGATAATAACTGCATTATATGGGTAATAGTACATGTTATATTGATAATATCGGGAGTAATAAGTATAATTATTATAGTTCTAGCGATAATAATAGTAAAATATGGCTAATAGTGCATGTTATATTGATAATAATAAAAGTAATAAGTATGCTTATTATAGTTCTATCGATAATAACTGCATAATATGGCTAATAATGCATGTTATATTGATAATATCGGGAGTAATAAGTATAATTATTATAGTTCTAGCGATAATAACTGCATAATATGGGTAATAATGCATGTTATATTGATAATATCGGGAGTAATAAGTATAATTATTATAGTTCTAGCGATAATAACTGCATAATATGGGTAATAATGCATGTTACATTGATAATAATATAAGTAATAAGTATAATTATTACAGTTCTTGCGATAATAATTGCACTATATGGGTAATAATGCATGTTATATTGATAATATCGGGAGTAATAAGTATAATTATTATAGTTCTAGCGATGATAATAGTAAAATATGGCTAATAGTGCATGTTATATTGATAATAATAAAAGTAATAAGTATATTTATTATAGTTCTATCAATAATAGCTGCATAATATGGGTAATAATGCACGTTATATTGCTAATAATATAAGTAATAAGTATAATTATTACAGTTCTATCGATAATAACTGCATAATATGGGTAATAATGCATGTTATATTGATAATTATATAAGTAATAAGTATAATTATTACAGTTCTAGCGACAATAACTGCATAATATGGGTAATAATGCACGTTATATAGCTAATAATATAAGTAATAAGTATAATTATTACAGTTCTAGCGATAATAACTCCATTATATGGGTAATAATGCATGTTATATTGATGATAATAAAAGTAGTAAGTATATTTATTACAGTTCTAGCGATAATAACTGCATTATATGCGTAAGAATGCATGTTATATTGATAATATCGGGTGTAATAAGTATATTTATTATAGTTCTATCGATAATAACTGCATAATATGGGTAATAATGCATGTTATATTGATAATAATATAAGTAATAAGTATAATTATTACAGTTCTAGCGGTAATAACTCCATTATATGGGTAATAATGCATGTTATATTGATAATATCGGGAGTAATAAGTATAATTATTATAGTTCTAGCGATAATAATAGTAACATATGGCTAATAGTGCATGTTATATTGATAATAATAAAAGTAATAAGTATATTTATTACAGTTCTATCGATAATAACTGCATAATATGGGTAATAATGCATGTTATATTGATGATAATAAAAGTAATACGTATATTTATTATAGTTCTAGCGATAATAACTGCATAATATGGGTAATAATGCATGTTATATTGATAATAATATAAGCAGTAAGTATAATTATTACAGTTTTAGTGATAATAACTGCATTATATGGGTAATAATGCATGTTATATTGATAATATCGGGAGTAATAAGTATAATTATTATAGTTCCAGCGATAAGAATAGTAAAATATGGCTAATAGTGCATGTTATATTGATAATAATAAAAGTAATAAGTACATTTATTATAGTTCTATCGATAATAACTGCATAATATGGGTAGTAATGCATGTTATATAGATAATATTGGGAGTAATAAGTATAATTGTTTTAGTGCTAGCGATAATAATAGTAAAATATGGCTAAGAGTGCCTGTTATATTGATAATAATAAAAGTAATAAGTATATTTATTACAGTTCTATCGATAATAACTGCATAATATGGGTAATAATGCATGTTATGTTGATGATAATAAAGGCAATACGTATATTTATTATAGTTCTAGCGATAATAACTGCATTATATGGGTAATAATACATGTTATATTGATAATATCGGGAGTAATAAGTATAATTATTATAGTTCTAGCGATAATAATAGTAAAATATGGCCAATAGTGCATGTTATATTGATAATAATAAAAGTAATAAGTATGTTTATTATAGTTCTATCGATAATAACTGCATAATATGGGTAATAATGCATGTTATATTGATAATATCGGGAGTAATAAGTATAATTATTATAGTTCTAGCGATAATAACTGCATAATATGGGTAACAATGCATGTTATATTGATAATAATATAAGTAATAAGTATAATTATTACAGTTCTAGCGATAATAACTGGATTATATGGGTCATAATGCACGTTATATTGCTAATAATATAAGTAATAAGTATAATTATTACAGTTTTAGCGATAATAACTGCATTATATGGGTAATAATGCATGTTATATTGACAATATCGGGAGTAATAAGTATAATTATTATAGTTCCAGCGATAATAATAGTAAAATATGGCTAATAGTGCATGTTGTATTGATAATAATAAAAGTAATAAGTACATTTATTATAGTTCTATCGATAATAACTGCATAATATGGGTAGTAATGCATGTTATATAGATAATATTGGGAGTAATAAGTATAATTGTTTTAGTTCTAGCGATAATAATAGTAAAATATGGCTAATAGTGCATGTGTTATTGATAATAATAAAAGTAATAAGTATATTTATTACAGTTCTATCGATAATAACTGCATAATATGGGTAATAATGCATGTTACATTGATGATAATAAAAGTAATACGTATATTTATTATAGTTCTAGCGATAATAACTGCATTATATGGGTAATAGTACATGTTATATTGATAATATCGGGAGTAATAAGTATAATTATTATAGTTCTAGCGATAATAATAGTAAAATATGGCTAATAGTGCATGTTATATTGATAATAATAAAAGTAATAAGTATGTTTATTATACTTCTATCGATAATAACTGCATAATATGGCTAATAATGCATGTTATATTGATAATATCGGGAGTAATAAGTATAATTATTATATTTCTAGCGATAATAACTGCATAATATGGGTAACAATGCATGTTATATTGATAATAATATAAGTAATAAGTATAATTATTCCAGTTCTAGCGATAATAACTGGATTATATGGGTCACAATGCACGTTATATTGCTAATAATATAAGTAATAAGTATAATTATTACAGTTCTAACGATAATAACTGCATAATATGGGTAACAATGCATGTTATATTGATAATAATATAAGTAATAAGTATAATTATTCCAGTTCTAGCGATAATAACTGGATTATATGGGTCATAATGCACGTTATATTGCTAATAATATAAGTAATAAGTATAATTATTACAGTTTTAGCGATAATAACTGCATTATATGGGTAATAATGCATGTTATATTGACAATATCGGGAGTAATAAGTATAATTATTATAGTTCCAGCGATAATAATAGTAAAATATGGCTAATAGTGCATGTTGTATTGATAATAATAAAAGTAATAAGTACATTTATTATAGTTCTATCGATAATAACTGCATAATATGGGTAGTAATGCATGTTATATTGATAATATTGGGAGTAATAAGTATAATTGGTTTAGTTCTAGCGATAATAATAGTAAAATATGGCTAATAGTGCATGTGTTATTGATAATAATAAAAGTAATAAGTATATTTATTACAGTTCTATCGATAATAACTGCATAATATGGGTAATAATGCATGTTACATTGATGATAATAAAAGTAATACGTATATTTATTATAGTTCTAGCGATAATAACTGCATTATATGGGTAATAGTACATGTTATATTGATAATATCGGGAGTAATAAGTATAATTATTATAGTTCTAGCGATAATAATAGTAAAATATGGCTAATAGTGCATGTTATATTGATAATAATAAAAGTAATAAGTATGCTTATTATAGTTCTATCGATAATAACTGCATAATATGGCTAATAATGCATGTTATATTGATAATATCGGGAGTAATAAGTATAATTATTATAGTTCTAGCGATAATAACTGCATAATATGGGTAATAATGCATGTTATATTGATAATATCAGGAGTAATAAGTATAATTATTATAGTTCTAGCGATAATAACTGCATAATATGGGTAATAATGCATGTTACATTGATAATAATATAAGTAATAAGTATAATTATTACAGTTCTTGCGATAATAATTGCACTATATGGGTAATAATGCATGTTATATTGATAATATCGGGAGTAATAAGTATAATTATTATAGTTCTAGCGATGATAATAGTAAAATATGGCTAATAGTGCATGTTATATTGATAATAATAAAAGTAATAAGTATATTTATTATAGTTCTATCAATAATAGCTGCATAATATGGGTAATAATGCACGTTATATTGCTAATAATATAAGTAATAAGTATAATTATTACAGTTCTATCGATAATAACTGCATAATATGGGTAATAATGCATGTTATATTGATAATTATATAAGTAATAAGTATAATTATTACAGTTCTAGCGACAATAACTGCATAATATGGGTAATAATGCACGTTATATAGCTAATAATATAAGTAATAAGTATAATTATTACAGTTCTAGCGATAATAACTCCATTATATGGGTAATAATGCATGTTATATTGATGATAATAAAAGTAGTAAGTATATTTATTACAGTTCTAGCGATAATAACTGCATTATATGCGTAAGAATGCATGTTATATTGATAATATCGGGAGTAATAAGTATAATTATTATAGTTCTAGCGATAATAATAGTAAAATATGGCTAATAGTGCATGTTATATTGATAATAATAAAAGTAATAAGTATATTTATTACAGTTCTATCGATAATAACTGCATAATATGGGTAATAATGCATGTTATGTTGATGATAATAAAAGTAATACGTATATTTATTATAGTTCTAGCGATAATAAATGCATTATATGGGTAATAATACATGTTATATTGATAATATCGGGAGTAATAAGTATAATTATTATAGTTCTATCGATAATAACTGCATAATATGGGTAATAATGCATGTTATATTGATGATAATAAAAGTAGTAAGTATATTTATTATAGTTCTAGCGATTATAACTGCATAATATGGGTAATAATGCATGTTATATTCAGAATAATATAAGTAATAAGTATAATTATTACAGTTCTAGCGATAATACTAGTAAAATATGGCTAAGAGTGCCTGTTATATTGATAATAATAAAAGTACTAAGTATATTTATTATACACTACTCAAAAAAATTAAGGGAACAAAAAAATTCCTTAAAATTTTAGGTCATTTTCAGATTGCTGTATCTCCGTTGGTATTAATCACAGAAGAATTTCAGAATAGCCATTTTGAAGCTCCAGGTCTCTAGTTTTCGGCCCTTAGTCTCAAAAGTATTTTGCGACTATTTTCATTAACAAAATATGCAAAAAATCGCGATGAAAAAATTAAAAATTTTTTTTTCTTTTTTGTACGGTTTGCACTGACGCAGATAAATTTTTTTGAATAATGCCATTTATAGGGCGGTATTCGTTGTTTCTTCCCCTATAATTTGCATGCCCAGGAAATCGATTTCGACGTTTGGTTACAAAGTTATGAGCTACCAAAGCAAAAATGACGCTTTTTCCTTTGATAGTCATTATCTCATGAACCCAGCATCGAACAAACATTCTGAATACGGTTCCGGAAAGCAGAGGGTATACCCTTTACGATGGCTATCTCAGTTTTTCACTCAATGTTTTCTTTTTATGCTTAATATTGATGTAAAAAAACGTCAAAAAACGGTGTTTTTTCCTCAAATTACAAAAGTTACGATTCCTTTGTAAATAAGTATTGTAATGATTACGCCTATGTTTTTTTTTTAAGCTCATATTGCCCACTAAATGTATGCGAAGTTTCAAATCGCTCCGATTCGTTGTTCCCTATGACCCAATGGATCAAACTTTGACATTTGAACGAAAAGAGGTAAGGAAACGTCATTACTGTTCCGATACGCGACTAGTGCGCTTGATGGATAAAAATGTTTGTGCCTTTACATTTACCGGTACTATTGCGGAATTTTCAAAGAATGCTTTGGTTTGAGAAGATCGGGTTACGCTTTCTCTTGTGTGTGAAAGTTAGTGTGTATGTGTGCCGTGTATATGCAGGTATGAATGTGTGCGCGCGCATTTTAAATTAACAAATTTAAAATTTACTTAAAAATTCTTGCTTACGGACTAAAAATTTTATAAAATTTTTTATTTGATTATGGCTCGACGTCATTTGAGTGAGGTGGAAGTTGCTCGTCTCGTAACCCTCGTCGAGGGGGGCTATCGTTACCGCGAAATCGGGAACATGATGGGTATAAGTCTGTCGGTCGTTTGTCGAACTTATGCACGATACCAACAGACTGGCAGATACGGCCGACGTCCAGGTCAAGGTCGGGCACGTATCACTACCCCAAGAGATGATAGGGCAATAGTAAGACACGTAAGAGTTGAACCATTTGCCCATGCGGATGCTATTGCCCTGCGATTTCGAAACCGCCGCCATCAACAATCTCAGCGCATCATTTCAGGTCAAACTGTTCGAAATCGTTTGAGGCAGGTTGGATTACGAGCGAGACAACCTGTTCGCGTACCAATGCTTACGCCTAGACATCGCTGCAATCGTTTAACGTATGCACGTCAGCACGTCAATTGACGGATACGCCAATGGAACAATGTGTTGTTCACAGACGAATCGAGATTTTGCCTCCACGGAAACGATCGGCGTCCTCAAGTTTGGCGTTATCGCGGAGAGCGAAATCGTCAGAGAAACACTGTTCCTGTAGCAGCGTATAATGGTGGTTCGGTAATGGTTTGGGCAGGTATTTCGCGGTTTAACCGGACGCAATTGGTAATCGTACGTGGTAGGTTGAATGCTAGCCAGTATATCAATGAAATTTTACGTCCACATATCCTACCTTTTCGTCAACGAATTGGAAACCGATTTCGATTAGTCCAAGGTAATGCTCGGCCTCATACAGCGAACATTACAAGACGGTTCCTGTCGCAACACCGAATTAATACGCTACCACATCCAGCAATGAGCCCAGATCTAAATCCAATTGAACACGTTTGGGATATGATGGGACGTCGATTGCGAACGGAGTATCCGCATTTAAGGAATTTACGTGCGCTGGAAAATGCGCTCCTTCGAATTTGGGACCAAATTCCACAAACCATGATACGGCGATGCATTAATATGCATTAATATTGACGTTTCCTTACCTCTTTTCGTTCAAATGTCAAAGTTTGATCCATTGGGTCATAGGGAACAACGAATCGGAGCGATTTGAAACTTCGCATACATTTAGTGGGCAATATGAGCTTAAAAAAAAAACATAGGCGTAATCATTACAATACTTATTTACAAAGGAATCGTAACTTTTGTAATTTGAGGAAAAAACACCGTTTTTTGACGTTTTTTTACATCAATATTAAGCATAAAAAGAAAACATTGAGTGAAAAACTGAGATAGCCATCGTAAAGGGTATACCCTCTGCTTTCCGAAACCGTATTCAGAATGTTTGTTCGATGCTGGGTTCATGAGATAATGACTATCAAAGGAAAAAGCGTCATTTTTGCTTTGGTAGCTCATAACTTTGTAACCAAACGTCGAAATCGATTTCCTGGGCATGCAAATTATAGGGGAAGAAACAACGAATACCGCCCTATAAATGGCATTATTCAAAAAAATTTATCTGCGTCAGTGCAAACCGTACAAAAAAGAAAAAAAAATTTTTAATTTTTTCATCGCGATTTTTTGCATATTTTGTTAATGAAAATAGTCGCAAAATACTTTTGAGACTAAGGGCCGAAAACTAGAGACCTGGAGCTTCAAAATGACTATTCTGGAATTCTTCTGTGATTAATGCCAACGGAGATACAGCAATCTGAAAATGACCTAAAATTTTAAGGAATTTTTTTGTTCCCTTAATTTTTTTGAGTAGTGTACTTCTGTCGATAATAACTGCATTATATGGGTAATAATGCATGTTATATTGATAATAATATAAGTAATAAGTATAATTATTACAGTTCTAGCGATAATAACTCCATTATATGGGTAATAATGCATGTTATATTGATAATAATATAAGTAATAAGTATAATTATTACAGTTCTAGCGATAATAACTGCATAATATGTGTAATAATGCACGTTACATAGCTAATAATATAAGTAATAAGTATAATTATTACAGTTCTAGCGATAATAATTGCACTATATGGGTAAGAATGCATGTTATATTGATAATATCGGGAGTAATAAGTTTAATTATTATAGTTCTAGCGATAATAATAGTAAAATATGGCTAATAGTGCATGTTATATTGATAATAATAAAAGTAATAAGTATATTTATTATAGTTCTGTCGATAATAACTGCATAATATGGGTAATAATGCATGTTATATTGATGATAATAAAAGTAGTATGTATAATTATTGCAGTTCTAGCGATAATAACTGCATTATATGGGTAATAATACATGTTATATTGATAATATCGGGAGTAATAAGTGTAATTATTATAGTTCTAGCGATAATAATAGTAAAATATGGCCAATAGTGCATGTTATATTGATAATATCGGGAGTAATAAGTATAATTATTATAGTTCTAGCGATAATAACTGCATAATATGGGTAATAATGCATGTTACATTGATAATAATATAAGTAATAAATATAATTATTGCAGTTCTAGCGATAATAATTGCACTATATGGGTAATAATGCATGTTATATTGATGATAATAAAAGTAGTAAGTATATTTATTATAGTTCTAGCGATTATAACTGCATAATATGGGTAATAATGCATGTTATATTGAGAATAATATAAGTAATAAGTATAATTATTACAGTTCTAGCGATAATACTAGTAAAATATGGCTAAGAGTGCCTGTTATATTGATAATAATAAAAGTAATAAGTATATTTATTATACTTCTGTCGATAATAACTGCATTATATGGGTAATAATGCATGTTATATTGATAATAATATAAGTAATAAGTATAATTATTACAGTTCTAGCGATAATAACTCCATTATATGGGTAATAATGCATGTTATATTGATAATAATATAAGTAATAAGTATAATTATTCCAGTTCTAGCGATAATAACTGGATTATATGGGTCATAATGCACGTTATATTGCTAATAATATAAGTAATAAGTATAATTATTACAGTTTTAGCGATAATAACTGCATTATATGGGTAATAATGCATGTTATATTGACAATATCGGGAGTAATACGTATAATTATTATAGTTCTTGCGATAATAGTAGTAAAATATGGCTAATAGTGCATGTTATATTGATAATAATAGAAGTAATAAGTATATTTATTATAGTTCTATCGATAATAACTGCATAATATGGGTAATAATGCATGTTATATTAATGATAATAAAAGTAATACGTATATTTATTATAGTTCTAGCGATAATAACTGCATAATATGGGTAATAATGCACGTTGTATTGCTAATAATATAAGTAATAAGTATAATTATTACAGTTCTAGCGATAATAACTGCATTATATGGGTAATAACAATGTTATATTGATAATATTGGGAGTAATCAGTATAATTGTTTTAGTTCTAGCGATAATAATAGTAAAATATGGCTAATAGTGCATGTTATATTGATAATAATAAAAGTAATAAGTATATTTATTACAGTTCTATCGATAATAACTGCATAATATGGGTAATAATGCATGTTATATTGATGATAATAAACGTAGTAAGTATATTTATTATAGTTCTAGCGATTATAACTGCATAATATGGGTAATAATGCATGTTATATTGAGAATAATATAAGTAATAAGTATATTTATTACAGTTCTAGCGATAATAACTGCATAATATAGGTAATAATGCATGTTATATTGATGATAATAAAAGTAGTAAGTATATTTATTATAGTTCTAGCGATTATAACTGCATAATATGGGTAATAATGCATGTTATATTGATAATATCGGGAGTAATAAGTATATTTATTATAGTTCTAGCGATAATAACTGCATAATATAGGTAGTGATGCATGTTGTATTGATAATAATAAAAGTAATAAGTATATTTATTATAGTTCTAGCGATTATAACTGCATAATATGGGTAATAATGCATGTTATATTGATAATAATATAAGTAATAAGTATAATTATTACAGTTCTAGCGATAATAACTCCATTATATGGGTAATAATGCATGTTATATTGATGATAATAAAAGTAGTAAGTATATTTATTATAGTTCTAGCGATTATAACTGCATAGTATGGGTAATAATGCATGTTATATTGATAATTATATAAGTAATAAGTATAATTATTACAGTTCTAGCGATAATAACTGCATTATATGGGTAATAATGGATGTTATATTGATAATATCGGGAGTAATAAGTATATTTATTATAGTTCTAGCGATAATAACTGCATAATATAGGTAATAATGCATGTTATATTGATAATAATAAAAGTAATAAGTATATTTATTATAGTTCTATCAATAATAACTGGATAATATGGGTAATAATGCACGTTATATTGCTAATAATATACGTAATAAGTGTAATTATTACAGTTCTAGCGATAATAACTGCATTATATGGGTAATAATGCATGTTATATTGATAATAATAAAAGTAATAAGTATATTTATTACAGTTCTATCGATAATAAATGCATAGTATGGGTAATAATGCATGTTATATTGATGATAATAAAAGTAATACGTATATTTATTATAGTTCTAGCGATAATAACTGCATAATATGGGTAATAATGCATGTTATATTGATAATAATATAAGTAATCAGTATAATTATTACAGTTCTAGCGATAATAACTGCATTATATGGGTAATAATGCATGTTATATTGATAATATCGGGAGTAATAAGTATATTTATTATAGTTCGAGCGATAATAACTGCATAATAGAGGTAATGATGCATGTTATATTGATAATAATAAAAGAAGTAAGTATATTTATTATAGTTCTATCAATAATAACTGCATAATATGGGTAACAATGCACGTTATATTGCTAACAATATAAGTAATAAGTATAATTATTACAGTTCTAGCGATAATAATTGCACTATATGGGTAATAATGCATGTTATATTGATAATATCGGGAGTAATAAGTATAATTATTATAGTTCTAGCGATAATAACTGCATAATCTGGGTAATAATGCATGTTACATTGAAAATAATATAAGTAATAAGTATAATTATTACAGTTCTAGCTATAATAATTGCACTATATGGGTAATAATGCATGTTATATTGATAATATCGGGAGTAATAAGTATAATTATTATAGTTCTAGCGATAATAGTAGTAAAATATGGCTAATAGTGCATGTGATATTGATAATAATAAAAGTAATACGTATAATTATTACAGTTCTATCGATAATAACTGCATAATATGGGTAATAATACATGTTACATTGATGATAATAAAAGTAATACGTATATTTATTATAGTTCTAGCGATAATAACCGCATAATATGGGTAATAATGCATGTTATATTGATAATAATATAAGTAATAAGTATAATTATTATAGTTCTCTCAATAATAACTGCATAATATGGGTAATAATGCACGTTATATTGCTAACAATATAAGTAATAAGTATAATTATTACAGTTCTAGCGATAATAACTGCATAATATGGGTAATGATGCATGTTATATTGGTGATAATAAAAGTAATACGTATATTTATTATAGTTCTAGCGATTATAACTGCATAATATGGGTAATAATGCATGTTATATTGATAATAATATAAGTAATAAGTATAATTATTACAGTTCTAGCGATAATAACTGCATTATATGGGTAATAATGCAAGTTACATTGATATTATCGGGAGTAATGGGTATAATTATTATAGTTCTAGCGATAATAATAGTAAAATATGGCTAATAGTGCATGTTATATTGATAATAATAAAAGTAATAAGTATATTTATTACAGTTCTATCGATAATAACTGCATAATATGGGTAATAATGCATGTTATATTGATAATGTCGGGAGTAATAAGTACAATTATTATAGTTCTAGCGATAATAACTGCATAATATGGGTAATAATGCATGTTACATTCAAAATAATATAAGTAATAAGTATAATTATTACAATTCTAGCGATAACAATTGCACTATATGGGTAATAATGCATGTTATATTGATAATATCGGGAGTAATAAGTATAATTATTATAGTTCTAGCGATAATAATAGTAAAATATGGCTAATAGTGCATGTTATATTGATAATAATAAAAGTAATAAGTATATTTATTATAGTTCTATCGATAATAACTGCATAATATGGGTTATAATGCATGTTATATTGATGATAATGAAAGTAGTAAGTATATTTATAACAGTTCTAGCGATAATAACTGCATTATATGCGTAATAATGCATGTTATATTGATAATATCGAGAGTAATAAGTATAATTATTATAGTTCTAGCGATAATAATAGTAAAATATGGCTAATAGTGCATGTTATATTGATAATAATAAAAGTAATAAGTATATTTATTACAGTTCTATCGATAATAACTGCATAATATGGGTAATAATGCATGTTATATTAATGATAATAAAAGTAATACGTATATTTATTATAGTTCTAGCGATAATAACTGCATAATATGGGTAATAATGCACGTTGTATTGCTAATAATATAAGTAATAAGTATAATTATTACAGTTCTAGCGATAATAACTGCATTATATGGGTAATAACAATGTTATATTGATAATATTGGGAGTAATCAGTATAATTGTTTTAGTTCTAGCGATAATAATAGTAAAATATGGCTAATAGTGCATGTTATATTGATAATAATAAAAGTAATAAGTATATTTATTACAGTTCTAGCGATAATATCTGCATAATATAGGTAATAATGCATGTTATATTGATAATAATAAAAGTAATAAGTATATTTATTATAGTTCTAGCGATAATAACTGCATAATATGGGTAATAATGCAAGTTACATTGATAATAATATAAGTAATAAGTATAATTATTACAGTTCTAGCGATAATAACTGCATTATATGGGTAATAATGCATATTATATTGCTAATAATATAAGTAATAAGTATAATTATTCCAGTTCTAGCGATAATAACTGGATTATATGGGTCATAATGCACGTTATATTGCTAATAATATAAGTAATAAGTATAATTATTACAGTTTTAGCGATAATAACTGCATTATATGGGTAATAATGCATGTTATATTGACAATATCGGGAGTAATACGTATAATTATTATAGTTCTTGCGATAATAGTAGTAAAATATGGCTAATAGTGCATGTTATATTGATAATAATAGAAGTAATAAGTATATTTATTATAGTTCTATCGATAATAACTGCATAATATGGGTAATAATGCATGTTATATTAATGATAATAAAAGTAATACGTATATTTATTATAGTTCTAGCGATAATAACTGCATAATATGGGTAATAATGCACGTTGTATTGCTAATAATATAAGTAATAAGTATAATTATTACAGTTCTAGCGATAATAACTGCATTATATGGGTAATAACAATGTTATATTGATAATATTGGGAGTAATCAGTATAATTGTTTTAGTTCTAGCGATAATAATAGTAAAATATGGCTAATAGTGCATGTTATATTGATAATAATAAAAGTAATAAGTATATTTATTACAGTTCTATCGATAATAACTGCATAATATGGGTAATAATGCATGTTATATTGATGATAATAAACGTAGTAAGTATATTTATTATAGTTCTAGCGATTATAACTGCATAATATGGGTAATAATGCATGTTATATTGAGAATAATATAAGTAATAAGTATATTTATTACAGTTCTAGCGATAATAACTGCATAATATAGGTAATAATGCATGTTATATTGATGATAATAAAAGTAGTAAGTATATTTATTATAGTTCTAGCGATTATAACTGCATAATATGGGTAATAATGCATGTTATATTGATAATATCGGGAGTAATAAGTATATTTATTATAGTTCTAGCGATAATAACTGCATAATATAGGTAGTGATGCATGTTGTATTGATAATAATAAAAGTAATAAGTATATTTATTATAGTTCTAGCGATTATAACTGCATAATATGGGTAATAATGCATGTTATATTGATAATAATATAAGTAATAAGTATAATTATTACAGTTCTAGCGATAATAACTGCATTATATGGGTAATAATGGATGTTATATTGATAATATCGGGAGTAATAAGTATATTTATTATAGTTCTAGCGATAATAACTGCATAATATAGGTAATAATGCATGTTATATTGATAATATCGGGAGTAATAAGTATATTTATTATAGTTCGAGCGATAATAACTGCATAATAGAGGTAATGATGCATGTTATATTGATAATAATAAAAGAAGTAAGTATATTTATTATAGTTCTATCAATAATAACTGCATAATATGGGTAACAATGCACGTTATATTGCTAACAATATAAGTAATAAGTATAATTATTACAGTTCTAGCGATAGTAATTGCACTATATGGGTAATAATGCATGTTATATTGATAATATCGGGAGTAATAAGTATAATTATTATAGTTCTAGCGATAATAACTGCATAATATGGGTAATAATGCATGTTACATTGAAAATAATATAAGTAATAAGTATAATTATTACAGTTCTAGCTATAATAATTGCACTATATGGGTAATAATGCATGTTATATTGATAATATCGGGAGTAATAAGTATAATTATTATAGTTCTAGCGATAATAGTAGTAAAATATGGCTAATAGTGCATGTTATATTGATAATAATAAAAGTAATAAGTATAATTATTACAGTTCTAGCGATAATAACTGCATTATATGGGTAATAATGCATGTTATATTGATAATATTGGGAGTAATAAGTATAATTATTATAGTTCTAGCGATAATAATAGTAAAATATGGCTAATAGTGCATGTGATATTGATAATAATAAAAGTAATACGTATAATTATTACAGTTCTATCGATAATAACTGCATAATATGGGTAATAATACATGTTACATTGATGATAATAATAGTAATACGTATATTTATTATAGTTCTAGCGATAATAACCGCATAATATGGGTAATAATGCATGTTATATTGATAATAATATAAGTAATAAGTATAATTATTATAGTTCTCTCAATAATAACTGCATAATATGGGTAATAATGCACGTTATATTGCTAACAATATAAGTAATAAGTATAATTATTACAGTTCTAGCGATAATAACTGCATAATATGGGTAATGATGCATGTTATATTGGTGATAATAAAAGTAATAAGTATATTTATTATAGTTCTAGCGATAATAACTGAATAATATAGGTAATAATGCATGTTATATTGATGATAATAAAAGTAGTAAGTATAATTATTACAGTTCGAGCGATAATAACTGCATTATATGGGTAATAATGCATGTTATATTGATAATATCGGGAGTAATAAGTATATTTATTATAGTTCTATCGATAATAACTGCATAATATGGGTAATAATGCATGTTATATTGATAATATCGGGAGTAATAAGTATAATTATTATAGTTCTAGCGATAATAATAGTAAAATATGGCTAATAGTGCATGTTATATTGATAATAATAAAAGTAATAATTATATTTATTATAGTTCTATCGATAATAACTGCATAATATGGGTAATAATGCATGTTATATTGAGAATAATATAAGTAATAAGTATAATTATTACAGTTCTAGCGATAATAACTGCATTATATGCGTAATAATGCATGTTATATTGATAATATCGGGAGTAATAAGTATATTTATTATAGTTCTATCGATAATAACTGCATAATATGGGTAATAATGCATGTTATATTGATAATAATATAAGTAATAAGTATAATTATTACAGTTCTAGCGATAATAACTCCATTATATGGGTAATAATGCATGTTATATTGATAATAATATAAGTAATAAGTATAATTATTACAGTTCTAGCGATAATAACTGCATAATATGGGTAATAATGCACGTTATATAGCTAATAATATAAGTAATAAGTATAATTATTACAGTTCTAGCGATAATAATTGCACTATATGGGTAATAATGCATGTTATATTGATAATATCGGGAGTAATAAGTATAATTATTATAGTTCTAGCGATAATAATAGTAACATATGGCTAATAGTGCATGTTATATTGATAATAATAAAAGTAATAAGTATATTTATTACAGTTCTATCGATAATAACTGCATAATATGGGTAATAATGCATGTTATATTGATGATAATAAAAGTAATACGTATATTTATTATAGTTCTAGCGATAATAACTGCATAATATGGGTAGTAATGCATGTTATATAGATAATATTGGGAGTAATAAGTATAATTGTTTTAGTGCTAGCGATAATAATAGCAAAATATGGCTAATAGTGCATGTTATATTGATAATAATAAAAGTAATAAGTATATTTATTACAGTTCTATCGATAATAACTGCATAATATGGGTAATAATGCATGTTATGTTGATGATAATAAAAGTAATACGTATATTTATTATAGTTCTAGCGATAATAACTGCATTATATGGGTAATAATACATGTTATATTGATAATATCGGGAGTAATAAGTATATTTATTATAGTTCTATCGATAATAACTGCATAATATGGGTAATAATGCATGTTATATTGATAATAATATAAGTAATAAGTATAATTATTACAGTTCTAGCGATAATAACTCCATTATATGGGTAATAATGCATGTTATATTGATAATATCGGGAGTAATAAGTATAATTATTATAGTTCTAGCGATAATAATAGTAACATATGGCTAATAGTGCATGTTATATTGATAATAATAAAAGTAATAAGTATATTTATTACAGTTCTATCGATAATAACTGCATAATATGGGTAATAATGCACGTTATATAGCTAATAATATAAGTAATAAGTATAATTATTACAGTTCTAGCGATAATAATTGCACTATATGGGTAATAATGCATGTTATATTGATAATATCGGGAGTAATAAGTATAATTATTATAGTTCTAGCGATAATAATAGTAACATATGGCTAATAGTGCATGTTATATTGATAATAATAAAAGTAATAAGTATATTTATTACAGTTCTATCGATAATAACTGCATAATATGGGTAATAATGCATGTTATATTGATGATAATAAAAGTAATACGTATATTTATTATAGTTCTAGCGATAATAACTGCATAATATGGGTAGTAATGCATGTTATGTAGATAATATTGGGAGTAATAAGTATAATTGTTTTAGTGCTAGCGATAATAATAGCAAAATATGGCTAATAGTGCATGTTATATTGATAATAATAAAAGTAATAAGTATATTTATTACAGTTCTATCGATAATAACTGCATAATATGGGTAATAATGCATGTTATGTTGATGATAATAAAAGTAATACGTATATTTATTATAGTTCTAGCGATAATAACTGCATTATATGGGTAATAATACATGTTATATTGATAATATCGGGAGTAATAAGTATAATTATTATAGTTCTATCGATAATAACTGCATAATATGGGTAATAATGCATGTTATATTGATGATAATAAAAGTAGTAAGTATATTTATTATAGTTCTAGCGATTATAACTGCATAATATGGGTAATAATGCATGTTATATTCAGAATAATATAAGTAATAAGTATAATTATTACAGTTCTAGCGATAATAACTGCATTATATGCGTAATAATGCATGTTATATTGATAATATCGGGTGTAATAAGTATATTTATTATAGTTCTATCGATAATAACTGCATAATATGGGTAATAATGCATGTTATATTGATAATAATATAAGTAATAAGTATAATTATTACAGTTCTAGCGGTAATAACTCCATTATATGGGTAATAATGCATGTTATATTGATAATATCGGGAGTAATAAGTATAATTATTATAGTTCTAGCGATAATAATAGTAACATATGGCTAATAGTGCATGTTATATTGATAATAATAAAAGTAATAAGTATATTTATTACAGTTCTATCGATAATAACTGCATAATATGGGTAATAATGCATGTTATATTGATGATAATAAAAGTAATACGTATATTTATTATAGTTCTAGCGATAATAACTGCATAATATGGGTAATAATGCATGTTATATTGATAATAATATAAGCAGTAAGTATAATTATTACAGTTTTAGTGATAATAACTGCATTATATGGGTAATAATGCATGTTATATTGATAATATCGGGAGTAATAAGTATAATTATTATAGTTCCAGCGATAAGAATAGTAAAATATGGCTAATAGTGCATGTTATATTGATAATAATAAAAGTAATAAGTACATTTATTATAGTTCTATCGATAATAACTGCATAATATGGGTAGTAATGCATGTTATATAGATAATATTGGGAGTAATAAGTATAATTGTTTTAGTGCTAGCGATAATAATAGTAAAATATGGCTAAGAGTGCCTGTTATATTGATAATAATAAAAGTAATAAGTATATTTATTACAGTTCTATCGATAATAACTGCATAATATGGGTTATAATGCATGTTATGTTGATGATAATAAAGGCAATACGTATATTTATTATAGTTCTAGCGATAATAACTGCATTATATGGGTAATAATACATGTTATATTGATAATATCGGGAGTAATAAGTATAATTATTATAGTTCTAGCGATAATAATAGTAAAATATGGCCAATAGTGCATGTTATATTGATAATAATAAAAGTAATAAGTATGTTTATTATAGTTCTATCGATAATAACTGCATAATATGGGTAATAATGCATGTTATATTGATAATATCGGGAGTAATAAGTATAATTATTATAGTTCTAGCGATAATAACTGCATAATATGGGTAACAATGCATGTTATATTGATAATAATATAAGTAATAAGTATAATTATTACAGTTCTAGCGATAATAACTGGATTATATGGGTCATAATGCACGTTATATTGCTAATAATATAAGTAATAAGTATAATTATTACAGTTTTAGCGATAATAACTGCATTATATGGGTAATAATGCATGTTATATTGACAATATCGGGAGTAATAAGTATAATTATTATAGTTCCAGCGATAATAATAGTAAAATATGGCTAATAGTGCATGTTGTATTGATAATAATAAAAGTAATAAGTACATTTATTATAGTTCTATCGATAATAACTGCATAATATGGGTAGTAATGCATGTTATATAGATAATATTGGGAGTAATAAGTATAATTGTTTTAGTTCTAGCGATAATAATAGTAAAATATGGCTAATAGTGCATGTGTTATTGATAATAATAAAAGTAATAAGTATATTTATTACAGTTCTATCGATAATAACTGCATAATATGGGTAATAATGCATGTTACATTGATGATAATAAAAGTAATACGTATATTTATTATAGTTCTAGCGATAATAACTGCATTATATGGGTAATAGTACATGTTATATTGATAATATCGGGAGTAATAAGTATAATTATTATAGTTCTAGCGATAATAATAGTAAAATATGGCTAATAGTGCATGTTATATTGATAATAATAAAAGTAATAAGTATGTTTATTATACTTCTATCGATAATAACTGCATAATATGGCTAATAATGCATGTTATATTGATAATATCGGGAGTAATAAGTATAATTATTATATTTCTAGCGATAATAACTGCATAATATGGGTAACAATGCATGTTATATTGATAATAATATAAGTAATAAGTATAATTATTCCAGTTCTAGCGATAATAACTGGATTATATGGGTCACAATGCACGTTATATTGCTAATAATATAAGTAATAAGTATAATTATTACAGTTCTAACGATAATAACTGCATAATATGGGTAACAATGCATGTTATATTGATAATAATATAAGTAATAAGTATAATTATTCCAGTTCTAGCGATAATAACTGGATTATATGGGTCATAATGCACGTTATATTGCTAATAATATAAGTAATAAGTATAATTATTACAGTTTTAGCGATAATAACTGCATTATATGGGTAATAATGCATGTTATATTGACAATATCGGGAGTAATAAGTATAATTATTATAGTTCCAGCGATAATAATAGTAAAATATGGCTAATAGTGCATGTTGTATTGATAATAATAAAAGTAATAAGTACATTTATTATAGTTCTATCGATAATAACTGCATAATATGGGTAGTAATGCATGTTATATAGATAATATTGGGAGTAATAAGTATAATTGTTTTAGTTCTAGCGATAATAATAGTAAAATATGGCTAATAGTGCATGTGTTATTGATAATAATAAAAGTAATAAGTATATTTATTACAGTTCTATCGATAATAACTGCATAATATGGGTAATAATGCATGTTACATTGATGATAATAAAAGTAATACGTATATTTATTATAGTTCTAGCGATAATAACTGCATTATATGGGTAATAGTACATGTTATATTGATAATATCGGGAGTAATAAGTATAATTATTATAGTTCTAGCGATAATAATAGTAAAATATGGCTAATAGTGCATGTTATATTGATAATAATAAAAGTAATAAGTATGTTTATTATACTTCTATCGATAATAACTGCATAATATGGCTAATAATGCATGTTATATTGATAATATCGGGAGTAATAAGTATAATTATTATATTTCTAGCGATAATAACTGCATAATATGGGTAACAATGCATGTTATATTGATAATAATATAAGTAATAAGTATAATTATTCCAGTTCTAGCGATAATAACTGGATTATATGGGTCACAATGCACGTTATATTGCTAATAATATAAGTAATAAGTATAATTATTACAGTTCTAACGATAATAACTGCATAATATGGGTAACAATGCATGTTATATTGATAATAATATAAGTAATAAGTATAATTATTCCAGTTCTAGCGATAATAACTGGATTATATGGGTCATAATGCACGTTATATTGCTAATAATATAAGTAATAAGTATAATTATTACAGTTTTAGCGATAATAACTGCATTATATGGGTAATAATGCATGTTATATTGACAATATCGGGAGTAATAAGTATAATTATTATAGTTCCAGCGATAATAATAGTAAAATATGGCTAATAGTGCATGTTGTATTGATAATAATAAAAGTAATAAGTACATTTATTATAGTTCTATCGATAATAACTGCATAATATGGGTAGTAATGCATGTTATATTGATAATATTGGGAGTAATAAGTATAATTGGTTTAGTTCTAGCGATAATAATAGTAAAATATGGCTAATAGTGCATGTGTTATTGATAATAATAAAAGTAATAAGTATATTTATTACAGTTCTATCGATAATAACTGCATAATATGGGTAATAATGCATGTTACATTGATGATAATAAAACTAATACGTATATTTATTATAGTTCCAGCGATAATAACTGCATTATATGGGTAATAGTACATGTTATATTGATAATATCGGGAGTAATAAGTATAATTATTATAGTTCTAGCGATAATAATAGTAAAATATGGCTAATAGTGCATGTTATATTGATAATAATAAAAGTAATAAGTATGCTTATTATAGTTCTATCGATAATAACTGCATAATATGGCTAATAATGCATGTTATATTGATAATATCGGGAGTAATAAGTATAATTATTATAGTTCTAGCGATAATAACTGCATAATATGGGTAATAATGCATGTTATATTGATAATATCGGGAGTAATAAGTATAATTATTATAGTTCTAGCGATAATAACTGCATAATATGGGTAATAATGCATGTTACATTGATAATAATATAAGTAATAAGTATAATTATTACAGTTCTTGCGATAATAATTGCACTATATGGGTAATAATGCATGTTATATTGATAATATCGGGAGTAATAAGTATAATTATTATAGTTCTAGCGATGATAATAGTAAAATATGGCTAATAGTGCATGTTATATTGATAATAATAAAAGTAATAAGTATATTTATTATAGTTCTATCAATAATAGCTGCATAATATGGGTAATAATGCACGTTATATTGCTAATAATATAAGTAATAAGTATAATTATTACAGTTCTATCGATAATAACTGCATAATATGGGTAATAATGCATGTTATATTGATAATTATATAAGTAATAAGTATAATTATTACAGTTCTAGCGACAATAACTGCATAATATGGGTAATAATGCACGTTATATAGCTAATAATATAAGTAATAAGTATAATTATTACAGTTCTAGCGATAATAACTCCATTATATGGGTAATAATGCATGTTATATTGATGATAATAAAAGTAGTAAGTATATTTATTACAGTTCTAGCGATAATAACTGCATTATATGCGTAAGAATGCATGTTATATTGATAATATCGGGTGTAATAAGTATATTTATTATAGTTCTATCGATAATAACTGCATAATATGGGTAATAATGCATGTTATATTGATAATAATATAAGTAATAAGTATAATTATTACAGTTCTAGCGGTAATAACTCCATTATATGGGTAATAATGCATGTTATATTGATAATATCGGGAGTAATAAGTATAATTATTATAGTTCTAGCGATAATAATAGTAACATATGGCTAATAGTGCATGTTATATTGATAATAATAAAAGTAATAAGTATATTTATTACAGTTCTATCGATAATAACTGCATAATATGGGTAATAATGCATGTTATATTGATGATAATAAAAGTAATACGTATATTTATTATAGTTCTAGCGATAATAACTGCATAATATGGGTAATAATGCATGTTATATTGATAATAATATAAGCAGTAAGTATAATTATTACAGTTTTAGTGATAATAACTGCATTATATGGGTAATAATGCATGTTATATTGATAATATCGGGAGTAATAAGTATAATTATTATAGTTCCAGCGATAAGAATAGTAAAATATGGCTAATAGTGCATGTTATATTGATAATAATAAAAGTAATAAGTACATTTATTATAGTTCTATCGATAATAACTGCATAATATGGGTAGTAATGCATGTTATATAGATAATATTGGGAGTAATAAGTATAATTGTTTTAGTGCTAGCGATAATAATAGTAAAATATGGCTAAGAGTGCCTGTTATATTGATAATAATAAAAGTAATAAGTATATTTATTACAGTTCTATCGATAATAACTGCATAATATGGGTAATAATGCATGTTATGTTGATGATAATAAAGGCAATACGTATATTTATTATAGTTCTAGCGATAATAACTGCATTATATGGGTAATAATACATGTTATATTGATAATATCGGGAGTAATAAGTATAATTATTATAGTTCTAGCGATAATAATAGTAAAATATGGCCAATAGTGCATGTTATATTGATAATAATAAAAGTAATAAGTATGTTTATTATAGTTCTATCGATAATAACTGCATAATATGGGTAATAATGCATGTTATATTGATAATATCGGGAGTAATAAGTATAATTATTATAGTTCTAGCGATAATAACTGCATAATATGGGTAACAATGCATGTTATATTGATAATAATATAAGTAATAAGTATAATTATTACAGTTCTAGCGATAATAACTGGATTATATGGGTCATAATGCACGTTATATTGCTAATAATATAAGTAATAAGTATAATTATTACAGTTTTAGCGATAATAACTGCATTATATGGGTAATAATGCATGTTATATTGACAATATCGGGAGTAATAAGTATAATTATTATAGTTCCAGCGATAATAATAGTAAAATATGGCTAATAGTGCATGTTGTATTGATAATAATAAAAGTAATAAGTACATTTATTATAGTTCTATCGATAATAACTGCATAATATGGGTAGTAATGCATGTTATATAGATAATATTGGGAGTAATAAGTATAATTGTTTTAGTTCTAGCGATAATAATAGTAAAATATGGCTAATAGTGCATGTGTTATTGATAATAATAAAAGTAATAAGTATATTTATTACAGTTCTATCGATAATAACTGCATAATATGGGTAATAATGCATGTTACATTGATGATAATAAAAGTAATACGTATATTTATTATAGTTCTAGCGATAATAACTGCATTATATGGGTAATAGTACATGTTATATTGATAATATCGGGAGTAATAAGTATAATTATTATAGTTCTAGCGATAATAATAGTAAAATATGGCTAATAGTGCATGTTATATTGATAATAATAAAAGTAATAAGTATGTTTATTATACTTCTATCGATAATAACTGCATAATATGGCTAATAATGCATGTTATATTGATAATATCGGGAGTAATAAGTATAATTATTATATTTCTAGCGATAATAACTGCATAATATGGGTAACAATGCATGTTATATTGATAATAATATAAGTAATAAGTATAATTATTCCAGTTCTAGCGATAATAACTGGATTATATGGGTCACAATGCACGTTATATTGCTAATAATATAAGTAATAAGTATAATTATTACAGTTCTAACGATAATAACTGCATAATATGGGTAACAATGCATGTTATATTGATAATAATATAAGTAATAAGTATAATTATTCCAGTTCTAGCGATAATAACTGGATTATATGGGTCATAATGCACGTTATATTGCTAATAATATAAGTAATAAGTATAATTATTACAGTTTTAGCGATAATAACTGCATTATATGGGTAATAATGCATGTTATATTGACAATATCGGGAGTAATAAGTATAATTATTATAGTTCCAGCGATAATAATAGTAAAATATGGCTAATAGTGCATGTTGTATTGATAATAATAAAAGTAATAAGTACATTTATTATAGTTCTATCGATAATAACTGCATAATATGGGTAGTAATGCATGTTATATTGATAATATTGGGAGTAATAAGTATAATTGGTTTAGTTCTAGCGATAATAATAGTAAAATATGGCTAATAGTGCATGTGTTATTGATAATAATAAAAGTAATAAGTATATTTATTACAGTTCTATCGATAATAACTGCATAATATGGGTAATAATGCATGTTACATTGATGATAATAAAAGTAATACGTATATTTATTATAGTTCTAGCGATAATAACTGCATTATATGGGTAATAGTACATGTTATATTGATAATATCGGGAGTAATAAGTATAATTATTATAGTTCTAGCGATAATAATAGTAAAATATGGCTAATAGTGCATGTTATATTGATAATAATAAAAGTAATAAGTATGCTTATTATAGTTCTATCGATAATAACTGCATAATATGGCTAATAATGCATGTTATATTGATAATATCGGGAGTAATAAGTATAATTATTATAGTTCTAGCGATAATAACTGCATAATATGGGTAATAATGCATGTTATATTGATAATATCAGGAGTAATAAGTATAATTATTATAGTTCTAGCGATAATAACTGCATAATATGGGTAATAATGCATGTTACATTGATAATAATATAAGTAATAAGTATAATTATTACAGTTCTTGCGATAATAATTGCACTATATGGGTAATAATGCATGTTATATTGATAATATCGGGAGTAATAAGTATAATTATTATAGTTCTAGCGATGATAATAGTAAAATATGGCTAATAGTGCATGTTATATTGATAATAATAAAAGTAATAAGTATATTTATTATAGTTCTATCAATAATAGCTGCATAATATGGGTAATAATGCACGTTATATTGCTAATAATATAAGTAATAAGTATAATTATTACAGTTCTATCGATAATAACTGCATAATATGGGTAATAATGCATGTTATATTGATAATTATATAAGTAATAAGTATAATTATTACAGTTCTAGCGACAATAACTGCATAATATGGGTAATAATGCACGTTATATAGCTAATAATATAAGTAATAAGTATAATTATTACAGTTCTAGCGATAATAACTCCATTATATGGGTAATAATGCATGTTATATTGATGATAATAAAAGTAGTAAGTATATTTATTACAGTTCTAGCGATAATAACTGCATTATATGCGTAAGAATGCATGTTATATTGATAATATCGGGAGTAATAAGTATAATTATTATAGTTCTAGCGATAATAATAGTAAAATATGGCTAATAGTGCATGTTATATTGATAATAATAAAAGTAATAAGTATATTTATTACAGTTCTATCGATAATAACTGCATAATATGGGTAATAATGCATGTTATGTTGATGATAATAAAAGTAATACGTATATTTATTATAGTTCTAGCGATAATAAATGCATTATATGGGTAATAATACATGTTATATTGATAATATCGGGAGTAATAAGTATAATTATTATAGTTCTATCGATAATAACTGCATAATATGGGTAATAATGCATGTTATATTGATGATAATAAAAGTAGTAAGTATATTTATTATAGTTCTAGCGATTATAACTGCATAATATGGGTAATAATGCATGTTATATTCAGAATAATATAAGTAATAAGTATAATTATTACAGTTCTAGCGATAATACTAGTAAAATATGGCTAAGAGTGCCTGTTATATTGATAATAATAAAAGTACTAAGTATATTTATTATACTTCTGTCGATAATAACTGCATTATATGGGTAATAATGCATGTTATATTGATAATAATATAAGTAATAAGTATAATTATTACAGTTCTAGCGATAATAACTCCATTATATGGGTAATAATGCATGTTATATTGATAATAATATAAGTAATAAGTATAATTATTACAGTTCTAGCGATAATAACTGCATAATATGTGTAATAATGCACGTTACATAGCTAATAATATAAGTAATAAGTATAATTATTACAGTTCTAGCGATAATAATTGCACTATATGGGTAAGAATGCATGTTATATTGATAATATCGGGAGTAATAAGTTTAATTATTATAGTTCTAGCGATAATAATAGTAAAATATGGCTAATAGTGCATGTTATATTGATAATAATAAAAGTAATAAGTATATTTATTATAGTTCTGTCGATAATAACTGCATAATATGGGTAATAATGCATGTTATATTGATGATAATAAAAGTAGTATGTATAATTATTGCAGTTCTAGCGATAATAACTGCATTATATGGGTAATAATACATGTTATATTGATAATATCGGGAGTAATAAGTGTAATTATTATAGTTCTAGCGATAATAATAGTAAAATATGGCCAATAGTGCATGTTATATTGATAATATCGGGAGTAATAAGTATAATTATTATAGTTCTAGCGATAATAACTGCATAATATGGGTAATAATGCATGTTACATTGATAATAATATAAGTAATAAATATAATTATTGCAGTTCTAGCGATAATAATTGCACTATATGGGTAATAATGCATGTTATATTGATGATAATAAAAGTAGTAAGTATATTTATTATAGTTCTAGCGATTATAACTGCATAATATGGGTAATAATGCATGTTATATTGAGAATAATATAAGTAATAAGTATAATTATTACAGTTCTAGCGATAATACTAGTAAAATATGGCTAAGAGTGCCTGTTATATTGATAATAATAAAAGTAATAAGTATATTTATTATACTTCTGTCGATAATAACTGCATTATATGGGTAATAATGCATGTTATATTGATAATAATATAAGTAATAAGTATAATTATTACAGTTCTAGCGATAATAACTCCATTATATGGGTAATAATGCATGTTATATTGATAATAATATAAGTAATAAGTATAATTATTCCAGTTCTAGCGATAATAACTGGATTATATGGGTCATAATGCACGTTATATTGCTAATAATATAAGTAATAAGTATAATTATTACAGTTTTAGCGATAATAACTGCATTATATGGGTAATAATGCATGTTATATTGACAATATCGGGAGTAATACGTATAATTATTATAGTTCTTGCGATAATAGTAGTAAAATATGGCTAATAGTGCATGTTATATTGATAATAATAGAAGTAATAAGTATATTTATTATAGTTCTATCGATAATAACTGCATAATATGGGTAATAATGCATGTTATATTAATGATAATAAAAGTAATACGTATATTTATTATAGTTCTAGCGATAATAACTGCATAATATGGGTAATAATGCACGTTGTATTGCTAATAATATAAGTAATAAGTATAATTATTACAGTTCTAGCGATAATAACTGCATTATATGGGTAATAACAATGTTATATTGATAATATTGGGAGTAATCAGTATAATTGTTTTAGTTCTAGCGATAATAATAGTAAAATATGGCTAATAGTGCATGTTATATTGATAATAATAAAAGTAATAAGTATATTTATTACAGTTCTATCGATAATAACTGCATAATATGGGTAATAATGCATGTTATATTGATGATAATAAACGTAGTAAGTATATTTATTATAGTTCTAGCGATTATAACTGCATAATATGGGTAATAATGCATGTTATATTGAGAATAATATAAGTAATAAGTATATTTATTACAGTTCTAGCGATAATAACTGCATAATATAGGTAATAATGCATGTTATATTGATGATAATAAAAGTAGTAAGTATATTTATTATAGTTCTAGCGATTATAACTGCATAATATGGGTAATAATGCATGTTATATTGATAATATCGGGAGTAATAAGTATATTTATTATAGTTCTAGCGATAATAACTGCATAATATAGGTAGTGATGCATGTTGTATTGATAATAATAAAAGTAATAAGTATATTTATTATAGTTCTAGCGATTATAACTGCATAATATGGGTAATAATGCATGTTATATTGATAATAATATAAGTAATAAGTATAATTATTACAGTTCTAGCGATAATAACTCCATTATATGGGTAATAATGCATGTTATATTGATGATAATAAAAGTAGTAAGTATATTTATTATAGTTCTAGCGATTATAACTGCATAGTATGGGTAATAATGCATGTTATATTGATAATTATATAAGTAATAAGTATAATTATTACAGTTCTAGCGATAATAACTGCATTATATGGGTAATAATGGATGTTATATTGATAATATCGGGAGTAATAAGTATATTTATTATAGTTCTAGCGATAATAACTGCATAATATAGGTAATAATGCATGTTATATTGATAATAATAAAAGTAATAAGTATATTTATTATAGTTCTATCAATAATAACTGGATAATATGGGTAATAATGCACGTTATATTGCTAATAATATACGTAATAAGTGTAATTATTACAGTTCTAGCGATAATAACTGCATTATATGGGTAATAATGCATGTTATATTGATAATAATAAAAGTAATAAGTATATTTATTACAGTTCTATCGATAATAAATGCATAGTATGGGTAATAATGCATGTTATATTGATGATAATAAAAGTAATACGTATATTTATTATAGTTCTAGCGATAATAACTGCATAATATGGGTAATAATGCATGTTATATTGATAATAATATAAGTAATCAGTATAATTATTACAGTTCTAGCGATAATAACTGCATTATATGGGTAATAATGCATGTTATATTGATAATATCGGGAGTAATAAGTATATTTATTATAGTTCGAGCGATAATAACTGCATAATAGAGGTAATGATGCATGTTATATTGATAATAATAAAAGAAGTAAGTATATTTATTATAGTTCTATCAATAATAACTGCATAATATGGGTAACAATGCACGTTATATTGCTAACAATATAAGTAATAAGTATAATTATTACAGTTCTAGCGATAATAATTGCACTATATGGGTAATAATGCATGTTATATTGATAATATCGGGAGTAATAAGTATAATTATTATAGTTCTAGCGATAATAACTGCATAATCTGGGTAATAATGCATGTTACATTGAAAATAATATAAGTAATAAGTATAATTATTACAGTTCTAGCTATAATAATTGCACTATATGGGTAATAATGCATGTTATATTGATAATATCGGGAGTAATAAGTATAATTATTATAGTTCTAGCGATAATAGTAGTAAAATATGGCTAATAGTGCATGTGATATTGATAATAATAAAAGTAATACGTATAATTATTACAGTTCTATCGATAATAACTGCATAATATGGGTAATAATACATGTTACATTGATGATAATAAAAGTAATACGTATATTTATTATAGTTCTAGCGATAATAACCGCATAATATGGGTAATAATGCATGTTATATTGATAATAATATAAGTAATAAGTATAATTATTATAGTTCTCTCAATAATAACTGCATAATATGGGTAATAATGCACGTTATATTGCTAACAATATAAGTAATAAGTATAATTATTACAGTTCTAGCGATAATAACTGCATAATATGGGTAATGATGCATGTTATATTGGTGATAATAAAAGTAATACGTATATTTATTATAGTTCTAGCGATTATAACTGCATAATATGGGTAATAATGCATGTTATATTGATAATAATATAAGTAATAAGTATAATTATTACAGTTCTAGCGATAATAACTGCATTATATGGGTAATAATGCAAGTTACATTGATATTATCGGGAGTAATGGGTATAATTATTATAGTTCTAGCGATAATAATAGTAAAATATGGCTAATAGTGCATGTTATATTGATAATAATAAAAGTAATAAGTATATTTATTACAGTTCTATCGATAATAACTGCATAATATGGGTAATAATGCATGTTATATTGATAATGTCGGGAGTAATAAGTACAATTATTATAGTTCTAGCGATAATAACTGCATAATATGGGTAATAATGCATGTTACATTCAAAATAATATAAGTAATAAGTATAATTATTACAATTCTAGCGATAACAATTGCACTATATGGGTAATAATGCATGTTATATTGATAATATCGGGAGTAATAAGTATAATTATTATAGTTCTAGCGATAATAATAGTAAAATATGGCTAATAGTGCATGTTATATTGATAATAATAAAAGTAATAAGTATATTTATTATAGTTCTATCGATAATAACTGCATAATATGGGTTATAATGCATGTTATATTGATGATAATGAAAGTAGTAAGTATATTTATAACAGTTCTAGCGATAATAACTGCATTATATGCGTAATAATGCATGTTATATTGATAATATCGAGAGTAATAAGTATAATTATTATAGTTCTAGCGATAATAATAGTAAAATATGGCTAATAGTGCATGTTATATTGATAATAATAAAAGTAATAAGTATATTTATTACAGTTCTATCGATAATAACTGCATAATATGGGTAATAATGCATGTTATATTAATGATAATAAAAGTAATACGTATATTTATTATAGTTCTAGCGATAATAACTGCATAATATGGGTAATAATGCACGTTGTATTGCTAATAATATAAGTAATAAGTATAATTATTACAGTTCTAGCGATAATAACTGCATTATATGGGTAATAACAATGTTATATTGATAATATTGGGAGTAATCAGTATAATTGTTTTAGTTCTAGCGATAATAATAGTAAAATATGGCTAATAGTGCATGTTATATTGATAATAATAAAAGTAATAAGTATATTTATTACAGTTCTAGCGATAATATCTGCATAATATAGGTAATAATGCATGTTATATTGATAATAATAAAAGTAATAAGTATATTTATTATAGTTCTAGCGATAATAACTGCATAATATGGGTAATAATGCAAGTTACATTGATAATAATATAAGTAATAAGTATAATTATTACAGTTCTAGCGATAATAACTGCATTATATGGGTAATAATGCATATTATATTGCTAATAATATAAGTAATAAGTATAATTATTCCAGTTCTAGCGATAATAACTGGATTATATGGGTCATAATGCACGTTATATTGCTAATAATATAAGTAATAAGTATAATTATTACAGTTTTAGCGATAATAACTGCATTATATGGGTAATAATGCATGTTATATTGACAATATCGGGAGTAATACGTATAATTATTATAGTTCTTGCGATAATAGTAGTAAAATATGGCTAATAGTGCATGTTATATTGATAATAATAGAAGTAATAAGTATATTTATTATAGTTCTATCGATAATAACTGCATAATATGGGTAATAATGCATGTTATATTAATGATAATAAAAGTAATACGTATATTTATTATAGTTCTAGCGATAATAACTGCATAATATGGGTAATAATGCACGTTGTATTGCTAATAATATAAGTAATAAGTATAATTATTACAGTTCTAGCGATAATAACTGCATTATATGGGTAATAACAATGTTATATTGATAATATTGGGAGTAATCAGTATAATTGTTTTAGTTCTAGCGATAATAATAGTAAAATATGGCTAATAGTGCATGTTATATTGATAATAATAAAAGTAATAAGTATATTTATTACAGTTCTATCGATAATAACTGCATAATATGGGTAATAATGCATGTTATATTGATGATAATAAACGTAGTAAGTATATTTATTATAGTTCTAGCGATTATAACTGCATAATATGGGTAATAATGCATGTTATATTGAGAATAATATAAGTAATAAGTATATTTATTACAGTTCTAGCGATAATAACTGCATAATATAGGTAATAATGCATGTTATATTGATGATAATAAAAGTAGTAAGTATATTTATTATAGTTCTAGCGATTATAACTGCATAATATGGGTAATAATGCATGTTATATTGATAATATCGGGAGTAATAAGTATATTTATTATAGTTCTAGCGATAATAACTGCATAATATAGGTAGTGATGCATGTTGTATTGATAATAATAAAAGTAATAAGTATATTTATTATAGTTCTAGCGATTATAACTGCATAATATGGGTAATAATGCATGTTATATTGATAATAATATAAGTAATAAGTATAATTATTACAGTTCTAGCGATAATAACTGCATTATATGGGTAATAATGGATGTTATATTGATAATATCGGGAGTAATAAGTATATTTATTATAGTTCTAGCGATAATAACTGCATAATATAGGTAATAATGCATGTTATATTGATAATATCGGGAGTAATAAGTATATTTATTATAGTTCGAGCGATAATAACTGCATAATAGAGGTAATGATGCATGTTATATTGATAATAATAAAAGAAGTAAGTATATTTATTATAGTTCTATCAATAATAACTGCATAATATGGGTAACAATGCACGTTATATTGCTAACAATATAAGTAATAAGTATAATTATTACAGTTCTAGCGATAGTAATTGCACTATATGGGTAATAATGCATGTTATATTGATAATATCGGGAGTAATAAGTATAATTATTATAGTTCTAGCGATAATAACTGCATAATATGGGTAATAATGCATGTTACATTGAAAATAATATAAGTAATAAGTATAATTATTACAGTTCTAGCTATAATAATTGCACTATATGGGTAATAATGCATGTTATATTGATAATATCGGGAGTAATAAGTATAATTATTATAGTTCTAGCGATAATAGTAGTAAAATATGGCTAATAGTGCATGTTATATTGATAATAATAAAAGTAATAAGTATAATTATTACAGTTCTAGCGATAATAACTGCATTATATGGGTAATAATGCATGTTATATTGATAATATTGGGAGTAATAAGTATAATTATTATAGTTCTAGCGATAATAATAGTAAAATATGGCTAATAGTGCATGTGATATTGATAATAATAAAAGTAATACGTATAATTATTACAGTTCTATCGATAATAACTGCATAATATGGGTAATAATACATGTTACATTGATGATAATAATAGTAATACGTATATTTATTATAGTTCTAGCGATAATAACCGCATAATATGGGTAATAATGCATGTTATATTGATAATAATATAAGTAATAAGTATAATTATTATAGTTCTCTCAATAATAACTGCATAATATGGGTAATAATGCACGTTATATTGCTAACAATATAAGTAATAAGTATAATTATTACAGTTCTAGCGATAATAACTGCATAATATGGGTAATGATGCATGTTATATTGGTGATAATAAAAGTAATACGTATATTTATTATAGTTCTAGCGATTATAACTGCATAATATGGGTAATAATGCATGTTATATTGATAATAATATAAGTAATAAGTATAATTATTACAGTTCTAGCGATAATAACTGCATTATATGGGTAATAATGCAAGTTACATTGATATTATCGGGAGTAATGGGTATAATTATTATAGTTCTAGCGATAATAATAGTAAAATATGGCTAATAGTGCATGTTATATTGATAATAATAAAAGTAATAAGTATATTTATTATAGTTCTATCGATAATAACTGCATAATATGGGTAATAATGCATGTGATATTGATGATAATGAAAGTAGTAAGTATATTTATTACAGTTCTAGCGATAATAACTGCATTATGTGCGTAATAATGCATGTTATATTGATAATATCGAGAGTAATAAGTATAATTATTATAGTTCTAGCGATAATAATAGTAAAATATGGCTAATAGTGCATGTTATATTGATAATAATAAAAGTAATAAGTATATTTATTACAGTTCTATCGATAATAACTGCATAATATGGGTAATAATGCATGTTATATTGATAATGTCGGGAGTAATAAGTACAATTATTATAGTTCTAGCGATAATAACTGCATAATATGGGTAATAATGCATGTTACATTCAAAATAATATAAGTAATAAGTATAATTATTACAGTTCTAGCGATAACAATTGCACTATATGGGTAATAATGCATGTTATATTGATAATATCGGGAGTAATAAGTATAATTATTATAGTTCTAGCGATAATAATAGTAAAATATGGCTAATAGTGCATGTTATATTGATAATAATAAAAGTAATAAGTATATTTATTATAGTTCTATCGATAATAACTGCATAATATGGGTTATAATGCATGTTATATTGATGATAATGAAAGTAGTAAGTATATTTATAACAGTTCTAGCGATAATAACTGCATTATATGCGAAATAATGCATGTTATATTGATAATATCGAGAGTAATAAGTATAATTATTATAGTTCTAGCGATAATAATAGTAAAATATGGCTAATAGTGCATGTTATATTGATAATAATAAAAGTAATAAGTATATTTATTACAGTTCTATCGATAATAACTGCATAATATGGGTAATAATGCATGTTATATTGATAATGTCGGGAGTAATAAGTACAATTATTATAGTTCTAGCGATAATAACTGCATAATATGGGTAATAATGCATGTTACATTCAAAATAATATAAGTAATAAGTATAATTATTACAGTTCTAGCGATAACAATTGCACTATATGGGTAATAATGCATGTTATATTGATAATATCGGGAGTAATAAGTATAATTATTATAGTTCTAGCGATAATAATAGTAAAATATGGCTAATAGTGCATGTTATATTGATAATAATAAAAGTAATAAGTATATTTATTATAGTTCTATCGATAATAACTGCATAATATGGGTTATAATGCATGTTATATTGATGATAATGAAAGTAGTAAGTATATTTATTATAGTTCTAGCGATTATAACTGCATAATATGGGTAATAATGCATGTTATATTGATAATTATATAAATAATAAGTATAATTATTACAGTTCTAGCGATAATAACTGCATTATATGGGTAATAATGGATGTTATATTGATAATATCGGGAGTAATAAGTATATTTATTATAGTTCCAGCGATAATAACTGCATAATATAGGTAATAATGCATGTTATGTTGATAATAATAAAAGTACTAAGTATATTTATTATAGTTCTATCAATAATAACTGCATAATATGGGTAATAATGCACGTTATATTGCAAATAATATAAGTAATAAGTATAATTATTACAGTTCTAGCGATAATATCTGCATAATATAGGTAATAATGCATGTTATATTGATAATAATAAAAGTAATAAGTATATTTATTATAGTTCTAGCGATAATAACTGCATAATATGGGTAATAATGCAAGTTACATTGATAATAATATAAGTAATAAGTATAATTATTACAGTTCTAGCGATAATAACTGCATTATATGGGTAATAATGCATATTATATTGCTAATAATATAAGTAATAAGTATAATTATTCCAGTTCTAGCGATAATAACTGGATTATATGGGTCATAATGCACGTTATATTGCTAATAATATAAGTAATAAGTATAATTATTACAGTTTTAGCGATAATAACTGCATTATATGGGTAATAATGCATGTTATATTGACAATATCGGGAGTAATACGTATAATTATTATAGTTCTTGCGATAATAGTAGTAAAATATGGCTAATAGTGCATGTTATATTGATAATAATAGAAGTAATAAGTATATTTATTATAGTTCTATCGATAATAACTGCATAATATGGGTAATAATGCATGTTATATTAATGATAATAAAAGTAATACGTATATTTATTATAGTTCTAGCGATAATAACTGCATAATATGGGTAATAATGCACGTTGTATTGCTAATAATATAAGTAATAAGTATAATTATTACAGTTCTAGCGATAATAACTGCATTATATGGGTAATAACAATGTTATGTTGATAATATTGGGAGTAATCAGTATAATTGTTTTAGTTCTAGCGATAATAATAGTAAAATATGGCTAATAGTGCATGTTATATTGATAATAATAAAAGTAATAAGTATATTTATTACAGTTCTATCGATAATAACTGCATAATATGGGTAATAATGCATGTTATATTGATGATAATAAACGTAGTAAGTATATTTATTATAGTTCTAGCGATTATAACTGCATAATATGGGTAATAATGCATGTTATATTGAGAATAATATAAGTAATAAGTATATTTATTACAGTTCTAGCGATAATAACTGCATAATATAGGTAATAATGCATGTTATATTGATGATAATAAAAGTAGTAAGTATATTTATTATAGTTCTAGCGATTATAACTGCATAATATGGGTAATAATGCATGTTATATTGATAATATCGGGAGTAATAAGTATATTTATTATAGTTCTAGCGATAATAACTGCATAATATAGGTAGTGATGCATGTTGTATTGATAATAATAAAAGTAATAAGTATATTTATTATAGTTCTAGCGATTATAACTGCATAATATGGGTAATAATGCATGTTATATTGATAATAATATAAGTAATAAGTATAATTATTACAGTTCTAGCGATAATAACTCCATTATATGGGTAATAATGCATGTTATATTGATGATAATAAAAGTAGTAAGTATATTTATTATAGTTCTAGCGATTATAACTGCATAGTATGGGTAATAATGCATGTTATATTGATAATTATATAAGTAATAAGTATAATTATTACAGTTCTAGCGATAATAACTGCATTATATGGGTAATAATGGATGTTATATTGATAATATCGGGAGTAATAAGTATATTTATTATAGTTCTAGCGATAATAACTGCATAATATAGGTAATAATGCATGTTATATTGATAATAATAAAAGTAATAAGTATATTTATTATAGTTCTATCAATAATAACTGGATAATATGGGTAATAATGCACGTTATATTGCTAATAATATACGTAATAAGTGTAATTATTACAGTTCTAGCGATAATAACTGCATTATATGGGTAATAATGCATGTTATATTGATAATAATAAAAGTAATAAGTATATTTATTACAGTTCTATCGATAATAAATGCATAGTATGGGTAATAATGCATGTTATATTGATGATAATAAAAGTAATACGTATATTTATTATAGTTCTAGCGATAATAACTGCATAATATGGGTAATAATGCATGTTATATTGATAATAATATAAGTAATCAGTATAATTATTACAGTTCTAGCGATAATAACTGCATTATATGGGTAATAATGCATGTTATATTGATAATATCGGGAGTAATAAGTATATTTATTATAGTTCGAGCGATAATAACTGCATAATAGAGGTAATGATGCATGTTTTATTGATAATAATAAAAGAAGTAAGTATATTTATTATAGTTCTATCAATAATAACTGCATAATATGGGTAACAATGCACGTTATATTGCTAACAATATAAGTAATAAGTATAATTATTACAGTTCTAGCGATAATAATTGCACTATATGGGTAATAATGCATGTTATATTGATAATATCGGGAGTAATAAGTATAATTATTATAGTTCTAGCGATAATAACTGCATAATATGGGTAATAATGCATGTTACATTGAAAATAATATAAGTAATAAGTATAATTATTACAGTTCTAGCTATAATAATTGCACTATATGGGTAATAATGCATGTTATATTGATAATATCGGGAGTAATAAGTATAATTATTATAGTTCTAGCGATAATAGTAGTAAAATATGGCTAATAGTGCATGTTATATTGATAATAATAAAAGTAATAAGTATAATTATTACAGTTCTAGCGATAATAACTGCATTATATGGGTAATAATGCATGTTATATTGATAATATTGGGAGTAATAAGTATAATTATTATAGTTCTAGCGATAATAATAGTAAAATATGGCTAATAGTGCATGTGATATTGATAATAATAAAAGTAATACGTATAATTATTACAGTTCTATCGATAATAACTGCATAATATGGGTAATAATACATGTTACATTGATGATAATAAAAGTAATACGTATATTTATTATAGTTCTAGCGATAATAACCGCATAATATGGGTAATAATGCATGTTATATTGATAATAATATAAGTAATAAGTATAATTATTATAGTTCTCTCAATAATAACTGCATAATATGGGTAATAATGCACGTTATATTGCTAACAATATAAGTAATAAGTATAATTATTACAGTTCTAGCGATAATAACTGCATAATATGGGTAATGATGCATGTTATATTGGTGATAATAAAAGTAGTACGTATATTTATTATAGTTCTAGCGATTATAACTGCATAATATGGGTAATAATGCATGTTATATTGATAATAATATAAGTAATAAGTATAATTATTACAGTTCTAGCGATAATAACTGCATAATATGGGTTATAATGCATGTTATATTGATGATAATGAAAGTAGTAAGTATATTTATAACAGTTCTAGCGATAATAACTGCATTATATGCGTAATAATGCATGTTATATTGATAATATCGAGAGTAATAAGTATAATTATTATAGTTCTAGCGATAATAATAGTAAAATATGGCTAATAGTGCATGTTATATTGATAATAATAAAAGTAATAAGTATATTTATTACAGTTCTATCGATAATAACTGCATAATATGGGTAATAATGCATGTTATATTGATAATGTCGGGAGTAATAAGTACAATTATTATAGTTCTAGCGATAATACCTGCATAATATGGGTAATAATGCATGTTACATTCAAAATAATATAAGTAATAAGTATAATCATTACAGTTCTAGCGATAACAATTGCACTATATGGGTAATAATGCATGTTATATTGATAATATCGGGAGTAATAAGTATAATTATTATAGTTCTAGCGATAATAATAGTAAAATATGGCTAATAGTGCATGTTATATTGATAATAATAAAAGTAATAAGTATATTTATTATAGTTCTATCGATAATAACTGCATAATATGGGTTATAATGCATGTTATATTGATGATAATGAAAGTAGTAAGTATATTTATTATAGTTCTAGCGATTATAACTGCATAATATGGGTAATAATGCATGTTATATTGATAATTATATAAATAATAAGTATAATTATTACAGTTCTAGCGATAATAACTGCATTATATGGGTAATAATGGATGTTATATTGATAATATCGGGAGTAATAAGTATATTTATTATAGTTCCAGCGATAATAACTGCATAATATAGGTAATAATGCATGTTATGTTGATAATAATAAAAGTACTAAGTATATTTATTATAGTTCTATCAATAATAACTGCATAATATGGGTAATAATGCACGTTATATTGCAAATAATATAAGTAATAAGTATAATTATTACAGTTCTAGCGATAATAATTGCACTATATGGGTAATAATGCATGTTATATTGATAATATCGGGAGTAATAAGTATATTTATTACAGTTCTATCGATAATAACTGCATAATATGGGTAATAATGCATGTTATATTGATGATAATAAAAGTAATACGTATATTTATTATAGTTCTAGCGATAATAACTGCATAATATGGGTAATAATGCATGTTATATTGATAATAATATAAGTAATAAGTATATTTATTAGAGTTCTAGCGGTAATAACTGCATTATATGGGTAATAATGCATGTTATATTGATAATATCGGGAGTAATAAGTATATTTATTATAGTTCTATCGAAAATAACTGCATAATATAGGTAATAATGCATGTTATATTGATGATAATAAAAGTAGTAAGTATATTTATTATAGTTCTAGCGATTATAACTGCATAGTATGGGTAATAATGCATGTTATATTGAGAATAATATAAGTAATAAGTATAATTATTACAGTTCTAGCGATAATAACTGCATTATATGCGTAATAATGCATGTTATATTGATAATATCGGGAGTAATAAGTATAATTATTATAGTTCTAGCGATTATAACTGCATAATATGGGTAATAATGCATGTTATATTGATAATATCGGGGGTAATAAGTATAATTATTATAGTTCTAGCGATAATAATAGTAAAATATGGCTAATAGTGCATGTTGTATTGATAATAATAAAAGTAATAAGTATGTTTATTATAGTTCTATCGATAATAACTGCATAATATGGGTAATAATGCATGTTATATTGATAATATCGGGAGTAATAAGTATAATTATTATAGTTCTAGCGATAATAACTGCATAATATGGGTAATAATGCATGTTGCATTGAAAATAATATAAGTAATAAGTATAATTATTACAGTTCTAGCGATAATAATTGCACTATATGGGTAATAATGCATGTTATATTGATAATATCGGGTGTAATAAGTATAATTATTATAGTTCTAGCGATAATAATAGTAAAATATGGCTAATAGTGCATGTTATATTGATAATAATAAAAGTAATAAGTATATTTATTATAGTTCTATCAATAATAACTGCATAATATGGGTAATAATGCACGTTATATTGCTAACAATATAAGTAATAAGTATAATTATTACAGTTCTTGCGATAATAATTGCGCTATATGGGTAATAATGCATGTTATATTGATAATATCGGGAGTGATAAGTATAATTATTATAGTTCTAGCGATATTAATAGTAAAATATGGCTAATAGTGCATGTTATATTGATAATAATAAAAGTAATAAGTATATTTATTAGAGTTCTATCGATAATAACTGCATAATATGGGTAATAATGCATGTTATATTGATGATAATAAAAGTAATACGTATGTTTATTATAGTTCTAGCGATAATAACTGCATAATATGGGTAATAATGCATGTTATATTGATAATAATACAAGTAATAAGTATAATTATTACAGTTCTAGCGATAATAACTGCATTATATGGGTAATAATGGATGTTATATTGATAATATCGGGAGTAATAAGTATATTTATTATAGTTCTAGCGATAATAACTGCATAATATGGGTAATAATGCATGTTACATTGATAATAATATAAGTAATAAGTATAAATATTACAGTTCTAGCGATAATAACTGCATTATATGGGTACTAATGGATGTTATATTGATAATATCGGGAGTAATAAGTATATTTATTATAGTTCCAGCGATAATAACTGCATAATATAGGTAATAATGCATGTTATATTGATAATAATAAAAGTACTAAGTATATTTATTATAGTTCTATCAATAATAACTGCATAATATGGGTAATAATGCACGTTATATTGATAATATCGGGAGTAATAAGTATAATTATTATAGTTCTAGCGATAATAATAGTAAAATATGGCTAATAGTGCATGTTATATTGATAATAATAAAAGCAATAAGTATGTTTATTATAGTTCTATCGATAATAACTGCATAATATGGGTAATAATGCATGTTATATTGATAATATCGGGAGTAATAAGTATAATTATTATAGTTCTAGCGATAATAACTGCATAATATGGGTAATAATGCATGTTACATTGAAAATAATATAAGTAATAAGTATAATTATTACAGTTCTAGCGATAATAATTGCACTATATGGGTAATAATGCATGTTATATTGATAATATCGGGAGTGATAAGTATAATTATTATAGTTCTAGCGATTATAACTGCATAATATGAGTAATAATGCATGTTATATTGATAATTATATAAATAATAAGTATAATTATTACAGTTCTAGCGATAATAACTGCATTATATGGGTACTAATGGATGTTATATTGATAATATCGGGAGTAATAAGTATATTTATTATAGTTCCAGCGATAATAACTGCATAATATAGGTAATAATGCATGTTATATTGATAATAATAAAAGTACTAAGTATATTTATTATAGTTCTATCAATAATAACTGCATAATATGGGTAATAATGCACGTTATATTGCAAATAATATAAGTAATAAGTATAATTATTACATTTCTAGCGATAATATCTGCATAATATAGGTAATAATGCATGTTATATTGATAATAATAAAAGTAATAAGTATATTTATTATAGTTCTAGCGATAATAACTGCATAATATGGGTAATAATGCATGTTATATTGATAATATCGGGAGTAATAAGTATAATTATTATAGTTCTAGCGATAATAACTGCATAATATAGGTAATAATGCATGTTATATTGATGATAATAAAAGTAGTAAGTATATTTATTATAGTTCTAGCGATTATAACTGCATAATATGGGTAATAATGCATGTTATATTGATAATATCGGGAGTAATAAGTATATTTATTATAGTTCTAGCGATAATAACTGCATAATATAGGTAGTGATGCATGTTGTATTGATAATAATAAAAGTAATAAGTATATTTATTATAGTTCTAGCGATTATAACTGCATAATATGGGTAATAATGCATGTTATATTGATAATAATATAAGTAATAAGTATAATTATTACAGTTCTAGCGATAATGACTCCATTATATGGGTAATAATGCATGTTATATTGATGATAATAAAAGTAGTAAGTATATTTATTATAGTTCTAGCGATTATAACTGCATAATATGGGTAATAATGCATGTTATATTGATAATTATATAAGTAATAAGTATAATTATTACAGTTCTAGCGATAATAACTGCATAATATGGGTAATAATGCATGTTACATTGAAAATAATATAAGTAATAAGTATAATTATTACAGTTCTAGCGATAATAATTGCACTATATGGGTAATAATGCATGTTATATTGATAATATCGGGAGTAATAAGTATAATTATTATAGTTCTAGCGATAATAACTGCATAATATAGGTAATAATGCATGTTATATTGATGATAATAAAAGTAGTAAGTATATTTATTATAGTTCTAGCGATTATAACTGCATAATATGGGTAATAATGCATGTTATATTGATAATATCGGGAGTAATAAGTATATTTATTATAGTTCTAGCGATAATAACTGCATAATATAGGTAGTGATGCATGTTGTATTGATAATAATAAAAGTAATAAGTATATTTATTATAGTTCTAGCGATTATAACTGCATAATATGGGTAATAATGCATGTTATATTGATAATAATATAAGTAATAAGTATAATTATTACAGTTCTAGCGATAATGACTCCATTATATGGGTAATAATGCATGTTATATTGATGATAATAAAAGTAGTAAGTATATTTATTATAGTTCTAGCGATTATAACTGCATAATATGGGTAATAATGCATGTTATATTGATAATTATATAAGTAATAAGTATAATTATTACAGTTCTAGCGATAATAACTGCATTATATGGGTAATAATGGATGTTATATTGATAATATCGGGAGTAATAAGTATAATTATTATAGTTCTAGCGATTATAACTGCATAATATGGGTAATAATGCATGTTATATTGATAATATCGGGAGTAATAAGTATATTTATTACAGTTCTATCGATAATAACTGCATAATATGGGTAATAATGCATGTTATATTGATGATAATAAAAGTAATACGTATATTTATTATAGTTCTAGCGATAATAACTGCATAATATGGGTAATAATGCATGTTATATTGATAATAATATAAGTAATAAGTATATTTATTAGAGTTCTAGCGGTAATAACTGCATTATATGGGTAATAATGCATGTTATATTGATAATATCGGGAGTAATAAGTATAATTATTATAGTTCTAGCGATAATAACTGCATAATATAGGTAATAATGCATGTTATATTGATGATAATAAAAGTAGTAAGTATATTTATTATAGTTCTAGCGATTATAACTGCATAATATGGGTAATAATGCATGTTATATTGATAATATCGGGAGTAATAAGTATATTTATTATAGTTCTAGCGATAATAACTGCATAATATAGGTAGTGATGCATGTTGTATTGATAATAATAAAAGTAATAAGTATATTTATTATAGTTCTAGCGATTATAACTGCATAATATGGGTAATAATGCATGTTATATTGATAATAATATAAGTAATAAGTATAATTATTACAGTTCTAGCGATAATGACTCCATTATATGGGTAATAATGCATGTTATATTGATGATAATAAAAGTAGTAAGTATATTTATTATAGTTCTAGCGATTATAACTGCATAATATGGGTAATAATGCATGTTATATTGATAATTATATAAGTAATAAGTATAATTATTACAGTTCTAGCGATAATAACTGCATTATATGGGTAATAATGGACGTTATATTGATAATATCGGGAGTAATAAGTATAATTATTATAGTTCTAGCGATTATAACTGCATAATATGGGTAATAATGCATGTTATATTGATAATATCGGGAGTAATAAGTATATTTATTACAGTTCTATCGATAATAACTGCATAATATGGGTAATAATGCATGTTATATTGATGATAATAAAAGTAATACGTATATTTATTATAGTTCTAGCGATAATAACTGCATAATATGGGTAATAATGCATGTTATATTGATAATAATATAAGTAATAAGTATATTTATTAGAGTTCTAGCGGTAATAACTGCATTATATGGGTAATAATGCATGTTATATTGATAATATCGGGAGTAATAAGTATATTTATTATAGTTCTATCGAAAATAACTGCATAATATAGGTAATAATGCATGTTATATTGATGATAATAAAAGTAGTAAGTATATTTATTACAGTTCTAGCGATAATAACTCCATTATATGGGTAATAATGCATGTTATATTGATAATAATATAAGTAATAAGTATAATTATTACAGTTCTAGCGATAATAACTGCATAATATGGGTAATAATGCACGTTATATAGCTAATAATATAAGTAATAAGTATAATTATTACAGTTCTAGCGATAATAATTGCACTATATGGGTAATAATGGATGTTATATTGATAATATCGGGAGTAATAAGTATAATTATTATAGTTCTAGCGATTATAACTGCATAATATGGGTAATAATGCATGTTATATTGATAATATCGGGAGTAATAAGTATATTTATTACAGTTCTATCGATAATAACTGCATAATATGGGTAATAATGCATGTTATATTGATGATAATAAAAGTAATACGTATATTTATTATAGTTCTAGCGATAATAACTGCATAATATGGGTAATAATGCATGTTATATTGATAATAATATAAGTAATAAGTATATTTATTAGAGTTCTAGCGGTAATAACTGCATTATATGGGTAATAATGCATGTTATATTGATAATATCGGGAGTAATAAGTATAATTATTATAGTTCTAGCGATTATAACTGCATAATATGGGTAATAATGCATGTTATATTGATAATATCGGGAGTAATAAGTATAATTATTATAGTTCTAGCGATAATAATAGTAAAATATGGCTAATAGTGCATGTTATATTGATAATAATAAAAGTAATAAGTATGTTTATTATAGTTCTATCGATAATAACTGCATAATATGGGTAATAATGCATGTTATATTGATAATATCGGGAGTAATAAGTATAATTATTATAGTTCTAGCGATAATAACTGCATAATATGGGTAATAATGCATGTTGCATTGAAAATAATATAAGTAATAAGTATAATTATTACAGTTCTAGCGATAATAATTGCACTATATGGGTAATAATGCATGTTATATTGATAATATCGGGAGTAATAAGTATAATTATTACAGTTCTAGCGATAATAATAGTAAAATATGGCTAATAGTGCATGTTATATTGATAATAATAAAAGTAATAAGTATATTTATTATAGTTCTATCAATAATAACTGCATAATATGGGTAATAATGCACGTTATATTGCTAACAATATAAGTAATAAGTATAATTATTACAGTTCTTGCGATAATAATTGCGCTATATGTGTAATAATGCATGTTATATTGATAATATCGGGAGTGATAAGTATAATTATTATAGTTCTAGCGATATTAATAGTAAAATATGGCTAATAGTGCATGTTATATTGATAATAATAAAAGTAATAAGTATATTTATTAGAGTTCTATCGATAATAACTGCATAATATGGGTAATAATGCATGTTATATTGATGATAATAAAAGTAATACGTATGTTTATTATAGTTCTAGCGATAATAACTGCATAATATGGGTAATAATGCATGTTATATTGATAATAATACAAGTAATAAGTATAATTATTACAGTTCTAGCGATAATAACTGCATTATATGGGTAATAATGGATGTTATATTGATAATATCGGGAGTAATAAGTATATTTATTATAGTTCTAGCGATAATAACTGCATAATATGGGTAATAATGCATGTTACATAGATAATAATATAAGTAATAAGTATAAATATTACAGTTCTAGCGATAATAACTGCATTATATGGGTAATAATGCACGTTATATTGATAATATCGGGAGTAATAAGTATAATTATTATAGTTCTAGCGATAATAATAGTAAAATATGGCTAATAGTGCATGTTATATTGATAATATCGGGAGTGATAAGTATAATTATTATAGTTCTAGCGATTATAACTGCATAATATGGGTAATAATGCATGTTATATTGATAATTATATAAATAATAAGTATAATTATTACAGTTCTAGCGATAATAACTGCATTATATGGGTAATAATGGATGTTATATTGATAATATCGGGAGTAATAAGTATATTTATTATAGTTCCAGCGATAATAACTGCATAATATAGGTAATAATGCATGTTATATTGAGAATAATAAAAGTACTAAGTATATTTATTATAGTTCTATCAATAATAACTGCATAATATGGGTAATAATGCATATTATATTGCTAATAATATAAGTAATAAGTATAATTATTACAGTTGAGCGATAATAACTGCATTATATGGGTAATAATACGTGTTATGTTGATAATATCGGGAGTAATAAGTATAATTATTATAGTTCTAGCGATAATAATAGTAAAATATGGCTAATAGTGCATGTTATATCGATAATAATAAAAGTAATAAGTATGTTTATTATAGTTCTATCGATAATAACTGCATAATATGGGTAATAATGCATGTTATATTGATAATATCGGGAGTAATAAGTATAATTATTATAGTTCTAGCGATTATAACTGCATAATATGGGTAATAATGCATGTTATATTGATAATATCGGGCGTAATAAGTATATTTATGATAGTTCTAGCGATAATAACTGCATAATATGGGTAACAATGCAAGTTACATTGATAATAATATAAGTAATAAGTATAATTATTACAGTTCTAGCGATAATAACTGCATTATATGGGTAATAATGCACGTTATATTGCTAATAATATAAGTAATAAGTATAATTATTACAGATGAGCGATAATAACTGCATTATATGGGTAATAATACATGTTATGTTGATAATATCGGGAGTAATAAGTATAATTATTATAGTTCTAGCGATAATAATAGTAAAATATGGCTAATAGTGCATGTTATATTGATAATAATAAAAGTAATAAGTATGTTTATTATAGTTCTATCGATAATAACTGCATAATATGGGTAATAATGCATGTTATATTGATAATATCGGGAGTAATAAGTATAATTATTATAGTTCTAGCGATAATAACTGCATAATATGCGTAATAATGCATGTTACATTGAAAATAATATAAGTAATAAGTATAATTATTACAGTTCTAGCGATAATAATTGCACTATATGGGTAATAATGCATGTTATATTGATAATATCGGGAGTAATAAGTATTATTATTATAGTTCTAGCGATTATAACTGCATAATATGGGTAATAATGCATGTTATATTGATGATAATAAAAGTAATACGTATATTTATTATAGTTCTAGCGATAATAACTGCATAATATGGGTAATAATGCATGTTATATTGATAATAATATAAGTAATAAGTATAATTATTACAGTTCTAGCGATAATAACTGCATTATATGCGTAATAATGCATGTTATATTGCTAATAATATAAGTAATAAGTATAATTATTACAGATGAGCGATAATAACTGCATTATATGGGTAATAATACATGTTATGTTGATAATATCGAGAGTAATAAGTATAATTATTATAGTTCTAGCGATAATAATAGTAAAATATGGCTAATAGTGCATGTTATATCGATAATAATAAAAGTAATAAGTATGTTTATTATAGTTCTATCGATAATAACTGCATAATATGGGTAATAATGCATGTTATATTGATAATATCGGGAGTAATAAGTATAATTATTATAGTTCTAGCGATTATAACTGCATAATATGGGTAATAATGCATGTTATATTGATAATATCGGGAGTAATAAGTATATTTATGATAGTTCTAGCGATAATAATAGTAAAATATGGCTAATAGTGCATGTTATATTGATAATAATAAAAGTAATAAGTATATTTATTACAGTTCTATCGATAATAACTGCATAATATGGGTAATAATGCATGTTATATTGATAATGTCGGGAGTAATAAGTAAATTATTATAGTTCTAGCGATAATAACTGCATAATATGGGTAATAATGCATGTTACATTCAAAATAATATAAGTAATAAGTATAATTATTACAGTTCTAGCGATAACAATTGCACTATATGGGTAATAATGCATGTTATATTGATAATATCGGGAGTAATAAGTATAATTATTATAGTTCTAGCGATAATAATAGTAAAATATGGCTAATAGTGCATGTTATATTGATAATAATAAAAGTAATAAGTATATTTATTATAGTTCTATCGATAATAACTGCATAATATGGGTTATAATGCATGTTATATTGATGATAATGAAAGTAGTAAGTATATTTATTATAGTTCTAGCGATTATAACTGCATAATATGGGTAATAATGCATGTTATATTGATAATTATATAAATAATAAGTATAATTATTACAGTTCTAGCGATAATAACTGCATTATATGGGTAATAATGGATGTTATATTGATAATATCGGGAGTAATAAGTATATTTATTATAGTTCCAGCGATAATAACTGCATAATATAGGTAATAATGCATGTTATGTTGATAATAATAAAAGTACTAAGTATATTTATTATAGTTCTATCAATAATAACTGCATAATATGGGTAATAATGCACGTTATATTGCAAATAATATAAGTAATAAGTATAATTATTACAGTTCTAGCGATAATAATTGCACTATATGGGTAATAATGCATGTTATATTGATAATATCGGGAGTAATAAGTATATTTATTACAGTTCTATCGATAATAACTGCATAATATGGGTAATAATGCATGTTATATTGATGATAATAAAAGTAATACGTATATTTATTATAGTTCTAGCGATAATAACTGCATAATATGGGTAATAATGCATGTTATATTGATAATAATATAAGTAATAAGTATATTTATTAGAGTTCTAGCGGTAATAACTGCATTATATGGGTAATAATGCATGTTATATTGATAATATCGGGAGTAATAAGTATATTTATTATAGTTCTATCGAAAATAACTGCATAATATAGGTAATAATGCATGTTATATTGATGATAATAAAAGTAGTAAGTATATTTATTATAGTTCTAGCGATTATAACTGCATAGTATGGGTAATAATGCATGTTATATTGAGAATAATATAAGTAATAAGTATAATTATTACAGTTCTAGCGATAATAACTGCATTATATGCGTAATAATGCATGTTATATTGATAATATCGGGAGTAATAAGTATAATTATTATAGTTCTAGCGATTATAACTGCATAATATGGGTAATAATGCATGTTATATTGATAATATCGGGGGTAATAAGTATAATTATTATAGTTCTAGCGATAATAATAGTAAAATATGGCTAATAGTGCATGTTGTATTGATAATAATAAAAGTAATAAGTATGTTTATTATAGTTCTATCGATAATAACTGCATAATATGGGTAATAATGCATGTTATATTGATAATATCGGGAGTAATAAGTATAATTATTATAGTTCTAGCGATAATAACTGCATAATATGGGTAATAATGCATGTTGCATTGAAAATAATATAAGTAATAAGTATAATTATTACAGTTCTAGCGATAATAATTGCACTATATGGGTAATAATGCATGTTATATTGATAATATCGGGTGTAATAAGTATAATTATTATAGTTCTAGCGATAATAATAGTAAAATATGGCTAATAGTGCATGTTATATTGATAATAATAAAAGTAATAAGTATATTTATTATAGTTCTATCAATAATAACTGCATAATATGGGTAATAATGCACGTTATATTGCTAACAATATAAGTAATAAGTATAATTATTACAGTTCTTGCGATAATAATTGCGCTATATGGGTAATAATGCATGTTATATTGATAATATCGGGAGTGATAAGTATAATTATTATAGTTCTAGCGATATTAATAGTAAAATATGGCTAATAGTGCATGTTATATTGATAATAATAAAAGTAATAAGTATATTTATTAGAGTTCTATCGATAATAACTGCATAATATGGGTAATAATGCATGTTATATTGATGATAATAAAAGTAATACGTATGTTTATTATAGTTCTAGCGATAATAACTGCATAATATGGGTAATAATGCATGTTATATTGATAATAATACAAGTAATAAGTATAATTATTACAGTTCTAGCGATAATAACTGCATTATATGGGTAATAATGGATGTTATATTGATAATATCGGGAGTAATAAGTATATTTATTATAGTTCTAGCGATAATAACTGCATAATATGGGTAATAATGCATGTTACATTGATAATAATATAAGTAATAAGTATAAATATTACAGTTCTAGCGATAATAACTGCATTATATGGGTAATAATGCACGTTATATTGATAATATCGGGAGTAATAAGTATAATTATTATAGTTCTAGCGATAATAATAGTAAAATATGGCTAATAGTGCATGTTATATTGATAATATCGGGAGTGATAAGTATAATTATTATAGTTCTAGCGATTATAACTGCATAATATGGGTAATAATGCATGTTATATTGATAATTATATAAATAATAAGTATAATTATTACAGTTCTAGCGATAATAACTGCATTATATGGGTAATAATGGATGTTATATTGATAATATCGGGAGTAATAAGTATATTTATTATAGTTCCAGCGATAATAACTGCATAATATAGGTAATAATGCATGTTATATTGAGAATAATAAAAGTACTAAGTATATTTATTATAGTTCTATCAATAATAACTGCATAATATGGGTAATAATGCACGTTATATTGCAAATAATATAAGTAATAAGTATAATTATTACAGTTCTAGCGATAATATCTGCATAATATAGGTAATAATGCATGTTATATTGATAATAATAAAAGTAATAAGTATATTTATTATAGTTCTAGCGATAATAACTGCATAATATGGGTAATAATGCAAGTTACATTGATAATAATATAAGTAATAAGTATAATTATTACAGTTCTAGCGATAATAACTGCATTATATGGGTAATAATGCATATTATATTGCTAATAATATAAGTAATAAGTATAATTATTACAGTTGAGCGATAATAACTGCATTATATGGGTAATAATACGTGTTATGTTGATAATATCGGGAGTAATAAGTATAACTATTATAGTTCTAGCGATAATAATAGTAAAATATGGCTAATAGTGCATGTTATATCGATAATAATAAAAGTAATAAGTATGTTCATTATAGTTCTATCGATAATAACTGCATAATATGGGTAATAATGCATGTTATATTGATAATATCGGGAGTAATAAGTATAATTATTATAGTTCTAGCGATTATAACTGCATAATATGGGTAATAATGCATGTTATATTGATAATATCGGGAGTAATAAGTATATTTATGATAGTTCTAGCGATAATAACTGCATAATATGGGTAACAATGCAAGTTACATTGATAATAATATAAGTAATAAGTATAATTATTACAGTTCTAGCGATAATAACTGCATTATATGGGTAATAATGCATGTTATATTGATAATATCGGGAGTAATAAGTATTATTATTATAGTTCTAGCGATTATAACTGCATAATATGGGTAATAATGCATGTTATATTGATGATAATAAAAGTAATACGTATATTTATTATAGTTCTAGCGATAATAACTGCATAATATGGGTAATAATGCATGTTATATTGATAATAATATAAGTAATAAGTATAATTATTACAGTTCTAGCGATAATAACTGCATTATATGCGTAATAATGCATGTTATATTGCTAATAATATAAGTAATAAGTATAATTATTACAGATGAGCGATAATAACTGCATTATATGGGTAATAATACATGTTATGTTGATAATATCGAGAGTAATAAGTATAATTATTATAGTTCTAGCGATAATAATAGTAAAATATGGCTAATAGTGCATGTTATATCGATAATAATAAAAGTAATAAGTATGTTTATTATAGTTCTATCGATAATAACTGCATAATATGGGTAATAATGCATGTTATATTGATAATATCGGGAGTAATAAGTATAATTATTATAGTTCTAGCGATTATAACTGCATAATATGGGTAATAATGCATGTTATATTGATAATATCGGGAGTAATAAGTATATTTATGATAGTTCTAGCGATAATAACTGCATAATATGGGTAACAATGCAAGTTACATTGATAATAATATAAGTAATAAGTATAATTATTACAGTTCTAGCGATAATAACTGCATTATATGGGTAATAATGCACGTTATATTGCTAATAATATAAGTAATAAGTATAATTATTACAGATGAGCGATAATAACTGCATTATATGGGTAATAATACATGTTATGTTGATAATATCGAGAGTAATAAGTATAATTATTATAGTTCTAGCGATAATAATAGTAAAATATGGCTAATAGTGCATGTTATATTGATAATAATAAAAGTAATAAGTATATTTATTACAGTTCTATCGATAATAACTGCATAATATGGGTAATAATGCATGTTATATTGATAATGTCGGGAGTAATAAGTACAATTATTATAGTTCTAGCGATAATAACTGCATAATATGGGTAATAATGCATGTTACATTCAAAATAATATAAGTAATAAGTATAATTATTACAGTTCTAGCGATAACAATTGCACTATATGGGTAATAATGCATGTTATATTGATAATATCGGGAGTAATAAGTATAATTATTATAGTTCTAGCGATAATAATAGTAAAATATGGCTAATGGTGCATGTTATATTGATAATAATAAAAGTAATAAGTATATTTATTATAGTTCTATCGATAATAACTGCATAATATGGGTTATAATGCATGTTATATTGATGATAATGAAAGTAGTAAGTATATTTATAACAGTTCTAGCGATGATAACTGCATTATATGCGTAATAATGCATGTTATATTGATAATATCGAGAGTAATAAGTATAATTATTATAGTTCTAGCGATAATAATAGTAAAATATGGCTAATAGTGCATGTTATATTGATAATAATAAAAGTAATAAGTATATTTATTACAGTTCTATCGATAATAACTGCATAATATGGGTAATAATGCATGTTATATTGATAATGTCGGGAGTAATAAGTAAATTATTATAGTTCTAGCGATAATAACTGCATAATATGGGTAATAATGCATGTTACATTCAAAATAATATAAGTAATAAGTATAATTATTACAGTTCTAGCGATAACAATTGCACTATATGGGTAATAATGCATGTTATATTGATAATATCGGGAGTAATAAGTATAATTATTATAGTTCTAGCGATAATAATAGTAAAATATGGCTAATAGTGCATGTTATATTGATAATAATAAAAGTAATAAGTATATTTATTATAGTTCTATCGATAATAACTGCATAATATGGGTTATAATGCATGTTATATTGATGATAATGAAAGTAGTAAGTATATTTATTATAGTTCTAGCGATTATAACTGCATAATATGGGTAATAATGCATGTTATATTGATAATTATATAAATAATAAGTATAATTATTACAGTTCTAGCGATAATAACTGCATTATATGGGTAATAATGGATGTTATATTGATAATATCGGGAGTAATAAGTATATTTATTATAGTTCCAGCGATAATAACTGCATAATATAGGTAATAATGCATGTTATGTTGATAATAATAAAAGTACTAAGTATATTTATTATAGTTCTATCAATAATAACTGCATAATATGGGTAATAATGCACGTTATATTGCAAATAATATAAGTAATAAGTATAATTATTACAGTTCTAGCGATAATAATTGCACTATATGGGTAATAATGCATGTTATATTGATAATATCGGGAGTAATAAGTATATTTATTACAGTTCTGTCGATAATAACTGCATAATATGGGTAATAATGCATGTTATATTGATGATAATAAAAGTAATACGTATATTTATTATAGTTCTAGCGATAATAACTGCATAATATGGGTAATAATGCATGTTATATTGATAATAATATAAGTAATAAGTATATTTATTAGAGTTCTAGCGGTAATAACTGCATTATATGGGTAATAATGCATGTTATATTGATAATATCGGGAGTAATAAGTATATTTATTATAGTTCTATCGAAAATAACTGCATAATATAGGTAATAATGCATGTTATATTGATGATAATAAAAGTAGTAAGTATATTTATTATAGTTCTAGCGATTATAACTGCATAGTATGGGTAATAATGCATGTTATATTGAGAATAATATAAGTAATAAGTATAATTATTACAGTTCTAGCGATAATAACTGCATTATATGCGTAATAATGCATGTTATATTGATAATATCGGGAGTAATAAGTATAATTATTATAGTTCTAGCGATTATAACTGCATAATATGGGTAATAATGCATGTTATATTGATGATAATAAAAGTAATACGTATATTTATTATAGTTCTAGCGATAATAACTGCATAATATGGGTAATAATGCATGTTATATTGATAATAATATAAGTAATAAGTATAATTATTACAGTTCTAGCGATAATAACTGCATTATATGCGTAATAATGCATGTTATATTGCTAATAATATAAGTAATAAGTATAATTATTACAGATGAGCGATAATAACTGCATTATATGGGTAATAATACATGTTATGTTGATAATATCGAGAGTAATAAGTATAATTATTATAGTTCTAGCGATAATAATAGTAAAATATGGCTAATAGTGCATGTTATATCGATAATAATAAAAGTAATAAGTATGTTTATTATAGTTCTATCGATAATAACTGCATAATATGGGTAATAATGCATGTTATATTGATAATATCGGGAGTAATAAGTATAATTATTATAGTTCTAGCGATTATAACTGCATAATATGGGTAATAATGCATGTTATATTGATAATATCGGGAGTAATAAGTATATTTATGATAGTTCTAGCGATAATAACTGCATAATATGGGTAACAATGCAAGTTACATTGATAATAATATAAGTAATAAGTATAATTATTACAGTTCTAGCGATAATAACTGCATTATATGGGTAATAATGCACGTTATATTGCTAATAATATAAGTAATAAGTATAATTATTACAGATGAGCGATAATAACTGCATTATATGGGTAATAATACATGTTATGTTGATAATATCGAGAGTAATAAGTATAATTATTATAGTTCTAGCGATAATAATAGTAAAATATGGCTAATAGTGCATGTTATATTGATAATAATAAAAGTAATAAGTATATTTATTACAGTTCTATCGATAATAACTGCATAATATGGGTAATAATGCATGTTATATTGATAATGTCGGGAGTAATAAGTACAATTATTATAGTTCTAGCGATTATAACTGCATAATATGGGTAATAATGCATGTTATATTCAGAATAATATAAGTAATAAGTATAATTATTACAGTTCTAGCGATAATACTAGTAAAATATGGCTAAGAGTGCCTGTTATATTGATAATAATAAAAGTACTAAGTATATTTATTATACTTCTGTCGATAATAACTGCATAATATGGGTAATAATGCATGTTATATTGATAATATCGGGAGTAATAAGTATAATTATTATAGTTCTAGCGATAATAACTGCATAATATGGGTAATAATGCATGTTACATTGAAAATAATATAAGTAATAAGTATAATTATTACAGTTCTAGCGATAATAATTGCACTATATGGGTAATAATGCATGTTATATTGATAATATCGGGAGTGATAAGTATAATTATTATAGTTCTAGCGATTATAACTGCATAATATGGGTAATAATGCATGTTATATTGATAATTATATAAATAATAAGTATAATTATTACAGTTCTAGCGATAATAACTGCATTATATGGGTACTAATGGATGTTATATTGATAATATCGGGAGTAATAAGTATATTTATTATAGTTCCAGCGATAATAACTGCATAATATAGGTAATAATGCATGTTATATTGATAATAATAAAAGTACTAAGTATATTTATTATAGTTCTATCAATAATAACTGCATAATATGGGTAATAATGCACGTTATATTGCAAATAATATAAGTAATAAGTATAATTATTACAGTTCTAGCGATAATATCTGCATAATATAGGTAATAATGCATGTTATATTGATAATAATAAAAGTAATAAGTATATTTATTATAGTTCTAGCGATAATAACTGCATAATATGGGTAATAATGCATGTTATATTGATAATATCGGGAGTAATAAGTATAATTATTATAGTTCTAGCGATAATAACTGCATAATATAGGTAATAATGCATGTTATATTGATGATAATAAAAGTAGTAAGTATATTTATTATAGTTCTAGCGATTATAACTGCATAATATGGGTAATAATGCATGTTATATTGATAATATCGGGAGTAATAAGTATATTTATTATAGTTCTAGCGATAATAACTGCATAATATAGGTAGTGATGCATGTTGTATTGATAATAATAAAAGTAATAAGTATATTTATTATAGTTCTAGCGATTATAACTGCATAATATGGGTAATAATGCATGTTATATTGATAATAATATAAGTAATAAGTATAATTATTACAGTTCTAGCGATAATAATTCCATTATATGGGTAATAATGCATGTTATATTGATGATAATAAAAGTAGTAAGTATATTTATTATAGTTCTAGCGATTATAACTGCATAATATGGGTAATAATGCATGTTATATTGATAATTATATAAGTAATAAGTATAATTATTACAGTTCTAGCGATAATAACTGCATTATATGGGTAATAATGGATGTTATATTGATAATATCGGGAGTAATAAGTATAATTATTATAGTTCTAGCGATTATAACTTCATAATATGGGTAATAATGCATGTTATATTGATAATATCGGGAGTAATAAGTATATTTATTACAGTTCTATCGATAATAACTGCATAATATGGGTAATAATGCATGTTATATTGATGATAATAAAAGTAATACGTATATTTATTATAGTTCTAGCGATAATAACTGCATAATATGGGTAATAATGCATGTTATATTGATAATAATATAAGTAATAAGTATATTTATTAGAGTTCTAGCGGTAATAACTGCATTATATGGGTAATAATGCATGTTATATTGATAATATCGGGAGTAATAAGTATATTTATTATAGTTCTATCGAAAATAACTGCATAATATGGGTAATAATGCATGTTATATTGATGATAATAAAAGTAGTAAGTATATTTATTATAGTTCTAGCGATTATAACTGCATAGTATGGGTAATAATGCATGTTATATTGAGAATAATATAAGTAATAAGTATAATTATTACAGTTCTAGCGATAATAACTGCATTATATGCGTAATAATGCATGTTATATTGATAATATCGGGAGTAATAAGTATAATTATTATAGTTCTAGCGATTATAACTGCATAATATGGGTAATAATGCATGTTATATTGATAATATCGGGAGTAATAAGTATAATTATTATAGTTCTAGCGATAATAATAGTAAAATATGGCTAATAGTGCATGTTATATTGATAATAATAAAAGTAATAAGTATGTTTATTATAGTTCTATCGATAATAACTGCATAATATGGGTAATAATGCATGTTATATTGATAATATCGGGAGTAATAAGTATAATTATTATAGTTCTAGCGATAATAACTGCATAATATGGGTAATAATGCATGTTGCATTGAAAATAATATAAGTAATAAGTATAATTATTACAGTTCTAGCGATAATAATTGCACTATATGGGTAATAATGCATGTTATATTGATAATATCGGGAGTAATAAGTATAATTATTACAGTTCTAGCGATAATAATAGTAAAATATGGCTAATAGTGCATGTTATATTGATAATAATAAAAGTAATAAGTATATTTATTATAGTTCTATCAATAATAACTGCATAATATGGGTAATAATGCACGTTATATTGCTAACAATATAAGTAATAAGTATAATTATTACAGTTCTTGCGATAATAATTGCGCTATATGTGTAATAATGCATGTTATATTGATAATATCGGGAGTGATAAGTATAATTATTATAGTTCTAGCGATATTAATAGTAAAATATGGCTAATAGTGCATGTTATATTGATAATAATAAAAGTAATAAGTATATTTATTAGAGTTCTATCGATAATAACTGCATAATATGGGTAATAATGCATGTTATATTGATGATAATAAAAGTAATACGTATGTTTATTATAGTTCTAGCGATAATAACTGCATAATATGGGTAATAATGCATGTTATATTGATAATAATACAAGTAATAAGTATAATTATTACAGTTCTAGCGATAATAACTGCATTATATGGGTAATAATGGATGTTATATTGATAATATCGGGAGTAATAAGTATATTTATTATAGTTCTAGCGATAATAACTGCATAATATGGGTAATAATGCATGTTACATAGATAATAATATAAGTAATAAGTATAAATATTACAGTTCTAGCGATAATAACTGCATTATATGGGTAATAATGCACGTTATATTGATAATATCGGGAGTAATAAGTATAATTATTATAGTTCTAGCGATAATAATAGTAAAATATGGCTAATAGTGCATGTTATATTGATAATATCGGGAGTGATAAGTATAATTATTATAGTTCTAGCGATTATAACTGCATAATATGGGTAATAATGCATGTTATATTGATAATTATATAAATAATAAGTATAATTATTACAGTTCTAGCGATAATAACTGCATTATATGGGTAATAATGGATGTTATATTGATAATATCGGGAGTAATAAGTATATTTATTATAGTTCCAGCGATAATAACTGCATAATATAGGTAATAATGCATGTTATATTGATAATAATAAAAGTACTAAGTATATTTATTATAGTTCTATCAATAATAACTGCATAATATGGGTAATAATGCACGTTATATTGCAAATAATATAAGTAATAAGTATAATTATTACAGTTCTAGCGATAATATCTGCATAATATAGGTAATAATGCATGTTATATTGATAATAATAAAAGTAATAAGTATATTTATTATAGTTCTAGCGATAATAACTGCATAATATGGGTAATAATGCATGTTATATTGATGATAATAAAAGTAATACGTATATTTATTATAGTTCTAGCGATAATAACTGCATAATATGGGTAATAATGCATGTTATATTGATAATAATATAAGTAATAAGTATATTTATTAGAGTTCTAGCGGTAATAACTGCATTATATGGGTAATAATGCATGTTATATTGATAATATCGGGAGTAATAAGTATATTTATTATAGTTCCAGCGATAATAACTGCATAATATAGGTAATAATGCATGTTATATTGATAATAATAAAAGTACTAAGTATATTTATTATAGTTCTATCAATAATAACTGCATAATATGGGTAATAATGCACGTTATATTGCAAATAATATAAGTAATAAGTATAATTATTACAGTTCTAGCGATAATATCTGCATAATATAGGTAATAATGCATGTTATATTGATGATAATAAAAGTAATAAGTATATTTATTATAGTTCTAGCGATAATAACTGCATAATATGGGTAATAATGCATGTTATATTGATAATATCGGGAGTAATAAGTATAATTATTATAGTTCTAGCGATAATAACTGCATAATATAGGTAATAATGCATGTTATATTGATGATAATAAAAGTAGTAAGTATATTTATTATAGTTCTAGCGATTATAACTGCATAATATGGGTAATAATGCATGTTATATTGATAATATCGGGAGTAATAAGTATATTTATTATAGTTCTAGCGATAATAACTGCATAATATAGGTAGTGATGCATGTTGTATTGATAATAATAAAAGTAATAAGTATATTTATTATAGTTCTAGCGATTATAACTGCATAATATGGGTAATAATGCATGTTATATTGATAATAATATAAGTAATAAGTATAATTATTACAGTTCTAGCGATAATAATTCCATTATATGGGTAATAATGCATGTTATATTGATGATAATAAAAGTAGTAAGTATATTTATTATAGTTCTAGCGATTATAACTGCATAATATGGGTAATAATGCATGTTATATTGATAATTATATAAGTAATAAGTATAATTATTACAGTTCTAGCGATAATAACTGCATTATATGGGTAATAATGGATGTTATATTGATAATATCGGGAGTAATAAGTATAATTATTATAGTTCTAGCGATTATAACTTCATAATATGGGTAATAATGCATGTTATATTGATAATATCGGGAGTAATAAGTATATTTATTACAGTTCTATCGATAATAACTGCATAATATGGGTAATAATGCATGTTATATTGATGATAATAAAAGTAATACGTATATTTATTATAGTTCTAGCGATAATAACTGCATAATATGGGTAATAATGCATGTTATATTGATAATAATATAAGTAATAAGTATATTTATTAGAGTTCTAGCGGTAATAACTGCATTATATGGGTAATAATGCATGTTATATTGATAATATCGGGAGTAATAAGTATATTTATTATAGTTCTATCGAAAATAACTGCATAATATGGGTAATAATGCATGTTATATTGATGATAATAAAAGTAGTAAGTATATTTATTATAGTTCTAGCGATTATAACTGCATAGTATGGGTAATAATGCATGTTATATTGAGAATAATATAAGTAATAAGTATAATTATTACAGTTCTAGCGATAATAACTGCATTATATGCGTAATAATGCATGTTATATTGATAATATCGGGAGTAATAAGTATAATTATTATAGTTCTAGCGATTATAACTGCATAATATGGGTAATAATGCATGTTATATTGATAATATCGGGAGTAATAAGTATAATTATTATAGTTCTAGCGATAATAATAGTAAAATATGGCTAATAGTGCATGTTATATTGATAATAATAAAAGTAATAAGTATGTTTATTATAGTTCTATCGATAATAACTGCATAATATGGGTAATAATGCATGTTATATTGATAATATCGGGAGTAATAAGTATAATTATTATAGTTCTAGCGATAATAACTGCATAATATGGGTAATAATGCATGTTGCATTGAAAATAATATAAGTAATAAGTATAATTATTACAGTTCTAGCGATAATAATTGCACTATATGGGTAATAATGCATGTTATATTGATAATATCGGGAGTAATAAGTATAATTATTACAGTTCTAGCGATAATAATAGTAAAATATGGCTAATAGTGCATGTTATATTGATAATAATAAAAGTAATAAGTATATTTATTATAGTTCTATCAATAATAACTGCATAATATGGGTAATAATGCACGTTATATTGCTAACAATATAAGTAATAAGTATAATTATTACAGTTCTTGCGATAATAATTGCGCTATATGTGTAATAATGCATGTTATATTGATAATATCGGGAGTGATAAGTATAATTATTATAGTTCTAGCGATATTAATAGTAAAATATGGCTAATAGTGCATGTTATATTGATAATAATAAAAGTAATAAGTATATTTATTAGAGTTCTATCGATAATAACTGCATAATATGGGTAATAATGCATGTTATATTGATGATAATAAAAGTAATACGTATGTTTATTATAGTTCTAGCGATAATAACTGCATAATATGGGTAATAATGCATGTTATATTGATAATAATACAAGTAATAAGTATAATTATTACAGTTCTAGCGATAATAACTGCATTATATGGGTAATAATGGATGTTATATTGATAATATCGGGAGTAATAAGTATATTTATTATAGTTCTAGCGATAATAACTGCATAATATGGGTAATAATGCATGTTACATAGATAATAATATAAGTAATAAGTATAAATATTACAGTTCTAGCGATAATAACTGCATTATATGGGTAATAATGCACGTTATATTGATAATATCGGGAGTAATAAGTATAATTATTATAGTTCTAGCGATAATAATAGTAAAATATGGCTAATAGTGCATGTTATATTGATAATATCGGGAGTGATAAGTATAATTATTATAGTTCTAGCGATTATAACTGCATAATATGGGTAATAATGCATGTTATATTGATAATTATATAAATAATAAGTATAATTATTACAGTTCTAGCGATAATAACTGCATTATATGGGTAATAATGGATGTTATATTGATAATATCGGGAGTAATAAGTATATTTATTATAGTTCCAGCGATAATAACTGCATAATATAGGTAATAATGCATGTTATATTGATAATAATAAAAGTACTAAGTATATTTATTATAGTTCTATCAATAATAACTGCATAATATGGGTAATAATGCACGTTATATTGCAAATAATATAAGTAATAAGTATAATTATTACAGTTCTAGCGATAATATCTGCATAATATAGGTAATAATGCATGTTATATTGATAATAATAAAAGTAATAAGTATATTTATTATAGTTCTAGCGATAATAACTGCATAATATGGGTAATAATGCAAGTTACATTGATAATAATATAAGTAATAAGTATAATTATTACAGTTCTAGCGATAATAACTGCATTATATGGGTAATAATGCATATTATATTGCTAATAATATAAGTAATAAGTATAATTATTACAGTTGAGCGATAATAACTGCATTATATGGGTAATAATACATGTCATGTTGATAATATCGGGAGTAATAAGTATAATTATTATAGTTCTAGCGATAATAATAGTAAAATATGGCTAATAGTGCATGTTATATCGATAATAATAAAAGTAATAAGTATGTTTATTATAGTTCTATCGATAATAACTGCATAATATGGGTAATAATGCATGTTATATTGATAATATCGGGAGTAATAAGTATAATTATTATAGTTCTAGCGATTATAACTGCATAATATGGGTAATAATGCATGTTATATTGATAATATCGGGAGTAATAAGTATATTTATGATAGTTCTAGCGATAATAACTGCATAATATGGGTAACAATGCAAGTTACATTGATAATAATATAAGTAATAAGTATAATTATTACAGTTCTAGCGATAATAACTGCATTATATGGGTAATAATGCACGTTATATTGCTAATAATATAAGTAATAAGTATAATTATTACAGATGAGCGATAATAACTGCATTATATGGGTAATAATACATGTTATGTTGATAATATCGGGAGTAATAAGTATAATTATTACAGTTCTAGCGATAATAACTGCATTATATGCGTAATAATGCATGTTATATTGATAATATCGGGAGTAATAAGTATAATTATTATAGTTCTAGCGATTATAACTGCATAATATGGGTAATAATGCATGTTATATTGATAATATCGGGAGTAATAAGTATAATTATTATAGTTCTAGCGATAATAATAGTAAAATATGGCTAATAGTGCATGTTATATTGATAATAATAAAAGAAATAAGTATGTTTATTATAGTTCTATCGATAATAACTGCATAATATGGGTAATTATGCATGTTATATTGATAATATCGGGAGTAATAAGTATAATTATTATAGTTCTAGCGATAATAACTGCATAATATGGGTAATAATGCATGTTGCATTGAAAATAATATAAGTAATAAGTATAATTATTACAGTTCTAGCGATAATAATTGCACTATATGGGTAATAATGCATGTTATATTGATAATATCGGGAGTAATAAGTATAATTATTATAGTTCTAGCGATAATAATAGTAAAATATGGCTAATAGTGCATGTTATATTGATAATAATAAAAGTAATAAGTATATTTATTATAGTTCTATCAATAATAACTGCATAATATGGGTAATAATGCACGTTATATTGCTAACAATATAAGTAATAAGTATAATTATTACAGTTCTTGCGATAATAATTGCCCTATATGGGTAATAATGCATGTTATGTTGATAATATCGGGAGTGATAAGTATAATTATTATAGTTCTAGCGATATTAATAGTAAAATATGGCTAATAGTGCATGTTATATTGATAATAATAAAAGTAATAAGTATATTTATTAGAGTTCTATCGATAATAACTGCATAATATGGGTAATAATGTATGTTATATTGATGATAATAAAAGTAATACGTATGTTTATTATAGTTCTAGCGATAATAACTGCATAATATGGGTAATAATGCATGTTATATTGATAATAATACAAGTAATAAGTATAATTATTACAGTTCTAGCGATAATAACTGCATAATATGGGTAATAATGCATGTTACATTGAAAATAATATAAGTAATAAGTATAATTATTACAGTTCTAGCGATAATAATTGCACTATATGGGTAATAATGCATGTTATATTGATAATATCGGGAGTAATAAGTATAATTATTATAGTTCTAGCGATAATAATAGTAAAATATGGCTAATAGTGCATGTTATATTGATAATAATAAAAGTAATAAGTATATTTATTATAGTTCTATCAATAATAACTGCATAATATGGGTAATAATGCACGTTATATTGCTAACAATATAAGTAAAAAGTATAATTATTACAGTTCTTGCGATAATAATTGCACTATATGGGTAATAATGCATGTTATATTGATAATATCGGGAGTGATAAGTATAATTATTATAGTTCTAGCGATTATAACTGCATAATATGGGTAATAATGCATGTTATATTGATAATTATATAAATAATAAGTATAATTATTACAGTTCTAGCGATAATAACTGCATTATATGGGTAATAATGGATGTTATATTGATAATATCGGGAGTAATAAGTATATTTATTATAGTTCCAGCGATAATAACTGCATAATATAGGTAATAATGCATGTTATATTGATAATAATAAAAGTACTAAGTATATTTATTATAGTTCTATCAATAATAACTGCATAATATGGGTATTAATGCACGTTATATTGCAAATAATATAAGTAATAAGTATAATTATTACAGTTCTAGCGATAATATCTGCATAATATAGGTAATAATGCATGTTATATTGATAATAATAAAAGTAATAAGTATATTTATTATAGTTCTAGCGATAATAACTGCATAATATGGGTAATAATGCAAGTTACATTGATAATAATATAAGTAATAAGTATAATTATTACAGTTCTAGCGATAATAACTGCATTATATGGGTAATAATGCATATTATATTGCTAATAATATAAGTAATAAGTATAATTATTACAGTTGAGCGATAATAACTGCATTATATGGGTAATAATACATGTCATGTTGATAATATCGGGAGTAATAAGTATAATTATTATAGTTCTAGCGATAATAATAGTAAAATATGGCTAATAGTGCATGTTATATCGATAATAATAAAAGTAATAAGTATGTTTATTATAGTTCTATCGATAATAACTGCATAATATGGGTAATAATGCATGTTATATTGATAATATCGGGAGTAATAAGTATAATTATTATAGTTCTAGCGATTATAACTGCATAATATGGGTAATAATGCATGTTATATTGATAATATCGGGAGTAATAAGTATATTTATGATAGTTCTAGCGATAATAACTGCATAATATGGGTAACAATGCAAGTTACATTGATAATAATATAAGTAATAAGTATAATTATTACAGTTCTAGCGATAATAACTGCATTATATGGGTAATAATGCACGTTATATTGCTAATAATATAAGTAATAAGTATAATTATTACAGATGAGCGATAATAACTGCATTATATGGGTAATAATACATGTTATGTTGATAATATCGGGAGTAATAAGTATAATTATTACAGTTCTAGCGATAATAACTGCATTATATGCGTAATAATGCATGTTATATTGATAATATCGGGAGTAATAAGTATAATTATTATAGTTCTAGCGATTATAACTGCATAATATGGGTAATAATGCATGTTATATTGATAATATCGGGAGTAATAAGTATAATTATTATAGTTCTAGCGATAATAATAGTAAAATATGGCTAATAGTGCATGTTATATTGATAATAATAAAAGAAATAAGTATGTTTATTATAGTTCTATCGATAATAACTGCATAATATGGGTAATTATGCATGTTATATTGATAATATCGGGAGTAATAAGTATAATTATTATAGTTCTAGCGATAATAACTGCATAATATGGGTAATAATGCATGTTGCATTGAAAATAATATAAGTAATAAGTATAATTATTACAGTTCTAGCGATAATAATTGCACTATATGGGTAATAATGCATGTTATATTGATAATATCGGGAGTAATAAGTATAATTATTATAGTTCTAGCGATAATAATAGTAAAATATGGCTAATAGTGCATGTTATATTGATAATAATAAAAGTAATAAGTATATTTATTATAGTTCTATCAATAATAACTGCATAATATGGGTAATAATGCACGTTATATTGCTAACAATATAAGTAATAAGTATAATTATTACAGTTCTTGCGATAATAATTGCCCTATATGGGTAATAATGCATGTTATGTTGATAATATCGGGAGTGATAAGTATAATTATTATAGTTCTAGCGATATTAATAGTAAAATATGGCTAATAGTGCATGTTATATTGATAATAATAAAAGTAATAAGTATATTTATTAGAGTTCTATCGATAATAACTGCATAATATGGGTAATAATGTATGTTATATTGATGATAATAAAAGTAATACGTATGTTTATTATAGTTCTAGCGATAATAACTGCATAATATGGGTAATAATGCATGTTATATTGATAATAATACAAGTAATAAGTATAATTATTACAGTTCTAGCGATAATAACTGCATAATATGGGTAATAATGCATGTTACATTGAAAATAATATAAGTAATAAGTATAATTATTACAGTTCTACGGATAATAATTGCACTATATGGGTAATAATGCATGTTATATTGATAATATCGGGAGTAATAAGTATAATTATTATAGTTCTAGCGATAATAATAGTAAAATATGGCTAATAGTGCATGTTATATTGATAATAATAAAAGTAATAAGTATATTTATTATAGTTCTATCAATAATAACTGCATAATATGGGTAATAATGCACGTTATATTGCTAACAATATAAGTAATAAGTATAATTATTACAGTTCTTGCGATAATAATTGCACTATATGGGTAATAATGCATGTTATATTGATAATATCGGGAGTGATAAGTATAATTATTATAGTTCTAGCGATTATAACTGCATAATATGGGTAATAATGCATGTTATATTGATAATTATATAAATAATAAGTATAATTATTACAGTTCTAGCGATAATAACTGCATTATATGGGTAATAATGGATGTTATATTGATAATATCGGGAGTAATAAGTATATTTATTATAGTTCCAGCGATAATAACTGCATAATATAGGTAATAATGCATGTTATATTGATAATAATAAAAGTACTAAGTATATTTATTATAGTTCTATCAATAATAACTGCATAATATGGGTATTAATGCACGTTATATTGCAAATAATATAAGTAATAAGTATAATTATTACAGTTCTAGCGATAATATCTGCATAATATAGGTAATAATGCATGTTATATTGATAATAATAAAAGTAATAAGTATATTTATTATAGTTCTAGCGATAATAACTGCATAATATGGGTAATAATGCATGTTATATTGATAATATCGGGAGTAATAAGTGTAATTATTACAGTTCTAGCGATAATAACTGCATTATATGGGTAATAATGCATGTTATATTGATAATAATAAAGGTAATAAGTATATTTATTACAGTTCTATCGATAATAAATGCATAGTATGGGTAATAATGCATGTTATATTGATGATAATAAAAGTAGTAAGTATATTTATTATAGTTCTAGCGATTATAACTGCATAATATGGGTAATAATGCATGTTATATTGATAATATCGGGAGTAATAAGTATATTTATTATAGTTCTAGCGATAATAACTGCATAATATAGGTAGTGATGCATGTTGTATTGATAATAATAAAAGTAATAAGTATATTTATTATAGTTCTAGCGATTATAACTGCATAATATGGGTAATAATGCATGTTATATTGATAATAATATAAGTAATAAGTATAATTATTACAGTTCTAGCGATAATAACTCCATTATATGGGTAATAATGCATGTTATATTGATGATAATAAAAGTAGTAAGTATATTTATTATAGTTCTAGCGATTATAACTGCATAATATGGGTAATAATGCATGTTATATTGATAATTATATAAGTAATAAGTATAATTATTACAGTTCTAGCGATAATAACTGCATTATATGGGTAATAATGGATGTTATATTGATAATATCGGGAGTAATAAGTATATTTATTATAGTTCTAGCGATAATAACTGCACAATATAGGTAATAATGCATGTTATATTGATAATAATAAAAGTAATAAGTATATTTATTATAGTTCTATCAATAATAACTGCATAATATGGGTAATAATGCACGTTATATTGCTAATAATATACGTAATAAGTGTAATTATTACAGTTCTAGCGATAATAACTGCATTATATGGGTAATAATGCATGTTATATTGATAATAATAAAAGTAATAAGCATATTTATTACAGTTCTATCGATAATAACTGCATAATATGGGTAATAATGCATGTTATATTGATGATAATAAAAGTAATACGTATGTTTATTATAGTTCTAGCGATAATAACTGCATAATATGGGTAATAATGCATGTTATATTGATAATAATACAAGTAATAAGTATAATTATTACAGTTCTAGCGATAATAACTGCATTATATGGGTAATAATGGATGTTATATTGATAATATCGGGAGTAATAAGTATATTTATTATAGTTCCAGCGATAATAACTGCATAATATAGGTAATAATGCATGTTATATTGATAATAATAAAAGTACTAAGTATATTTATTATAGTTCTATCAATAATAACTGCATAATATGGGTAATAATGCAAGTTACATTGATAATAATATAAGTAATAAGTATAATTATTACAGTTCTAGCGATAATAACTGCATTATATGGGTAATAATGCATATTATATTGCTAATAATATAAGTAATAAGTATAATTATTACAGTTGAGCGATAATAACTGCATTATATGGGTAATAATACATGTTATGTTGATAATATCGGGAGTAATAAGTATAATTATTATAGTTCTAGCGATAATAATAGTAAAATATGGCTAATAGTGCATGTTATATCGATAATAATAAAAGTAATAAGTATGTTTATTATAGTTCTATCGATAATAACTGCATAATATGGGTAATAATGCATGTTATATTGATAATAATATAAGTAATAAGTATAATTATTACAGTTCTAGCGATAATAACTCCATTATATGGGTAATAATGCATGTTATATTGATGATAATAAAAGTAGTAAGTATATTTATTATAGTTCTAGCGATTATAACTGCATAATATGGGTAATAATGCATGTTATATTGATAATTATATAAGTAATAAGTATAATTATTACAGTTCTAGCGATAATAACTGCATTATATGGGTAATAATGGATGTTATATTGATAATATCGGGAGTAATAAGTATATTTATTATAGTTCTAGCGATAATAACTGCACAATATAGGTAATAATGCATGTTATATTGATAATAATAAAAGTAATAAGTATATTTATTATAGTTCTATCAATAATAACTGCATAATATGGGTAATAATGCACGTTATATTGCTAATAATATACGTAATAAGTGTAATTATTACAGTTCTAGCGATAATAACTGCATTATATGGGTAATAATGCATGTTATATTGATAATAATAAAAGTAATAAGTATATTTATTACAGTTCTATCGATAATAACTGCATAATATGGGTAATAATGCATGTTATATTGATGATAATAAAAGTAATACGTATGTTTATTATAGTTCTAGCGATAATAACTGCATAATATGGGTAATAATGCATGTTATATTGATAATAATACAAGTAATAAGTATAATTATTACAGTTCTAGCGATAATAACTGCATTATATGGGTAATAATGGATGTTATATTGATAATATCGGCAGTAATAAGTATATTTATTATAGTTCCAGCGATAATAACTGCATAATATAGGTAATAATGCATGTTATATTGATAATAATAAAAGTACTAAGTATATTTATTATAGTTCTATCAATAATAACTGCATAATATGGGTAATAATGCAAGTTACATTGATAATAATATAAGTAATAAGTATAATTATTACAGTTCTAGCGATAATAACTGCATTATATGGGTAATAATGCATATTATATTGCTAATAATATAAGTAATAAGTATAATTATTACAGTTGAGCGATAATAACTGCATTATATGGGTAATAATACATGTTATGTTGATAATATCGGGAGTAATAAGTATAATTATTATAGTTCTAGCGATAATAATAGTAAAATATGGCTAATAGTGCATGTTATATCGATAATAATAAAAGTAATAAGTATGTTTATTATAGTTCTATCGATAATAACTGCATAATATGGGTAATAATGCATGTTATATTGATAATATCGGGAGTAATAAGTATAATTATTATAGTTCTAGCGATTATAACTGCATAATATGGGTAATAATGCATGTTATATTGATAATATCGGGAGTAATAAGTATATTTATGATAGTTCTAGCGATAATAACTGCATAATATGGGTAACAATGCAAGTTACATTGATAATAATATAAGTAATAAGTATAATTATTACAGTTCTAGCGATAATAACTGCATTATATGGGTAATAATGCACGTTATATTGCTAATAATATAAGTAATAAGTATAATTATTACAGATGAGCGATAATAACTGCATTATATGGGTAATAATACATGTTATGTTGATAATATCGGGAGTAATAAGTATAATTATTACAGTTCTAGCGATAATAACTGCATTATATGCGTAATAATGCATGTTATATTGATAATATCGGGAGTAATAAGTATAATTATTATAGTTCTAGCGATTATAACTGCATAATATGGGTAATAATGCATGTTATATTGATAATATCGGGAGTAATAAGTATAATTATTATAGTTCTAGCGATAATAATAGTAAAATATGGCTAATAGTGCATGTTATATTGATAATAATAAAAGAAATAAGTATGTTTATTATAGTTCTATCGATAATAACTGCATAATATGGGTAATTATGCATGTTATATTGATAATATCGGGAGTAATAAGTATAATTATTATAGTTCTAGCGATAATAACTGCATAATATGGGTAATAATGCATGTTGCATTGAAAATAATATAAGTAATAAGTATAATTATTACAGTTCTAGCGATAATAATTGCACTATAAGGGTAATAATGCATGTTATATTGATAATATCGGGAGTAATAAGTATAATTATTATAGTTCTAGCGATAATAATAGTAAAATATGGCTAATAGTGCATGTTATATTGATAATAATAAAAGTAATAAGTATATTTATTATAGTTCTATCAATAATAACTGCATAATATGGGTAATAATGCACGTTATATTGCTAACAATATAAGTAATAAGTATAATTATTACAGTTCTTGCGATAATAATTGCCCTATATGGGTAATAATGCATGTTATGTTGATAATATCGGGAGTGATAAGTATAATTATTATAGTTCTAGCGATATTAATAGTAAAATATGGCTAATAGTGCATGTTATATTGATAATAATAAAAGTAATAAGTATATTTATTAGAGTTCTATCGATAATAACTGCATAATATGGGTAATAATGTATGTTATATTGATGATAATAAAAGTAATACGTATGTTTATTATAGTTCTAGCGATAATAACTGCATAATATGGGTAATAATGCATGTTATATTGATAATAATACAAGTAATAAGTATAATTATTACAGTTCTAGCGATAATAACTGCATAATATGGGTAATAATGCATGTTACATTGAAAATAATATAAGTAATAAGTATAATTATTACAGTTCTAGCGATAATAATTGCACTATATGGGTAATAATGCATGTTATATTGATAATATCGGGAGTAATAAGTATAATTATTATAGTTCTAGCGATAATAATAGTAAAATATGGCTAATAGTGCATGTTATATTGATAATAATAAAAGTAATAAGTATATTTATTATAGTTCTATCAATAATAACTGCATAATATGGGTAATAATGCACGTTATATTGCTAACAATATAAGTAATAAGTATAATTATTACAGTTCTTGCGATAATAATTGCACTATATGGGTAATAATGCATGTTATATTGATAATATCGGGAGTGATAAGTATAATTATTATAGTTCTAGCGATTATAACTGCATAATATGGGTAATAATGCATGTTATATTGATAATTATATAAATAATAAGTATAATTATTACAGTTCTAGCGATAATAACTGCATTATATGGGTAATAATGGATGTTATATTGATAATATCGGGAGTAATAAGTATATTTATTATAGTTCCAGCGATAATAACTGCATAATATAGGTAATAATGCATGTTATATTGATAATAATAAAAGTACTAAGTATATTTATTATAGTTCTATCAATAATAACTGCATAATATGGGTATTAATGCACGTTATATTGCAAATAATATAAGTAATAAGTATAATTATTACAGTTCTAGCGATAATATCTGCATAATATAGGTAATAATGCATGTTATATTGATAATAATAAAAGTAATAAGTATATTTATTATAGTTCTAGCGATAATAACTGCATAATATGGGTAATAATGCATGTTATATTGATAATATCGGGAGTAATAAGTGTAATTATTACAGTTCTAGCGATAATAACTGCATAATATGGGTAATAATGCATGTTATATTGATAATATCGGGAGTAATAAGTGTAATTATTACAGTTCTAGCGATAATAACTGCATTATATGGGTAATAATGCATGTTATATTGATAATAATAAAAGTAATAAGTATATTTATTACAGTTCTATCGATAATAAATGCATAGTATGGGTAATAATGCATGTTATATTGATGATAATAAAAGTAGTAAGTATATTTATTATAGTTCTAGCGATTATAACTGCATAATATGGGTAATAATGCATGTTATATTGATAATATCGGGAGTAATAAGTATATTTATTATAGTTCTAGCGATAATAACTGCATAATATAGGTAGTGATGCATGTTGTATTGATAATAATAAAAGTAATAAGTATATTTATTATAGTTCTAGCGATTATAACTGCATAATATGGGTAATAATGCATGTTATATTGATAATAATATAAGTAATAAGTATAATTATTACAGTTCTAGCGATAATAACTCCATTATATGGGTAATAATGCATGTTATATTGATGATAATAAAAGTAGTAAGTATATTTATTATAGTTCTAGCGATTATAACTGCATAATATGGGTAATAATGCATGTTATATTGATAATTATATAAGTAATAAGTATAATTATTACAGTTCTAGCGATAATAACTGCATTATATGGGTAATAATGGATGTTATATTGATAATATCGGGAGTAATAAGTATATTTATTATAGTTCTAGCGATAATAACTGCACAATATAGGTAATAATGCATGTTATATTGATAATAATAAAAGTAATAAGTATATTTATTATAGTTCTATCAATAATAACTGCATAATATGGGTAATAATGCACGTTATATTGCTAATAATATACGTAATAAGTGTAATTATTACAGTTCTAGCGATAATAACTGCATTATATGGGTAATAATGCATGTTATATTGATAATAATAAAAGTAATAAGCATATTTATTACAGTTCTATCGATAATAACTGCATAATATGGGTAATAATGCATGTTATATTGATGATAATAAAAGTAATACGTATGTTTATTATAGTTCTAGCGATAATAACTGCATAATATGGGTAATAATGCATGTTATATTGATAATAATACAAGTAATAAGTATAATTATTACAGTTCTAGCGATAATAACTGCATTATATGGGTAATAATGGATGTTATATTGATAATATCGGGAGTAATAAGTATATTTATTATAGTTCCAGCGATAATAACTGCATAATATAGGTAATAATGCATGTTATATTGATAATAATATAAGTAATAAGTATAATTATTACAGTTCTAGCGATAATAACTCCATTATATGGGTAATAATGCATGTTATATTGATGATAATAAAAGTAGTAAGTATATTTATTATAGTTCTAGCGATTATAACTGCATAATATGGGTAATAATGCATGTTATATTGATAATTATATAAGTAATAAGTATAATTATTACAGTTGAGCGATAATAACTGCATTATATGGGTAATAATACATGTTATGTTGATAATATCGGGAGTAATAAGTATAATTATTATAGTTCTAGCGATAATAATAGTAAAATATGGCTAATAGTGCATGTTATATCGATAATAATAAAAGTAATAAGTATGTTTATTATAGTTCTATCGATAATAACTGCATAATATGGGTAATAATGCATGTTATATTGATAATATCGGGAGTAATAAGTATAATTATTATAGTTCTAGCGATTATAACTGCATAATATGGGTAATAATGCATGTTATATTGATAATATCGGGAGTAATAAGTATATTTATGATAGTTCTAGCGATAATAACTGCATAATATGGGTAACAATGCAAGTTACATTGATAATAATATAAGTAATAAGTATAATTATTACAGTTCTAGCGATAATAACTGCATTATATGGGTAATAATGCACGTTATATTGCTAATAATATAAGTAATAAGTATAATTATTACAGATGAGCGATAATAACTGCATTATATGGGTAATAATACATGTTATGTTGATAATATCGGGAGTAATAAGTATAATTATTACAGTTCTAGCGATAATAACTGCATTATATGCGTAATAATGCATGTTATATTGATAATATCGGGAGTAATAAGTATAATTATTATAGTTCTAGCGATTATAACTGCATAATATGGGTAATAATGCATGTTATATTGATAATATCGGGAGTAATAAGTATAATTATTATAGTTCTAGCGATAATAATAGTAAAATATGGCTAATAGTGCATGTTATATTGATAATAATAAAAGAAATAAGTATGTTTATTATAGTTCTATCGATAATAACTGCATAATATGGGTAATTATGCATGTTATATTGATAATATCGGGAGTAATAAGTATAATTATTATAGTTCTAGCGATAATAACTGCATAATATGGGTAATAATGCATGTTGCATTGAAAATAATATAAGTAATAAGTATAATTATTACAGTTCTAGCGATAATAATTGCACTATATGGGTAATAATGCATGTTATATTGATAATATCGGGAGTAATAAGTATAATTATTATAGTTCTAGCGATAATAATAGTAAAATATGGCTAATAGTGCATGTTATATTGATAATAATAAAAGTAATAAGTATATTTATTATAGTTCTATCAATAATAACTGCATAATATGGGTAATAATGCACGTTATATTGCTAACAATATAAGTAATAAGTATAATTATTACAGTTCTTGCGATAATAATTGCCCTATATGGGTAATAATGCATGTTATGTTGATAATATCGGGAGTGATAAGTATAATTATTATAGTTCTAGCGATATTAATAGTAAAATATGGCTAATAGTGCATGTTATATTGATAATAATAAAAGTAATAAGTATATTTATTAGAGTTCTATCGATAATAACTGCATAATATGGGTAATAATGTATGTTATATTGATGATAATAAAAGTAATACGTATGTTTATTATAGTTCTAGCGATAATAACTGCATAATATGGGTAATAATGCATGTTATATTGATAATAATACAAGTAATAAGTATAATTATTACAGTTCTAGCGATAATAACTGCATAATATGGGTAATAATGCATGTTACATTGAAAATAATATAAGTAATAAGTATAATTATTACAGTTCTAGCGATAATAATTGCACTATATGGGTAATAATGCATGTTATATTGATAATATCGGGAGTAATAAGTATAATTATTATAGTTCTAGCGATAATAATAGTAAAATATGGCTAATAGTGCATGTTATATTGATAATAATAAAAGTAATAAGTATATTTATTATAGTTCTATCAATAATAACTGCATAATATGGGTAATAATGCACGTTATATTGCTAACAATATAAGTAATAAGTATAATTATTACAGTTCTTGCGATAATAATTGCACTATATGGGTAATAATGCATGTTATATTGATAATATCGGGAGTGATAAGTATAATTATTATAGTTCTAGCGATTATAACTGCATAATATGGGTAATAATGCATGTTATATTGATAATTATATAAATAATAAGTATAATTATTACAGTTCTAGCGATAATAACTGCATTATATGGGTAATAATGGATGTTATATTGATAATATCGGGAGTAATAAGTATATTTATTATAGTTCCAGCGATAATAACTGCATAATATAGGTAATAATGCATGTTATATTGATAATAATAAAAGTACTAAGTATATTTATTATAGTTCTATCAATAATAACTGCATAATATGGGTATTAATGCACGTTATATTGCAAATAATATAAGTAATAAGTATAATTATTACAGTTCTAGCGATAATATCTGCATAATATAGGTAATAATGCATGTTATATTGATAATAATAAAAGTAATAAGTATATTTATTATAGTTCTAGCGATAATAACTGCATAATATGGGTAATAATGCATGTTATATTGATAATATCGGGAGTAATAAGTGTAATTATTACAGTTCTAGCGATAATAACTGCATTATATGGGTAATAATGCATGTTATATTGATAATAATAAAAGTAATAAGTATATTTATTACAGTTCTATCGATAATAAATGCATAGTATGGGTAATAATGCATGTTATATTGATGATAATAAAAGTAGTAAGTATATTTATTATAGTTCTAGCGATTATAACTGCATAATATGGGTAATAATGCATGTTATATTGATAATATCGGGAGTAATAAGTATATTTATTATAGTTCTAGCGATAATAACTGCATAATATAGGTAGTGATGCATGTTGTATTGATAATAATAAAAGTAATAAGTATATTTATTATAGTTCTAGCGATTATAACTGCATAATATGGGTAATAATGCATGTTATATTGATAATAATATAAGTAATAAGTATAATTATTACAGTTCTAGCGATAATAACTCCATTATATGGGTAATAATGCATGTTATATTGATGATAATAAAAGTAGTAAGTATATTTATTATAGTTCTAGCGATTATAACTGCATAATATGGGTAATAATGCATGTTATATTGATAATTATATAAGTAATAAGTATAATTATTACAGTTCTAGCGATAATAACTGCATTATATGGGTAATAATGGATGTTATATTGATAATATCGGGAGTAATAAGTATATTTATTATAGTTCTAGCGATAATAACTGCACAATATAGGTAATAATGCATGTTATATTGATAATAATAAAAGTAATAAGTATATTTATTATAGTTCTATCAATAATAACTGCATAATATGGGTAATAATGCACGTTATATTGCTAATAATATACGTAATAAGTGTAATTATTACAGTTCTAGCGATAATAACTGCATTATATGGGTAATAATGCATGTTATACTGATAATAATAAAAGTAATAAGCATATTTATTACAGTTCTATCGATAATAACTGCATAATATGGGTAATAATGCATGTTATATTGATGATAATAAAAGTAATACGTATGTTTATTATAGTTCTAGCGATAATAACTGCATAATATGGGTAATAATGCATGTTATATTGATAATAATACAAGTAATAAGTATAATTATTACAGTTCTAGCGATAATAACTGCATTATATGGGTAATAATGGATGTTATATTGATAATATCGGGAGTAATAAGTATATTTATTATAGTTCCAGCGATAATAACTGCATAATATAGGTAATAATGCATGTTATATTGATAATAATAAAAGTACTAAGTATATTTATTATAGTTCTATCAATAATAACTGCATAATATGGGTAATAATGCAAGTTACATTGATAATAATATAAGTAATAAGTATAATTATTACAGTTCTAGCGATAATAACTGCATTATATGGGTAATAATGCATATTATATTGCTAATAATATAAGTAATAAGTATAATTATTACAGTTGAGCGATAATAACTGCATTATATGGGTAATAATACATGTTATGTTGATAATATCGGGAGTAATAAGTATAATTATTATAGTTCTAGCGATAATAATAGTAAAATATGGCTAATAGTGCATGTTATATCGATAATAATAAAAGTAATAAGTATGTTTATTATAGTTCTATCGATAATAACTGCATAATATGGGTAATAATGCATGTTATATTGATAATAATATAAGTAATAAGTATAATTATTACAGTTCTAGCGATAATAACTCCATTATATGGGTAATAATGCATGTTATATTGATGATAATAAAAGTAGTAAGTATATTTATTATAGTTCTAGCGATTATAACTGCATAATATGGGTAATAATGCATGTTATATTGATAATTATATAAGTAATAAGTATAATTATTACAGTTCTAGCGATAATAACTGCATTATATGGGTAATAATGGATGTTATATTGATAATATCGGGAGTAATAAGTATATTTATTATAGTTCTAGCGATAATAACTGCACAATATAGGTAATAATGCATGTTATATTGATAATAATAAAAGTAATAAGTATATTTATTATAGTTCTATCAATAATAACTGCATAATATGGGTAATAATGCACGTTATATTGCTAATAATATACGTAATAAGTGTAATTATTACAGTTCTAGCGATAATAACTGCATTATATGGGTAATAATGCATGTTATATTGATAATAATAAAAGTAATAAGTATATTTATTACAGTTCTATCGATAATAACTGCATAATATGGGTAATAATGCATGTTATATTGATGATAATAAAAGTAATACGTATGTTTATTATAGTTCTAGCGATAATAACTGCATAATATGGGTAATAATGCATGTTATATTGATAATAATACAAGTAATAAGTATAATTATTACAGTTCTAGCGATAATAACTGCATTATATGGGTAATAATGGATGTTATATTGATAATATCGGCAGTAATAAGTATATTTATTATAGTTCCAGCGATAATAACTGCATAATATAGGTAATAATGCATGTTATATTGATAATAATAAAAGTACTAAGTATATTTATTATAGTTCTATCAATAATAACTGCATAATATGGGTAATAATGCAAGTTACATTGATAATAATATAAGTAATAAGTATAATTATTACAGTTCTAGCGATAATAACTGCATTATATGGGTAATAATGCATATTATATTGCTAATAATATAAGTAATAAGTATAATTATTACAGTTGAGCGATAATAACTGCATTATATGGGTAATAATACATGTTATGTTGATAATATCGGGAGTAATAAGTATAATTATTATAGTTCTAGCGATAATAATAGTAAAATATGGCTAATAGTGCATGTTATATCGATAATAATAAAAGTAATAAGTATGTTTATTATAGTTCTATCGATAATAACTGCATAATATGGGTAATAATGCATGTTATATTGATAATATCGGGAGTAATAAGTATAATTATTATAGTTCTAGCGATTATAACTGCATAATATGGGTAATAATGCATGTTATATTGATAATATCGGGAGTAATAAGTATATTTATGATAGTTCTAGCGATAATAACTGCATAATATGGGTAACAATGCAAGTTACATTGATAATAATATAAGTAATAAGTATAATTATTACAGTTCTAGCGATAATAACTGCATTATATGGATAATAATGCACGTTATATTGCTAATAATATAAGTAATAAGTATAATTATTACAGATGAGCGATAATAACTGCATTATATGGGTAATAATACATGTTATGTTGATAATATCGGGAGTAATAAGTATAATTATTATAGTTCTAGCGATAATAATAGTAAAATATGGCTAATAGTGCATGTTATATTGATAATAATAAAAGTAATAAGTATGTTTATTATAGTTCTATCGATAATAACTGCATAATATGGGTAATAATGCACGTTATATTGCTAATAATATACGTAATAAGTGTAATTATTACAGTTCTAGCGATAATAACTGCATAATATGGGTAATAATGCATGTTATATTGATAATATCGGGAGTAATAAGTGTAATTATTACAGTTCTAGCGATAATAACTGCATTATATGGGTAATAATGCATGTTATATTGATAATAATAAAAGTAATAAGTATATTTATTACAGTTCTATCGATAATAAATGCATAGTATGGGTAATAATGCATGTTATATTGATGATAATAAAAGTAGTAAGTATATTTATTATAGTTCTAGCGATTATAACTGCATAATATGGGTAATAATGCATGTTATATTGATAATATCGGGAGTAATAAGTATATTTATTATAGTTCTAGCGATAATAACTGCATAATATAGGTAGTGATGCATGTTGTATTGATAATAATAAAAGTAATAAGTATATTTATTATAGTTCTAGCGATTATAACTGCATAATATGGGTAATAATGCATGTTATATTGATAATAATATAAGTAATAAGTATAATTATTACAGTTCTAGCGATAATAACTCCATTATATGGGTAATAATGCATGTTATATTGATGATAATAAAAGTAGTAAGTATATTTATTATAGTTCTAGCGATTATAACTGCATAATATGGGTAATAATGCATGTTATATTGATAATTATATAAGTAATAAGTATAATTATTACAGTTCTAGCGATAATAACTGCATTATATGGGTAATAATGGATGTTATATTGATAATATCGGGAGTAATAAGTATATTTATTATAGTTCTAGCGATAATAACTGCACAATATAGGTAATAATGCATGTTATATTGATAATAATAAAAGTAATAAGTATATTTATTATAGTTCTATCAATAATAACTGCATAATATGGGTAATAATGCACGTTATATTGCTAATAATATACGTAATAAGTGTAATTATTACAGTTCTAGCGATAATAACTGCATTATATGGGTAATAATGCATGTTATACTGATAATAATAAAAGTAATAAGCATATTTATTACAGTTCTATCGATAATAACTGCATAATATGGGTAATAATGCATGTTATATTGATGATAATAAAAGTAATACGTATGTTTATTATAGTTCTAGCGATAATAACTGCATAATATGGGTAATAATGCATGTTATATTGATAATAATACAAGTAATAAGTATAATTATTACAGTTCTAGCGATAATAACTGCATTATATGGGTAATAATGGATGTTATATTGATAATATCGGGAGTAATAAGTATATTTATTATAGTTCCAGCGATAATAACTGCATAATATAGGTAATAATGCATGTTATATTGATAATAATAAAAGTACTAAGTATATTTATTATAGTTCTATCAATAATAACTGCATAATATGGGTAATAATGCAAGTTACATTGATAATAATATAAGTAATAAGTATAATTATTACAGTTCTAGCGATAATAACTGCATTATATGGGTAATAATGCATATTATATTGCTAATAATATAAGTAATAAGTATAATTATTACAGTTGAGCGATAATAACTGCATTATATGGGTAATAATACATGTTATGTTGATAATATCGGGAGTAATAAGTATAATTATTATAGTTCTAGCGATAATAATAGTAAAATATGGCTAATAGTGCATGTTATATCGATAATAATAAAAGTAATAAGTATGTTTATTATAGTTCTATCGATAATAACTGCATAATATGGGTAATAATGCATGTTATATTGATAATAATATAAGTAATAAGTATAATTATTACAGTTCTAGCGATAATAACTCCATTATATGGGTAATAATGCATGTTATATTGATGATAATAAAAGTAGTAAGTATATTTATTATAGTTCTAGCGATTATAACTGCATAATATGGGTAATAATGCATGTTATATTGATAATTATATAAGTAATAAGTATAATTATTACAGTTCTAGCGATAATAACTGCATTATATGGGTAATAATGGATGTTATATTGATAATATCGGGAGTAATAAGTATATTTATTATAGTTCTAGCGATAATAACTGCACAATATAGGTAATAATGCATGTTATATTGATAATAATAAAAGTAATAAGTATATTTATTATAGTTCTATCAATAATAACTGCATAATATGGGTAATAATGCACGTTATATTGCTAATAATATACGTAATAAGTGTAATTATTACAGTTCTAGCGATAATAACTGCATTATATGGGTAATAATGCATGTTATATTGATAATAATAAAAGTAATAAGTATATTTATTACAGTTCTATCGATAATAACTGCATAATATGGGTAATAATGCATGTTATATTGATGATAATAAAAGTAATACGTATGTTTATTATAGTTCTAGCGATAATAACTGCATAATATGGGTAATAATGCATGTTATATTGATAATAATACAAGTAATAAGTATAATTATTACAGTTCTAGCGATAATAACTGCATTATATGGGTAATAATGGATGTTATATTGATAATATCGGCAGTAATAAGTATATTTATTATAGTTCCAGCGATAATAACTGCATAATATAGGTAATAATGCATGTTATATTGATAATAATAAAAGTACTAAGTATATTTATTATAGTTCTATCAATAATAACTGCATAATATGGGTAATAATGCAAGTTACATTGATAATAATATAAGTAATAAGTATAATTATTACAGTTCTAGCGATAATAACTGCATTATATGGGTAATAATGCATATTATATTGCTAATAATATAAGTAATAAGTATAATTATTACAGTTGAGCGATAATAACTGCATTATATGGGTAATAATACATGTTATGTTGATAATATCGGGAGTAATAAGTATAATTATTATAGTTCTAGCGATAATAATAGTAAAATATGGCTAATAGTGCATGTTATATCGATAATAATAAAAGTAATAAGTATGTTTATTATAGTTCTATCGATAATAACTGCATAATATGGGTAATAATGCATGTTATATTGATAATATCGGGAGTAATAAGTATAATTATTATAGTTCTAGCGATTATAACTGCATAATATGGGTAATAATGCATGTTATATTGATAATATCGGGAGTAATAAGTATATTTATGATAGTTCTAGCGATAATAACTGCATAATATGGGTAACAATGCAAGTTACATTGATAATAATATAAGTAATAAGTATAATTATTACAGTTCTAGCGATAATAACTGCATTATATGGGTAATAATGCACGTTATATTGCTAATAATATAAGTAATAAGTATAATTATTACAGATGAGCGATAATAACTGCATTATATGGGTAATAATACATGTTATGTTGATAATATCGGGAGTAATAAGTATAATTATTATAGTTCTAGCGATAATAATAGTAAAATATGGCTAATAGTGCATGTTATATTGATAATAATAAAAGTAATAAGTATATTTATTACAGTTCTATCGATAATAAATGCATAGTATGGGTAATAATGCATGTTATATTGATGATAATAAAAGTAATACGTATATTTATTATAGTTCTAGCGATAATAACTGCATTATATGGGTAATAATGCATGTTATATTGATAATATCGGGAGTAATAAGTATATTTATTATAGTTCGAGCGATAATAACTGCATAATACAGGTAATGATGCATGTTATATTGATAATAATAAAAGAAGTAAGTATATTTATTATAGTTCTATCAATAATAACTGCATAATATGGGTAACAATGCACGTTATATTGCTAACAATATAAGTAATAAGTATAATTATTACAGTTCTAGCGATAATAATTGCACTATATGGGTAATAATGCATGTTATATTGATAATATCGGGAGTAATAAGTATATTTATTACAGTTCTATCGATAATAACTGCATAATATGGGTAATAATGCATGTTATATTGATAATTATATAAGTAATAAGTATAATTATTACAGTTCTAGCGATAATAACTGCATTATATGGGTAATAATGGATGTTATATTGATAATATCGGGAGTAATAAGTATATTTATTACAGTTCTATCGATAATAACTGCATAATATGGGTAATAATGCATGTTATATTGATAATATTGGGAGTAATAAGTACAATTATTATAGTTCTATCGAAAATAACTGCATAATATAGGTAATAATGCATGTTATATTGATGATAATAAAAGTAGTAAGTATATTTATTATAGTTCTAGCGATTATAACTGCATAATATGGGTAATAATGCATGTTATATTGAGAATAATATAAGTAATAAGTATAATTATTACAGTTCTAGCGATAATAACTGCATTATATGCGTAATAATGCATGTTATATTGATAATATCGGGAGTAATAAGTATATTTATTATAGTTCTATCGATAATAACTGCATAATATGGGTAATAATGCATGTTATATTGATAATATTGGGAGTAATAAGTATAATTATTATAGTTCTATCGAAAATAACTGCATAATATAGGTAATAATGCATGTTATATTGATGATAATAAAAGTAGTAAGTATATTTATTATAGTTCTAGCGATTATAACTGCATAATATGGGTAATAATGCATGTTATATTGAGAATAATATAAGTAATAAGTATAATTATTACAGTTCTAGCGATAATAACTGCATTATATGCGTAATAATGCATGTTATATTGATAATATCGGGAGTAATAAGTATATTTATTATAGTTCTAGCGAATATAACTGCATAGTATGGGTAATAATGCATGTTACATTGATAATAATATAAGTAATAAGTATAAATATTACAGTTCTAGCGATAATAACTGCATTATATGGGTAATAATGCACGTTATATTGATAATATCGGGAGTAATAAGTATAATTATTATAGTTCTAGCGATAATAATAGTAAAATATGGCTAATAGTGCATGTTATATTGATAATAATAAAAGTAATAAGTATGTTTATTATAGTTCTATCGATAATAACTGCATAATATGGGTAATAATGCATGTTATATTGATAATATCGGGAGTAATAAGTATAATTATTATAGTTCTAGCGATAATAACTGCATAATATGCGTAATAATGCATGTTACATTGAAAATAATATAAGTAATAAGTATAATTATTACAGTTCTAGCGATAATAATTGCACTATATGGGTAATAATGCATGTTATATTGATAATATCGGGAGTAATAAGTATTATTATTATAGTTCTAGCGATTATAACTGCATAATATGGGTAATAATGCATGTTATATTGATGATAATAAAAGTAATACGTATATTTATTATAGTTCTAGCGATAATAACTGCATAATATGGGTAATAATGCATGTTATATTGATAATAATATAAGTAATAAGTATAATTATTACAGTTCTAGCGATAATAACTGCATTATATGCGTAATAATGCATGTTATATTGATAATATCGGGAGTAATAAGTATAATTATTATAGTTCTAGCGATTATAACTGCATAATATGGGTAATAATGCATGTTATATTGATAATATCGGGAGTAATAAGTATAATTATTATAGTTCTAGCGATAATAATAGTAAAATATGGCTAATAGTGCATGTTATATTGATAATAATAAAAGAAATAAGTATGTTTATTATAGTTCTATCGATAATAACTGCATAATATGGGTAATTATGCATGTTATATTGATAATATCGGGAGTAATAAGTATAATTATTATAGTTCTAGCGATAATAACTGCATAATATGGGTAATAATGCATGTTGCATTGAAAATAATATAAGTAATAAGTATAATTATTACAGTTCTAGCGATAATAATTGCACTATATGGGTAATAATGCATGTTATATTGATAATATCGGGAGTAATAAGTATAATTATTATAGTTCTAGCGATAATAATAGTAAAATATGGCTAATAGTGCATGTTATATTGATAATAATAAAAGTAATAAGTATATTTATTATAGTTCTATCAATAATAACTGCATAATATGGGTAATAATGCACGTTATATTGCTAACAATATAAGTAATAAGTATAATTATTACAGTTCTTGCGATAATAATTGCCCTATATGGGTAATAATGCATGTTATGTTGATAATATCGGGAGTGATAAGTATAATTATTATAGTTCTAGCGATAATAATAGTAAAATATGGCTAATAGTGCATGTTATATTGATAATAATAAAAGTAATAAGTATATTTATTACAGTTCTATCGATAATAACTGCATAATATGGGTAATAATGCATGTTATATTGATAATGTCGGGAGTAATAAGTACAATTATTATAGTTCTAGCGATAATAACTGCATAATATGGGTAATAATGCATGTTACATTCAAAATAATATAAGTAATAAGTATAATTATTACAGTTCTAGCGATAACAATTGCACTATATGGGTAATAATGCATGTTATATTGATAATATCGGGAGTAATAAGTATAATTATTATAGTTCTAGCGATAATAATAGTAAAATATGGCTAATAGTGCATGTTATATTGATAATAATAAAAGTAATAAGTATATTTATTATAGTTCTACCGATAATAACTGCATAATATGGGTTATAATGCATGTTATATTGATGATAATGAAAGTAGTAAGTATATTTATTATAGTTCTAGCGATTATAACTGCATAATATGGGTAATAATGCATGTTATATTGATAATTATATAAATAATAAGTATAATTATTACAGTTCTAGCGATAATAACTGCATTATATGGGTAATAATGGATGTTATATTGATAATATCGGGAGTAATAAGTATATTTATTATAGTTCCAGCGATAATAACTGCATAATATAGGTAATAATGCATGTTATATTGATAATAATAAAAGTACTAAGTATATTTATTATAGTTCTATCAATAATAACTGCATAATATGGGTAATAATGCACGTTATATTCCAAATAATATAAGTAATAAGTATAATTATTACAGTTCTAGCGATAATATCTGCATAATATAGGTAATAATGCATGTTATATTGATAATAATAAAAGTAATAAGTATATTTATTATAGTTCTAGCGATAATAACTGCATAATATGGGTAATAATGCAAGTTACATTGATAATAATATAAGTATTAAGTATAATTATTACAGTTCTAGCGACAATAACTGCATTATATGGGTAATAATGCATATTATATTGCTAATAATATAAGTAATAAGTATAATTATTACAGTTGAGCGATAATAACTGCACTATATGGGTAATAATACATGTTATGTTGATAATATCGGGAGTAATAAGTATAATTATTATAGTTCCAGCGATAATAACTGCATAATATGCGTAATAATGCATGTTACATTGAAAATAATATAAGTAATAAGTATAATTATTACAGTTCTAGTGATAATAATTGCACTATATGGGTAATAATGCATGTTATATTGATAATATCGGGAGTAATAAGTATTATTATTATAGTTCTAGCGATTATAACTGCATAATATGGGTAATAATGCATGTTATATTGATGATAATAAAAGTAATACGTATATTTATTATAGTTCTAGCGATAATAACTGCATAATATGGGTAATAATGCATGTTATATTGATAATAATATAAGTAATAAGTATAATTATTACAGTTCTAGCGATAATAACTGCATTATATGCGTAATAATGCATGTTATATTGATAATATCGGGAGTAATAAGTATAATTATTATAGTTCTAGCGATTATAACTGCATAATATGGGTAATAATGCATGTTATATTGATAATATCGGGAGTAATAAGTATAATTATTATAGTTCTAGCGATAATAATAGTAAAATATGGCTAATAGTGCATGTTATATTGATAATAATAAAAGAAATAAGTATGTTTATTATAGTTCTATCGATAATAACTGCATAATATGGGTAATTATGCATGTTATATTGATAATATCGGGAGTAATAAGTATAATTATTATAGTTCTAGCGATAATAACTGCATAATATGGGTAATAATGCATGTTGCATTGAAAATAATATAAGTAATAAGTATAATTATTACAGTTCTAGCGATAATAATTGCACTATATGGGTAATAATGCATGTTATATTGATAATATCGGGAGTAATAAGTATAATTATTATAGTTCTAGCGATAATAATAGTAAAATATGGCTAATAGTGCATGTTATATTGATAATAATAAAAGTAATAAGTATATTTATTATAGTTCTATCAATAATAACTGCATAATATGGGTAATAATGCACGTTATATTGCTAACAATATAAGTAATAAGTATAATTATTACAGTTCTTGCGATAATAATTGCCCTATATGGGTAATAATGCATGTTATGTTGATAATATCGGGAGTGATAAGTATAATTATTATAGTTCTAGCGATAATAATAGTAAAATATGGCTAATAGTGCATGTTATATTGATAATAATAAAAGTAATAAGTATATTTATTACAGTTCTATCGATAATAACTGCATAATATGGGTAATAATGCATGTTATATTGATAATGTCGGGAGTAATAAGTACAATTATTATAGTTCTAGCGATAATAACTGCATAATATGGGTAATAATGCATGTTACATTCAAAATAATATAAGTAATAAGTATAATTATTACAGTTCTAGCGATAACAATTGCACTATATGGGTAATAATGCATGTTATATTGATAATATCGGGAGTAATAAGTATAATTATTATAGTTCTAGCGATAATAATAGTAAAATATGGCTAATAGTGCATGTTATATTGATAATAATAAAAGTAATAAGTATATTTATTATAGTTCTACCGATAATAACTGCATAATATGGGTTATAATGCATGTTATATTGATGATAATGAAAGTAGTAAGTATATTTATTATAGTTCTAGCGATTATAACTGCATAATATGGGTAATAATGCATGTTATATTGATAATTATATAAATAATAAGTATAATTATTACAGTTCTAGCGATAATAACTGCATTATATGGGTAATAATGGATGTTATATTGATAATATCGGGAGTAATAAGTATATTTATTATAGTTCCAGCGATAATAACTGCATAATATAGGTAATAATGCATGTTATATTGATAATAATAAAAGTACTAAGTATATTTATTATAGTTCTATCAATAATAACTGCATAATATGGGTAATAATGCACGTTATATTCCAAATAATATAAGTAATAAGTATAATTATTACAGTTCTAGCGATAATATCTGCATAATATAGGTAATAATGCATGTTATATTGATAATAATAAAAGTAATAAGTATATTTATTATAGTTCTAGCGATAATAACTGCATAATATGGGTAATAATGCAAGTTACATTGATAATAATATAAGTATTAAGTATAATTATTACAGTTCTAGCGACAATAACTGCATTATATGGGTAATAATGCATATTATATTGCTAATAATATAAGTAATAAGTATAATTATTACAGTTGAGCGATAATAACTGCACTATATGGGTAATAATACATGTTATGTTGATAATATCGGGAGTAATAAGTATAATTATTATAGTTCCAGCGATAATAATAGTAAAATATGGCTAATAGTGCATGTTATATTGATAATAATAAAAGTAATAAGTATGTTTATTATAGTTCTATCGATAATAACTGCATAATATGGGTAATAATGCATGTTATATTGATAATATCGGGAGTAATAAGTATAATTATTATAGTTCTAGCGATTATAACTGCATAATATGGGTAATAATGCATGTTATATTGATAATATCGGGAGTAATAAGTATATTTATGATAATTCTAGCGATAATAACTGCATAATATGGGTAATAATGCAAGTTACATTGATAATAATATAAGTAATAAGTATAATTATTACAGTTCTAGCGATAATATCTGCATAATATAGGTAATAATGCATGTTATATTGATAATAATAAAAGTAATAAGTATATTTATTATAGTTCTAGCGATAATAACTGCATAATATGGGTAATAATGCAAGTTACATTGATAATAATATAAGTAATAAGTATAATTATTACAGTTCTAGCGACAATAACTGCATTATATGGGTAATAATGCATATTATATTGCTAATAATAAAAGTAATAAGTATAATTATTACAGTTGAGCGATAATAACTGCATTATATGGGTAATAATACATGTTATGTTGATAATATCGGGAGTAATAAGTATAATTATTATAGTTCCAGCGATAATAATAGTAAAATATGGCTAATAGTGCATGTTATATTGATAATAATAAAAGTAATAAGTATGTTCATTATAGTTCTATCGATAATAACTGCATAATATGGGTAATAATGCATGTTATATTGATAATATCGGGAGTAATAAGTATAATTATTATAGTTCTAGCGATTATAACTGCATAATATGGGTAATAATGCATGTTATATTGATAATATCGGGAGTAATAAGTATATTTATGATAGTTCTAGCGATAATAACTGCATAATATGGGTAATAATGCAAGTTACATTGATAATAGTATAAGTAATAAGTATAATTATTACAGTTCTAGCGATAATAACTGCATTATATGGGTAATAATGCACGTTATATTGCTAATGATATAAGTAATAAGTATAATTATTACAGATGAGCGATAATAACTGCATTATATGGGTAATAATACATGTTATGTTGATAATATCGGGAGTAATAAGTATAATTATTATAGTTCTAGCGATAATAATAGTAAAATATGGCTAATAGTGCATGTTATATTGATAATAATAAAAGTAATAAGTATGTTTATTATAGTTCTAGCGATAATAACTGCATAATATGGGTAATAATGCAAGTTACATTGATAATAATATAAGTAATAAGTATAATTATTACAGTTCTAGCGATAATAACTGCATTATATGGGTAATAATGCACGTTATATTGCTAATAATATAAGTAATAAGTATAATTATTACAGATGAGCGATAATAACTGCATTATATGGGTAATAATACATGTTATGTTGATAATATCGGGAGTAATAAGTATAATTATTATAGTTCTAGCGATAATAATAGTAAAATATGGCTAATAGTGCATGTTATATTGATAATAATAAAAGTAATAAGTATGTTTATTATAGTTCTATCGATAATAACTGCATAATATGGGTAATAATGCATGTTATATTGATAATATCGGGCGTAATAAGTATAATTATTATAGTTCTAGCGATAATAACTGCATAATATGCGTAATAATGCATGTTACATTGAAAATAATATAAGTAATAAGTATAATTATTACAGTTCTAGCGATAATAATTGCACTATATGGGTAATAATGCATGTTATATTGATAATATCGGGAGTAATAAGTATATTTATTACAGTTCTATCGATAATAACTGCATAATATGGGTAATAATGCATGTTATATTGATGATAATAAAAGTAATACGTATATTTATTATAGTTCTAGCGATAATAACTGCATAATATGGGTAATAATGCATGTTATATTGATAATAATATAAGTAATAAGTATATTTATTAGAGTTCTAGCGGTAATAACTGCATTATATGGGTAATAATGCATGTTATATTGATAATATCGGGAGTAATAAGTATATTTATTATAGTTCTATCGAAAATAACTGCATAATATAGGTAATAATGCATGTTATATTGATGATAATAAAAGTAGTAAGTATATTTATTATAGTTCTAGCGATTATAACTGCATAGTATGGGTAATAATGCATGTTATATTGAGAATAATATAAGTAATAAGTATAATTATTACAGTTCTAGCGATAATAACTGCATTATATGCGTAATAATGCATGTTATATTGATAATATCGGGAGTAATAAGTATAATTATTATAGTTCTAGCGATTATAACTGCATAATATGGGTAATAATGCATGTTATGTTGATAATATCGGGAGTAATAAGTATAATTATTATAGTTCTAGCGATAATAATAGTAAAATATGGCTAATAGTGCATGTTATATTGATAATAGTAAAAGTAATAAGTATGTTTATTATAGTTCTATCGATAATAACTGCATAATATGGGTAATAATGCATGTTATATTGATATTATCGGGAGTAATAAGTATAATTATTATAGTTCTAGCGATAATAACTGCATAATATGGGTAATAATGCATGTTGCATTGAAAATAATATAAGTAATAAGTATAATTATTACAGTTCTAGCGATAATAATTGCACTATATGGGTAATAATGCATGTTATATTGATAATATCGGGAGTAATAAGTATAATTATTACAGTTCTAGCGATAATAATAGTAAAATATGGCTAATTGTGCATGTTATATTGATAATAATAAAAGTAATAAGTATATTTATTATAGTTCTATCAATAATAACTGCATAATATGGGTAATAATGCACGTTATATTGCTAACAATATAAGTAATAAGTATAATTACTACAGTTCTTGCGATAATAATTGCGCTATATGGGTAATAATGCATGTTATATTGATAATATCGGGAGTGATAAGTATAATTATTACAGTTCTAGCGATAATAACTGCATTATATGGGTAATAATGCACGTTATATTGCTAATAATATAAGTAATAAGTATAATTATTACAGATGAGCGATAATAACTGCATTATATGGGTAATAATACATGTTATGTTGATAATATCGGGAGTAATAAGTATAATTATTATAGTTCTAGCGATAATAATAGTAAAATATGGCTAATAGTGCATGTTATATTGATAATAATAAAAGTAATAAGTATGTTTATTATAGTTCTATCGATAATAACTGCATAATATGGGTAATAATGCATGTTATATTGATAATATCGGGCGTAATAAGTATAATTATTATAGTTCTAGCGATAATAACTGCATAATATGCGTAATAATGCATGTTACATTGAAAATAATATAAGTAATAAGTATAATTATTACAGTTCTAGCGATAATAATTGCACTATATGGGTAATAATGCATGTTATATTGATAATATCGGGAGTAATAAGTATATTTATTACAGTTCTATCGATAATAACTGCATAATATGGGTAATAATGCATGTTATATTGATGATAATAAAAGTAATACGTATATTTATTATAGTTCTAGCGATAATAACTGCATAATATGGGTAATAATGCATGTTATATTGATAATAATATAAGTAATAAGTATATTTATTAGAGTTCTAGCGGTAATAACTGCATTATATGGGTAATAATGCATGTTATATTGATAATATCGGGAGTAATAAGTATATTTATTATAGTTCTATCGAAAATAACTGCATAATATAGGTAATAATGCATGTTATATTGATGATAATAAAAGTAGTAAGTATATTTATTATAGTTCTAGCGATTATAACTGCATAGTATGGGTAATAATGCATGTTATATTGAGAATAATATAAGTAATAAGTATAATTATTACAGTTCTAGCGATAATAACTGCATTATATGCGTAATAATGCATGTTATATTGATAATATCGGGAGTAATAAGTATAATTATTATAGTTCTAGCGATTATAACTGCATAATATGGGTAATAATGCATGTTATGTTGATAATATCGGGAGTAATAAGTATAATTATTATAGTTCTAGCGATAATAATAGTAAAATATGGCTAATAGTGCATGTTATATTGATAATAGTAAAAGTAATAAGTATGTTTATTATAGTTCTATCGATAATAACTGCATAATATGGGTAATAATGCATGTTATATTGATATTATCGGGAGTAATAAGTATAATTATTATAGTTCTAGCGATAATAACTGCATAATATGGGTAATAATGCATGTTGCATTGAAAATAATATAAGTAATAAGTATAATTATTACAGTTCTAGCGATAATAATTGCACTATATGGGTAATAATGCATGTTATATTGATAATATCGGGAGTAATAAGTATAATTATTACAGTTCTAGCGATAATAATAGTAAAATATGGCTAATTGTGCATGTTATATTGATAATAATAAAAGTAATAAGTATATTTATTATAGTTCTATCAATAATAACTGCATAATATGGGTAATAATGCACGTTATATTGCTAACAATATAAGTAATAAGTATAATTACTACAGTTCTTGCGATAATAATTGCGCTATATGGGTAATAATGCATGTTATATTGATAATATCGGGAGTGATAAGTATAATTATTATAGTTCTAGCGATATTAATAGTAAAATATGGCTAATAGTGCATGTTATATTGATAATAATAAAAGTAATAAGTATATTTATTAGAGTTCTATCGATAATAACTGCATAATATGGGTAATAATGCATGTTATATTGATGATAATAAAAGTAATACGTATGTTTATTATAGTTCTAGCGATAATAACTGCATAATATGGGTAATAATGCATGTTATATTGATAATAATACAAGTAATAAGTATAATTATTACAGTTCTAGCGATAATAACTGCATTATATGGGTAATAATGGATGTTATATTGATAATATCGGGAGTAATAAGTATATTTATTATAGTTCTAGCGATAATAACTGCATAATATGGGTAATAATGCATGTTACATTGATAATAATATAAGTAATAAGTATAAATATTACAGTTCTAGCGATAATAACTGCATTATATGGGTAATAATGCACGTTATATTGATAATATCGGGAGTAATAAGTATAATTATTATAGTTCTAGCGATAATAATAGTAAAATATGGCTAATAGTGCATGTTATATTGATAATAATAAAAGTAATAAGTATGTTTATTATAGTTCTATTGATAATAACTGCATAATATGGGTAATAATGCATGTTATATTGATAATATCGGGAGTAATAAGTATAATTATTATAGTTCTAGCGATAATAACTGCATAATATGGGTAATAATGCATGTTACATTGAAAATAATATAAGTAATAAGTATAATTATTACAGTTCTAGCGATAATAATTGCACTATATGGGTAATAATGCATGTTATATTGATAATATCGGGAGTAATAAGTATAATTATTATAGTTCTAGCGATAATAATAGTAAAATATGGCTAATAGTGCATGTTATATTGATAATAATAAAAGTAATAAGTATATTTATTATAGTTCTATCAATAATAACTGCATAATATGGGTAATAATGCACGTTATATTGCTAACAATATAAGTAATAAGTATAATTATTACAGTTCTTGCGATAATAATTGCACTATATGGGTAATAATGCATGTTATATTGATAATATCGGGAGTGATAAGTATAATTATTATAGTTCTAGCGATTATAACTGCATAATATGGGTAATAATGCATGTTATATTGATAATTATATAAATAATAAGTATAATTATTACAGTTCTAGCGATAATAACTGCATTATATGGGTAATAATGGATGTTATATTGATAATATCGGGAGGAATAAGTATATTTATTATAGTTCCAGCGATAATAACTGCATAATGTAGGTAATAATGCATGTTATATTGATAATAATAAAAGTACTAAGTATATTTATTATAGTTCTATCAATAATAACTGCATAATATGGGTAATAATGCAAGTTACATTGATAATAATATAAGTAATAAGTATAATTATTACAGTTCTAGCGATAATAACTGCATTATATGGGTAATAATGCATATTATATTGCTAATAATATAAGTAATAAGTATAATTATTACAGTTGAGCGATAATAACTGCATTAAATGGGTAATAATACATGTTATGTTGATAATATCGGGAGTAATAAGTATAATTATTATAGTTCTAGCGATAATAATAGTAAAATATGGCTAATAGTGCATGTTATATTGATAATAATAAAAGTAATAAGTATGTTTATTATAGTTCTATCGATAATAACTGCATAATATGGGTAATAATGCATGTTATATTGATAATATCGGGAGTAATAAGTATAATTATTATAGTTCTAGCGATTATAACTGCATAATATGGGTAATAATGCATGTTATATTGATAATATCGGGAGTAATAAGTATATTTATGATAGTTCTAGCGATAATAACTGCATAATATGGGTAACAATGCAAGTTAAATTGATAATAATATAAGTAATAAGTATAATTATTACAGTTCTAGCGATAATAACTGCATTATATGGGTAATAATGCACGTTATATTGCTAATAATATAAGTAATAAGTATAATTATTACAGATGAGCGATAATAACTGCATTATATGGGTAATAATACATGTTATGTTGATAATATCGGGAGTAATAAGTATAATTATTATAGTTCTAGCGATAATAATAGTAAAATATGGCTAATAGTGCATGTTATATTGATAATAATAAAAGTAATAAGTATGTTTATTATAGTTCTATCGATAATAACTGCATAATATGGGTAATAATGCATGTTATATTGATAATATCGGGAGTAATAAGTATAATTATTATAGTTCTAGCGATAATAACTGCATAATATGGGTAATAATGCATGTTGCATTGAAAATAATATAAGTAATAAGTATAATTATTACAGTTCTAGCGATAATAATTGCACTATATGGGTAATAATGCATGTTATATTGATAATATCGGGAGTAATAAGTATAATTATTATAGTTCTAGCGATAATAATAGTAAAATATGGCTAATAGTACATGTTATATTGATAATAATAAAAGTAATAAGTATATTTATTATAGTTCTATCGATAATAACTGCATAATATGGGTAATAATGCATGTTATATTGATGATAATAAAAGTAATACGTATGTTTATTATAGTTCTAGAGATAATAACTGCATAATATGGGTAATAATGCATGTTATATTGATAATAATACAAGTAATAAGTATAATTATTACAGTTCTAGCGATAATAACTGCATTATATGGGTAATAATGGATGTTATATTGATAATATCGGGAGTAATAAGTATATTTATTATAGTTCTAGCGATAATAACTGCATGATATGGGTAATAATGCATGTTACATTTATAATAATATAAGTAATAAGTATAATTATTACAGTTCTAGCGATAATAATTGCACTATATGGGTAATAATGCATGTTATATTGATAATATCGGGAGTAATAAGTATAATTATTATAGTTTTAGCGATAATAATAGTAAAATATGGCTAATAGTGCATGTTATATTGATAATAATAAAAGTAATAAGTATATTTATTATAGTTCTATCAATAATAACTGCATAATATGGGTAATAATGCACGTTATATTGCTAACAATATAAGTAATAAGTATAATTATTACAGTTCTTGCGATAATAATTGCACTATATGGGTAATAATGCATGTTATATTGATAATATCGGGAGTGATAAGTATAATTATTACAGTTCTAGCGATAATATCTGCATAATATAGGTAATAATGCATGTTATATTGATAATAATAAAAGTAATAAGTATATTTATTATAGTTCTAGCGATAATAACTGCATAATATGGGTAATAATGCAAGTTACATTGATAATAATATAAGTAATAAGTATAATTATTACAGTTCTAGCGATAATAACTGCATTATATGGGTAATAATGCATATTATATTGCTAATAATATAAGTAATAAGTATAATTATTACAGTTGAGCGATAATAACTGCATTATATGGGTAATAATACATGTTATGTTGATAATATCGGGAGTAATAAGTATAATTATTATAGTTCTAGCGATAATAATAGTAAAATATGGCTAATAGTGCATGTTATATTGATAATAATAAAAGTAATAAGTATGTTTATTATAGTTCTATCGATAATAACTGCATAATATGGGTAATAATGCATGTTATATTGATAATATCGGGAGTAATAAGTATAATTATTATATTTCTAGCGATAATAACTGCATAATATGGGTAATAATGCATGTTGCATTGAAAATAATATAAGTAATAAGTATAATTATTACAGTTCTAGCGATAATAATTGCACTATATGGGTAATAATGCATGTTATATTGATAATATCGGGAGTAATAAGTATAATTATTATAGTTCTAGCGATAATAATAGTAAAATATGGCTAATCGTGCATGTTATATTGATAATAATAAAAGTAATAAGTATATTTATTGTAGTTCTATCAATAATAACTGCATAATATGGGTAATAATGCACGTTATATTGCTAACAATATAAGTAATAAGTATAATTATTACAGTTCTTGCGATAATAATTGCGCTATATGGGTAATAATGCATGTTATGTTGATAATATCGGGAGTGATAAGTATAATTATTATAGTTCTAGCGATATTAATAGTAAAATATGGCTAATAGTGCATGTTATATTGATAATAATAAAAGTAATAAGTATATTTATTAGAGTTCTATCGATAATAACTGCATAATATGGGTAATAATGCATGTTATATTGATGATAATAAAAGTAATACGTATGTTTATTATAGTTCTAGCGATAATAACTGCATAATAGGGGTAATAATGCACGTTATATTGATAATAATACAAGTAATAAGTATAATTATTACAGTTCTAGCGATAATAACTGCATTATATGGGTAATAATGGATGTTATATTGATAATATCGGGAGTAATAAGTATATTTATTATAGTTCTAGCGATAATAACTGCATAATATGGGTAATAATGCATGTTACATTGATAATAATATAAGTAATAAGTATAAATATTACAGTTCTAGCGATAATAACTGCATTATATGGGTAATAATGCACGTTATATTGATAATATCGGGAGTAATAAGTATAATTATTATAGTTCTAGCGATAATAATAGTAAAATATGGCTAATAGTGCATGTTATATTGATAATAATAAAAGTAATAAGTATGTTTATTATAGTTCTATCGATAATAACTGCATAATATGCGTAATAATGCATGTTATATTGATAATATCGGGAGTAATAAGTATAATTATTATAGTTCTAGCGATAATAACTGCATAATATGGGTAATAATGCATGTTACATTGAAAATAATATAAGTAATAAGTATAATTATTACAGTTCTAGCGATAATAATTGCACTATATGGGTAATAATGCATGTTATATTGATAATATCGGGAGTAATAAGTATAATTATTATAGTTCTAGCGATAATAATAGTAAAATATGGCTAATAGTGCATGTTATATTGATAATAATAAAAGTAATAAGTATATTTATTATAGTTCTATCAATAATAACTGCATAATATGGGTAATAATGCACGTTATATTGCTAACAATATAAGTAATAAGTATAATTATTACAGTTCTTGCGATAATAATTGCACTATATGGGTAATAATGCATGTTATATTGATAATATCGGGAGTGATAAGTATAATTATTATAGTTCTAGCGATATTAATAGTAAAATATGGCTAATAGTGCATGTTATATTGATAATAATAAAAGTAATAAGTATATTTATTATAGTTCTAGCTATTATAACTGCATAATATGGGTAATAATGCATGTTATATTGATAATTGTATAAGTGATAAGTATAATTATTACAGTTCTAGCGATAATAAGTGCATTATAAGGGTAATAATGGAAGTTATATTGATAATATCGGGAGTAATAAGTATATTTATTATAGTTCTATCAATAATAGCTGCATAATATGGGTAATAATGCACGTTATATTGCTAATAATATAAGTAATAAGTATAATTAATACAGTTCTATCGATAATAACTGCGTAATATGGGTAATAATGCATGTTATATTGATAATAATATAAGTAATATGTATAATTATTACAGTTCTAGCGATAATAACTGCATAATATGGGTAATAATGCACGTTATATAGCTAATAATATAAGTAATAAGTATAATTATTACAGTTCTAGTGATAATAACTCCATTATATGGGTAATAATGCATGTTATATTGATAATATCGGGAGTAATAAGTATAATTATTATAGTTCTAGCGATAATAATAGTAAAATATGGCTAATAGTGCATGTTATATTGATAATAATAAAAGTAATAAGTATATTTATTATAGTTCTATCAATAATAACTGCATAATATGGGTAATAATGCACGTTATATTGCTAACAATATAAGTAATAAGTATAATTATTACAGTTCTAGCGATAATAATTGCACTATATGGGTAATAATGCATGTTATATTGATAATATCGGGAGTAATAAGTATATTTATTACAGTTCTATCGATAATAACTGCATAATATGGGTAATAATGCATGTTATATTGATAATAATATAAGTAATAAGTATATTTATTAGAGTTCTAGCGGTAATAACTGCATTATATGGGTAATAATGCATGTTATATTGATAATATCGGGAGTAATAAGTATATTTATTATAGTTCTATCGAAAATAACTGCATAATATAGGTAATAATGCATGTTATATTGATGATAATAAAAGTAGTAAGTATATTTATTATAGTTCTAGCGATTATAACTGCATAATATGGGTAATAATGCATGTTATATTGAGAATAATATAAGTAATAAGTATAATTATTACAGTTCTAGCGATAATAACTGCATTATATGCGTAATAATGCATGTTATATTGATAATATCGGGAGTAATAAGTATAATTATTATAGTTCTAGCGATAATAACTGCATAATATGGGTAATAATGCATGTTGCATTGGAAATAATATAAGTAATAAGTATAATTATTACAGTTCTAGCGATAATAATTGCACTATATGGGTAATAATGCATGTTATATTGATAATATCGGGAGTAATAAGTATAATTATTATAGTTCTAGCGATAATAATAGTAAAATATGGCTAATAGTGCATGTTATATTGATAATAATAAAAGTAATAAGTATATTTATTATAGTTCTATCAATAATAACTGCATAATATGGGTAATAATGCACGTTATATTGCTAACAATATAAGTAATAAGTATAATTATTACAGTTCTTGCGATAATAATTGCGCTATATGGGTAATAATGCATGTTATATTGATAATATCGGGAGTGATAAGTATAATTATTATAGTTCCAGCGATATTAATAGTAAAATATGGCTAATAGTGCATGTTATATTGATAATAATAAAAGTAATAAGTATATTTATTAGAGTTCTATCGATAATAACTGCATAATATGGGTAATAATGCATGTTACATTGATAATAATATAAGTAATAAGTATAAATATTACAGTTCTAGCGATAATAACTGCATTATATGGGTAATAATGCACGTTATATTGATAATATCGGGAGTAATAAGTATAATTATTATAGTTCTAGCGATAATAATAGTAAAATATGGCTAATAGTGCATGTTATATTGATAATAATAAAAGTAATAAGTATGTTTATTATAGTTCTATCGATAATAACTGCATAATATGGGTAATAATGCATGATATATTGATAATATCGGGAGTAATAAGTATAATTATTATAGTTCTAGCGATAATAACTGCATAATATGGGTAATAATGCATGTTACATTGAAAATAATATAAGTAATAAGTATAATTATTACAGTTCTAGCGATAATAATTGCACTATATGGGTAATAATGCATGTTATATTGATAATATCGGGAGTAATAAGTATATTTATTATAGTTCTATCAATAATAGCTGCATAATATGGGTAATAATGCACGTTATATTGCTAATAATATAAGTAATAAGTATAATTAATACAGTTCTATCGATAATAACTGCATAATATGGGTAATAATGCATGTTATATTGATAATAATATAAGTAATATGTATAATTATTACAGTTCTAGCGATAATAACTGCATAATATGGGTAATAATGCACGTTATATAGCTAATAATATAAGTAATAAGTATAATTATTACAGTTCTAGTGATAATAACTCCATTATATGGGTAATAATGCATGTTATATTGATAATATCGGGAGTAATAAGTATAATTATTATAGTTCTAGCGATAATAATAGTAAAATATGGCTAATAGTGCATGTTATATTGATAATAATAAAAGTAATAAGTATATTTATTATAGTTCTATCAATAATAACTGCATAATATGGGTGATAATGCACGTTATATTGCTAACAATATAAGTAATAAGTATAATTATTACAGTTCTAGCGATAATAATTGCACTATATGGGTAATAATGCATGTTATATTGATAATATCGGGAGTAATAAGTATATTTATTACAGTTCTAGCGATAATAATTGCACTATATGGGTAATAATGCATGTTATATTGATAATATCGGGAGTAATAAGTATATTTATTACAGTTCTATCGATAATAACTGCATAATATGGGTAATAATGCATGTTATATTGATAATAATATAAGTAATAAGTATATTTATTACAGTTCTAGCGGTAATAACTGCATTATATGGGTAATAATGCATGTTATATTGATAATATCGGGAGTAATAAGTATATTTATTATAGTTCTATCGAAAATAACTGCATAATATAGGTAATAATGCATGTTATATTGATGATAATAAAAGTAGTAAGTATATTTATTATAGTTCTAGCGATTATAACTGCATAATATGGGTAATAATGCATGTTATCTTGAGAATAATATAAGTAATAAGTATAATTATTACAGTTCTAGCGATAATAACTGCATTATATGCGTAATAATGCATGTTATATTGATAATATCGGGAGTTATAAGTATATTTATTATAGTTCTAGCGATAATAACTGCATAGTATGGGTAATAATGCATGTTACATTGATAATAATATAAGTAATAAGTATAAATATTACAGTTCTAACGATAATAACTGCATTATATGGGTAATAATGCATGTTATATTGATAATATCGGGAGTAATAAGTATAATTATTACAGTTCTTGCGATAACAATTGCACTATATGGGTAATAATGCATGTTATATTGATAATATCGGGAGTGATAAGTATAATTATTATAGTTCTAGCGATATTAATAGTAAAATATGGCTAATAGTGCATGTTATATTGATAATAATAAAAGTAATAAGTATATTTATTATAGTTCTAGCTATTATAACTGCATAATATGGGTAATAATGCATGTTATATTGATAATTATATAAGTGATAAGTATAATTATTACAGTTCTAGCGATAATAAGTGCATTATATGGGTAATAATGGATGTTATATTGATAATATCGGGAGTAATAAGTATATTTATTATAGTTCTATCAATAATAGCTGCATAATATGGGTAATAATGCACGTTATATTGCTAATAATATAAGTAATAAGTATAATTATTACAGTTCTAGTGATAATAACTCCATTATATGGGTAATAATGCATGTTATATTGACAATATCGGGAGTAATAAGTATAATTATTATAGTTCTAGCGATAATAATAGTAAAATATGGCTAATAGTGCATGTTGTATTGATAATAATAAAAGTAATAAGTACATTTATTATAGTTCTATCGATAACAACTGCATAATATGGGTAGTAATGCATGTTATATAGATAATATTGGGAGTAATAAGAATAATTGTTTTAGTTCTAGCGATAATAATAGTAAAATATGGTTAATAGTGCATGTTATATTGATAATAATAAAAGTAATAAGTATATTTATTACAGTTCTATCGATAATAACTGCATAATATGGGAAATAATGCATGTTATATTGATGATAATAAAAGTAATACGTATATTTATTATAGTTCTAGCGATAATAACTGCATTATATGGGTAATAATACATGTTATATTGATAATATCGGGAGTAATAAGTATAATTATTATAGTTCTAGCGATAATAATAGTAAAATATGGCTAATAGTGCATGTTATATTGATAATAATAAAAGTAATAAGTATGTTTATTATAGTTCTATCGATAATAACTGCATAATATGGGTAATAATGCATGTTATATTGATAATATCGGGAGTAATAAGTATAATTATTATAGTTCTAGCGATAATAATAGTAAAATATGGCTAATAGTGCATGTTATATTGATAATAATAAAAGTAATAAGTATATTTATTATAGTTCTATCGATAATAACTGCATAATATGGGTAATAATGCATGTTATATTGATGATAATAAGAGTAATACGTATATTTATTATAGTTCTAGCGATAATAACTGCATAATATGGGTAATAATGCATGTTATATTGATAATAATATAAGTAATAAGTATATTTATTATAGTTCTATCGATAATAACTGCATAATATGGGTAATAATGCATGTTATATTGATGATAATAAAAGTACTAAGTATATTTATTATAGTTCTAGCGATTATAACTGCATTATATGCGTAATAATGCATGTGATATTGATAATATCGGGAGTAATAAGTATATTTATTAGAGTTCTAGCGATAATAACTGCATAATATGGGTAATAATGCATGTTATATTGATAATAATATAAGTAATAAGTATATTTATTATAGTTCTATCGATAAAAACTGCATAATATGGGTAATAATGCATGTTATATTGATGATATCGGGAGTAATAAGTATATTTATTACAGTTCTATCGATAATAACTGCATAATATGGGAAATAATGCATGTTATATTGATGATAATAAAAGTAATACGTATATTTATTATAGTTCTAGCGATAATAACTGCATTATATGGGTAATAATACATGTTATATTGATAATATCGGGAGTAATAAGTATAATTATTATAGTTCTAGCGATAATAATAGTAAAATATGGCTAATAGTGCATGTTATATTGATAATAATAAAAGTAATAAGTATGTTTATTATAGTTCTATCGATAATAACTGCATAATATGGGTAATAATGCATGTTATATTGATAAGATTGGGAGTAATAAGTATAATTATTATAGTTCTAGCGATAATAATAGTAAAATATGGCTAATAGTGCATGTTATATTGATAATAATAAAAGTAATAAGTATATTTATTAGAGTTCTATCGATAATAACTGCATAATGTGGGTAATAATGCATGTTATATTGATGATAATAAAAGTAATACGTATGTTTATTATAGTTCTAGCGATAATAACTGCATAATATGGGTAATAATGCATGTTATATTTATAATAATACAAGTAATGAGTATAATTATTACAGTTCTAGCGATAATAACCGCATTATATGGGTAATAATGGATGTTATATTGATAATATCGGGAGTAATAAGTATATTTATTATAGTTCTAGCGATAATAACTGCATAATATGGGTAATAATGCATGTTACATTGATAATAATATAAGTAATAAGTATAAATATTACAGTTCTAGCGATAATAACTGCATTATATGGGTAATAATGGATGTTATATTGATAATATCGGGAGTAATAAGTATAATTATTATAGTTCTAGCGATAATAATAGTAAAATATGGCTAATAGTGCATGTTATATTGATAATAATAAAAGTAATAAGTATATTTATTATAGTTCCATCAATAATAACTGCATAATATGGGTAATAATGCACGTTATATTGCTAACAATATAAGTAATAAGTATAATTATTACAGTTCTTGCGATAATAATTGCACTATATGGGTAATAATGCATGTTATATGGATAATATCGGGAGTGATAAGTATAATTATTATAGTTCTAGCGATATTAATAGTAAAATATGGCTAATAGTGCATGTTATATTGATAATAATAAAAGTAATAAGTACATTTATTATAGTTCTAGCTATTATAACTGCATAATATGGGTAATAATGCATGTTATATTGATGATATCGGGAGTAATAAGTATATTTATTACAGTTCTATCGATAATAACTGCATAATATGGGAAATAATGCATGTTATATTGATGATAATAAAAGTAATACGTATATTTATTATAGTTCTAGCGATAATAACTGCATTATATGGGTAATAATACATGTTATATTGATAATATCGGGAGTAATAAGTATAATTATTATAGTTCTAGCGATAATAATAGTAAAATATGGCTAATAGTGCATGTTATATTGATAATAATAAAAGTAATAAGTATGTTTATTATAGTTCTATCGATAATAACTGCATAATATGGGTAATAATGCATGTTATATTGATAAGATTGGGAGTAATAAGTATAATTATTATAGTTCTAGCGATAATAATAGTAAAATATGGCTAATAGTGCATGTTATATTGATAATAATAAAAGTAATAAGTATATTTATTAGAGTTCTATCGATAATAACTGCATAATGTGGGTAATAATGCATGTTATATTGATGATAATAAAAGTAATACGTATGTTTATTATAGTTCTAGCGATAATAACTGCATAATATGGGTAATAATGCATGTTATATTTATAATAATACAAGTAATGAGTATAATTATTACAGTTCTAGCGATAATAACCGCATTATATGGGTAATAATGGATGTTATATTGATAATATCGGGAGTAATAAGTATATTTATTATAGTTCTAGCGATAATAACTGCATAATATGGGTAATAATGCACGTTATATTGCTAATAATATAAGTAATAAGTATAATTAATACAGTTCTATTGATAATAACTGCGTAATATGGGTAATAATGCATGTTATATTGATAATAATATAAGTAATATGTATAATTATTACAGTTCTAGCGATAATAACTGCATAATATGGGTAATAATGCACGTTATATAGCTAATAATATAAGTAATAAGTATAATTATTACAGTTCTAGTGATAATAACTCCATTATATGGGTAATAATGCATGTTATATTGATAATATCGGGAGTAATAAGTATAATTATTATAGTTCTAGCGATAATAATAGTAAAATATGGCTAATAGTGCATGTTATATTGATAATAATAAAAGTAATAAGTATATTTATTATAGTTCTATCAATAATAACTGCATAATATGGGTAATAATGCACGTTATATTGCTAACAATATAAGTAATAAGTATAATTATTACAGTTCTAGCGATAATAATTGCACTATATGGGTAATAATGCATGTTATATTGATAATATCGGGAGTAATAAGTATATTTATTACAGTTCCATCGATAATAACTGCATAATATGGGTAATAATGCATGTTATATTGATGATAATAAAAGTAATACGTATATTTATTATAGTTCTAGCGATAATAACTGCATAATATGGGTAATAATGCATGTTATATTGATAATAATATAAGTAATAAGTATATTTATTAGAGTTCTAGCGGTAATAACTGCATTATATGGGTAATAATGCATGTTATATTGATAATATCGGGAGTAATAAGTATACTTATTATAGTTCTATCGAAAATAACTGCATAATATGGGTAATAATGCATGTTATATTGATAATTGTATAAGTGATAAGTATAATTATTACAGTTCTAGCGATAATAAGTGCATTATAAGGGTAATAATGGATGTTATATTGATAATATCGGGAGTAATAAGTATATTTATTATAGTTCTATCAATAATAGCTGCATAATATGGGTAATAATGCACGTTATATTGCTAATAATATAAGTAATAAGTATAATTAATACAGTTCTATCGATAATAACTGCGTAATATGGGTAATAATGCATGTTATATTGATAATAATATAAGTAATATGTATAATTATTACAGTTCTAGCGATAATAACTGCATAATATGGGTAATAATGCACGTTATATAGCTAATAATATAAGTAATAAGTATAATTATTACAGTTCTAGTGATAATAACTCCATTATATGGGTAATAATGCATGTTATATTGATAATATCGGGAGTAATAAGTATAATTATTATAGTTCTAGCGATAATAATAGTAAAATATGGCTAATAGTGCATGGTATATTGATAATAATAAAAGTAATAAGTATATTTATTATAGTTCTATCAATAATAACTGCATAATATGGGTAATAATGCACGTTATATTGCTAACAATATAAGTAATAAGTATAATTATTACAGTTCTAGCGATAATAATTGCACTATATGGGTAATAATGCATGTTATATTGATAATATCGGGAGTAATAAGTATATTTATTACAGTTCTATCGATAATAACTGCATAATATGGGTAATAATGCATGTTATATTGATGATAATAAAAGTAATACGTATGTTTATTATAGTTCTAGCGATAATAACTGCATAATATGGGTAATAATGCATGTTATATTGATAATAATATAAGTAATAAGTATATTTATTATAGTTCTAGCGATAATAACTGCATAATATGGGTAATAATGCATGTTATATTGATAATAATATAAGTAATAAGTATATTTATTAGAGTTCTAGCGGTAATAACTGCATTATATGGGTAATAATGCATGTTATATTGATAATATCGGGAGTAATAAGTATATTTATTATAGTTCTATCGAAAATAACTGCATAATATAGGTAATAATGCATGTTATATTGAGAATAATATAAGTAATAAGTATAATTATTACAGTTCTAGCGATAATAACTGCATTATATGCGTAATAATGCATGTTATATTGATAATATCGGGAGTAATAAGTATAATTATTATAGTTCTAGCGATAATAATAGTAAAATATGGCTAATAGTGCATGTTATATTGATAATAATAAAAGTAATAAGTATGTTTATTATAGTTCTATCGATAATAACTGCATAATATGGGTAATAATGCATGTTATATTGATAATATCGGGAGTAATAAGTATAATTATTATAGTTCTAGCGATAATAACTGCATAATATGGGTAATAATGCATGTTGCATTGAAAATAATATAAGTAATAAGTATAATTATTACAGTTCTAGCGATAATAATTGCACTATATGGGTAATAATGCATGTTATATTGATAATATCGGGAGTAATAAGTATAATTATTATAGTTCTAGCGATAATAATAGTAAAATATGGCTAATAGTGCATGTTATATTGATAATAATAAAAGTAATAAGTATATTTATTATAGTTCTATCAATAATAACTGCATAATATGGGTAATAATGCACGTTATATTGCTAACAATATAAGTAATAAGTATAATTATTACAGTTCTTGCGATAATAATTGCGCTATATGGGTAATAATGCATGTTATATTGATAATATCGGGAGTGATAAGTATAATTATTATAGTTCCAGCGATATTAATAGTAAAATATGGCTAATAGTGCATGTTATATTGATAATAATAAAAGTAATAAGTATATTTATTAGAGTTCTATCGATAATAACTGCATAATATGGGTAATAATGCATGTTACATTGATAATAATATAAGTAATAAGTATAAATATTACAGTTCTAGCGATAATAACTGCATTATATGGGTAATAATGCACGTTATATTGATAATATCGGGAGTAATAAGTATAATTATTATAGTTCTAGCGATAATAATAGTAAAATATGGCTAATAGTGCATGTTATATTGATAATAATAAAAGTAATAAGTATGTTTATTATAGTTCTATCGATAATAACTGCATAATATGGGTAATAATGCATGTTATATTGATAATATCGGGAGTAATAAGTATAATTATTATAGTTCTAGCGATAATAACTGCATAATATGGGTAATAATGCATGTTACATTGAAAATAATATAAGTAATAAGTATAATTATTACAGTTCTAGCGATAATAATTGCACTATATGGGTAATAATGCATGTTATATTGATAATATCGGGAGTAATAAGTATATTTATTATAGTTCTATCAATAATAGCTGCATAATATGGGTAATAATGCACGTTATATTGCTAATAATATAAGTAATAAGTATAATTAATACAGTTCTATCGATAATAACTGCATAATATGGGTAATAATGCATGTTATATTGATAATAATATAAGTAATATGTATAATTATTACAGTTCTAGCGATAATAACTGCATAATATGGGTAATAATGCACGTTATATAGCTAATAATATAAGTAATAAGTATAATTATTACAGTTCTAGTGATAATAACTCCATTATATGGGTAATAATGCATGTTATATTGATAATATCGGGAGTAATAAGTATAATTATTATAGTTCTAGCGATAATAATAGTAAAATATGGCTAATAGTGCATGTTATATTGATAATAATAAAAGTAATAAGTATATTTATTATAGTTCTATCAATAATAACTGCATAATATGGGTGATAATGCACGTTATATTGCTAACAATATAAGTAATAAGTATAATTATTACAGTTCTAGCGATAATAATTGCACTATATGGGTAATAATGCATGTTATATTGATAATATCGGGAGTAATAAGTATATTTATTACAGTTCTAGCGATAATAATTGCACTATATGGGTAATAATGCATGTTATATTGATAATATCGGGAGTAATAAGTATATTTATTACAGTTCTATCGATAATAACTGCATAATATGGGTAATAATGCATGTTATATTGATAATAATATAAGTAATAAGTATATTTATTACAGTTCTAGCGGTAATAACTGCATAATATGGGTAATAATGCATGTTATATTGATGATAATAAGAGTAATACGTATATTTATTATAGTTCTAGCGATAATAACTGCATAATATGGGTAATAATGCATGTTATATTGATAATAATATAAGTAATAAGTATATTTATTATAGTTCTATCGATAATAACTGCATAATATGGGTAATAATGCATGTTATATTGATGATAATAAAAGTACTAAGTATATTTATTATAGTTCTAGCGATTATAACTGCATTATATGCGTAATAATGCATGTGATATTGATAATATCGGGAGTAATAAGTATATTTATTAGAGTTCTAGCGATAATAACTGCATAATATGGGTAATAATGCATGTTATATTGATAATAATATAAGTAATAAGTATATTTATTATAGTTCTATCGATAAAAACTGCATAATATGGGTAATAATGCATGTTATATTGATGATATCGGGAGTAATAAGTATATTTATTACAGTTCTATCGATAATAACTGCATAATATGGGAAATAATGCATGTTATATTGATGATAATAAAAGTAATACGTATATTTATTATAGTTCTAGCGATAATAACTGCATTATATGGGTAATAATACATGTTATATTGATAATATCGGGAGTAATAAGTATAATTATTATAGTTCTAGCGATAATAATAGTAAAATATGGCTAATAGTGCATGTTATATTGATAATAATAAAAGTAATAAGTATGTTTATTATAGTTCTATCGATAATAACTGCATATTATGGGTAATAATGCATGTTATATTGATAAGATTGGGAGTAATAAGTATAATTATTATAGTTCTAGCGATAATAATAGTAAAATATGGCTAATAGTGCATGTTATATTGATAATAATAAAAGTAATAAGTATATTTATTAGAGTTCTATCGATAATAACTGCATAATGTGGGTAATAATGCATGTTATATTGATGATAATAAAAGTAATACGTATGTTTATTATAGTTCTAGCGATAATAACTGCATAATATGGGTAATAATGCATGTTATATTTATAATAATACAAGTAATGAGTATAATTATTACAGTTCTAGCGATAATAACCGCATTATATGGGTAATAATGGATGTTATATTGATAATATCGGGAGTAATAAGTATATTTATTATAGTTCTAGCGATAATAACTGCATAATATGGGTAATAATGCATGTTACATTGATAATAATATAAGTAATAAGTATAAATATTACAGTTCTAGCGATAATAACTGCATTATATGGGTAATAATGGATGTTATATTGATAATATCGGGAGTAATAAGTATAATTATTATAGTTCTAGCGATAATAATAGTAAAATATGGCTAATAGTGCATGTTATATTGATAATAATAAAAGTAATAAGTATATTTATTATAGTTCTATCAATAATAACTGCATAATATGGGTAATAATGCACGTTATATTGCTAACAATATAAGTAATAAGTATAATTATTACAGTTCTTGCGATAATAATTGCACTATATGGGTAATAATGCATGTTATATGGATAATATCGGGAGTGATAAGTATAATTATTATAGTTCTAGCGATATTAATAGTAAAATATGGCTAATAGTGCATGTTATATTGATAATAATAAAAGTAATAAGTACATTTATTATAGTTCTAGCTATTATAACTGCATAATATGGGTAATAATGCACGTTATATTGCTAATAATATAAGTAATAAGTATAATTAATACAGTTCTATTGATAATAACTGCGTAATATGGGTAATAATGCATGTTATATTGATAATAATATAAGTAATATGTATAATTATTACAGTTCTAGCGATAATAACTGCATAATATGGGTAATAATGCACGTTATATAGCTAATAATATAAGTAATAAGTATAATTATTACAGTTCTAGTGATAATAACTCCATTATATGGGTAATAATGCATGTTATATTGATAATATCGGGAGTAATAAGTATAATTATTATAGTTCTAGCGATAATAATAGTAAAATATGGCTAATAGTGCATGTTATATTGATAATAATAAAAGTAATAAGTATATTTATTATAGTTCTATCAATAATAACTGCATAATATGGGTAATAATGCACGTTATATTGCTAACAATATAAGTAATAAGTATAATTATTACAGTTCTAGCGATAATAATTGCACTATATGGGTAATAATGCATGTTATATTGATAATATCGGGAGTAATAAGTATATTTATTACAGTTCCATCGATAATAACTGCATAATATGGGTAATAATGCATGTTATATTGATGATAATAAAAGTAATACGTATATTTATTATAGTTCTAGCGATAATAACTGCATAATATGGGTAATAATGCATGTTATATTGATAATAATATAAGTAATAAGTATATTTATTAGAGTTCTAGCGGTAATAACTGCATTATATGGGTAATAATGCATGTTATATTGATAATATCGGGAGTAATAAGTATACTTATTATAGTTCTATCGAAAATAACTGCATAATATGGGTAATAATGCATGTTATATTGATAATTGTATAAGTGATAAGTATAATTATTACAGTTCTAGCGATAATAAGTGCATTATAAGGGTAATAATGGATGTTATATTGATAATATCGGGAGTAATAAGTATATTTATTATAGTTCTATCAATAATAGCTGCATAATATGGGTAATAATGCACGTTATATTGCTAATAATATAAGTAATAAGTATAATTAATACAGTTCTATCGATAATAACTGCGTAATATGGGTAATAATGCATGTTATATTGATAATAATATAAGTAATATGTATAATTATTACAGTTCTAGCGATAATAACTGCATAATATGGGTAATAATGCACGTTATATAGCTAATAATATAAGTAATAAGTATAATTATTACAGTTCTAGTGATAATAACTCCATTATATGGGTAATAATGCATGTTATATTGATAATATCGGGAGTAATAAGTATAATTATTATAGTTCTAGCGATAATAATAGTAAAATATGGCTAATAGTGCATGGTATATTGATAATAATAAAAGTAATAAGTATATTTAGTATAGTTCTATCAATAATAACTGCATAATATGGGTAATAATGCACGTTATATTGCTAACAATATAAGTAATAAGTATAATTATTACAGTTCTAGCGATAATAATTGCACTATATGGGTAATAATGCATGTTATATTGATAATATCGGGAGTAATAAGTATATTTATTACAGTTCTATCGATAATAACTGCATAATATGGGTAATAATGCATGTTATATTGATGATAATAAAAGTAATACGTATGTTTATTATAGTTCTAGCGATAATAACTGCATAATATGGGTAATAATGCATGTTATATTGATAATAATATAAGTAATAAGTATATTTATTATAGTTCTAGCGATAATAACTGCATAATATGGGTAATAATGCATGTTATATTGATAATAATATAAGTAATAAGTATATTTATTAGAGTTCTAGCGGTAATAACTGCATTATATGGGTAATAATGCATGTTATATTGATAATATCGGGAGTAATAAGTATATTTATTATAGTTCTATCGAAAATAACTGCATAATATAGGTAATAATGCATGTTATATTGAGAATAATATAAGTAATAAGTATAATTATTACAGTTCTAGCGATAATAACTGCATTATATGCGTAATAATGCATGTTATATTGATAATATCGGGAGTAATAAGTATAATTATTATAGTTCTAGCGATAATAATAGTAAAATATGGCTAATAGTGCATGTTATATTGATAATAATAAAAGTAATAAGTATGTTTATTATAGTTCTATCGATAATAACTGCATAATATGGGTAATAATGCATGTTATATTGATAATATCGGGAGTAATAAGTATAATTATTATAGTTCTAGCGATAATAACTGCATAATATGGGTAATAATGCATGTTGCATTGAAAATAATATAAGTAATAAGTATAATTATTACAGTTCTAGCGATAATAATTGCACTATATGGGTAATAATGCATGTTATATTGATAATATCGGGAGTAATAAGTATAATTATTATAGTTCTAGCGATAATAATAGTAAAATATGGCTAATAGTGCATGTTATATTGATAATAATAAAAGTAATAAGTATATTTATTATAGTTCTATCAATAATAACTGCATAATATGGGTAATAATGCACGTTATATTGCTAACAATATAAGTAATAAGTATAATTATTACAGTTCTTGCGATAATAATTGCGCTATATGGGTAATAATGCATGTTATATTGATAATATCGGGAGTGATAAGTATAATTATTATAGTTCCAGCGATATTAATAGTAAAATATGGCTAATAGTGCATGTTATATTGATAATAATAAAAGTAATAAGTATATTTATTAGAGTTCTATCGATAATAACTGCATAATATGGGTAATAATGCATGTTACATTGATAATAATATAAGTAATAAGTATAAATATTACAGTTCTAGCGATAATAACTGCATTATATGGGTAATAATGCACGTTATATTGATAATATCGGGAGTAATAAGTATAATTATTATAGTTCTAGCGATAATAATAGTAAAATATGGCTAATAGTGCATGTTATATTGATAATAATAAAAGTAATAAGTATGTTTATTATAGTTCTATCGATAATAACTGCATAATATGGGTAATAATGCATGTTATATTGATAATATCGGGAGTAATAAGTATAATTATTATAGTTCTAGCGATAATAACTGCATAATATGGGTAATAATGCATGTTACATTGAAAATAATATAAGTAATAAGTATAATTATTACAGTTCTAGCGATAATAATTGCACTATATGGGTAATAATGCATGTTATATTGATAATATCGGGAGTAATAAGTATATTTATTATAGTTCTATCAATAATAGCTGCATAATATGGGTAATAATGCACGTTATATTGCTAATAATATAAGTAATAAGTATAATTAATACAGTTCTATCGATAATAACTGCATAATATGGGTAATAATGCATGTTATATTGATAATAATATAAGTAATATGTATAATTATTACAGTTCTAGCGATAATAACTGCATAATATGGGTAATAATGCACGTTATATAGCTAATAATATAAGTAATAAGTATAATTATTACAGTTCTAGTGATAATAACTCCATTATATGGGTAATAATGCATGTTATATTGATAACATCGGGAGTAATAAGTATAATTATTATAGTTCTAGCGATAATAATAGTAAAATATGGCTAATAGTGCATGTTATATTGATAATAATAAAAGTAATAAGTATATTTATTATAGTTCTATCAATAATAACTGCATAATATGGGTGATAATGCACGTTATATTGCTAACAATATAAGTAATAAGTATAATTATTACAGTTCTAGCGATAATAATTGCACTATATGGGTAATAATGCATGTTATATTGATAATATCGGGAGTAATAAGTATATTTATTACAGTTCTAGCGATAATAATTGCACTATATGGGTAATAATGCATGTTATATTGATAATATCGGGAGTAATAAGTATATTTATTACAGTTCTATCGATAATAACTGCATAATATGGGTAATAATGCATGTTATATTGATAATAATATAAGTAATAAGTATATTTATTACAGTTCTAGCGGTAATAACTGCATTATATGGGTAATAATGCATGTTATATTGATAATATCGGGAGTAATAAGTATATTTATTATAGTTCTATCGAAAATAACTGCATAATATAGGTAATAATGCATGTTATATTGATGATAATAAAAGTAGTAAGTATATTTATTATAGTTCTAGCGATTATAACTGCATAATATGGGTAATAATGCATGTTATATTGAGAATAATATAAGTAATAAGTATAATTATTACAGTTCTAGCGATAATAACTGCATTATATGCGTAATAATGCATGTTATATTGATAATATCGGGAGTAATAAGTATATTTATTATAGTTCTAGCGATAATAACTGCATAGTATGGGTAATAATGCATGTTACATTGATAATAATATAAGTAATAAGTATAAATATTACAGTTCTAACGATAATAACTGCATTATATGGGTAATAATGCACGTTATATTGATAATATCGGGAGTAATAAGTATAATTATTATAGTTCTAGCGATAATAATAGTAAAATATGGCTAATAGTGCATGTTATATTGATAATAATAAAAGTAATAAGTATGTTTATTATAGTTCTATCGATAATAACTGCATAATATGGGTAATAATGCATGTTATATTGATAATATCGGGAGTAATAAGTATAATTATTATAGTTCTAGCGATAATAACTGCATAATATGGGTAATAATGCATGTTACATTGAAAATAATATAAGTAATAAGTATAATTATTACAGTTCTAGCGATAATAATTGCACTATATGGGTAATAATGCATGTTATATTGATAATATCGGGAGTAATAAGTATATTTATTATAGTTCTATCAATAATAGCTGCATAATATGGGTAATAATGCACGTTATATTGCTAATAATATAAGTAATAAGTATAATTAATACAGTTCTATCGATAATAACTGCATAATATGGGTAATAATGCATGTTATATTGATAATAATATAAGTAATATGTATAATTATTACAGTTCTAGCGATAATAACTGCATAATATGGGTAATAATGCACGTTATATAGCTAATAATATAAGTAATAAGTATAATTATTACAGTTCTAGTGATAATAACTCCATTATATGGGTAATAATGCATGTTATATTGATAATATCGGGAGTAATAAGTATAATTATTATAGTTCTAGCGATAATAATAGTAAAATATGGCTAATAGTGCATGTTATATTGATAATAATAAAAGTAATAAGTATATTTATTATAGTTCTATCAATAATAACTGCATAATATGGGTGATAATGCACGTTATATTGCTAGCAATATAAGTAATAAGTATAATTATTACAGTTCTAGCGATAATAATTGCACTATATGGGTAATAATGCATGTTATATTGATAATATCGGGAGTAATAGGTATATTTATTACAGTTCTAGCGATAATAATTGCACTATATCGGTAATAATGCATGTTATATTGATAATATCGGGAGTAATAAGTATATTTATTACAGTTCTATCGATAATAACTGCATAATATGGGTAATAATGCATGTTATATTGATAATAATATAAGTAATAAGTATATTTATTACAGTTCTAGCGGTAATAACTGCATTATATGGGTAATAATGCATGTTATATTGATAATATCGGGAGTAATAAGTATATTTATTATAGTTCTATCGAAAATAACTGCATAATATAGGTAATAATGCATGTTATATTGATGATAATAAAAGTAGTAAGTATATTTATTATAGTTCTAGCGATTATAACTGCATAATATGGGTAATAATGCATGTTATATTGAGAATAATATAAGTAATAAGTATAATTATTACAGTTCTAGCGATAATAACTGCATTATATGCGTAATAATGCATGTTATATTGATAATATCGGGAGTAATAAGTATAATTATTATAGTTCTAGCGATTATAACTGCATAATATGGGTAATAATGCATGTTATATTGAGAATAATATAAGTAATAAGTATAATTATTACAGTTCTAGCGATAATAACTGCATGATATGGGTAATAATGCATGTTATATTGATGATAATAAAAGTAATACGTATATTTATTATAGTTCTAGCGATAATAACTGCATTATATGGGTAATAACGCATGTTATATTGATAATATTGGGAGTAATAAGTATAATTGTTTTAGTTCTAGCGATAATAATAGTAAAATATGGCTAATAGTGCATGTTATATTGATAATAATAAAAGTAATAAGTATATTTATTACAGTTCTATCGATAATAACTGCATAATATGGGTAATAATGCATGTTATATTGATAATATCGGGAGTAATAAGTATAATTATTACAGTTCTTGCGATAATAATTGCACTATATGGGTAATAATGCATGTTATATTGATAATATCGGGAGTGATAAGTATAATTATTATAGTTCTAGCGATATTAATAGTAAAATATGGCTAATAGTGCATGTTATATTGATAATAATAAAAGTAGTAAGTATATTTATTATAGTTCTAGCTATTATAACTGCATAATATGGGTAATAATGCATGTTATATTGATAATTATATAAGTGATAAGTATAATTATTACAGTTCTAGCGATAATAACTGCATAATATGGGTAATAATGCATGTTACATTGAAAATAATATAAGTAATGAGTATAATTATTACAGTTCTAGCGATAATAATTGCACTATATGGGTAATAATGCATGTTATATTGATAATATCGGGAGTAATAAGTATATTTATTATAGTTCTATCAATAATAGCTGCATAATATGGGTAATAATGCACGTTATATTGCTAATAATATAAGTAATAAGTATAATTAATACAGTTCTATCGATAATAACTGCATAATATGGGTAATAATGCATGTTATATTGATAATAATATAAGTAATATGTATAATTATTACAGTTCTAGCGATAATAACTGCATAATATGGGTAATAATGCACGTTATATAGCTAATAATATAAGTAATAAGTATAATTATTACAGTTCTAGTGATAATAACTCCATTATAAGGGTAATAATGCATGTTATATTGATAATATCGGGAGTAATAAGTATAATTATTACAGTTCTAGCGATAATAATAGTAAAATATGGCTAATAGTGCATGTTATATTGATAATAATAAAAGTAATAAGTATATTTATTATAGTTCTATCAATAATAACTGCATAATATGGGTAATAATGCATGTTATATTGATGATAATAAAAGTAATACGTATATTTATTATAGTTCTAGCGATAATAACTGCATTATATGGGTAATAACGCATGTTATATTGATAATATTGGGAGTAATAAGTATAATTGTTTTAGTTCTAGCGATAATAATAGTAAAATATGGCTAATAGTGCATGTTATATTGATAATAATAAAAGTAATAAGTATGTTTATTATAGTTCTATCGATAATAACTGCATAATATGGGTAATAATGCATGTTATATTGATAATATCGGGAGTAATAAGTATAATTATTATAGTTCTAGCGATAATAACTGCATAATATGGGTAATAATGCATGTTACATTGAAAATAATATAAGTAATAAGTATAATTATTACAGTTCTAGCGATAATAATTGCACTATATGGGTAATAATGCATGTTATATTGATAATATCGGGAGTAATAAGTATATTTATTATAGTTCTATCAATAATAGCTGCATAATATGGGTAATAATGCACGTTATATTGCTAATAATATAAGTAATAAGTATAATTAATACAGTTCTATCGATAATAACTGCATAATATGGGTAATAATGCATGTTATATTGATAATAATATAAGTAATATGTATAATTATTACAGTTCTAGCGATAATAACTGCATAATATGGGTAATAATGCACGTTATATAGCTAATAATATAAGTAATAAGTATAATTATTACAGTTCTAGTGATAATAACTCCATTATATGGGTAATAATGCATGTTATATTGATAATATCGGGAGTAATAAGTATAATTATTATAGTTCTAGCGATAATAATAGTAAAATATGGCTAATAGTGCATGTTATATTGATAATAATAAAAGTAATAAGTATATTTATTATAGTTCTATCAATAATAACTGCATAATATGGGTGATAATGCACGGTATATTGCTAGCAATATAAGTAATAAGTATAATTATTACAGTTCTAGCGATAATAATTGCACTATATGGGTAATAATGCATGTTATATTGATAATATCGGGAGTAATAGGTATATTTATTACAGTTCTAGCGATAATAATTGCACTATATCGGTAATAATGCATGTTATATTGATAATATCGGGAGTAATAAGTATATTTATTACAGTTCTATCGATAATAACTGCATAATATGGGTAATAATGCATGTTATATTGATAATAATATAAGTAATAAGTATATTTATTACAGTTCTAGCGGTAATAACTGCATTATATGGGTAATAATGCATGTTATATTGATAATATCGGGAGTAATAAGTATATTTATTATAGTTCTATCGAAAATAACTGCATAATATAGGTAATAATGCATGTTATATTGATGATAATAAAAGTAGTAAGTATATTTATTATAGTTCTAGCGATTATAACTGCATAATATGGGTAATAATGCATGTTATATTGAGAATAATATAAGTAATAAGTATAATTATTACAGTTCTAGCGATAATAACTGCATTATATGCGTAATAATGCATGTTATATTGATAATATCGGGAGTAATAAGTATAATTAATACAGTTCTATCGATAATAACTGCAGAATATGGGTAATAATGCATGTTATATTGATAATAATATAAGTAATATGTATAATTATTACAGTTCTAGCGATAATAACTGCATAATATGGGTAATAATGCACGTTATATAGCTAATAATATAAGTAATAAGTATAATTACTACAGTTCTAGTGATAATAACTCCATTATATGGGTAATAATGCATGTTATATTGATAATATCGGGAGTAATAAGTATAATTATTATAGTTCTAGCGATAATAATAGTAAAATATGGCTAATAGTGCATGTTATATTGATAATAATAAAAGTAATAAGTATATTTATTATAGTTCTATCAATAATAACTGCATAATATGGGTGATAATGCACGTTATATTGCTAACAATATAAGTAATAAGTATAATTATTACAGTTCTAGCGATAATAATTGCACTATATGGGTAATAATGCATGTTATATTGATAATATCGGGAGTAATAAGTACATTTATTACAGTTCTAGCGATAATAATTGCACTATATGGGTAATAATGCATGTTATATTGATAATATCGGGAGTAATAAGTATATTTATTACAGTTCTATCGATAATAACTGCATAATATGGGTAATAATGCATGTTATATTGATAATAATATAAGTAATAAGTATATTTATTACAGTTCTAGCGGTAATAACTGCATTATATGGGTAATAATGCATGTTATATTGATAATATCGGGAGTAATAAGTATATTTATTATAGTTCTATCGAAAATAACTGCATAATATAGGTAATAATGCATGTTATATTGATGATAATAAAAGTAGTAAGTATATTTATTATAGTTCTAGCGATTATAACTGCATAATATGGGTAATAATGCATGTTATATTGAGAATAATATAAGTAATAAGTATAATTATTACAGTTCTAGCGATAATAACTGCATTATATGCGTAATAATGCATGTTATATTGATAATATCGGGAGTAATAAGTATATTTATTATAGTTCTAGCGATAATAACTGCATAGTATGGGTAATAATGCATGTTACATTGATAATAATATAAGTGATAAGTATAAATATTACAGTTCTAACGATAATAACTGCATTATATGGGTAATAATGCACGTTATATTGATAATATCGGGAGTAATAAGTATAATTATTATAGTTCTAGCGATAATAATAGTAAAATATGGCTAATAGTGCATGTTATATTGATAATAATAAAAGTAATAAGTATGTTTATTATAGTTCTATCGATAATAACTGCATAATATGGGTAATAATGCATGTTATATTGATAATATCGGGAGTAATAAGTATAATTATTATAGTTCTAGCGATAATAACTGCATAATATGGGTAATAATGCATGTTACATTGAAAATAATATAAGTAATAAGTATAATTATTACAGTTCTAGCGATAATAATTGCACTATATGGGTAATAATGCATGTTATATTGATAATATCGGGAGTAATAAGTATATTTATTATAGTTCTATCAATAATAGCTGCATAATATGGGTAATAATGCACGTTATATTGCTAATAATATAAGTAATAAGTATAATTAATACAGTTCTATCGATAATAACTGCATAATATGGGTAATAATGCATGTTATATTGATAATAATATAAGTAATATGTATAATTATTACAGTTCTAGCGATAATAACTGCATAATATGGGTAATAATGCACGTTATATAGCTAATAATATAAGTAATAAGTATAATTATTACAGTTCTAGTGATAATAACTCCATTATATGGGTAATAATGCATGTTATATTGATAATATCGGGAGTAATAAGTATAATTATTATAGTTCTAGCGATAATAATAGTAAAATATGGCTAATAGTGCATGTTATATTGATAATAATAAAAGTAATAAGTATATTTATTATAGTTCTATCAATAATAACTGCATAATATGGGTGATAATGCACGGTATATTGCTAGCAATATAAGTAATAAGTATAATTATTACAGTTCTAGCGATAATAATTGCACTATATGGGTAATAATGCATGTTATATTGATAATATCGGGAGTAATAGGTATATTTATTACAGTTCTAGCGATAATAATTGCACTATATCGGTAATAATGCATGTTATATTGATAATATCGGGAGTAATAAGTATATTTATTACAGTTCTATCGATAATAACTGCATAATATGGGTAATAATGCATGTTATATTGATAATAATATAAGTAATAAGTATATTTATTACAGTTCTAGCGGTAATAACTGCATTATATGGGTAATAATGCATGTTATATTGATAATATCGGGAGTAATAAGTATATTTATTATAGTTCTATCGAAAATAACTGCATAATATAGGTAATAATGCATGTTATATTGATGATAATAAAAGTAGTAAGTATATTTATTATAGTTCTAGCGATTATAACTGCATAATATGGGTAATAATGCATGTTATATTGAGAATAATATAAGTAATAAGTATAATTATTACAGTTCTAGCGATAATAACTGCATTATATGCGTAATAATGCATGTTATATTGATAATATCGGGAGTAATAAGTATAATTATTATAGTTCTAGCGATTATAACTGCATAATATGGGTAATAATGCATGTTATATTGAGAATAATATAAGTAATAAGTATAATTATTACAGTTCTAGCGATAATAACTGCATGATATGGGTAATAATGCATGTTATATTGATGATAATAAAAGTAATACGTATATTTATTATAGTTCTAGCGATAATAACTGCATTATATGGGTAATAACGCATGTTATATTGATAATATTGGGAGTAATAAGTATAATTGTTTTAGTTCTAGCGATAATAATAGTAAAATATGGCTAATAGTGCATGTTATATTGATAATAATAAAATCAATAAGTATATTTATTACAGTTCTATCGATAATAACTGCATAATATGGGTAATAATGCATGTTATATTGATAATATCGGGAGTAATAAGTATAATTATTACAGTTCTTGCGATAATAATTGCACTATATGGGTAATAATGCATGTTATATTGATAATATCGGGAGTGATAAGTATAATTATTATAGTTCTAGCGATATTAATAGTAAAATATGGCTAATAGTGCATGTTATATTGATAATAATAAAAGTAATAAGTATATTTATTATAGTTCTAGCTATTATAACTGCATAATATGGGTAATAATGCATGTTATATTGATAATTATATAAGTGATAAGTATAATTATTACAGCTCTAGCGATAATAACTGCATAATATGGGTAATAATGCATGTTACATTGAAAATAATATAAGTAATGAGTATAATTATTACAGTTCTAGCGATAATAATTGCACTATATGGGTAATAATGCATGTTATATTGATAATATCGGGAGTAATAAGTATATTTATTATAGTTCTATCAATAATAGCTGCATAATATGGGTAATAATGCACGTTATATTGCTAATAATATAAGTAATAAGTATAATTAATACAGTTCTATCGATAATAACTGCATAATATGGGTAATAATGCATGTTATATTGATAATAATATAAGTAATATGTATAATTATTACAGTTCTAGCGATAATAACTGCATAATATGGGTAATAATGCACGTTATATAGCTAATAATATAAGTAATAAGTATAATTATTACAGTTCTAGTGATAATAACTCCATTATAAGGGTAATAATGCATGTTATATTGATAATATCGGGAGTAATAAGTATAATTATTACAGTTCTAGCGATAATAATAGTAAAATATGGCTAATAGTGCATGTTATATTGATAATAATAAAAGTAATAAGTATATTTATTATAGTTCTATCAATAATAACTGCATAATATGGGTGATAATGCAGGTTATATTGCTAACAATATAAGTAATAAGTATAATTATTACAGTTCTAGCGATAATAATTGCACTATATGGGTAATAATGCATGTTATATTGATAATATCGGGAGTAATAAGTATATTTATTACAGTTCTAGCGATAATAATTGCACTATATGGGTAATAATGCATGTTATATTGATAGTATCGGGAGTAATAAGTATATTTATTACAGTTCTACCGATAATAACAGCATAATATGGGTAATAATGCATGTTATATTGATAATAATATAAGATATAAGTATATTTATTACAGTTCTAGCGGTAATAACTGCATTATATGGGTAATAATGCATGTTATATTGATAATATCGGGAGTAATAAGTATATTTATTATAGTTCTATCGAAAATAACTGCATAATATAGGTAATAATGCATGTTATATTGATGATAATAAAAGTAGTAAGTATATTTATTATAGTTCTAGCGATTATAACTGCATAATATGGGTAATAATGCATGTTATATTGAGAATAATATAAGTAATAAGTATAATTATTACAGTTCTAGCGATAATAACTGCATTATATGCGTAATAATGCATGTTATATTGATAATATCGGGAGTAATAAGCATAATTATTATAGTTCTAGCGATTATAACTGCATAATATGGGTAATAATGCATGTTACATTGAAAATAATATAAGTAATAAGTATAATTATTACAGTTCTAGCGATAATAATTGCACTATATGGGTAATAATGCATGTTATATTGATAATATCGGGAGTAATAAGTATATTTATTATAGTTCTATCAATAATAGCTGCATAATATGGGTAATAATGCACGTTATATTGCTAATAATATAAGTAATAAGTATAATTAATACAGTTCTATCGATAATAACTGCATAATATGGGTAATAATGCATGTTACATTGATAATAATATAAGTAATAAGTATAAATATTACAGTTCTAACGATAATAACTGCATTATATGGGTAATAATGCACGTTATATTGATAATATCGGGAGTAATAAGTATAATTATTATAGTTCTAGCGATAATAATAGTAAAATATGGCTAATAGTGCATGTTATATTGATAATAATAAAAGTAATAAGTATGTTTATTATAGTTCTATCGATAATAACTGCATAATATGGGTAATAATGCATGTTATATTGATAATATCGGGAGTAATAAGTATAATTATTATAGTTCTAGCGATAATAACTGCATAATATGGGTAATAATGCATGTTACATTGAAAATAATATAAGTAATAAGTATAATTATTACAGTTCTAGCGATAATAATTGCACTATATGGGTAATAATGCATGTTATATTGATAATATCGGGAGTAATAAGTATATTTATTATAGTTCTATCAATAATAGCTGCATAATATGGGTAATAATGCACGTTATATTGCTAATAATATAAGTAATAAGTATAATTAATACAGTTCTATCGATAATAACTGCATAATATGGGTAATAATGCATGTTATATTGATAATAATATAAGTAATATGTATAATTATTACAGTTCTAGCGATAATAACTGCATAATATGGGTAATAATGCACGTTATATAGCTAATAATATAAGTAATAAGTATAATTATTACAGTTCTAGTGATAATAACTCCATTATAAGGGTAATAATGCATGTTATATTGATAATATCGGGAGTAATAAGTATAATTATTACAGTTCTAGCGATAATAATAGTAAAATATGGCTAATAGTGCATGTTATATTGATAATAATAAAAGTAATAAGTATATTTATTATAGTTCTATCAATAATAACTGCATAATATGGGTGATAATGCAGGTTATATTGCTAACAATATAAGTAATAAGTATAATTATTACAGTTCTAGCGATAATAATTGCACTATATGGGTAATAATGCATGTTATATTGATAATATCGGGAGTAATAAGTATAATTATTATAGTTCTAGCGATTATAACTGCATAATATGGGTAATAATGCATGTTATATTGAGAATAATATAAGTAATAAGTATAATTATTACAGTTCTAGCGATAATAACTGCATGATATGGGTAATAATGCATGTTATATTGATGATAATAAAAGTAATACGTATATTTATTATAGTTCTAGCGATAATAACTGCATTATATGGGTAATAACGCATGTTATATTGATAATATTGGGAGTAATAAGTATAATTGTTTTAGTTCTAGCGATAATAATAGTAAAATATGGCTAATAGTGCATGTTATATTGATAATAATAAAAGTAATAAGTATATTTATTACAGTTCTATCGATAATAACTGCATAATATGGGTAATAATGCATGTTATATTGATAATATCGGGAGTAATAAGTATAATTATTACAGTTCTTGCGATAATAATTGCACTATATGGGTAATAATGCATGTTATATTGATAATATCGGGAGTGATAAGTATAATTATTATAGTTCTAGCGATATTAATAGTAAAATATGGCTAATAGTGCATGTTATATTGATAATAATAAAAGTAATAAGTATATTTATTATAGTTCTATCAATAATAACTGCATAATATGGGTGATAATGCAGGTTATATTGCTAACAATATAAGTAATAAGTATAATTATTACAGTTCTAGCGATAATAATTGCACTATATGGGTAATAATGCATGTTATATTGATAATATCGGGAGTAATAAGTATATTTATTACAGTTCTAGCGATAATAATTGCACTATATGGGTAATAATGCATGTTATATTGATAATATCGGGAGTAATAAGTATATTTATTATAGTTCTATCAATAATAGCTGCATAATATGGGTAATAATGCACGTTATATTGCTAATAATATAAGTAATAAGTATAATTAATACAGTTCTATCGATAATAACTGCATAATATGGGTAATAATGCATGTTATATTGATAATAATATAAGTAATATGTATAATTATTACAGTTCTAGCGATAATAACTGCATAATATGGGTAATAATGCACGTTATATAGCTAATAATATAAGTAATAAGTATAATTATTACAGTTCTAGTGATAATAACTCCATTATATGGGTAATAATGCATGTTATATTGATAATATCGGGAGTAATAAGTATAATTATTATAGTTCTAGCGATAATAATAGTAAAATATGGCTAATAGTGCATGTTATATTGATAATAATAAAAGTAATAAGTATATTTATTATAGTTCTATCAATAATAACTGCATAATATGGGTGATAATGCACGTTATATTGCTAACAATATAAGTAATAAGTATAATTATTACAGTTCTAGCGATAATAATTGCACTATATGGGTAATAATGCATGTTATATTGATAATATCGGGAGTAATAAGTATATTTATTACAGTTCTAGCGATAATAATTGCACTATATGGGTAATAATGCATGTTATATTGATAATATCGGGAGTAATAAGTATATTTATTACAGTTCTATCGATAATAACTGCATAATATGGGTAATAATGCATGTTATATTGATAATAATATAAGTAATAAGTATATTTATTACAGTTCTAGCGGTAATAACTGCATTATATGGGTAATAATGCATGTTATATTGATAATATCGGGAGTAATAAGTATATTTATTATAGTTCTATCGAAAATAACTGCATAATATAGGTAATAATGCATGTTATATTGATGATAATAAAAGTAGTAAGTATATTTATTATAGTTCTAGCGATTATAACTGCATAATATGGGTAATAATGCATGTTATATTGAGAATAATATAAGTAATAAGTATAATTATTACAGTTCTAGCGATAATAACTGCATTATATGCGTAATAATGCATGTTATATTGATAATATCGGGAGTAATAAGTATATTTATTATAGTTCTAGCGATAATAACTGCATAGTATGGGTAATAATGCATGTTACATTGATAATAATATAAGTAATAAGTATAAATATTACAGTTCTAACGATAATAACTGCATTATATGGGTAATAATGCACGTTATATTGATAATATCGGGAGTAATAAGTATAATTATTATAGTTCTAGCGATAATAATAGTAAAATATGGCTAATAGTGCATGTTATATTGATAATAATAAAAGTAATAAGTATGTTTATTATAGTTCTATCGATAATAACTGCATAATATGGGTAATAATGCATGTTATATTGATAATATCGGGAGTAATAAGTATAATTATTATAGTTCTAGCGATAATAACTGCATAATATGGGTAATAATGCATGTTACATTGAAAATAATATAAGTAATAAGTATAATTATTACAGTTCTAGCGATAATAATTGCACTATATGGGTAATAATGCATGTTATATTGATAATATCGGGAGTAATAAGTATATTTATTATAGTTCTATCAATAATAGCTGCATAATATGGGTAATAATGCACGTTATATTGCTAATAATATAAGTAATAAGTATAATTAATACAGTTCTATCGATAATAACTGCATAATATGGGTAATAATGCATGTTATATTGATAATAATATAAGTAATATGTATAATTATTACAGTTCTAGCGATAATAACTGCATAATATGGGTAATAATGCACGTTATATAGCTAATAATATAAGTAATAAGTATAATTATTACAGTTCTAGTGATAATAACTCCATTATATGGGTAATAATGCATGTTATATTGATAATATCGGGAGTAATAAGTATAATTATTATAGTTCTAGCGATAATAATAGTAAAATATGGCTAATAGTGCATGTTATATTGATAATAATAAAAGTAATAAGTATATTTATTATAGTTCTATCAATAATAACTGCATAATATGGGTGATAATGCACGGTATATTGCTAGCAATATAAGTAATAAGTATAATTATTACAGTTCTAGCGATAATAATTGCACTATATGGGTAATAATGCATGTTATATTGATAATATCGGGAGTAATAGGTATATTTATTACAGTTCTAGCGATAATAATTGCACTATATCGGTAATAATGCATGTTATATTGATAATATCGGGAGTAATAAGTATATTTATTACAGTTCTATCGATAATAACTGCATAATATGGGTAATAATGCATGTTATATTGATAATAATATAAGTAATAAGTATATTTATTACAGTTCTAGCGGTAATAACTGCATTATATGGGTAATAATGCATGTTATATTGATAATATCGGGAGTAATAAGTATATTTATTATAGTTCTATCGAAAATAACTGCATAATATAGGTAATAATGCATGTTATATTGATGATAATAAAAGTAGTAAGTATATTTATTATAGTTCTAGCGATTATAACTGCATAATATGGGTAATAATGCATGTTATATTGAGAATAATATAAGTAATAAGTATAATTATTACAGTTCTAGCGATAATATCTGCATTATATGCGTAATAATGCATGTTATATTGATAATATCGGGAGTAATAAGTATAATTATTATAGTTCTAGCGATTATAACTGCATAATATGGGTAATAATGCATGTTATATTGAGAATAATATAAGTAATAAGTATAATTATTACAGTTCTAGCGATAATAACTGCATGATATGGGTAATAATGCATGTTATATTGATGATAATAAAAGTAATACGTATATTTATTATAGTTCTAGCGATAATAACTGCATTATATGGGTAATAACGCATGTTATATTGATAATATTGGGAGTAATAAGTATAATTGTTTTAGTTCTAGCGATAATAATAGTAAAATATGGCTAATAGTGCATGTTATATTGATAATAATAAAATCAATAAGTATATTTATTACAGTTCTATCGATAATAACTGCATAATATGGGTAATAATGCATGTTATATTGATAATATCGGGAGTAATAAGTATAATTATTACAGTTCTTGCGATAATAATTGCACTATATGGGTAATAATGCATGTTATATTGATAATATCGGGAGTGATAAGTATAATTATTATAGTTCTAGCGATATTAATAGTAAAATATGGCTAATAGTGCATGTTATATTGATAATAATAAAAGTAATAAGTATATTTATTATAGTTCTAGCTATTATAACTGCATAATATGGGTAATAATGCATGTTATATTGATAATTATATAAGTGATAAGTATAATTATTACAGTTCTAGCGATAATAACTGCATAATATGGGTAATAATGCATGTTACATTGAAAATAATATAAGTAATGAGTATAATTATTACAGTTCTAGCGATAATAATTGCACTATATGGGTAATAATGCATGTTATATTGATAATATCGGGAGTAATAAGTATATTTATTATAGTTCTATCAATAATAGCTGCATAATATGGGTAATAATGCACGTTATATTGCTAATAATATAAGTAATAAGTATAATTAATACAGTTCTATCGATAATAACTGCATAATATGGGTAATAATGCATGTTATATTGATAATAATATAAGTAATATGTATAATTATTACAGTTCTAGCGATAATAACTGCATAATATGGGTAATAATGCACGTTATATAGCTAATAATATAAGTAATAAGTATAATTATTACAGTTCTAGTGATAATAACTCCATTATAAGGGTAATAATGCATGTTATATTGATAATATCGGGAGTAATAAGTATAATTATTACAGTTCTAGCGATAATAATAGTAAAATATGGCTAATAGTGCATGTTATATTGATAATAATAAAAGTAATAAGTATATTTATTATAGTTCTATCAATAATAACTGCATAATATGGGTGATAATGCAGGTTATATTGCTAACAATATAAGTAATAAGTATAATTATTACAGTTCTAGCGATAATAATTGCACTATATGGGTAATAATGCATGTTATATTGATAATATCGGGAGTAATAAGTATATTTATTACAGTTCTAGCGATAATAATTGCACTATATGGGTAATAATGCATGTTATATTGATAGTATCGGGAGTAATAAGTATATTTATTACAGTTCTACCGATAATAACAGCATAATATGGGTAATAATGCATGTTATATTGATAATAATATAAGATATAAGTATATTTATTACAGTTCTAGCGGTAATAACTGCATTATATGGGTAATAATGCATGTTATATTGATAATATCGGGAGTAATAAGTATATTTATTATAGTTCTATCGAAAATAACTGCATAATATAGGTAATAATGCATGTTATATTGATGATAATAAAAGTAGTAAGTATATTTATTATAGTTCTAGCGATTATAACTGCATAATATGGGTAATAATGCATGTTATATTGAGAATAATATAAGTAATAAGTATAATTATTACAGTTCTAGCGATAATAACTGCATTATATGCGTAATAATGCATGTTATATTGATAATATCGGGAGTAATAAGCATAATTATTATAGTTCTAGCGATTATAACTGCATAATATGGGTAATAATGCATGTTACATTGAAAATAATATAAGTAATAAGTATAATTATTACAGTTCTAGCGATAATAATTGCACTATATGGGTAATAATGCATGTTATATTGATAATATCGGGAGTAATAAGTATATTTATTATAGTTCTATCAATAATAGCTGCATAATATGGGTAATAATGCACGTTATATTGCTAATAATATAAGTAATAAGTATAATTAATACAGTTCTATCGATAATAACTGCATAATATGGGTAATAATGCATGTTATATTGATAATAATATAAGTAATATGTATAATTATTACAGTTCTAGCGATAATAACTGCATAATATGGGTAATAATGCACGTTATATAGCTAATAATATAAGTAATAAGTATAATTATTACAGTTCTAGTGATAATAACTCCATTATATGGGTAATAATGCATGTTATATTGATAATATCGGGAGTAATAAGTATAATTATTATAGTTCTAGCGATAATAATAGTAAAATATGGCTAATAGTGCATGTTATATTGATAATAATAAAAGTAATAAGTATATTTATTATAGTTCTATCAATAATAACTGCATAATATGGGTGATAATGCACGTTATATTGCTAACAATATAAGTAATAAGTATAATTATTACAGTTCTAGCGATAATAATTGCACTATATGGGTAATAATGCATGTTATATTGATAATATCGGGAGTAATAAGTATATTTATTACAGTTCTATCGATAATAACTGCATAATATGGGTAATAATGCATGTTATATTGATAATAATATAAGTAATAAGTATATTTATTACAGTTCTAGCGGTAATAACTGCATTATATGGGTAATAATGCATGTTATATTGATAATATCGGGAGTAATAAGTATATTTATTATAGTTCTATCGAAAATAACTGCATAATATAGGTAATAATGCATGTTATATTGATGATAATAAAAGTAGTAAGTATATTTATTATAGTTCTAGCGATTATAACTGCATAATATGGGTAATAATGCATGTTATATTGAGAATAATATAAGTAATAAGTATAATTATTACAGTTCTAGCGATAATAACTGCATTATATGCGTAATAATGCATGTTATATTGATAATATCGGGAGTAATAAGTATATTTATTATAGTTCTAGCGATAATAACTGCATAGTATGGGTAATAATGCATGTTACATTGATAATAATATAAGTAATAAGTATAAATATTACAGTTCTAACGATAATAACTGCATTATATGGGTAATAATGCACGTTATATTGATAATATCGGGAGTAATAAGTATAATTATTATAGTTCTAGCGATAATAATAGTAAAATATGGCTAATAGTGCATGTTATATTGATAATAATAAAAGTAATAAGTATGTTTATTATAGTTCTATCGATAATAACTGCATAATATGGGTAATAATGCATGTTATATTGATAATATCGGGAGTAATAAGTATAATTATTATAGTTCTAGCGATAATAACTGCATAATATGGGTAATAATGCATGTTACATTGAAAATAATATAAGTAATAAGTATAATTATTACAGTTCTAGCGATAATAATTGCACTATATGGGTAATAATGCATGTTATATTGATAATATCGGGAGTAATAAGTATATTTATTATAGTTCTATCAATAATAGCTGCATAATATGGGTAATAATGCACGTTATATTGCTAATAATATAAGTAATAAGTATAATTAATACAGTTCTATTGATAATAACTGCATAATATGGGTAATAATGCATGTTATATTGATAATAATATAAGTAATATGTATAATTATTACAGTTCTAGCGATAATAACTGCATAATATGGGTAATAATGCACGTTATATAGCTAATAATATAAGTAATAAGTATAATTATTACAGTTCTAGTGATAATAACTCCATTATAAGGGTAATAATGCATGTTATATTGATAATATCGGGAGTAATAAGTATAATTATTACAGTTCTAGCGATAATAATAGTAAAATATGGCTAATAGTGCATGTTATATTGATAATAATAAAAGTAATAAGTATATTTATTATAGTTCTATCAATAATAACTGCATAATATGGGTGATAATGCAGGTTATATTGCTAACAATATAAGTAATAAGTATAATTATTACAGTTCTAGCGATAATAATTGCACTATATGGGTAATAATGCATGTTATATTGATAATATCGGGAGTAATAAGTATAATTATTATAGTTCTAGCGATTATAACTGCATAATATGGGTAATAATGCATGTTATATTGAGAATAATATAAGTAATAAGTATAATTATTACAGTTCTAGCGATAATAACTGCATGATATGGGTAATAATGCATGTTATATTGATGATAATAAAAGTAATACGTATATTTATTATAGTTCTAGCGATAATAACTGCATTATATGGGTAATAACGCATGTTATATTGATAATATTGGGAGTAATAAGTATAATTGTTTTAGTTCTAGCGATAATAATAGTAAAATATGGCTAATAGTGCATGTTATATTGATAATAATAAAAGTAATAAGTATATTTATTACAGTTCTATCGATAATAACTGCATAATATGGGTAGTAATGCATGTTATATTGATAATATCGGGAGTAATAAGTATAATTATTACAGTTCTTGCGATAATAATTGCACTATATGGGTAATAATGCATGTTATATTGATAATATCGGGAGTGATAAGTATAATTATTATAGTTCTAGCGATATTAATAGTAAAATATGGCTAATAGTGCATGTTATATTGATAATAATAAAAGTAATAAGTATATTTATTATAGTTCTATCAATAATAACTGCATAATATGGGTGATAATGCAGGTTATATTGCTAACAATATAAGTAATAAGTATAATTATTACAGTTCTAGCGATAATAATTGCACTATATGGGTAATAATGCATGTTATATTGATAATATCGGGAGTAATAAGTATATTTATTACAGTTCTAGCGATAATAATTGCACTATATGGGTAATAATGCATGTTATATTGATAATATCGGGAGTAATAAGTATATTTATTATAGTTCTATCAATAATAGCTGCATAATATGGGTAATAATGCACGTTATATTGCTAATAATATAAGTAATAAGTATAATTAATACAGTTCTATCGATAATAACTGCATAATATGGGTAATAATGCATGTTATATTGATAATAATATAAGTAATATGTATAATTATTACAGTTCTAGCGATAATAACTGCATAATATGGGTAATAATGCACGTTATATAGCTAATAATATAAGTAATAAGTATAATTATTACAGTTCTAGTGATAATAACTCCATTATATGGGTAATAATGCATGTTATATTGATAATATCGGGAGTAATAAGTATAATTATTATAGTTCTAGCGATAATAATAGTAAAATATGGCTAATAGTGCATGTTATATTGATAATAATAAAAGTAATAAGTATATTTATTATAGTTCTATCAATAATAACTGCATAATATGGGTGATAATGCACGTTATATTGCTAACAATATAAGTAATAAGTATAATTATTACAGTTCTAGCGATAATAATTGCACTATATGGGTAATAATGCATGTTATATTGATAATATCGGGAGTAATAAGTATATTTATTACAGTTCTAGCGATAATAATTGCACTATATGGGTAATAATGCATGTTATATTGATAATATCGGGAGTAATAAGTATATTTATTACACTTCTATCGATAATAACTGCATAATATGGGTAATAATGCATGTTATATTGATAATAATAAAAGTAGTAAGTATATTTATTATAGTTCTAGCGATTATAACTGCATAATATGGGTAATAATGCATGTTATATTGAGAATAATATAAGTAATAAGTATAATTATTACAGTTCTAGCGATAATAACTGCATTATATGCGTAATAATGCATGTTATATTGATAATATCGGGAGTAATAAGTATATTTATTATAGTTCTAGCGATAATAACTGCATAGTATGGGTAATAATGCATGTTACATTGATAATAATATAAGTAATAAGTATAAATATTACAGTTCTAACGATAATAACTGCATTATATGGGTAATAATGCACGTTATATTGATAATATCGGGAGTAATAAGTATAATTATTATAGTTCTAGCGATAATAATAGTAAAATATGGCTAATAGTGCATGTTATATTGATAATAATAAAAGTAATAAGTATGTTTATTATAGTTCTATCGATAATAACTGCATAATATGGGTAATAATGCATGTTATATTGATAATATCGGGAGTAATAAGTATAATTATTATAGTTCTAGCGATAATAACTGCATAATATGGGTAATAATGCATGTTACATTGAAAATAATATAAGTAATAAGTATAATTATTACAGTTCTAGCGATAATAATTGCACTATATGGGTAATAATGCATGTTATATTGATAATATCGGGAGTAATAAGTATATTTATTATAGTTCTATCAATAATAGCTGCATAATATGGGTAATAATGCACGTTATATTGCTAATAATATAAGTAATAAGTATAATTAATACAGTTCTATCGATAATAACTGCATAATATGGGTAATAATGCATGTTATATTGATAATAATATAAGTAATATGTATAATTATTACAGTTCTAGCGATAATAACTGCATAATATGGGTAATAATGCACGTTATATAGCTAATAATATAAGTAATAAGTATAATTATTACAGTTCTAGTGATAATAACTCCATTATATGGGTAATAATGCATGTTATATTGATAATATCGGGAGTAATAAGTATAATTATTATAGTTCTAGCGATAATAATAGTAAAATATGGCTAATAGTGCATGTTATATTGATAATAATAAAAGTAATAAGTATATTTATTATAGTTCTATCAATAATAACTGCATAATATGGGTGATAATGCACGTTATATTGCTAGCAATATAAGTAATAAGTATAATTATTACAGTTCTAGCGATAATAATTGCACTATATGGGTAATAATGCATGTTATATTGATAATATCGGGAGTAATAGGTATATTTATTACAGTTCTAGCGATAATAATTGCACTATATCGGTAATAATGCATGTTATATTGATAATATCGGGAGTAATAAGTATATTTATTACAGTTCTATCGATAATAACTGCATAATATGGGTAATAATGCATGTTATATTGATAATAATATAAGTAATAAGTATATTTATTACAGTTCTAGCGGTAATAACTGCATTATATGGGTAATAATGCATGTTATATTGATAATATCGGGAGTAATAAGTATATTTATTATAGTTCTATCGAAAATAACTGCATAATATAGGTAATAATGCATGTTATATTGATGATAATAAAAGTAGTAAGTATATTTATTATAGTTCTAGCGATCATAACTGCATAATATGGGTAATAATGCATGTTATATTGAGAATAATATAAGTAATAAGTATAATTATTACAGTTCTAGCGATAATAACTGCATTATATGCGTAATAATGCATGTTATATTGATAATATCGGGAGTAATAAGTATAATTATTATAGTTCTAGCGATTATAACTGCATAATATGGGTAATAATGCATGTTATATTGAGAATAATATAAGTAATAAGTATAATTATTACAGTTCTAGCGATAATAACTGCATGATATGGGTAATAATGCATGTTATATTGATGATAATAAAAGTAATACGTATATTTATTATAGTTCTAGCGATAATAACTGCATTATATGGGTAATAACGCATGTTATATTGATAATATTGGGAGTAATAAGTATAATTGTTTTAGTTCTAGCGATAATAATAGTAAAATATGGCTAATAGTGCATGTTATATTGATAATAATAAAATCAATAAGTATATTTATTACAGTTCTATCGATAATAACTGCATAATATGGGTAATAATGCATGTTATATTGATAATATCGGGAGTAATAAGTATAATTATTACAGTTCTTGCGATAATAATTGCACTATATGGGTAATAATGCATGTTATATTGATAATATCGGGAGTGATAAGTATAATTATTATAGTTCTAGCGATATTAATAGTAAAATATGGCTAATAGTGCATGTTATATTGATAATAATAAAAGTAATAAGTATATTTATTATAGTTCTAGCTATTATAACTGCATAATATGGGTAATAATGCATGTTATATTGATAATTATATAAGTGATAAGTATAATTATTACAGTTCTAGCGATAATAACTGCATAATATGGGTAATAATGCATGTTACATTGAAAATAATATAAGTAATGAGTATAATTATTACAGTTCTAGCGATAATAATTGCACTATATGGGTAATAATGCATGTTATATTGATAATATCGGGAGTAATAAGTATATTTATTATAGTTCTATCAATAATAGCTGCATAATATGGGTAATAATGCACGTTATATTGCTAATAATATAAGTAATAAGTATAATTAATACAGTTCTATCGATAATAACTGCATAATATGGGTAATAATGCATGTTATATTGATAATAATATACGTAATATGTATAATTATTACAGTTCTAGCGATAATAACTGCATAATATGGGTAATAATGCACGTTATATAGCTAATAATATAAGTAATAAGTATAATTATTACAGTTCTAGTGATAATAACTCCATTATAAGGGTAATAATGCATGTTATATTGATAATATCGGGAGTAATAAGTATAATTATTACAGTTCTAGCGATAATAATAGTAAAATATGGCTAATAGTGCATGTTATATTGATAATAATAAAAGTAATAAGTATATTTATTATAGTTCTATCAATAATAACTGCATAATATGGGTGATAATGCAGGTTATATTGCTAACAATATAAGTAATAAGTATAATTATTACAGTTCTAGCGATAATAATTGCACTATATGGGTAATAATGCATGTTATATTGATAATATCGGGAGTAATAAGTATATTTATTACAGTTCTAGCGATAATAATTGCACTATATGGGTAATAATGCATGTTATATTGATAGTATCGGGAGTAATAAGTATATTTATTACAGTTCTACCGATAATAACAGCATAATATGGGTAATAATGCATGTTATATTGATAATAATATAAGATATAAGTATATTTATTACAGTTCTAGCGGTAATAACTGCATTATATGGGTAATAATGCATGTTATATTGATAATATCGGGAGTAATAAGTATATTTATTATAGTTCTATCGAAAATAACTGCATAATATAGGTAATAATGCATGTTATATTGATGATAATAAAAGTAGTAAGTATATTTATTATAGTTCTAGCGATTATAACTGCATAATATGGGTAATAATGCATGTTATATTGAGAATAATATAAGTAATAAGTATAATTATTACAGTTCTAGCGATAATAACTGCATTATATGCGTAATAATGCATGTTATATTGATAATATCGGGAGTAATAAGCATAATTATTATAGTTCTAGCGATTATAACTGCATAATATGGGTAATAATGCATGTTATATTGAGAATAATATAAGTAATAAGTATAATTATTACAGTTCTAGCGATAATAACTGCATGATATGGGTAATAATGCATGTTATATTGATGATAATAAAAGTAATACGTATATTTATTATAGTTCTAGCGATAATAACTGCATTATATGGGTAATAACGCATGTTATATTGATAATATTGGGAGTAATAAGTATAATTGTTTTAGTTCTAGCGATAATAATAGTAAAATATGGCTAATAGTGCATGTTATATTGATAATAATAAAAGTAATAAGTATATTTATTACAGTTCTATCGATAATAACTGCATAATATGGGTAATAATGCATGTTATATTGATAATATCGGGAGTAATAAGTATAATTATTACAGTTCTTGCGATAATAATTGCACTATATGGGTAATAATGCATGTTATATTGATAATATCGGGAGTGATAAGTATAATTATTATAGTTCTAGCGATATTAATAGTAAAATATGGCTAATAGTGCATGTTATATTGATAATAATAAAAGTAATAAGTATATTTATTATAGTTCTAGCTATTATAACTGCATAATATGGGTAATAATGCATGTTATATTGATAATTATATAAGTGATAAGTATAATTATTACAGTTCTAGCGATAATAAGTGCATTATATGGGTAATAATGGATGTTATATTGATAATATCGGGAGTAATAAGTATATTTATTATAGTTCTATCAATAATAGCTGCATAATATGGGTAATAATGCACGTTATATTGCTAATAATATAAGTAATAAGTATAATTATTACAGTTCTATCGATAATAACTGGATAATATGGGTAATAATGCATGTTATATTGATAATAATATAAGTAATAAGTATAATTATTACAGTTCTAGCGATAACAACTGCATAATATGGGTAATAATGCACGTTATATAGCTAATATTATAAGTAATAAGTATAATTATTACAGTTCTAGTGATAATAACTCCATTATATGGGTAATAATGCATGTTATATTGATAATATCGGGAGTAATAAGTATAATTATTATAGTTCTAGCGATAATAATAGTAAAATATGGCTAATAGTGCATGTTATATTGATAATAATAAAAGTAATAAGTACATTTATTATAGTTCTATCGATAACAACTGCATAATATGGGTAGTAATGCATGTTATATAGATAATATTGGGAGTAATAAGTATAATTGTTTTAGTTCTAGCGATAATAATAGTAAAATATGGTTAATAGTGCATGTTATATTGATAATAATAAAAGTAATAAGTATATTTATTACAGTTCAATCGATAATAACTGCATAATATGGGTAATAATGCATGTTATATTGATGATAATAAAAGTAATACGTATATTTATTATAGTTCTAGCGATAATAACTGCATTATATGGGTAATAATACATGTTATATTGATAATATCGGGAGTAATAAGTATAATTATTATAGTTCTAGCGATAATAATAGTAAAATATGGCTAATAGTGCATGTTATATTGATAATAATAAAAGTAATAAGTATGTTTATTATTGTTCTATCGATAATAACTGCATAATATGGGTAATAATGCATGTTATGTTGATAATATCTGGAGTAATAAGTATAATTATTACAGTTCTATCGATAATAACTGCATAATATGGGTAATAATGCATGTTATATTGATGATAATAAAAGTAATACGTATATTTATTATAGTTCTAGCGATAATAACTCCATAATATGGGTAATAATGCATGTTATATTGATAATAATATAAGTAATAAGTATATTTATTACAGTTCTAGCGGTAATAACTGCATTATATGGGTAATAATGCATGTTATATTGATGATAATAAAAGTAGTAAGTATATTTATTATAGTTCTAGCGATTATAACTGCATAAGATGGGTAATAATGCATGTTATATTGAGAATAATATAAGTAATAAGTATAATTATTACAGTTCTAGCGATAATAACTGCATTATATGCGTAATAATGCATGTTATATTGATAATAATATAAGTAATATGTATAATTATTACAGTTCTAGCGATAATAACTGCATAATATGGGTAATAATGCACGTTATATAGCTAATAATATAAGTAATAAGTATAATTATTACAGTTCTAGTGATAATAACTCCATTATATGGGTAATAATGCATGTTATATTGATAATATCGGGAGTAATAAGTATAATTATTATAGTTCTAGCGATAATAATAGTAAAATATGGCTAATAGTGCATGTTATATTGATAATAATAAAAGTAATAAGTATATTTATTATAGTTCTATCAATAATAACTGCATAATATGGGTGATAATGCACGTTATATTGCTAGCAATATAAGTAATAAGTATAATTATTACAGTTCTAGCGATAATAATTGCACTATATGGGTAATAATGCATGTTATATTGATAATATCGGGAGTAATAGGTATATTTATTACAGTTCTAGCGATAATAATTGCACTATATCGGTAATAATGCATGTTATATTGATAATATCGGGAGTAATAAGTATATTTATTACAGTTCTATCGATAATAACTGCATAATATGGGTAATAATGCATGTTATATTGATAATAATATAAGTAATAAGTATATTTATTACAGTTCTAGCGGTAATAACTGCATTATATGGGTAATAATGCATGTTATATTGATAATATCGGGAGTAATAAGTATATTTATTATAGTTCTATCGAAAATAACTGCATAATATAGGTAATAATGCATGTTATATTGATGATAATAAAAGTAGTAAGTATATTTATTATAGTTCTAGCGATTATAACTGCATAATATGGGTAATAATGCATGTTATATTGAGAATAATATAAGTAATAAGTATAATTATTACAGTTCTAGCGATAATAACTGCATTATATGCGTAATAATGCATGTTATATTGATAATATCGGGAGTAATAAGTATAATTATTATAGTTCTAGCGATTATAACTGCATAATATGGGTAATAATGCATGTTATATTGAGAATAATATAAGTAATAAGTATAATTATTACAGTTCTAGCGATAATAACTGCATGATATGGGTAATAATGCATGTTATATTGATGATAATAAAAGTAATACGTATATTTATTATAGTTCTAGCGATAATAACTGCATTATATGGGTAATAACGCATGTTATATTGATAATATTGGGAGTAATAAGTATAATTGTTTTAGTTCTAGCGATAATAATAGTAAAATATGGCTAATAGTGCATGTTATATTGATAATAATAAAAGTAATAAGTATATTTATTACAGTTCTATCGATAATAACTGCATAATATGGGTAATAATGCATGTTATATTGATAATATCGGGAGTAATAAGTATAATTATTACAGTTCTTGCGATAATAATTGCACTATATGGGTAATAATGCATGTTATATTGATAATATCGGGAGTGATAAGTATAATTATTATAGTTCTAGCGATATTAATAGTAAAATATGGCTAATAGTGCATGTTATATTGATAATAATAAAAGTAATAAGTATATTTATTATAGTTCTAGCTATTATAACTGCATAATATGGGTAATAATGCATGTTATATTGATAATTATATAAGTGATAAGTATAATTATTACAGTTCTAGCGATAATAAGTGCATTATATGGGTAATAATGCATGTTATATTGAGAATAATATAAGTAATAAGTATAATTATTACAGTTCTAGCGATAATAACTGCATGATATGGGTAATAATGCATGTTATATTGATGATAATAAAAGTAATACGTATATGTATTATAGTTCTAGCGATAATAACTGCATTATATGGGTAATAACGCATGTTATATTGATAATATTGGGAGTAATAAGTATAATTGTTTTAGTGCTAGCGATAATAATAGTAAAATATGGCTAATAGTGCATGTTATATTGATAATAATAAAAGTAATAAGTATATTTATTACAGTTCTATCGATAATAACTGCATAATATGGGTAATAATGCATGTTATATTGATGATAATAAAAGTAATACGTATATTTATTATAGTTCTAGCGATAATAACTGCATAATATGGGTAATAATGCATGTTATATTGATAATTATATAAGTGATAAGTATAATTATTACAGTTCTAGCGATAATAAGTGCATTATATGGGTAATAATGGATGTTATATTGATAATATCGGGAGTAATAAGTATATTTATTATAGTTCTATCAATAATAGCTGCATAATATGGGTAATAATGCACGTTATATTGCTAATAATATAAGTAATAAGTATAATTATTACAGTTCTATCGATAATAACTGGATAATATGGGTAATAATGCATGTTATATTGATAATAATATAAGTAATAAGTATAATTATTACAGTTCTAGCGATAACAACTGCATAATATGGGTAATAATGCACGTTATATAGCTAATATTATAAGTAATAAGTATAATTATTACAGTTCTAGTGATAATAACTCCATTATATGGGTAATAATGCATGTTATATTGATAATATCGGGAGTAATAAGTATAATTATTATAGTTCTAGCGATAATAATAGTAAAATATGGCTAATAGTGCATGTTATATTGATAATAATAAAAGTAATAAGTACATTTATTATAGTTCTATCGATAACAACTGCATAATATGGGTAGTAATGCATGTTATATAGATAATATTGGGAGTAATAAGTATAATTGTTTTAGTTCTAGCGATAATAATAGTAAAATATGGTTAATAGTGCATGTTATATTGATAATAATAAAAGTAATAAGTATATTTATTACAGTTCAATCGATAATAACTGCATAATATGGGTAATAATGCATGTTATATTGATGATAATAAAAGTAATACGTATATTTATTATAGTTCTAGCGATAATAACTGCATTATATGGGTAATAATACATGTTATATTGATAATATCGGGAGTAATAAGTATAATTATTATAGTTCTAGCGATAATAATAGTAAAATATGGCTAATAGTGCATGTTATATTGATAATAATAAAAGTAATAAGTATGTTTATTATTGTTCTATCGATAATAACTGCATAATATGGGTAATAATGCATGTTATGTTGATAATATCTGGAGTAATAAGTATAATTATTACAGTTCTATCGATAATAACTGCATAATATGGGTAATAATGCATGTTATATTGATGATAATAAAAGTAATACGTATATTTATTATAGTTCTAGCGATAATAACTCCATAATATGGGTAATAATGCATGTTATATTGATAATAATATAAGTAATAAGTATATTTATTACAGTTCTAGCGGTAATAACTGCATTATATGGGTAATAATGCATGTTATATTGATGATAATAAAAGTAGTAAGTATATTTATTATAGTTCTAGCGATTATAACTGCATAAGATGGGTAATAATGCATGTTATATTGAGAATAATATAAGTAATAAGTATAATTATTACAGTTCTAGCGATAATAACTGCATTATATGCGTAATAATGCATGTTATATTGATAATAATATAAGTAATATGTATAATTATTACAGTTCTAGCGATAATAACTGCATAATATGGGTAATAATGCACGTTATATAGCTAATAATATAAGTAATAAGTATAATTATTACAGTTCTAGTGATAATAACTCCATTATATGGGTAACAATGCATGTTATATTGATAATATCGGGAGTAATAAGTATAATTATTATAGTTCTAGCGATAATAATAGTAAAATATGGCTAATAGTGCATGTTATATTGATAATAATAAAAGTAATAAGTATATTTATTATAGTTCTATCAATAATAACTGCATAATATGGGTGATAATGCACGTTATATTGCTAGCAATATAAGTAATAAGTATAATTATTACAGTTCTAGCGATAATAATTGCACTATATGGGTAATAATGCATGTTATATTGATAATATCGGGAGTAATAGGTATATTTATTACAGTTCTAGCGATAATAATTGCACTATATCGGTAATAATGCATGTTATATTGATAATATCGGGAGTAATAAGTATATTTATTACAGTTCTATCGATAATAACTGCATAATATGGGTAATAATGCATGTTATATTGATAATAATATAAGTAATAAGTATATTTATTACAGTTCTAGCGGTAATAACTGCATTATATGGGTAATAATGCATGTTATATTGATAATATCGGGAGTAATAAGTATATTTATTATAGTTCTATCGAAAATAACTGCATAATATAGGTAATAATGCATGTTATATTGATGATAATAAAAGTAGTAAGTATATTTATTATAGTTCTAGCGATTATAACTGCATAATATGGGTAATAATGCATGTTATATTGAGAATAATATAAGTAATAAGTATAATTATTACAGTTCTAGCGATAATAACTGCATTATATGCGTAATAATGCATGTTATATTGATAATATCGGGAGTAATAAGTATAATTATTATAGTTCTAGCGATTATAACTGCATAATATGGGTAATAATGCATGTTATATTGAGAATAATATAAGTAATAAGTATAATTATTACAGTTCTAGCGATAATAACTGCATGATATGGGTAATAATGCATGTTATATTGATGATAATAAAAGTAATACGTATATTTATTATAGTTCTAGCGATAATAACTGCATTATATGGGTAATAACGCATGTTATATTGATAATATTGGGAGTAATAAGTATAATTGTTTTAGTTCTAGCGATAATAATAGTAAAATATGGCTAATAGTGCATGTTATATTGATAATAATAAAAGTAATAAGTATATTTATTACAGTTCTATCGATAATAACTGCATAATATGGGTAATAATGCATGTTATATTGATAATATCGGGAGTAATAAGTATAATTATTACAGTTCTTGCGATAATAATTGCACTATATGGGTAATAATGCATGTTATATTGATAATATCGGGAGTGATAAGTATAATTATTATAGTTCTAGCGATATTAATAGTAAAATATGGCTAATAGTGCATGTTATATTGATAATAATAAAAGTAATAAGTATATTTATTATAGTTCTAGCTATTATAACTGCATAATATGGGTAATAATGCATGTTATATTGATAATTATATAAGTGATAAGTATAATTATTACAGTTCTAGCGATAATAAGTGCATTATATGGGTAATAATGCATGTTATATTGAGAATAATATAAGTAATAAGTATAATTATTACAGTTCTAGCGATAATAACTGCATGATATGGGTAATAATGCATGTTATATTGATGATAATAAAAGTAATACGTATATGTATTATAGTTCTAGCGATAATAACTGCATTATATGGGTAATAACGCATGTTATATTGATAATATTGGGAGTAATAAGTATAATTGTTTTAGTGCTAGCGATAATAATAGTAAAATATGGCTAATAGTGCATGTTATATTGATAATAATAAAAGTAATAAGTATATTTATTACAGTTCTATCGATAATAACTGCATAATATGGGTAATAATGCATGTTATATTGATGATAATAAAAGTAATACGTATATTTATTATAGTTCTAGCGATAATAACTGCATAATATGGGTAATAATGCATGTTATATTGATAATAATATAAGTAATAAGTATATTTATTATAGTTCTATCGATAATAACTGCATAATATGGGTAATAATGCATGTTATATTGATGATAATAAAAGTACTAAGTATATTTATTATAGTTCTAGCGATAATAACTGCATTATATGGGTAATAATGCATGTTATATTGATAATATTGGGAGTAATAAGTATAATTATTATAGTTCTAGCGATAATAATAGTAAAATATGGCTTATAGTGCATGTTATATTGATAATAATAAAAGTAATAAGTACATTTATTATAGTTCTATCGATAACAACTGCATAATATGGGTAGTAATGCATGTTATATAGATAATATTGGGAGTAATAAGTATAATTGTTTTAGTTCTACCGATAATAATAGTAAAATATGGTTAATAGTGCATGTTATATTGATAATAATAAAAGTAATAAGTATATTTATTACAGTTCTATCGATAATAACTGCATAATATGGGAAATAATGCATGTTATATTGATGATAATAAAAGTAATACGTATATTTATTATAGTTCTAGCGATAATAACTGCATTATATGGGTAATAATACATGTTATATTGATAATATCGGGAGTAATAAGTATATTTATTATAGTTCTATCGATAATAACTGCATAATATGGGTAATAATGCATGTTATATTGATAATAATAAAAGTAATAAGTATATTTATTACAGTTCAATCGATAATAACTGCATAATATGGGTAATAATGCATGTTATATTGATGATAATAAAAGTAATACGTATATTTATTATAGTTCTAGCGATAATAACTGCATTATATGGGTAATAATACATGTTATATTGATAATATCGGGAGTGATAAGTATAATTATTATAGTTCTAGCGATATTAATAGTAAAATATGGCTAATAGTGCATGTTATATTGATAATAATAAAAGTAATAAGTATATTTATTATAGTTCTATCAATAATAACTGCATAATATGGGTGATAATGCAGGTTATATTGCTAACAATATAAGTAATAAGTATAATTATTACAGTTCTAGCGATAATAATTGCACTATATGGGTAATAATGCATGTTATATTGATAATATCGGGAGTAATAAGTATAATTATTATAGTTCTAGCGATTATAACTGCATAATATGGGTAATAATGCATGTTATATTGAGAATAATATAAGTAATAAGTATAATTATTACAGTTCTAGCGATAATAACTGCATGATATGGGTAATAATGCATGTTATATTGATGATAATAAAAGTAATACGTATATTTATTATAGTTCTAGCGATAATAACTGCATTATATGGGTAATAACGCATGTTATATTGATAATATTGGGAGTAATAAGTATAATTGTTTTAGTTCTAGCGATAATAATAGTAAAATATGGCTAATAGTGCATGTTATATTGATAATAATAAAAGTAATAAGTATATTTATTACAGTTCTATCGATAATAACTGCATAATATGGGTAGTAATGCATGTTATATTGATAATATCGGGAGTAATAAGTATAATTATTACAGTTCTTGCGATAATAATTGCACTATATGGGTAATAATGCATGTTATATTGATAATATCGGGAGTGATAAGTATAATTATTATAGTTCTAGCGATATTAATAGTAAAATATGGCTAATAGTGCATGTTATATTGATAATAATAAAAGTAATAAGTATATTTATTATAGTTCTATCAATAATAACTGCATAATATGGGTGATAATGCAGGTTATATTGCTAACAATATAAGTAATAAGTATAATTATTACAGTTCTAGCGATAATAATTGCACTATATGGGTAATAATGCATGTTATATTGATAATATCGGGAGTAATAAGTATATTTATTACAGTTCTAGCGATAATAATTGCACTATATGGGTAATAATGCATGTTATATTGATAATATCGGGAGTAATAAGTATATTTATTATAGTTCTATCAATAATAGCTGCATAATATGGGTAATAATGCACGTTATATTGCTAATAATATAAGTAATAAGTATAATTAATACAGTTCTATCGATAATAACTGCATAATATGGGTAATAATGCATGTTATATTGATAATAATATAAGTAATATGTATAATTATTACAGTTCTAGCGATAATAACTGCATAATATGGGTAATAATGCACGTTATATAGCTAATAATATAAGTAATAAGTATAATTATTACAGTTCTAGTGATAATAACTCCATTATATGGGTAATAATGCATGTTATATTGATAATATCGGGAGTAATAAGTATAATTATTATAGTTCTAGCGATAATAATAGTAAAATATGGCTAATAGTGCATGTTATATTGATAATAATAAAAGTAATAAGTATATTTATTATAGTTCTATCAATAATAACTGCATAATATGGGTGATAATGCACGTTATATTGCTAACAATATAAGTAATAAGTATAATTATTACAGTTCTAGCGATAATAATTGCACTATATGGGTAATAATGCATGTTATATTGATAATATCGGGAGTAATAAGTATATTTATTACAGTTCTAGCGATAATAATTGCACTATATGGGTAATAATGCATGTTATATTGATAATATCGGGAGTAATAAGTATATTTATTACACTTCTATCGATAATAACTGCATAATATGGGTAATAATGCATGTTATATTGATAATAATAAAAGTAGTAAGTATATTTATTATAGTTCTAGCGATTATAACTGCATAATATGGGTAATAATGCATGTTATATTGAGAATAATATAAGTAATAAGTATAATTATTACAGTTCTAGCGATAATAACTGCATTATATGCGTAATAATGCATGTTATATTGATAATATCGGGAGTAATAAGTATATTTATTATAGTTCTAGCGATAATAACTGCATAGTATGGGTAATAATGCATGTTACATTGATAATAATATAAGTAATAAGTATAAATATTACAGTTCTAACGATAATAACTGCATTATATGGGTAATAATGCACGTTATATTGATAATATCGGGAGTAATAAGTATAATTATTATAGTTCTAGCGATAATAATAGTAAAATATGGCTAATAGTGCATGTTATATTGATAATAATAAAAGTAATAAGTATGTTTATTATAGTTCTATCGATAATAACTGCATAATATGGGTAATAATGCATGTTATATTGATAATATCGGGAGTAATAAGTATAATTATTATAGTTCTAGCGATAATAACTGCATAATATGGGTAATAATGCATGTTACATTGAAAATAATATAAGTAATAAGTATAATTATTACAGTTCTAGCGATAATAATTGCACTATATGGGTAATAATGCATGTTATATTGATAATATCGGGAGTAATAAGTATATTTATTATAGTTCTATCAATAATAGCTGCATAATATGGGTAATAATGCACGTTATATTGCTAATAATATAAGTAATAAGTATAATTAATACAGTTCTATCGATAATAACTGCATAATATGGGTAATAATGCATGTTATATTGATAATAATATAAGTAATATGTATAATTATTACAGTTCTAGCGATAATAACTGCATAATATGGGTAATAATGCACGTTATATAGCTAATAATATAAGTAATAAGTATAATTATTACAGTTCTAGTGATAATAACTCCATTATATGGGTAATAATGCATGTTATATTGATAATATCGGGAGTAATAAGTATAATTATTATAGTTCTAGCGATAATAATAGTAAAATATGGCTAATAGTGCATGTTATATTGATAATAATAAAAGTAATAAGTATATTTATTATAGTTCTATCAATAATAACTGCATAATATGGGTGATAATGCACGTTATATTGCTAGCAATATAAGTAATAAGTATAATTATTACAGTTCTAGCGATAATAATTGCACTATATGGGTAATAATGCATGTTATATTGATAATATCGGGAGTAATAGGTATATTTATTACAGTTCTAGCGATAATAATTGCACTATATCGGTAATAATGCATGTTATATTGATAATATCGGGAGTAATAAGTATATTTATTACAGTTCTATCGATAATAACTGCATAATATGGGTAATAATGCATGTTATATTGATAATAATATAAGTAATAAGTATATTTATTACAGTTCTAGCGGTAATAACTGCATTATATGGGTAATAATGCATGTTATATTGATAATATCGGGAGTAATAAGTATATTTATTATAGTTCTATCGAAAATAACTGCATAATATAGGTAATAATGCATGTTATATTGATGATAATAAAAGTAGTAAGTATATTTATTATAGTTCTAGCGATCATAACTGCATAATATGGGTAATAATGCATGTTATATTGAGAATAATATAAGTAATAAGTATAATTATTACAGTTCTAGCGATAATAACTGCATTATATGCGTAATAATGCATGTTATATTGATAATATCGGGAGTAATAAGTATAATTATTATAGTTCTAGCGATTATAACTGCATAATATGGGTAATAATGCATGTTATATTGAGAATAATATAAGTAATAAGTATAATTATTACAGTTCTAGCGATAATAACTGCATGATATGGGTAATAATGCATGTTATATTGATGATAATAAAAGTAATACGTATATTTATTATAGTTCTAGCGATAATAACTGCATTATATGCGTAATAACGCATGTTATATTGATAATATTGGGAGTAATAAGTATAATTGTTTTAGTTCTAGCGATAATAATAGTAAAATATGGCTAATAGTGCATGTTATATTGATAATAATAAAATCAATAAGTATATTTATTACAGTTCTATCGATAATAACTGCATAATATGGGTAATAATGCATGTTATATTGATAATATCGGGAGTAATAAGTATAATTATTACAGTTCTTGCGATAATAATTGCACTATATGGGTAATAATGCATGTTATATTGATAATATCGGGAGTGATAAGTATAATTATTATAGTTCTAGCGATATTAATAGTAAAATATGGCTAATAGTGCATGTTATATTGATAATAATAAAAGTAATAAGTATATTTATTATAGTTCTAGCTATTATAACTGCATAATATGGGTAATAATGCATGTTATATTGATAATTATATAAGTGATAAGTATAATTATTACAGTTCTAGCGATAATAACTGCATAATATGGGTAATAATGCATGTTACATTGAAAATAATATAAGTAATGAGTATAATTATTACAGTTCTAGCGATAATAATTGCACTATATGGGTAATAATGCATGTTATATTGATAATATCGGGAGTAATAAGTATATTTATTATAGTTCTATCAATAATAGCTGCATAATATGGGTAATAATGCACGTTATATTGCTAATAATATAAGTAATAAGTATAATTAATACAGTTCTATCGATAATAACTGCATAATATGGGTAATAATGCATGTTATATTGATAATAATATACGTAATATGTATAATTATTACAGTTCTAGCGATAATAACTGCATAATATGGGTAATAATGCACGTTATATAGCTAATAATATAAGTAATAAGTATAATTATTACAGTTCTAGTGATAATAACTCCATTATAAGGGTAATAATGCATGTTATATTGATAATATCGGGAGTAATAAGTATAATTATTACAGTTCTAGCGATAATAATAGTAAAATATGGCTAATAGTGCATGTTATATTGATAATAATAAAAGTAATAAGTATATTTATTATAGTTCTATCAATAATAACTGCATAATATGGGTGATAATGCAGGTTATATTGCTAACAATATAAGTAATAAGTATAATTATTACAGTTCTAGCGATAATAATTGCACTATATGGGTAATAATGCATGTTATATTGATAATATCGGGAGTAATAAGTATATTTATTACAGTTCTAGCGATAATAATTGCACTATATGGGTAATAATGCATGTTATATTGATAGTATCGGGAGTAATAAGTATATTTATTACAGTTCTACCGATAATAACAGCATAATATGGGTAATAATGCATGTTATATTGATAATAATATAAGATATAAGTATATTTATTACAGTTCTAGCGGTAATAACTGCATTATATGGGTAATAATGCATGTTATATTGATAATATCGGGAGTAATAAGTATATTTATTATAGTTCTATCGAAAATAACTGCATAATATAGGTAATAATGCATGTTATATTGATGATAATAAAAGTAGTAAGTATATTTATTATAGTTCTAGCGATTATAACTGCATAATATGGGTAATAATGCATGTTATATTGAGAATAATATAAGTAATAAGTATAATTATTACAGTTCTAGCGATAATAACTGCATTATATGCGTAATAATGCATGTTATATTGATAATATCGGGAGTAATAAGCATAATTATTATAGTTCTAGCGATTATAACTGCATAATATGGGTAATAATGCATGTTATATTGAGAATAATATAAGTAATAAGTATAATTATTACAGTTCTAGCGATAATAACTGCATGATATGGGTAATAATGCATGTTATATTGATGATAATAAAAGTAATACGTATATTTATTATAGTTCTAGCGATAATAACTGCATTATATGGGTAATAACGCATGTTATATTGATAATATTGGGAGTAATAAGTATAATTGTTTTAGTTCTAGCGATAATAATAGTAAAATATGGCTAATAGTGCATGTTATATTGATAATAATAAAAGTAATAAGTATATTTATTACAGTTCTATCGATAATAACTGCATAATATGGGTAATAATGCATGTTATATTGATAATATCGGGAGTAATAAGTATAATTATTACAGTTCTTGCGATAATAATTGCACTATATGGGTAATAATGCATGTTATATTGATAATATCGGGAGTGATAAGTATAATTATTATAGTTCTAGCGATATTAATAGTAAAATATGGCTAATAGTGCATGTTATATTGATAATAATAAAAGTAATAAGTATATTTATTATAGTTCTAGCTATTATAACTGCATAATATGGGTAATAATGCATGTTATATTGATAATTATATAAGTGATAAGTATAATTATTACAGTTCTAGCGATAATAAGTGCATTATATGGGTAATAATGGATGTTATATTGATAATATCGGGAGTAATAAGTATATTTATTATAGTTCTATCAATAATAGCTGCATAATATGGGTAATAATGCACGTTATATTGCTAATAATATAAGTAATAAGTATAATTATTACAGTTCTATCGATAATAACTGGATAATATGGGTAATAATGCATGTTATATTGATAATAATATAAGTAATAAGTATAATTATTACAGTTCTAGCGATAACAACTGCATAATATGGGTAATAATGCACGTTATATAGCTAATATTATAAGTAATAAGTATAATTATTACAGTTCTAGTGATAATAACTCCATTATATGGGTAATAATGCATGTTATATTGATAATATCGGGAGTAATAAGTATAATTATTATAGTTCTAGCGATAATAATAGTAAAATATGGCTAATAGTGCATGTTATATTGATAATAATAAAAGTAATAAGTACATTTATTATAGTTCTATCGATAACAACTGCATAATATGGGTAGTAATGCATGTTATATAGATAATATTGGGAGTAATAAGTATAATTGTTTTAGTTCTAGCGATAATAATAGTAAAATATGGTTAATAGTGCATGTTATATTGATAATAATAAAAGTAATAAGTATATTTATTACAGTTCAATCGATAATAACTGCATAATATGGGTAATAATGCATGTTATATTGATGATAATAAAAGTAATACGTATATTTATTATAGTTCTAGCGATAATAACTGCATTATATGGGTAATAATACATGTTATATTGATAATATCGGGAGTAATAAGTATAATTATTATAGTTCTAGCGATAATAATAGTAAAATATGGCTAATAGTGCATGTTATATTGATAATAATAAAAGTAATAAGTATGTTTATTATTGTTCTATCGATAATAACTGCATAATATGGGTAATAATGCATGTTATGTTGATAATATCTGGAGTAATAAGTATAATTATTACAGTTCTATCGATAATAACTGCATAATATGGGTAATAATGCATGTTATATTGATGATAATAAAAGTAATACGTATATTTATTATAGTTCTAGCGATAATAACTCCATAATATGGGTAATAATGCATGTTATATTGATAATAATATAAGTAATAAGTATATTTATTACAGTTCTAGCGGTAATAACTGCATTATATGGGTAATAATGCATGTTATATTGATGATAATAAAAGTAGTAAGTATATTTATTATAGTTCTAGCGATTATAACTGCATAAGATGGGTAATAATGCATGTTATATTGAGAATAATATAAGTAATAAGTATAATTATTACAGTTCTAGCGATAATAACTGCATTATATGCGTAATAATGCATGTTATATTGATAATAATATAAGTAATATGTATAATTATTACAGTTCTAGCGATAATAACTGCATAATATGGGTAATAATGCACGTTATATAGCTAATAATATAAGTAATAAGTATAATTATTACAGTTCTAGTGATAATAACTCCATTATATGGGTAATAATGCATGTTATATTGATAATATCGGGAGTAATAAGTATAATTATTATAGTTCTAGCGATAATAATAGTAAAATATGGCTAATAGTGCATGTTATATTGATAATAATAAAAGTAATAAGTATATTTATTATAGTTCTATCAATAATAACTGCATAATATGGGTGATAATGCACGTTATATTGCTAGCAATATAAGTAATAAGTATAATTATTACAGTTCTAGCGATAATAATTGCACTATATGGGTAATAATGCATGTTATATTGATAATATCGGGAGTAATAGGTATATTTATTACAGTTCTAGCGATAATAATTGCACTATATCGGTAATAATGCATGTTATATTGATAATATCGGGAGTAATAAGTATATTTATTACAGTTCTATCGATAATAACTGCATAATATGGGTAATAATGCATGTTATATTGATAATAATATAAGTAATAAGTATATTTATTACAGTTCTAGCGGTAATAACTGCATTATATGGGTAATAATGCATGTTATATTGATAATATCGGGAGTAATAAGTATATTTATTATAGTTCTATCGAAAATAACTGCATAATATAGGTAATAATGCATGTTATATTGATGATAATAAAAGTAGTAAGTATATTTATTATAGTTCTAGCGATTATAACTGCATAATATGGGTAATAATGCATGTTATATTGAGAATAATATAAGTAATAAGTATAATTATTACAGTTCTAGCGATAATAACTGCATTATATGCGTAATAATGCATGTTATATTGATAATATCGGGAGTAATAAGTATAATTATTATAGTTCTAGCGATTATAACTGCATAATATGGGTAATAATGCATGTTATATTGAGAATAATATAAGTAATAAGTATAATTATTACAGTTCTAGCGATAATAACTGCATGATATGGGTAATAATGCATGTTATATTGATGATAATAAAAGTAATACGTATATTTATTATAGTTCTAGCGATAATAACTGCATTATATGGGTAATAACGCATGTTATATTGATAATATTGGGAGTAATAAGTATAATTGTTTTAGTTCTAGCGATAATAATAGTAAAATATGGCTAATAGTGCATGTTATATTGATAATAATAAAAGTAATAAGTATATTTATTACAGTTCTATCGATAATAACTGCATAATATGGGTAATAATGCATGTTATATTGATAATATCGGGAGTAATAAGTATAATTATTACAGTTCTTGCGATAATAATTGCACTATATGGGTAATAATGCATGTTATATTGATAATATCGGGAGTGATAAGTATAATTATTATAGTTCTAGCGATATTAATAGTAAAATATGGCTAATAGTGCATGTTATATTGATAATAATAAAAGTAATAAGTATATTTATTATAGTTCTAGCTATTATAACTGCATAATATGGGTAATAATGCATGTTATATTGATAATTATATAAGTGATAAGTATAATTATTACAGTTCTAGCGATAATAAGTGCATTATATGGGTAATAATGGATGTTATATTGATAATATCGGGAGTAATAAGTATATTTATTATAGTTCTATCAATAATAGCTGCATAATATGGGTAATAATGCACGTTATATTGCTAATAATATAAGTAATAAGTATAATTATTACAGTTCTATCGATAATAACTGGATAATATGGGTAATAATGCATGTTATATTGATAATAATATAAGTAATAAGTATAATTATTACAGTTCTAGCGATAACAACTGCATAATATGGGTAATAATGCACGTTATATAGCTAATATTATAAGTAATAAGTATAATTATTACAGTTCTAGTGATAATAACTCCATTATATGGGTAATAATGCATGTTATATTGATAATATCGGGAGTAATAAGTATAATTATTATAGTTCTAGCGATAATAATAGTAAAATATGGCTAATAGTGCATGTTATATTGATAATAATAAAAGTAATAAGTACATTTATTATAGTTCTATCGATAACAACTGCATAATATGGGTAGTAATGCATGTTATATAGATAATATTGGGAGTAATAAGTATAATTGTTTTAGTTCTAGCGATAATAATAGTAAAATATGGTTAATAGTGCATGTTATATTGATAATAATAAAAGTAATAAGTATATTTATTACAGTTCAATCGATAATAACTGCATAATATGGGTAATAATGCATGTTATATTGATGATAATAAAAGTAATACGTATATTTATTATAGTTCTAGCGATAATAACTGCATTATATGGGTAATAATACATGTTATATTGATAATATCGGGAGTAATAAGTATAATTATTATAGTTCTAGCGATAATAATAGTAAAATATGGCTAATAGTGCATGTTATATTGATAATAATAAAAGTAATAAGTATGTTTATTATTGTTCTATCGATAATAACTGCATAATATGGGTAATAATGCATGTTATGTTGATAATATCTGGAGTAATAAGTATAATTATTACAGTTCTATCGATAATAACTGCATAATATGGGTAATAATGCATGTTATATTGATGATAATAAAAGTAATACGTATATTTATTATAGTTCTAGCGATAATAACTCCATAATATGGGTAATAATGCATGTTATATTGATAATAATATAAGTAATAAGTATATTTATTACAGTTCTAGCGGTAATAACTGCATTATATGGGTAATAATGCATGTTATATTGATGATAATAAAAGTAGTAAGTATATTTATTATAGTTCTAGCGATTATAACTGCATAAGATGGGTAATAATGCATGTTATATTGAGAATAATATAAGTAATAAGTATAATTATTACAGTTCTAGCGATAATAACTGCATTATATGCGTAATAATGCATGTTATATTGATAATATCGGGAGTAATAAGTATAATTATTATAGTTCTAGCGATTATAACTGCATAATATGGGTAATAATGCATGTTATATTGAGAATAATATAAGTAATAAGTATAATTATTACAGTTCTAGCGATAATAACTGCATGATATGGGTAATAATGCATGTTATATTGATGATAATAAAAGTAATACGTATATGTATTATAGTTCTAGCGATAATAACTGCATTATATGGGTAATAACGCATGTTATATTGATAATATTGGGAGTAATAAGTATAATTGTTTTAGTGCTAGCGATAATAATAGTAAAATATGGCTAATAGTGCATGTTATATTGATAATAATAAAAGTAATAAGTATATTTATTACAGTTCTATCGATAATAACTGCATAATATGGGTAATAATGCATGTTATATTGATGATAATAAAAGTAATACGTATATTTATTATAGTTCTAGCGATAATAACTGCATAATATGGGTAATAATGCATGTTATATTGATAATAATATAAGTAATAAGTATATTTATTATAGTTCTATCGATAATAACTGCATAATATGGGTAATAATGCATGTTATATTGATGATAATAAAAGTACTAAGTATATTTATTATAGTTCTAGCGATAATAACTGCATTATATGGGTAATAATGCATGTTATATTGATAATATTGGGAGTAATAAGTATAATTATTATAGTTCTAGCGATAATAATAGTAAAATATGGCTTATAGTGCATGTTATATTGATAATAATAAAAGTAATAAGTACATTTATTATAGTTCTATCGATAACAACTGCATAATATGGGTAGTAATGCATGTTATATAGATAATATTGGGAGTAATAAGTATAATTGTTTTAGTTCTAGCGATAATAATAGTAAAATATGGTTAATAGTGCATGTTATATTGATAATAATAAAAGTAATAAGTATATTTATTACAGTTCTATCGATAATAACTGCATAATATGGGAAATAATGCATGTTATATTGATGATAATAAAAGTAATACGTATATTTATTATAGTTCTAGCGATAATAACTGCATTATATGGGTAATAATACATGTTATATTGATAATATCGGGAGTAATAAGTATATTTATTATAGTTCTATCGATAATAACTGCATAATATGGGTAATAATGCATGTTATATTGATAATAATAAAAGTAATAAGTATATTTATTACAGTTCAATCGATAATAACTGCATAATATGGGTAATAATGCATGTTATATTGATGATAATAAAAGTAATACGTATATTTATTATAGTTCTAGCGATAATAACTGCATTATATGGGTAATAATACATGTTATATTGATAATATCGGGAGTAATAAGTATAATTATTATAGTTCTAGCGATAATAATAGTAAAATATGGCTAATAGTGCATGTTATATTGATAATAATAAAAGTAATAAGTATGTTTATTATTGTTCTATCGATAATAACTGCATAATATGGGTAATAATGCATGTTATGTTGATAATATCTGGAGTAATAAGTATAATTATTACAGTTCTATCGATAATAACTGCATAATATGGGTAATAATGCATGTTATATTGATGATAATAAAAGTAATACGTATATTTATTATAGTTCTAGCGATAATAACTGCATAATATGGGTAATAATGCATGTTATATTGATAATAATATAAGTAATAAGTATATTTATTACAGTTCTAGCGGTAATAACTGCATTATATGGGTAATAATGCATGTTATATTGATGATAATAAAAGTAGTAAGTATATTTATTATAGTTCTAGCGATTATAACTGCATAAGATGGGTAATAATGCATGTTATATTGAGAATAATATAAGTAATAAGTATAATTATTACAGTTCTAGCGATAATAACTGCATTATATGCGTAATAATGCATGTTATATTGATAATATCGGGAGTAATAAGTATAATTATTATAGTTCTAGCGATTATAACTGCATAATATGGATAATAATGCATGTTATATTGAGAATAATATAAGTAATAAGTATAATTATTACAGTTCTAGCGATAATAACTGCATGATATGGGTAATAATGCATGTTATATTGATGATAATAAAAGTAATACGTATATGTATTATAGTTCTAGCGATAATAACTGCATTATATGGGTAATAACGCATGTTATATTGATAATATTGGGAGTAATAAGTATAATTGTTTTAGTGCTAGCGATAATAATAGTAAAATATGGCTAATAGTGCATGTTATATTGATAATAATAAAAGTAATAAGTATATTTATTACAGTTCTATCGATAATAACTGCATAATATGGGTAATAATGCATGTTATATTGATGATAATAAAAGTAATACGTATATTTATTATAGTTCTAGCGATAATAACTGCATAATATGGGTAATAATGCATGTTATATTGATAATAATATAAGTAATAAGTATATTTATTATAGTTCTATCGATAATAACTGCATAATATGGGTAATAATGCATGTTATATTGATGATAATAAAAGTACTAAGTATATTTATTATAGTTCTAGCGATAATAACTGCATTATATGGGTAATAATGCATGTTATATTGATAATATTGGGAGTAATAAGTATAATTATTATAGTTCTAGCGATAATAATAGTAAAATATGGCTTATAGTGCATGTTATATTGATAATAATAAAAGTAATAAGTACATTTATTATAGTTCTATCGATAACAACTGCATAATATGGGTAGTAATGCATGTTATATAGATAATATTGGGAGTAATAAGTATAATTGTTTTAGTTCTAGCGATAATAATAGTAAAATATGGTTAATAGTGCATGTTATATTGATAATAATAAAAGTAATAAGTATATTTATTACAGTTCTATCGATAATAACTGCATAATATGGGAAATAATGCATGTTATATTGATGATAATAAAAGTAATACGTATATTTATTATAGTTCTAGCGATAATAACTGCATTATATGGGTAATAATACATGTTATATTGATAATATCGGGAGTAATAAGTATAATTATTATAGTTCTAGCGATAATAATAGTAAAATATGGCTAATAGTGCATGTTATATTGATAATAATAAAAGTAATAAGTATGTTTATTATAGTTCTATCGATAATAACTGCATAATATGGGTAATAATGCATGTTATATTGATAATATCGGGAGTAATAAGTATAATTATTATAGTTCTAGCGATAATAATAGTAAAATATGGCTAATAGTGCATGTTATATTGATAATAATAAAAGTAATAAGTATATTTATTATAGTTCTATCGATAATAACTGCATAATATGGGTAATAATGCATGTTGTATTGATGATAATAAAAGTAGTAAGTATATTTATTACAGTTCTAGCGATAATAACTGCATTATATGCGTAATAATGCATGTGATATTGATAATATCGGGAGTAATAAGTATATTTATTAGAGTTCTAGCGATAATAACTGCATAATATGGGTAATAATGCATGTTATATTGATAATAATATAAGCAATAAGTATATTTATTATAGTTCTATCGATAAAAACTGCATAATATGGGTAATAATGCATGTTATATTGATGATATCGGGAGTAATAAGTATATTTATTACAGTTCTATCGATAATAACTGCATAATATGGGTAATAATGCATGTTATATTGATGATAATAAGAGTAATACGTATATTTATTATAGTTCTAGCGATAATAACTGCATAATATGGGTAATAATGCATGTTATATTGATAATAATATAAGTAATAAGTATATTTATTATAGTTCTATCGATAATAACTGCATAATATGGGTAATAATGCATGTTATATTGATGATAATAAAAGTACTAAGTATATTTATTATAGTTCTATCAATAATAACTGCATAATATGGGTAATAATGCACGTTATATTGCTAACAATATAAGTAATAAGTATAATTATTACAGTTCTTGCGATAATAATTGCACTATATCGGTAATAATGCATGTTATATTGATAATATCGGGAGTGATAAGTATAATTATTATAGTTGTAGCGATAATAATAGTAAAATATGGCTAATAGTGCATGTTATATTGATAATAATAAAAGTAATAAGTACATTTATTATAGTTCTATCGATAACAACTGCATAATATGGGTAGTAATGCATGTTATATAGATAATATTGGGAGTAATAAGTATAATTGTTTTAGTTCTAGCGATAATAATAGTAAAATATGGTTAATAGTGCATGTTATATTGATAATAATAAAAGTAATAAGTATATTTATTACAGTTCTATCGATAATAACTGCATAATATGGGAAATAATGCATGTTATATTGATGATAATAAAAGTAATACGTATATTTATTATAGTTCTAGCGATAATAACTGCATAATATGGGTAATAATGCATGTTATATTGATAATAATATAAGTAATAAGTATATTTATTATAGTTCTATCGATAATAACTGCATAATATGGGTAATAATGCATGTTATATTGATGATAATAAAAGTACTAAGTATATTTATTATAGTTCTAGCGATAATAACTGCATTATATGGGTAATAATGCATGTTATATTGATAATATTGGGAGTAATAAGTATAATTATTATAGTTCTAGCGATAATAATAGTAAAATATGGCTTATAGTGCATGTTATATTGATAATAATAAAAGTAATAAGTACATTTATTATAGTTCTATCGATAACAACTGCATAATATGGGTAGTAATGCATGTTATATAGATAATATTGGGAGTAATAAGTATAATTGTTTTAGTTCTAGCGATAATAATAGTAAAATATGGTTAATAGTGCATGTTATATTGATAATAATAAAAGTAATAAGTATATTTATTACAGTTCTATCGATAATAACTGCATAATATGGGAAATAATGCATGTTATATTGATGATAATAAAAGTAATACGTATATTTATTATAGTTCTAGCGATAATAACTGCATTATATGGGTAATAATACATGTTATATTGATAATATCGGGAGTAATAAGTATAATTATTATAGTTCTAGCGATAATAATAGTAAAATATGGCTAATAGTGCATGTTATATTGATAATAATAAAAGTAATAAGTATGTTTATTATAGTTCTATCGATAATAACTGCATAATATGGGTAATAATGCATGTTATATTGATAATATCGGGAGTAATAAGTATAATTATTATAGTTCTAGCGATAATAATAGTAAAATATGGCTAATAGTGCATGTTATATTGATAATAATAAAAGTAATAAGTATATTTATTATAGTTCTATCGATAATAACTGCATAATATGGGTAATAATGCATGTTGTATTGATGATAATAAAAGTAGTAAGTATATTTATTACAGTTCTAGCGATAATAACTGCATTATATGCGTAATAATGCATGTGATATTGATAATATCGGGAGTAATAAGTATATTTATTAGAGTTCTAGCGATAATAACTGCATAATATGGGTAATAATGCATGTTATATTGATAATAATATAAGCAATAAGTATATTTATTATAGTTCTATCGATAAAAACTGCATAATATGGGTAATAATGCATGTTATATTGATGATATCGGGAGTAATAAGTATATTTATTACAGTTCTATCGATAATAACTGCATAATATGGGTAATAATGCATGTTATATTGATGATAATAAGAGTAATACGTATATTTATTATAGTTCTAGCGATAATAACTGCATAATATGGGTAATAATGCATGTTATATTGATAATAATATAAGTAATAAGTATATTTATTATAGTTCTATCGATAATAACTGCATAATATGGGTAATAATGCATGTTATATTGATGATAATAAAAGTACTAAGTATATTTATTATAGTTCTATCAATAATAACTGCATAATATGGGTAATAATGCACGTTATATTGCTAACAATATAAGTAATAAGTATAATTATTACAGTTCTTGCGATAATAATTGCACTATATCGGTAATAATGCATGTTATATTGATAATATCGGGAGTGATAAGTATAATTATTATAGTTGTAGCGATAATAATAGTAAAATATGGCTAATAGTGCATGTTATATTGATAATAATAAAAGTAATAAGTACATTTATTATAGTTCTATCGATAACAACTGCATAATATGGGTAGTAATGCATGTTATATAGATAATATTGGGAGTAATAAGTATAATTGTTTTAGTTCTAGCGATAATAATAGTAAAATATGGTTAATAGTGCATGTTATATTGATAATAATAAAAGTAATAAGTATATTTATTACAGTTCTATCGATAATAACTGCATAATATGGGAAATAATGCATGTTATATTGATGATAATAAAAGTAATACGTATATTTATTATAGTTCTAGCGATAATAACTGCATTATATGGGTAATAATACATGTTATATTGATAATATCGGGAGTAATAAGTATAATTATTATAGTTCTAGCGATAATAATAGTAAAATATGGCTAATAGCGCATGTTATATTGATAATAATAAAAGTAATAAGTATGTTTATTATAGTTCTATCGATAATAACTGCATAATATGGGTAATAATGCATGTTATATTGATAATATCGGGAGTAATAAGTATAATTATTATAGTTCTAGCGATAATAATAGTAAAATATGGCTAATAGTGCATGTTATATTGATAATAATAAAAGTAATAAGTATATTTATTATAGTTCTATCGATAATAACTGCATAATATGGGTAATAATGCATGTTATATTGATGATAATAAAAGTAGTAAGTATATTTATTACAGTTCTAGCGATAATAACTGCATTATATGCGTAATAATGCATGTGATATTGATAATATCGGGAGTAATAAGTATATTTATTAGAGTTCTAGCGATAATAACTGCATAATATGGGTAATAATGCATGTTATATTGATAATAATATAAGCAATAAGTATATTTATTATAGTTCCATCGATAAAAACTGCATAATATGCGTAATAATGCATGTTATATTGATGATATCGGGAGTAATAAGTATATTTATTACAGTTCTATCGATAATAACTGCATAATATGGGTAATAATGCATGTTATATTGATGATAATAAGAGTAATACGTATATTTATTATAGTTCTAGCGATAATAACTGCATAATATGGGTAATAATGCATGTTATATTGATAATAATATAAGTAATAAGTATATTTATTATAGTTCTATCGATAATAACTGCATAATATGGGTAATAATGCATGTTATATTGATGATAATAAAAGTACTAAGTATATTTATTATAGTTCTATCAATAATAACTGCATAATATGGGTAATAATGCACGTTATATTGCTAACAATATAAGTAATAAGTATAATTATTACAGTTCTTGCGATAATAATTGCACTATATGGGTAATAATGCATGTTATATTGATAATATCGGGAGTGATAAGTATAATTATTATAGTTCTAGCGATAATAATAGTAAAATATGGCTAATAGTGCATGTTATATTGATAATAATAAAAGTAATAAGTACATTTATTATAGTTCTAGCTATTATAACTGCATAATATGGGTAATAATGCATGTTATATTGATAATTACATAAGTGATAAGTATAATTATTACAGTTCTAGCGATAATAAGTGCATTATATGGGTAATAATGGATATTATATTGATAATATCGGGAGTAATAAGTATATTTATTATAGTTCTATCAATAATAGCTGCATAATATGGGTAATAATGCACGTTATATTGCTAATAATATAAGTAATAAGTACAATTATTACAGTTCTATCGATAATAACTGCATAATATGGGTAATAATGCATGTTATATTGATAATAATATAAGTAATAAGTATAATTATTACAGTTCTAGCGATAACAACTGCATAATATGGGTAATAATGCACGTTATATAGCTAATAATATAAGTAATAAGTATAATTATTACAGTTCTAGTGATAATAACTCCATTATATGGGTAATAATGCATGTTATATTGATAATATCGGGAGTAATAAGTATAATTATTATAGTTCTAGCGATAATAATAGTAAAATATGGCTAATAGTGCATGTTATATTGATAATAATAAAAGTAATAAGTACATTTATTATAGTTCTATCGATAACAACTGCATAATATGGGTAGCAATGCATGTTATATAGATAATATTGGGTGTAATAAGTATAATTGTTTTAGTTCTAGCGATAATAATAGTAAAATATGGTTAATAGTGCATGTTATATTGATAATAATAAAAGTAATAAGTATATTTATTACAGTTCTATCGATAATAACTGCATAATATGGGTAATAATGCATGTTATATTGATGATAATAAAAGTAATACGTATATTTATTATAGTTCTAGCGATAATAACTGCATAATATGGGTAATAATGCATGTTATATTGATAATAATATAAGTAATAAGTATATTTATTATAGTTCTATCGATAATAACTGCATAATATGGGTAATAATGCATGTTATATTGATGATAATAAAAGTACTAAGTATATTTATTATAGTTCTAGCGATAATAACTGCATTATATGGGTAATAATGCATGTTATATTGATAATATTGGGAGTAATAAGTATAATTATTATAGTTCTAGCGATAATAATAGTAAAATATGGCTTATAGTGCATGTTATATTGATAATAATAAAAGTAATAAGTACATTTATTATAGTTCTAGCTATTATAACTGCATAATATGGGTAATAATGCATGTTATATTGATAATTACATAAGTGATAAGTATAATTATTACAGTTCTAGCGATAATAAGTGCATTATATGGGTAATAATGGATGTTATATTGATAATATCGGGAGTAATAAGTATATTTATTATAGTTCTATCAATAATAGCTGCATAATATGGGTAATAATGCACGTTATATTGCTAATAATATAAGTAATAAGTATAATTATTACAGTTCTATCGATAATAACTGGATAATATGGGTAATAATGCATGTTATATTGATAATAATATAAGTAATAAGTATAATTATTACAGTTCTAGCGATAACAACTGCATAATATGGGTAATAATGCACGTTATATAGCTAATATTATAAGTAATAAGTATAATTATTACAGTTCTAGTGATAATAACTCCATTATATGGGTAATAATGCATGTTATATTGATAATATCGGGAGTAATAAGTATAATTATTATAGTTCTAGCGATAATAATAGTAAAATATGGCTAATAGTGCATGTTGTATTGATAATAATAAAAGTAATAAGTACATTTATTATAGTTCTATCGATAACAACTGCATAATATGGGTAGTAATGCATGTTATATAGATAATATTGGGAGTAATAAGTATAATTGTTTTAGTTCTAGCGATAATAATAGTAAAATATGGTTAATAGTGCATGTTATATTGATAATAATAAAAGTAATAAGTATATTTATTACAGTTCTATCGATAATAACTGCATAATATGGGTAATAATGCATGTTATATTGATGATAATAAACGTAATACGTATATTTATTATAGTTCTAGCGATAATAACTGCATTATATGGGTAATAATACATGTTATATTGATAATATCGGGAGTAATAAGTATAATTATTATAGTTCTAGCGATAATAATAGTAAAATATGGCTAATAGTGCATGTTATATTGATAATAATAAAAGTAATAAGTATGTATATTATAGTTCTATCGATAATAACTGCATAATATGGGTAATAATGCATGTTATATTGATAATATCGGGAGTAATAAGTATAATTATTACAGTTCTATCGATAATAACTGCATAATATGGGTAATAATGCATGTTATATTGATGATAATAAAAGTAATACGTATATTTATTATAGTTCTAGCGATAATAACTGCATAATATGGGTAATAATGCATGTTATATTGATAATAATATAAGTAATAAGTATATTTATTAGAGTTCTAGCGGTAATAACTGCATTATATGGGTAATAATGCATGTTATATTGATAATATCGGGAGTAATAAGTATATTTATTATAGTTCTATCAATAATAACTGCATAATATGGGTAATAATGCACGTTATATTGCTAACAATATAAGTAATAAGTATAATTATTACAGTTCTAGCGATAATAATTGCACTATATGGGTAATAATGCATGTTATATTGATAATATCGGGAGTAATAAGTATATTTATTACAGTTCTATCGATAATAACTGCATAATATGGGTAATAATGCATGTTATATTGATAATTGTATAAGTGATAAGTATAATTATTACAGTTCTAGCGATAATAAGTGCATTATAAGGGTAATAATGGAAGTTATATTGATAATATCGGGAGTAATAAGTATATTTATTATAGTTCTATCAATAATAGCTGCATAATATGGGTAATAATGCACGTTATATTGCTAATAATATAAGTAATAAGTATAATTAATACAGTTCTATCGATAATAACTGCGTAATATGGGTAATAATGCATGTTATATTGATAATAATATAAGTAATATGTATAATTATTACAGTTCTAGCGATAATAACTGCATAATATGGGTAATAATGCACGTTATATAGCTAATAATATAAGTAATAAGTATAATTATTACAGTTCTAGTGATAATAACTCCATTATATGGGTAATAATGCATGTTATATTGATAACATCGGGAGTAATAAGTATAATTACTATAGTTCTAGCGATAATAATAGTAAAATATGGCTAATAGTGCATGTTATATTGATAATACTAAAAGTAATAAGTATATTTATTATAGTTCTATCAATAATAACTGCATAATATGGGTAATAATGCACGTTATATTGCTAACAATATAAGTAATAAGTATAATTATTACAGTTCTAGCGATAATAATTGCACTATATGGGTAATAATGCATGTTATATTGATAATATCGGGAGTAATAAGTATATTTATTACAGTTCTATCGATAATAACTGCATAATATGGGTAATAATGCATGTTATATTGATGATAATAAAAGTAATACGTATATTTATTATAGTTCTATCGAAAATAACTGCATAATATGGGTAATAATGCATGTTATATTGATAATTGTATAAGTGATAAGTATAATTATTACAGTTCTAGCGATAATAAGTGCATTATAAGGGTAATAATGGATGTTATATTGATAATATCGGGAGTAATAAGTATATTTATTATAGTTCTATCAATAATAGCTGCATAATATGGGTAATAATGCACGTTATATTGCTAATAATATAAGTAATAAGTATAATTAATACAGTTCTATCGATAATAACTGCGTAATATGGGTAATAATGCATGTTATATTGATAATAATATAAGTAATATGTATAATTATTACAGTTCTAGCGATAATAACTGCATAATATGGGTAATAATGCACGTTATATAGCTAATAATATAAGTAATAAGTATAATTATTACAGTTCTAGTGATAATAACTCCATTATATGGGTAATAATGCATGTTATATTGATAATATCGGGAGTAATAAGTATAATTATTATAGTTCTAGCGATAATAATAGTAAAATATGGCTAATAGTGCATGGTATATTGATAATAATAAAAGTAATAAGTATATTTATTATAGTTCTATCAATAATAACTGCATAATATGGGTAATAATGCACGTTATATTGCTAACAATATAAGTAATAAGTATAATTATTACAGTTCTAGCGATAATAATTGCACTATATGGGTAATAATGCATGTTATATTGATAATATCGGGAGTAATAAGTATATTTATTACAGTTCTATCGATAATAACTGCATAATATGGGTAATAATGCATGTTATATTGATGATAATAAAAGTAATACGTATGTTTATTATAGTTCTTGCGATAATAACTGCATAATATGGGTAATAATGCATGTTATATTGATAATAATATAAGTAATAAGTATATTTATTAGAGTTCTAGCGGTAATAACTGCATTATATGGGTAATAATGCATGTTATATTGATAATATCGGGAGTAATAAGTATATTTATTATAGTTCTATCGAAAATAACTGCATAATATAGGTAATAATGCATGTTATATTGATGATAATAAAAGTAGTAAGTATATTTATTATAGTTCTAGCGATTATAACTGCATAATATGGGTAATAATGCATGTTATATTGAGAATAATATAAGTAATAAGTATAATTATTACAGTTCTAGCGATAATAACTGCATTATATGCGTAATAATGCATGTTATATTGATAATATCGGGAGTAATAAGTATAATTATTATAGTTCTAGCGATAATAATAGTAAAATATGGCTAATAGTGCATGTTATATTGATAATAATAAAAGTAATAAGTATGTTTATTATAGTTCTATCGATAATAACTGCATAATATGGGTAATAATGCATGTTATATTGATAATATCGGGAGTAATAAGTATAATTATTATAGTTCTAGCGATAATAACTGCATAATATGGGTAATAATACATGTTATATTGATAATATCGGGAGTAATAAGTATAATTATTATAGTTCTAGCGATAATAATAGTAAAATATGGCTAATAGTGCATGTTATATTGATAATAATAAAAGTAATAAGTATGTTTATTATAGTTCTATCGATAATAACTGCATAATATGGGTAATAATGCATGTTATATTGATAATATCGGGAGTAATAAGTATAATTATTACAGTTCTATCGATAATAACTGCATAATATGGGTAATAATGCATGTTATATTGATAATAATATAAGTAATAAGTATATTTATTACAGTTCTAGCGGTAATAACTGCATTATATGGGTAATAATGCATGTTATATTGATGATAATAAAAGTAGTAAGTATATTTATTATAGTTCTAGCGATTATAACTGCATAAGATGGGTAATAATGCATGTTATATTGAGAATAATATAAGTAATAAGTATAATTATTACAGTTCTAGCGATAATAACTGCATTATATGCGTAATAATGCATGTTATATTGATAATATCGGGAGTAATAAGTATAATTATTATAGTTCTAGCGATTATAACTGCATAATACGGGTAATAATGCATGTTATATTGAGAATAATATAAGTAATAAGTATAATTATTACAGTTCTAGCGATAATAACTGCATAATATGGGTAATAATGCATGTTATATTGATGATAATAAAAGTACTAAGTATATTTATTATAGTTCTAGCGATAATAACTGCATTATATGGGTAATAATGCATGTTATATTGATAATATTGGGAGTAATAAGTATAATTATTATAGTTCTAGCGATAATAATAGTAAAATATGGCTAATAGTGCATGTTATATTGATAATAATAAAAGTAATAAGTACATTTATTATAGTTCTATCGATAACAACTGCATAATATGGGTAGTAATGCATGTTATATAGATAATATTGGGAGTAATAAGTATAATTGTTTTAGTTCTAGCGATAATAATAGTAAAATATGGTTAATAGTGCATGTTATATTGATAATAATAAAAGTAATAAGTATATTTATTACAGTTCTATCGATAATAACTGCATAATATGGGAAATAATGCATGTTATATTGATAATATCGGGAGTAATAAGTATAATTATTATAGTTCTAGCGATAATAACTGCATAATATGGGTAATAATGCATGTTGCATTGAAAATAATATAAGTAATAAGTATAATTATTACAGTTCTAGCGATAATAATTGCACTATATGGGTAATAATGCATGTTATATTGATAATATCGGGAGTAATAAGTATAATTATTATAGTTCTAGCGATAATAATAGTAAAATATGGCTAATAGTGCATGTTATATTGATAATAATAAAAGTAATAAGTATATTTATTATAGTTCTATCAATAATAACTGCATAATATGGGTAATAATGCACGTTATATTGCTAACAATATAAGTAATAAGTATAATTATTACAGTTCTTGCGATAATAATTGCGCTATATGGGCAATAATGCATGTTATATTGATAATATCGGGAGTGATAAGTATAATTATTATAGTTCCAGCGATATTAATAGTAAAATATGGCTAATAGTGCATGTTATATTGATAATAATAAAAGTAATAAGTATATTTATTAGAGTTCTATCGATAATAACTGCATTATATGGGTAATAATGCACGTTATATTGATAATATCGGGAGTAATAAGTATAATTATTATAGTTCTAGCGATAATAATAGTAAAATATGGCTAATAGTGCATGTTATATTGATAATAATAAAAGTAATAAGTATGTTTATTATAGTTCTATCGATAATAACTGCATAATATGGGTAATAATGCATGTTATATTGATAATATCGGGAGTAATAAGTATAATTATTATAGTTCTAGCGATAATAACTGCATAATATGGGTAATAATGCATGTTACATTGAAAATAATATAAGTAATAAGTATAATTATTACAGTTCTAGCGATAATAATTGCACTATATGGGTAATAATGCATGTTATATTGATAATATCGGGAGTAATAAGTATATTTATTACAGTTCTAGCGATAATAATTGCACTATATGGGTAATAATGCATGTTATATTGACAATATCGGGAGTAATAAGTATATTTATTACAGTTCTATCGATAATAACTGCATAATATGGGTAATAATGCATGTTATATTGATAATAATATAAGTAATAAGTATATTTATTACAGTTCTAGCGGTAATAACTGCATTATATGGGTAATAATGCATGTTATATTGATAATATCGGGAGTAATAAGTATATTTATTATAGTTCTATCGAAAATAACTGCATAATATAGGTAATAATGCATGTTATATTGATGATAATAAAAGTAGTAAGTATATTTATTATAGTTCTAGCGATTATAACTGCATAATATGGGTAATAATGCATGTTATATTGAGAATAATATAAGTAATAAGTATAGTTATTACAGTTCTAGCGATAATAACTGCATTATATGCGTAATAATGCATGTTATATTGATAATATCGGGAGTAATAAGTATATTTATTATAGTTCTAGCGATAATAACTGCATAGTATGGGTAATAATGCATGTTACATTGATAATAATATAAGTAATAAGTATAAATATTACAGTTCTAACGATAATAACTGCATTATATGGGTAATAATGCATGTTATATTGATAATATCGGGAGTAATAAGTATAATTATTACAGTTCTAGCGATAATAATAGTAAAATATGGCTAATAGTGCATGTTATATTGATAATAATAAAAGTAATAAGTATATTTATTATAGTTCTATCAATAATAACTGCATAATATGGGTAATAATGCACGTTATATTGCTAACAATATAAGTAATAAGTATAATTATTACAGTTCTTGCGATAATAATTGCGCTATATGGGTAATAATGCATGTTATATTGATAATATCGGGAGTGATAAGTATAATTATTATAGTTCCAGCGATATTAATAGTAAAATATGGCTAATAGTGCATGTTATATTGATAATAATAAAAGTAATAAGTATATTTATTAGAGTTCTATCGATAATAACTGCATTATATGGGTAATAATGCACGTTATATTGATAATATCGGGAGTAATAAGTATAATTATTATAGTTCTAGCGATAATAATAGTAAAATATGGCTAATAGTGCATGTTATATTGATAATAATAAAAGTAATAAGTATAATTATTACAGTTCTAGCGATAATAATTGCACTATATGGGTAATAATGCATGTTATATTGATAATATCGGGAGTAATAAGTATAATTATTATAGTTCTAGCGATAATAATAGTAAAATATGGCTAATAGTGCATGTTATATTGATAATAATAAAAGTAATAAGTATATTTATTATAGTTCTATCAATAATAACTGCATAATATGGGTAATAATGCACGTTATATTGCTAACAATATAAGTAATAAGTATAATTATTACAGTTCTTGCGATAATAATTGCGCTATATGGGCAATAATGCATGTTATATTGATAATATCGGGAGTGATAAGTATAATTATTATAGTTCCAGCGATATTAATAGTAAAATATGGCTAATAGTGCATGTTATATTGATAATAATAAAAGTAATAAGTATATTTATTAGAGTTCTATCGATAATAACTGCATTATATGGGTAATAATGCACGTTATATTGATAATATCGGGAGTAATAAGTATAATTATTATAGTTCTAGCGATAATAATAGTAAAATATGGCTAATAGTGCATGTTATATTGATAATAATAAAAGTAATAAGTATGTTTATTATAGTTCTATCGATAATAACTGCATAATATGGGTAATAATGCATGTTATATTGATAATATCGGGAGTAATAAGTATAATTATTATAGTTCTAGCGATAATAACTGCATAATATGGGTAATAATGCATGTTACATTGAAAATAATATAAGTAATAAGTATAATTATTACAGTTCTAGCGATAATAATTGCACTATATGGGTAATAATGCATGTTATATTGATAATATCGGGAGTAATAAGTATATTTATTACAGTTCTAGCGATAATAATTGCACTATATGGGTAATAATGCATGTTATATTGACAATATCGGGAGTAATAAGTATATTTATTACAGTTCTATCGATAATAACTGCATAATATGGGTAATAATGCATGTTATATTGATAATAATATAAGTAATAAGTATATTTATTACAGTTCTAGCGGTAATAACTGCATTATATGGGTAATAATGCATGTTATATTGATAATATCGGGAGTAATAAGTATATTTATTATAGTTCTATCGAAAATAACTGCATAATATAGGTAATAATGCATGTTATATTGATGATAATAAAAGTAGTAAGTATATTTATTATAGTTCTAGCGATTATAACTGCATAATATGGGTAATAATGCATGTTATATTGAGAATAATATAAGTAATAAGTATAGTTATTACAGTTCTAGCGATAATAACTGCATTATATGCGTAATAATGCATGTTATATTGATAATATCGGGAGTAATAAGTATATTTATTATAGTTCTAGCGATAATAACTGCATAGTATGGGTAATAATGCATGTTACATTGATAATAATATAAGTAATAAGTATAAATATTACAGTTCTAACGATAATAACTGCATTATATGGGTAATAATGCATGTTATATTGATAATATCGGGAGTAATAAGTATAATTATTACAGTTCTAGCGATAATAATAGTAAAATATGGCTAATAGTGCATGTTATATTGATAATAATAAAAGTAATAAGTATATTTATTATAGTTCTATCAATAATAACTGCATAATATGGGTAATAATGCACGTTATATTGCTAACAATATAAGTAATAAGTATAATTATTACAGTTCTTGCGATAATAATTGCGCTATATGGGTAATAATGCATGTTATATTGATAATATCGGGAGTGATAAGTATAATTATTATAGTTCCAGCGATATTAATAGTAAAATATGGCTAATAGTGCATGTTATATTGATAATAATAAAAGTAATAAGTATATTTATTAGAGTTCTATCGATAATAACTGCATTATATGGGTAATAATGCACGTTATATTGATAATATCGGGAGTAATAAGTATAATTATTATAGTTCTAGCGATAATAATAGTAAAATATGGCTAATAGTGCATGTTATATTGATAATAATAAAAGTAATAAGTATGTTTATTATAGTTCTATCGATAATAACTGCATAATATGGGTAATAATGCATGTTATATTGATAATATCGGGAGTAATAAGTATAATTATTATAGTTCTAGCGATAATAACTGCATAATATGGGTAATAATGCATGTTACATTGAAAATAATATAAGTAATAAGTATAATTATTACAGTTCTAGCGATAATAATTGCACTATATGGGTAATAATGCATGTTATATTGATAATATCGGGAGTAATAAGTATATTTATAACAGTTCTAGCGATAATAATTGCACTATATGGGTAATAATGCATGTTATATTGACAATATCGGGAGTAATAAGTATATTTATTACAGTTCTATCGATAATAACTGCATAATATGGGTAATAATGCATGTTATATTGATAATAATATAAGTAATAAGTATATTTATTACAGTTCTAGCGGTAATAACTGCATTATATGGGTAATAATGCATGTTATATTGATAATATCGGGAGTAATAAGTATATTTATTATAGTTCTATCGAAAATAACTGCATAATATAGGTAATAATGCATGTTATATTGATGATAATAAAAGTAGTAAGTATATTTATTATAGTTCTAGCGATTATAACTGCATAATATGGGTAATAATGCATGTTATATTGAGAATAATATAAGTAATAAGTATAATTATTACAGTTCTAGCGATAATAACTGCATTATATGCGTAATAATGCATGTTATATTGATAATATCGGGAGTAATAAGTATATTTATTATAGTTCTAGCGATAATAACTGCATAGTATGGGTAATAATGCATGTTACATTGATAATAATATAAGTAATAAGTATAAATATTACAGTTCTAACGATAATAACTGCATTATATGGGTAATAATGCATGTTATATTGATAATATCGGGAGTAATAAGTATAATTATTACAGTTCTTGCGATAATAATTGCACTATATGGGTAATAATGCATGTTATATTGATAATATCGGGAGTGATAAGTATAATTATTATAGTTCTAGCGATATTAATAGTAAAATATGGCTAATAGTGCATGTTATATTGATAATAATAAAAGTAATAAGTATATTTATTACAGTTCTATCGATAATAACTGCATAATATGGGTAATAATGCATGTTATATTGATAATATCGGGAGTAATAAGTATAATTATTACAGTTCTTGCGATAATAATTGCACTATATGGGTAATAATGCATGTTATATTGATAATACCGGGAGTGATAAGTATAATTATTATAGTTCTAGCGATATTAATAGTAAAATATGGCTAATAGTGCATGTTATATTGATAATAATAAAAGTAATAAGTATATTTATTATAGTTCTAGCTATTATAACTGCATAATATGGGTAATAATGCATGTTATATTGATAATTATATAAGTGATAAGTATAATTATTACAGTTCTAGCGATAATAAGTGCATTATATGGGTAATAATGGATGTTATATTGATAATATCGGGAGTAATAAGTATATTTATTATAGTTCTATCAATAATAGCTGCATAATATGGGTAATAATGCACGTTATATTGCTAATAATATAAGTAATAAGTATAATTATTACAGTTCTATCGATAATAACTGGATAATATGGGTAATAATGCATGTTATATTGATAATAATATAAGTAATAAGTATAATTATTACAGTTCTAGCGATAACAACTGCATAATATGGGTAATAATGCACGTTATATAGCTAATATTATAAGTAATAAGTATAATTATTACAGTTCTAGTGATAATAACTCCATTATATGGGTAATAATGCATGTTATATTGATAATATCGGGAGTAATAAGTATAATTATTATAGTTCTAGCGATAATAATAGTAAAATATGGCTAATAGTGCATGTTGTATTGATAATAATAAAAGTAATAAGTACATTTATTATAGTTCTATCGATAACAACTGCATAATATGGGTAGTAATGCATGTTATATAGATAATATTGGGAGTAATAAGTATAATTGTTTTAGTTCTAGCGATAATAATAGTAAAATATGGTTAATAGTGCATGTTATATTGATAATAATAAAAGTAATAAGTATATTTATTACAGTTCAATCGATAATAACTGCATAATATGGGTAATAATGCATGTTATATTGATGATAATAAAAGTAATACGTATATTTATTATAGTTCTAGCGATAATAACTGCATTATATGGGTAATAATACATGTTATATTGATAATATCGGGAGTAATAAGTATAATTATTATAGTTCTAGCGATAATAATAGTAAAATATGGCTAATAGTGCATGTTATATTGATAATAATAAAAGTAATAAGTATGTTTATTATAGTTCTATCGATAATAACTGCATAATATGGGTAATAATGCATGTTATATTGATAATATCGGGAGTAATAAGTATAATTATTACAGTTCTATCGATAATAACTGCATAATATGGGTAATAATGCATGTTATATTGATGATAATAAAAGTAATACGTATATTTATTATAGTTCTAGCGATAATAACTGCATAATATGGGTAATAATGCATGTTATATTGATAATAATATAAGTAATAAGTATATTTATTACAGTTCTAGCGGTAATAACTGCATTATATGGGTAATAATGCATGTTATATTGATGATAATAAAAGTAGTAAGTATATTTATTATAGTTCTAGCGATAATAACTGCATTATATGGGTAATAATGCATGTTATATTGATAATATTGGGAGTAATAAGTATAATTATTATAGTTCTAGCGATAATAATAGTAAAATATGGCTAATAGTGCATGTTATATTGATAATAATAAAAGTAATAAGTACATTTATTATAGTTCTATCGATAACAACTGCATAATATGGGTAGTAATGCATGTTATATAGATAATATTGGGAGTAATAAGTATAATTGTTTTAGTTCTAGCGATAATAATAGTAAAATATGGTTAATAGTGCATGTTATATTGATAATAATAAAAGTAATAAGTATATTTATTACAGTTCTATCGATAATAACTGCATAATATGGGAAATAATGCATGTTATATTGATGATAATAAAAGTAATACGTATATTTATTATAGTTCTAGCGATAATAACTGCATTATATGGGTAATAATACATGTTATATTGATAATATCGGGAGTAATAAGTATAATTATTATAGTTCTAGCGATAATAATAGTAAAATATGGCTAATAGTGCATGTTATATTGATAATAATAAAAGTAATAAGTATGTTTATTATAGTTCTATCGATAATAACTGCATAATATGGGTAATAATGCATGTTATATTGATAATATCGGGAGTAATAAGTATAATTATTATAGTTCTAGCGATAATAATAGTAAAATATGACTAATAGTGCATGTTATATTGATAATAATAAAAGTAATAAGTATATTTATTACAGTTCTAGCGATAATAATTGCACTATATGGGTAATAATGCATGTTATATTGACAATATCGGGAGTAATAAGTATATTTATTACAGTTCTATCGATAATAACTGCATAATATGGGTAATAATGCATGTTATATTGATAATAATATAAGTAATAAGTATATTTATTACAGTTCTAGCGGTAATAACTGCATTATATGGGTAATAATGCATGTTATATTGATAATATCGGGAGTAATAAGTATATTTATTATAGTTCTATCGAAAATAACTGCATAATATAGGTAATAATGCATGTTATATTGATGATAATAAAAGTAGTAAGTATATTTATTATAGTTCTAGCGATTATAACTGCATAATATGGGTAATAATGCATGTTATATTGAGAATAATATAAGTAATAAGTATAGTTATTACAGTTCTAGCGATAATAACTGCATTATATGCGTAATAATGCATGTTATATTGATAATATCGGGAGTAATAAGTATATTTATTATAGTTCTAGCGATAATAACTGCATAGTATGGGTAATAATGCATGTTACATTGATAATAATATAAGTAATAAGTATAAATATTACAGTTCTAACGATAATAACTGCATTATATGGGTAATAATGCATGTTATATTGATAATATCGGGAGTAATAAGTATAATTATTACAGTTCTAGCGATAATAATAGTAAAATATGGCTAATAGTGCATGTTATATTGATAATAATAAAAGTAATAAGTATATTTATTATAGTTCTATCAATAATAACTGCATAATATGGGTAATAATGCACGTTATATTGCTAACAATATAAGTAATAAGTATAATTATTACAGTTCTTGCGATAATAATTGCGCTATATGGGTAATAATGCATGTTATATTGATAATATCGGGAGTGATAAGTATAATTATTATAGTTCCAGCGATATTAATAGTAAAATATGGCTAATAGTGCATGTTATATTGATAATAATAAAAGTAATAAGTATATTTATTAGAGTTCTATCGATAATAACTGCATTATATGGGTAATAATGCACGTTATATTGATAATATCGGGAGTAATAAGTATAATTATTATAGTTCTAGCGATAATAATAGTAAAATATGGCTAATAGTGCATGTTATATTGATAATAATAAAAGTAATAAGTATGTTTATTATAGTTCTATCGATAATAACTGCATAATATGGGTAATAATGCATGTTATATTGATAATATCGGGAGTAATAAGTATAATTATTATAGTTCTAGCGATAATAACTGCATAATATGGGTAATAATGCATGTTACATTGAAAATAATATAAGTAATAAGTATAATTATTACAGTTCTAGCGATAATAATTGCACTATATGGGTAATAATGCATGTTATATTGATAATATCGGGAGTAATAAGTATATTTATAACAGTTCTAGCGATAATAATTGCACTATATGGGTAATAATGCATGTTATATTGACAATATCGGGAGTAATAAGTATATTTATTACAGTTCTATCGATAATAACTGCATAATATGGGTAATAATGCATGTTATATTGATAATAATATAAGTAATAAGTATATTTATTACAGTTCTAGCGGTAATAACTGCATTATATGGGTAATAATGCATGTTATATTGATAATATCGGGAGTAATAAGTATATTTATTATAGTTCTATCGAAAATAACTGCATAATATAGGTAATAATGCATGTTATATTGATGATAATAAAAGTAGTAAGTATATTTATTATAGTTCTAGCGATTATAACTGCATAATATGGGTAATAATGCATGTTATATTGAGAATAATATAAGTAATAAGTATAATTATTACAGTTCTAGCGATAATAACTGCATTATATGCGTAATAATGCATGTTATATTGATAATATCGGGAGTAATAAGTATATTTATTATAGTTCTAGCGATAATAACTGCATAGTATGGGTAATAATGCATGTTACATTGATAATAATATAAGTAATAAGTATAAATATTACAGTTCTAACGATAATAACTGCATTATATGGGTAATAATGCATGTTATATTGATAATATCGGGAGTAATAAGTATAATTATTACAGTTCTTGCGATAATAATTGCACTATATGGGTAATAATGCATGTTATATTGATAATATCGGGAGTGATAAGTATAATTATTATAGTTCTAGCGATATTAATAGTAAAATATGGCTAATAGTGCATGTTATATTGATAATAATAAAAGTAATAAGTATATTTATTACAGTTCTATCGATAATAACTGCATAATATGGGTAATAATGCATGTTATATTGATAATATCGGGAGTAATAAGTATAATTATTACAGTTCTTGCGATAATAATTGCACTATATGGGTAATAATGCATGTTATATTGATAATACCGGGAGTGATAAGTATAATTATTATAGTTCTAGCGATATTAATAGTAAAATATGGCTAATAGTGCATGTTATATTGATAATAATAAAAGTAATAAGTATATTTATTATAGTTCTAGCTATTATAACTGCATAATATGGGTAATAATGCATGTTATATTGATAATTATATAAGTGATAAGTATAATTATTACAGTTCTAGCGATAATAAGTGCATTATATGGGTAATAATGGATGTTATATTGATAATATCGGGAGTAATAAGTATATTTATTATAGTTCTATCAATAATAGCTGCATAATATGGGTAATAATGCACGTTATATTGCTAATAATATAAGTAATAAGTATAATTATTACAGTTCTATCGATAATAACTGGATAATATGGGTAATAATGCATGTTATATTGATAATAATATAAGTAATAAGTATAATTATTACAGTTCTAGCGATAACAACTGCATAATATGGGTAATAATGCACGTTATATAGCTAATATTATAAGTAATAAGTATAATTATTACAGTTCTAGTGATAATAACTCCATTATATGGGTAATAATGCATGTTATATTGATAATATCGGGAGTAATAAGTATAATTATTATAGTTCTAGCGATAATAATAGTAAAATATGGCTAATAGTGCATGTTGTATTGATAATAATAAAAGTAATAAGTACATTTATTATAGTTCTATCGATAACAACTGCATAATATGGGTAGTAATGCATGTTATATAGATAATATTGGGAGTAATAAGTATAATTGTTTTAGTTCTAGCGATAATAATAGTAAAATATGGTTAATAGTGCATGTTATATTGATAATAATAAAAGTAATAAGTATATTTATTACAGTTCAATCGATAATAACTGCATAATATGGGTAATAATGCATGTTATATTGATGATAATAAAAGTAATACGTATATTTATTATAGTTCTAGCGATAATAACTGCATTATATGGGTAATAATACATGTTATATTGATAATATCGGGAGTAATAAGTATAATTATTATAGTTCTAGCGATAATAATAGTAAAATATGGCTAATAGTGCATGTTATATTGATAATAATAAAAGTAATAAGTATGTTTATTATAGTTCTATCGATAATAACTGCATAATATGGGTAATAATGCATGTTATATTGATAATATCGGGAGTAATAAGTATAATTATTACAGTTCTATCGATAATAACTGCATAATATGGGTAATAATGCATGTTATATTGATGATAATAAAAGTAATACGTATATTTATTATAGTTCTAGCGATAATAACTGCATAATATGGGTAATAATGCATGTTATATTGATAATAATATAAGTAATAAGTATATTTATTACAGTTCTAGCGGTAATAACTGCATTATATGGGTAATAATGCATGTTATATTGATGATAATAAAAGTAGTAAGTATATTTATTATAGTTCTAGCGATAATAACTGCATTATATGGGTAATAATGCATGTTATATTGATAATATTGGGAGTAATAAGTATAATTATTATAGTTCTAGCGATAATAATAGTAAAATATGGCTAATAGTGCATGTTATATTGATAATAATAAAAGTAATAAGTACATTTATTATAGTTCTATCGATAACAACTGCATAATATGGGTAGTAATGCATGTTATATAGATAATATTGGGAGTAATAAGTATAATTGTTTTAGTTCTAGCGATAATAATAGTAAAATATGGTTAATAGTGCATGTTATATTGATAATAATAAAAGTAATAAGTATATTTATTACAGTTCTATCGATAATAACTGCATAATATGGGAAATAATGCATGTTATATTGATGATAATAAAAGTAATACGTATATTTATTATAGTTCTAGCGATAATAACTGCATTATATGGGTAATAATACATGTTATATTGATAATATCGGGAGTAATAAGTATAATTATTATAGTTCTAGCGATAATAATAGTAAAATATGGCTAATAGTGCATGTTATATTGATAATAATAAAAGTAATAAGTATGTTTATTATAGTTCTATCGATAATAACTGCATAATATGGGTAATAATGCATGTTATATTGATAATATCGGGAGTAATAAGTATAATTATTATAGTTCTAGCGATAATAATAGTAAAATATGACTAATAGTGCATGTTATATTGATAATAATAAAAGTAATAAGTATATTTATTATAGTTCTATCGATAATAACTGCATAATATGGGTAATAATGCATGTTATATTGATGATAATAAAAGTAGTAAGTATATTTATTACAGTTCTAGCGATAATAACTGCATTATATGCGTAATAATGCATGTGATATTGATAATATCGGGAGTAATAAGTATATTTATTAGAGTTCTAGCGATAATAACTGCATAATATGGGTAATAATGCATGTTATATTGATAATAATATAAGTAATAAGTATATTTATTATAGTTCTATCGATAAAAACTGCATAATATGGGTAATAATGCATGTTATATTGATGATATCGGGAGTAATAAGTATATTTATTACAGTTCTATCGATAATAACTGCATAATATGGGTAATAATGCATGTTATATTGATGATAATAAGAGTAATACGTATATTTATTATTGTTCTAGCGATAATAACTGCATAATATGGGTAATAATGCATGTTATATTGATAATAATATAAGTAATAAGTATATTTATTATAGTTCTATCGATAATAACTGCATAATATGGGTAATAATGCACGTTATATAGCTAATAATATAAGTAATAAGTATAATTATTACAGTTCTAGTGATAATAACTCCATTATATGGGTAATAATGCATGTTATATTGATAATATCGGGAGTAATAAGTATAATTATTATAGTTCTAGCGATAATAATAGTAAAATATGGCTAATAGTGCATGTTATATTGATAATAATAAAAGTAATAAGTATATTTATTATAGTTCTATCAATAATAACTGCATAATATGGGTGATAATGCACGTTATATTGCTAACAATATAAGTAATAAGTATAATTATTACAGTTCTAGCGATAATAATTGCACTATATGGGTAATAATGCATGTTATATTGATAATATCGGGAGTAATAAGTATATTTATTACAGTTCTAGCGATAATAATTGCACTATATGGGTAATAATGCATGTTATATTGATAATATCGGGAGTAATAAGTATATTTATTACAGTTCTATCGATAATAACTGCATAATATGGGTAATAATGCATGTTATATTGATAATAATATAAGTAATAAGTATATTTATTACAGTTCTAGCGGTAATAACTGCATTATATGGGTAATAATGCATGTTATATTGATAATATCGGGAGTAATAAGTATATTTATTATAGTTCTATCGAAAATAACTGCATAATATAGGTAATAATGCATGTTATATTGATGATAATAAAAGTAGTAAGTATATTTATTATAGTTCTAGCGATTATAACTGCATAATATGGGTAATAATGCATGTTAGATTGAGAATAATATAAGTAATAAGTATAATTATTACAGTTCTAGCGATAATAACTGCATTATATGCGTAATAATGCATGTTATATTGATAATATCGGGAGTAATAAGTATATTTATTATAGTTCTAGCGATAATAACTGCATAGTATGGGTAATAATGCATGTTACATTGATAATAATATAAGTAATAAGTATAAATATTACAGTTCTAACGATAATAACTGCATTATATGGGTAATAATGCATGTTATATTGATAATATCGGGAGTAATAAGTATAATTATTACAGTTCTTGCGATAATAATTGCACTATATGGGTAATAATGCATGTTATATTGATAATATCGGGAGTGATAAGTATAATTATTATAGTTCTAGCGATATTAATAGTAAAATATGGCTAATAGTGCATGTTATATTGATAATAATAAAAGTAATAAGTATATTTATTACAGTTCTATCGATAATAACTGCATAATATGGGTAATAATGCATGTTATATTGATAATATCGGGAGTAATAAGTATAATTATTACAGTTCTTGCGATAATAATTGCACTATATGGGTAATAATGCATGTTATATTGATAATACCGGGAGTGATAAGTATAATTATTATAGTTCTAGCGATATTAATAGTAAAATATGGCTAATAGTGCATGTTATATTGATAATAATAAAAGTAATAAGTATATTTATTATAGTTCTAGCTATTATAACTGCATAATATGGGTAATAATGCATGTTATATTGATAATTATATAAGTGATAAGTATAATTATTACAGTTCTAGCGATAATAAGTGCATTATATGGGTAATAATGGATGTTATATTGATAATATCGGGAGTAATAAGTATATTTATTATAGTTCTATCAATAATAGCTGCATAATATGGGTAATAATGCACGTTATATTGCTAATAATATAAGTAATAAGTATAATTATTACAGTTCTATCGATAATAACTGGATAATATGGGTAATAATACATGTTATATTGATAATAATATAAGTAATAAGTATAATTATTACAGTTCTAGCGATAACAACTGCATAATATGGGTAATAATGCACGTTATATAGCTAATATTATAAGTAATAAGTATAATTATTACAGTTCTAGTGATAATAACTGCATTATATGGGTAATAATGCATGTTATATTGATAATATTGGGAGTAATAAGTATAATTATTATAGTTCTAGCGATAATAATAGTAAAATATGGCTAATAGTGCATGTTATATTGATAATAATAAAAGTAATAAGTACATTTATTATAGTTCTATCAATAATAACTGCATAATATGGGTGATAATGCACGTTATATTGCTAACAATATAAGTAATAAGTATAATTATTACAGTTCTAGCGATAATAATTGCACTATATGGGTAATAATGCATGTTATATTGATAATATCGGGAGTAATAAGTATATTTATTACAGTTCTAGCGATAATAATTGCACTATATGGGTAATAATGCATGTTATATTGATAATATCGGGAGTAATAAGTATATTTATTACAGTTCTATCGATAATAACTGCATAATATGGGTAATAATGCATGTTATATTGATAATAATATAAGTAATAAGTATATTTATTACAGTTCTAGCGGTAATAACTGCATTATATGGGTAATAATGCATGTTATATTGATAATATCGGGAGTAATAAGTATATTTATTATAGTTCTATCGAAAATAACTGCATAATATAGGTAATAATGCATGTTATATTGATGATAATAAAAGTAGTAAGTATATTTATTATAGTTCTAGCGATTATAACTGCATAATATGGGTAATAATGCATGTTAGATTGAGAATAATATAAGTAATAAGTATAATTATTACAGTTCTAGCGATAATAACTGCATTATATGCGTAATAATGCATGTTATATTGATAATATCGGGAGTAATAAGTATATTTATTATAGTTCTAGCGATAATAACTGCATAGTATGGGTAATAATGCATGTTACATTGATAATAATATAAGTAATAAGTATAAATATTACAGTTCTAACGATAATAACTGCATTATATGGGTAATAATGCATGTTATATTGATAATATCGGGAGTAATAAGTATAATTATTACAGTTCTTGCGATAATAATTGCACTATATGGGTAATAATGCATGTTATATTGATAATATCGGGAGTGATAAGTATAATTATTATAGTTCTAGCGATATTAATAGTAAAATATGGCTAATAGTGCATGTTATATTGATAATAATAAAAGTAATAAGTATATTTATTACAGTTCTATCGATAATAACTGCATAATATGGGTAATAATGCATGTTATATTGATAATATCGGGAGTAATAAGTATAATTATTACAGTTCTTGCGATAATAATTGCACTATATGGGTAATAATGCATGTTATATTGATAATACCGGGAGTGATAAGTATAATTATTATAGTTCTAGCGATATTAATAGTAAAATATGGCTAATAGTGCATGTTATATTGATAATAATAAAAGTAATAAGTATATTTATTATAGTTCTAGCTATTATAACTGCATAATATGGGTAATAATGCATGTTATATTGATAATTATATAAGTGATAAGTATAATTATTACAGTTCTAGCGATAATAAGTGCATTATATGGGTAATAATGGATGTTATATTGATAATATCGGGAGTAATAAGTATATTTATTATAGTTCTATCAATAATAGCTGCATAATATGGGTAATAATGCACGTTATATTGCTAATAATATAAGTAATAAGTATAATTATTACAGTTCTATCGATAATAACTGGATAATATGGGTAATAATGCATGTTATATTGATAATAATATAAGTAATAAGTATAATTATTACAGTTCTAGCGATAACAACTGCATAATATGGGTAATAATGCACGTTATATAGCTAATATTATAAGTAATAAGTATAATTATTACAGTTCTAGTGATAATAACTGCATTATATGGGTAATAATGCATGTTATATTGATAATATTGGGAGTAATAAGTATAATTATTATAGTTCTAGCGATAATAATAGTAAAATATGGCTAATAGTGCATGTTATATTGATAATAATAAAAGTAATAAGTACATTTATTATAGTTCTATCGATAACAACTGCATAATATGGGTAGTAATGCATGTTATATAGATAATATTGGGAGTAATAAGTATAATTGTTTTAGTTCTAGCGATAATAATAGTAAAATATGGTTAATAGTGCATGTTATATTGATAATAATAAAAGTAATAAGTATATTTATTACAGTTCTATCGATAATAACTGCATAATATGGGAAATAATGCATGTTATATTGATGATAATAAAAGTAATACGTATATTTATTATAGTTCTAGCGATAATAACTGCATTATATGGGTAATAATACATGTTATATTGATAATATCGGGAGTAATAAGTATAATTATTATGGTTCTAGCGATAATAATAGTAAAATATGGCTAATAGTGCATGTTATATTGATAATAATAAAAGTAATAAGTATGTTTATTATAGTTCTATCGATAATAACTGCATAATATGGGTAATAATGCATGTTATATTGATAATATCGGGAGTAATAAGTATAATTATTATAGTTCTAGCGATAATAATAGTAAAATATGGCTAATAGTGCATGTTATATTGATAATAATAAAAGTAATAAGTATATTTATTATAGTTCTATCGATAATAACTGCATAATATGGGTAATAATGCATGTTATATTGATGATAATAAAAGTAGTAAGTATATTTATTACAGTTCTAGCGGTAATAACTGCATTATATGCGTAATAATGCATGTGATATTGATAATATCGGGAGTAATAAGTATATTTATTAGAGTTCTAGCGATAATAACTGCATAATATGGGTAATAATGCATGTTATATTGATAATAATATAAGTAATAAGTATATTTATTATAGTTCTATCGATAAAAACTGCATAATATGGGTAATAATGCATGTTATATTGATGATATCGGGAGTAATAAGTATATTTATTACAGTTCTATCGATAATAACTGCATAATATGGGTAATAATGCATGTTATATTGATGATAATAAGAGTAATACGTATATTTATTATAGTTCTAGCGATAATAACTGCATAATATGGGTAATAATGCATGTTATATTGATGATAATAAAAGTAGTAAGTATATTTATTACAGTTCTAGCGGTAATAACTGCATTATATGCGTAATAATGCATGTGATATTGATAATATCGGGAGTAATAAGTATATTTATTAGAGTTCTATCGAAAATAACTGCATAATATAGGTAATAATGCATGTTATATTGATGATAATAAAAGTAGTAAGTATATTTATTATAGTTCTAGCGATTATAACTGCATAATATGGGTAATAATGCATGTTATATTGAGAATAATATAAGTAATAAGTATAATTATTACAGTTCTAGCGATAATAACTGCATTATATGCGTAATAATGCATGTTATATTGATAATATCGGGAGTAATAAGTATATTTATTATAGTTCTAGCGATAATAACTGCATAGTATGGGTAATAATGCATGTTACATTGATAATAATATAAGTAATAAGTATAAATATTACAGTTCTAACGATAATAACTGCATTATATGGGTAATAATGCATGTTATATTGATAATATCGGGAGTAATAAGTATAATTATTACAGTTCTTGCGATAATAATTGCACTATATGGGTAATAATGCATGTTATATTGATAATATCGGGAGTGATAAGTATAATTATTATAGTTCTAGCGATATTAATAGTAAAATATGGCTAATAGTGCATGTTATATTGATAATAATGAAAGTAATAAGTATATTTATTACAGTTCTATCGATAATAACTGCATAATATGGGTAATAATGCATGTTATATTGATAATATCGGGAGTAATAAGTATAATTATTACAGTTCTTGCGATAATAATTGCACTATATGGGTAATAATGCATGTTATATTGATAATACCGGGAGTGATAAGTATAATTATTATAGTTCTAGCGATATTAATAGTAAAATATGGCTAATAGTGCATGTTATATTGATAATAATAAAAGTAATAAGTATATTTATTATAGTTCTAGCTATTATAACTGCATAATATGGGTAATAATGCATGTTATATTGATAATTATATAAGTGATAAGTATAATTATTACAGTTCTAGCGATAATAAGTGCATTATATGGGTAATAATGGATTTTATATTGATAATATCGGGAGTAATAAGTATATTTATTATAGTTCTATCAATAATAGCTGCATAATATGGGTAATAATGCACGTTATATTGCTAATAATATAAGTAATAAGTATAATTATTACAGTTCTATCGATAATAACTGGATAATATGGGTAATAATGCATGTTATATTGATAATAATATAAGTAATAAGTATAATTATTACAGTTCTAGCGATAACAACTGCATAATATGGGTAATAATGCACGTTATATAGCTAATATTATAAGTAATAAGTATAATTATTACAGTTCTAGTGATAATAACTGCATTATATGGGTAATAATGCATGTTATATTGATAATATTGGGAGTAATAAGTATAATTATTATAGTTCTAGCGATAATAATAGTAAAATATGGCTAATAGTGCATGTTATATTGATAATAATAAAAGTAATAAGTACATTTATTATAGTTCTATCGATAACAACTGCATAATATGGGTAGTAATGCATGTTACATAGATAATATTGGGAGTAATAAGTATAATTGTTTTAGTTCTAGCGATAATAATAGTAAAATATGGTTAATAGTGCATGTTATATTGATAATAATAAAAGTAATAAGTATATTTATTACAGTTCTATCGATAATAACTGCATAATATGGGAAATAATGCATGTTATATTGATGATAATAAAAGTAATACGTATATTTATTATAGTTCTAGCGATAATAACTGCATTATATGGGTAATAATACATGTTATATTGATAATATCGGGAGTAATAAGTATAATTATTATAGTTCTAGCGATAATAATAGTAAAATATGGCTAATAGTGCATGTTATATTGATAATAATAAAAGTAATAAGTATGTTTATTATAGTTCTATCGATAATAACTGCATAATATGGGTAATAATGCATGTTATATTGATAATATCGGGAGTAATAAGTATAATTATTATAGTTCTAGCGATAATAATAGTAAAATATGGCTAATAGTGCATGTTATATTGATAATAATAAAAGTAATAAGTATATTTATTATAGTTCTATCGATAATAACTGCATAATATGGGTAATAATGCATGTTATATTGATGATAATAAAAGTAGTAAGTATATTTATTACAGTTCTAGCGGTAATAACTGCATTATATGCGTAATAATGCATGTGATATTGATAATATCGGGAGTAATAAGTATATTTATTAGAGTTCTAGCGATAATAACTGCATAATATGGGTAATAATGCATGTTATATTGATAATAATATAAGTAATAAGTATATTTATTATAGTTCTATCGATAAAAACTGCATAATATGGGTAATAATGCATGTTATATTGATGATATCGGGAGTAATAAGTATATTTATTACAGTTCTATCGATAATAACTGCATAATATGGGTAATAATGCATGTTATATTGATGATAATAAGAGTAATACGTATATTTATTATAGTTCTAGCGATAATAACTGCATAATATGGGTAATAATGCATGTTATATTGATAATAATATAAGTAATAAGTATATTTATTATAGTTCTATCGATAATAACTGCATAATATGGGTAATAATGCATGTTATATTGATGATAATAAAAGTACTAAGTATATTTATTATAGTTCTAGCGATTATAACTGCATTATATGCGTAATAATGCATGTGATATTGATAATATCGGGAGTAATAAGTATATTTATTAGAGTTCTAGCGATAATAACTGCATTATATGGGTAATAATACATGTTATATTGATAATATCGGGAGTAATAAGTATAATTATTATAGTTCTAGCGATAATAATAGTAAAATATGGCTAATAGTGCATGTTATATTGATAATAATAAAAGTAATAAGTATGTTTATTATAGTTCTATCGATAATAACTGCATAATATGGGTAATAATGCATGTTATATTGATAATATCGGGAGTAATAAGTATAATTATTACAGTTCTATCGATAATAACTGCATAATATGGGTAATAATGCATGTTATATTGATGATAATAAAAGTAATACGTATATTTATTATAGTTCTAGCGATAATAACTGCATAATATGGGTAATAATGCATGTTATATTGATAATAATATAAGTAATAAGTATATTTATTACAGTTCTAGCGGTAATAACTGCATTATATGGGTAATAATGCATGTTATATTGATGATAATAAAAGTAGTAAGTATATTTATTATAGTTCTAGCGATTATAACTGCATAAGATGGGTAATAATGCATGTTATATTGAGAATAATATAAGTAATAAGTATAATTATTACAGTTCTAGCGATAATAACTGCATTATATGCGTAATAATGCATGTTATATTGATAATATCGGGAGTAATAAGTATAATTATTATAGTTCTAGCGATTATAACTGCATAATATGGGTAATAATGCATGTTATATTGATGATAATAAAAGTACTAAGTATATTTATTATAGTTCTAGCGATAATAACTGCATTATATGGGTAATAATGCATGTTATATTGATAATATTGGGAGTAATAAGTATAATTATTATAGTTCTAGCGATAATAATAGTAAAATATGGCTAATAGTGCATGTTATATTGATAATAATAAAAGTAATAAGTACATTTATTATAGTTCTATCGATAACAACTGCATAATATGGGTAGTAATGCATGTTATATAGATAATATTGGGAGTAATAAGTATAATTGTTTTAGTTCTAGCGATAATAATAGTAAAATATGGTTAATAGTGCATGTTATATTGATAATAATAAAAGTAATAAGTATATTTATTACAGTTCTATCGATAATAACTGCATAATATGGGAAATAATGCATGTTATATTGATGATAATAAAAGTAATAAGTATGTTTATTATAGTTCTAGCGATAATAACTGCATAATATGGGTAATAATGCATGTTATATTGATAAGATTGGGAGTAATAAGTATAATTATTATAGTTCTAGCGATAATAATAGTAAAATATGGCTAATAGTGCATGTTATATTGATAATAATAAAAGTAATAAGTATATTTATTAGAGTTCTATCGATAATAACTGCATAATGTGGGTAATAATGCATGTTATATTGATGATAATAAAAGTAATACGTATGTTTATTATAGTTCTAGCGATAATAACTGCATAATATGGGTAATAATGCATGTTATATTTATAATAATACAAGTAATGAGTATAATTATTACAGTTCTAGCGATAATAACCGCATTATATGGGTAATAATGGATGTTATATTGATAATATCGGGAGTAATAAGTATATTTATTATAGTTCTAGCGATAATAACTGCATAATATGGGTAATAATGCATGTTACATTGATAATAATATAAGTAATAAGTATAAATATTACAGTTCTAGCGATAATAACTGCATTATATGGGTAATAATGGATGTTATATTGATAATATCGGGAGTAATAAGTATAATTATTATAGTTCTAGCGATAATAATAGTAAAATATGGCTAATAGTGCATGTTATATTGATAATAATAAAAGTAATAAGTATATTTATTATAGTTCTATCAATAATAACTGCATAATATGGGTAATAATGCACGTTATATTGCTAACAATATAAGTAATAAGTATAATTATTACAGTTCTTGCGATAATAATTGCACTATATGGGTAATAATGCATGTTATATTGATAATATCGGGAGTGATAAGTATAATTATTATAGTTCTAGCGATATTAATAGTAAAATATGGCTAATAGTGCATGTTATATTGATAATAATAAAAGTAATAAGTACATTTATTATAGTTCTAGCTATTATAACTGCATAATATGGGTAATAATGCATGTTATATTGATAATTACATAAGTGATAAGTATAATTATTACAGTTCTAGCGATAATAAGTGCATTATATGGGTAATAATGGATGTTATATTGATAATATCGGGAGTAATAAGTATATTTATTATAGTTCTAGCGATAATAATAGTAAAATATGGCTAATAGTGCATGGTATATTGATAATAATAAAAGTAATAAGTATATTTATTATAGTTCTATCAATAATAACAGCATAATATGGGTAATAATGCACGTTATATTGCTAACAATATAAGTAATAAGTATAATTATTACAGTTCTAGCGATAATAATTGCACTATATGGGTAATAATGCATGTTATATTGATAATATCGGGAGTAATAAGTATATTTATTACAGTTCTATCGATAATAACTGCATAATATGGGTAATAATGCATGTTATATTGATAATTGTATAAGTGATAAGTATAATTATTACAGTTCTAGCGATAATAAGTGCATTATAAGGGTAATAATGGAAGTTATATTGATAATATCGGGAGTAATAAGTATATTTATTATAGTTCTATCAATAATAGCTGCATAATATGGGTAATAATGCACGTTATATTGCTAATAATATAAGTAATAAGTATAATTAATACAGTTCTATCGATAATAACTGCGTAATATGGGTAATAATGCATGTTATATTGATAATAATATAAGTAATATGTATAATTATTACAGTTCTAGCGATAATAACTGCATAATATGGGTAATAATGCACGTTATATAGCTAATAATATAAGTAATAAGTATAATTATTTCAGTTCTAGTGATAATAACTCCATTATATGGGTAATAATGCATGTTATATTGATAATATCGGGAGTAATAAGTATAATTATTATAGTTCTAGCGATAATAATAGTAAAATATGGCTAATAGTGCATGTTATATTGATAATAATAAAAGTAATAAGTATATTTATTATAGTTCTATCAATAATAACTGCATAATATGGGTAATAATGCACGTTATATTGCTAACAATATAAGTAATAAGTATAATTATTACAGTTCTAGCGATAATAATTGCACTATATGGGTAATAATGCATGTTATATTGATAATATCGGGAGTAATAAGTATATTTATTACAGTTCCATCGATAATAACTGCATAATATGGGTAATAATGCATGTTATATTGATGATAATAAAAGTAATACGTATATTTATTATAGTTCTAGCGATAATAACTGCATAATATGGGTAATAATGCATGTTATATTGATAATAATATAAGTAATAAGTATATTTATTAGAGTTCTAGCGGTAATAACTGCATTATATGGGTAATAATGCATGTTATATTGATAATATCGGGAGTAATAAGTATATTTATTATAGTTCTATCGAAAATAACTGCATAATATGGGTAATAATGCATGTTATATTGATAATTGTATAAGTGATAAGTATAATTATTACAGTTCTAGCGATAATAAGTGCATTATAAGGGTAATAATGGATGTTATATTGATAATATCGGGAGTAATAAGTATATTTATTATAGTTCTATCAATAATAGCTGCATAATATAAGTAATAATGCACGTTATATTGCTAATAATATAAGTAATAAGTATAATTAATACAGTTCTATCGATAATAACTGCATAATATGGGTAATAATGCACGTTATATAGCTAATAATATAAGTAATAAGTATAATTATTACAGTTCTAGTGATAATAACTCCATTATATGGGTAATAATGCATGTTATATTGATAATATCGGGAGTAATAAGTATAATTATTATAGTTCTAGCGATAATAATAGTAAAATATGGCTAATAGTGCATGTTATATTGATAATAATAAAAGTAATAAGTATATTTATTATAGTTCTATCAATAATAACTGCATAATATGGGTAATAATGCACGTTATATTGCTAACAATATAAGTAATAAGTATAATTATTACAGTTCTAGCGATAATAATTGCACTATATGGGTAATAATGCATGTTATATTGATAATATCGGGAGTAATAAGTATATTTATTACAGTTCCATCGATAATAACTGCATAATATGGGTAATAATGCATGTTATATTGGTGATAATAAAAGTAATACGTATATTTATTATAGTTCTAGCGATAATAACTGCATAATATGGGTAATAATGCATGTTATATTGATAATAATATAAGTAATAAGTATATTTATTAGAGTTCTAGCGGTAATAACTGCATTATATGGGTAATAATGCATGTTATATTGATAATATCGGGAGTAATAAGTATATTTATTATAGTTCTATCGAAAATAACTGCATAATATGGGTAATAATGCATGTTATATTGATAATTGTATAAGTGATAAGTATAATTATTACAGTTCTAGCGATAATAAGTGCATTATAAGGGTAATAATGGATGTTATATTGATAATATCGGGAGTAATAAGTATATTTATTATAGTTCTATCAATAATAGCTGCATAATATGGGTAATAATGCACGTTATATTGCTAATAATATAAGTAATAAGTATAATTAATACAGTTCTATCGATAATAACTGCGTAATATGGGTAATAATGCATGTTATATTGATAATAATATAAGTAATAAGTATAATTAATACAGTTCTATCGATAATAACTGCGTAATATGGGTAATAATGCATGTTATATTGATAATAATATAAGTAATATGTATAATTATTACAGTTCTAGCGATAATAACTGCATAATATGGGTAATAATGCACGTTATATAGCTAATAATATAAGTAATAAGTATAATTATTACAGTTCTAGTGATAATAACTCCATTATATGGGTAATAATGCATGTTATATTGATAATATCGGGAGTAATAAGTATAATTATTATAGTTCTAGCGATAATAATAGTAAAATATGGCTAATAGTGCATGGTATATTGATAATAATAAAAGTAATAAGTATATTTATTATAGCTCTATCAATAATAACTGCATAATATGGGTAATAATGCACGTTATATTGCTAACAATATAAGTAATAAGTATAATTATTACAGTTCTAGCGATAATAATTGCACTATATGGGTAATAATGCATGTTATATTGATAATATCGGGAGTAATAAGTATATTTATTACAGTTCTATCGATAATAACTGCATAATATGGGTAATAATGCATGTTATATTGATGACAATAAAAGTAATACGTATGTTTATTATAGTTCTAGCGATAATAACTGCATAATATGGGTAATAATGCATGTTATATTGATAATAATATAAGTAATAAGTATATTTATTATAGTTCTAGCGATAATAACTGCATAATATGGGTAATAATGCATGTTATATTGATAATAATATAAGTAATAAGTATATTTATTAGAGTTCTAGCGGTAATAACTGCATTATATGGGTAATAATGCATGTTATATTGTTAATATCGGGAGTAATAAGTATATTTATTATAGTTCTATCGAAAATAACTGCATAATATAGGTAATAATGCATGTTATATTGAGAATAATATAAGTAATAAGTATAATTATTACAGTTCTAGCGATAATAACTGCATTATATGCGTAATAATGCATGTTATATTGATAATATCGGGAGTAATAAGTATAATTATTATAGTTCTAGCGATAATAATAGTAAAATATGGCTAATAGTGCATGTTATATTGATAATAATAAAAGTAATAAGTATGTTTATTATAGTTCTATCGATAATAACTGCATAATATGGGTAATAATGCATGTTATATTGATAATATCTGGAGTAATAAGTATAATTATTATAGTTCTAGCGATAATAACTGCATAATATGGGTAATAATGCATGTTGCATTGAAAATAATATAAGTAATAAGTATAATTATTACAGTTCTAGCGATAATAATTGCACTATATGGGTAATAATGCATGTTATATTGATAATATCGGGAGTAATAAGTACAATTATTATAGTTCTAGCGATAATAATAGTAAAATATGGCTAATAGTGCATGTTATATTGATAATAATAAAAGTAATAAGTATATTTATTATAGTTCTATCAATAATAACTGCATAATATGGGTAATAATGCACGTTATATTGCTAACAATATAAGTAATAAGTATAATTATTACAGTTCTTGCGATAATAATTGCGCTATATGGGTAATAATGCATGTTACATTGATAATAATATAAGCAATAAGTATAAATATTACAGTTCTAGCGATAATAACTGCATTATATGGGTAATAATGCACGTTATATTGATAATATCGGGAGTAATAAGTATAATTATTATAGTTCTAGCGATAATAATAGTAAAATATGGGTAATAGTGCATGTTATATTGATAATAATAAAAGTAATAAGTATGTTTATTATAGTTCTATCGATAATAACTGCATAATATGGGTAATAATGCATGTTATATTGATAATATCGGGAGTAATAAGTATAATTATTATAGTTCTAGCGATAATAACTGCATAATATGGGTAATAATGCATGTTACATTGAAAATAATATAAGTAATAAGTATAATTATTACAGTTCTAGCGATAATAATTGCACTATATGGGTAATAATGCATGTTATATTGATAATATCGGGAGTAATAAGTATATTTATTATAGTTCTATCAATAATAGCTGCATAATATGGGTAATAATGCACGTTATATTGCTAATAATATAAGTAATAAGAATAATTAATACAGTTCTATCGATAATAACTGCATAATATGGGTAATAATGCATGTTATATTGATAATAATATAAGTAATATGTATAATTATTACAGTTCTAGCGATAATAACTGCATAATATGGGTAATAATGCACGTTATATAGCTAATAATATAAGTAATAAGTATAATTATTACAGTTCTAGTGATAATAACTCCATTATATGGGTAATAATGCATGTTATATTGATAATATCGGGAGTAATAAGTATAATTATTATAGTTCTAGCGATAATAATAGTAAAATATGGCTAATAGTGCATGTTATATTGATAATAATAAAAGTAATAAGTATATTTATTATAGTTCTATCAATAATAACTGCATAATATGGGTGATAATGCACGTTATATTGCTAACAATATAAGTAATAAGTATAATTATTACAGTTCTACCGATAATAATTGCACTATATGGGTAATAATGCATGTTATATTGATAATATCGGGAGTAATAAGTATATTTATTACAGTTCTAGCGATAATAATTGCACTATATGGGTAATAATGCATGTTATATTGATAATATCGGGAGTAATAAGTATATTTATTACAGTTCTATCGATAATAACTGCATAATATGGGTAATAATGCATGTTATATTGATAATAATATAAGTAATAAGTATATTTATTACAGTTCTAGCGGTAATAACTGCATTATATGGGTAATAATGCATGTTATATTGATAATATCGGGAGTAATAAGTATATTTATTATAGTTCTATCGAAAATAACTGCATAATATAGGTAATAATGCATGTTATATTGATGATAATAAAAGTAGTAAGTATATTTATTATAGTTCTAGCGATTATAACTGCATAATATGGGTAATAATGCATGTTATATTGATGATAATAAAAGTAGTAAGTATATTTATTACAGTTCTAGCGATAATAACTGCATTATATGCGTAATAATGCATGTGATATTGATAATATCGGGAGTAATAAGTATATTTATTAGAGTTCTAGCGATAATAACTGCATAATATGGGTAATAATGCATGTTATATTGATAATAATATAAGCAATAAGTATATTTATTATAGTTCCACCGATAAAAACTGCATAATATGCGTAATAATGCATGTTATATTGATGATATCGGGAGTAATAAGTATATTTATTACAGTTCTATCGATAATAACTGCATAATATGGGTAATAATGCATGTTATATTGATGATAATAAGAGTAATACGTATATTTATTATAGTTCTAGCGATAATAACTGCATAATATGGGTAATAATGCATGTTATATTGATAATAATATAAGTAATAAGTATATTTATTATAGTTCTATCGATAATAACTGCATAATATGGGTAATAATGCATGTTATATTGATGATAATAAAAGTACTAAGTATATTTATTATAGTTCTATCAATAATAACTGCATAATATGGGTAATAATGCACGTTATATTGCTAACAATATAAGTAATAAGTATAATTATTACAGTTCTTGCGATAATAATTGCACTATATGGGTAATAATGCATGTTATATTGATAATATCGGGAGTGATAAGTATAATTATTATAGTTCTAGCGATAATAATAGTAAAATATGGCTAATAGTGCATGTTATATTGATAATAATAAAAGTAATAAGTACATTTATTATAGTTCTAGCTATTATAACTGCATAATATGGGTAATAATGCATGTTATATTGATAATTACATAAGTGATAAGTATAATTATTACAGTTCTAGCGATAATAAGTGCATTATATGGGTAATAATGGATGTTATATTGATAATATCGGGAGTAATAAGTATATTTATTATAGTTCTATCAATAATAGCTGCATAATATGGGTAATAATGCACGTTATATTGCTAATAATATAAGTAATAAGTACAATTATTACAGTTCTATCGATAATAACTGCATAATATGGGTAATAATGCATGTTATATTGATAATAATATAAGTAATAAGTATAATTATTACAGTTCTAGCGATAACAACTGCATAATATGGGTAATAATGCACGTTATATAGCTAATAATATAAGTAATAAGTATAATTATTACAGTTCTAGTGATAATAACTCCATTATATGGGTAATAATGCATGTTATATTGATAATATCGGGAGTAATAAGTATAATTATTATAGTTCTAGCGATAATAATAGTAAAATATGGCTAATAGTGCATGTTATATTGATAATAATAAAAGTAATAAGTACATTTATTATAGTTCTATCGATAACAACTGCATAATATGGGTAGCAATGCATGTTATATAGATAATATTGGGTGTAATAAGTATAATTGTTTTAGTTCTAGCGATAATAATAGTAAAATATGGTTAATAGTGCATGTTATATTGATAATAATAAAAGTAATAAGTATATTTATTACAGTTCTATCGATAATAACTGCATAATATGGGTAATAATGCATGTTATATTGATGATAATAAAAGTAATACGTATATTTATTATAGTTCTAGCGATAATAACTGCATAATATGGGTAATAATGCATGTTATATTGATAATAATATAAGTAATAAGTATATTTATTATAGTTCTATCGATAATAACTGCATAATATGGGTAATAATGCATGTTATATTGATGATAATAAAAGTACTAAGTATATTTATTATAGTTCTAGCGATAATAACTGCATTATATGGGTAATAATGCATGTTATATTGATAATATTGGGAGTAATAAGTATAATTATTATAGTTCTAGCGATAATAATAGTAAAATATGGCTTATAGTGCATGTTATATTGATAATAATAAAAGTAATAAGTACATTTATTATAGTTCTAGCTATTATAACTGCATAATATGGGTAATAATGCATGTTATATTGATAATTACATAAGTGATAAGTATAATTATTACAGTTCTAGCGATAATAAGTGCATTATATGGGTAATAATGGATGTTATATTGATAATATCGGGAGTAATAAGTATATTTATTATAGTTCTATCAATAATAGCTGCATAATATGGGTAATAATGCACGTTATATTGCTAATAATATAAGTAATAAGTATAATTATTACAGTTCTATCGATAATAACTGGATAATATGGGTAATAATGCATGTTATATTGATAATAATATAAGTAATAAGTATAATTATTACAGTTCTAGCGATAACAACTGCATAATATGGGTAATAATGCACGTTATATAGCTAATATTATAAGTAATAAGTATAATTATTACAGTTCTAGTGATAATAACTCCATTATATGGGTAATAATGCATGTTATATTGATAATATCGGGAGTAATAAGTATAATTATTATAGTTCTAGCGATAATAATAGTAAAATATGGCTAATAGTGCATGTTGTATTGATAATAATAAAAGTAATAAGTACATTTATTATAGTTCTATCGATAACAACTGCATAATATGGGTAGTAATGCATGTTATATAGATAATATTGGGAGTAATAAGTATAATTGTTTTAGTTCTAGCGATAATAATAGTAAAATATGGTTAATAGTGCATGTTATATTGATAATAATAAAAGTAATAAGTATATTTATTACAGTTCTATCGATAATAACTGCATAATATGGGTAATAATGCATGTTATATTGATGATAATAAACGTAATACGTATATTTATTATAGTTCTAGCGATAATAACTGCATTATATGGGTAATAATACATGTTATATTGATAATATCGGGAGTAATAAGTATAATTATTATAGTTCTAGCGATAATAATAGTAAAATATGGCTAATAGTGCATGTTATATTGATAATAATAAAAGTAATAAGTATGTATATTATAGTTCTATCGATAATAACTGCATAATATGGGTAATAATGCATGTTATATTGATAATATCGGGAGTAATAAGTATAATTATTACAGTTCTATCGATAATAACTGCATAATATGGGTAATAATGCATGTTATATTGATGATAATAAAAGTAATACGTATATTTATTATAGTTCTAGCGATAATAACTGCATAATATGGGTAATAATGCATGTTATATTGATAATAATATAAGTAATAAGTATATTTATTAGAGTTCTAGCGGTAATAACTGCATTATATGGGTAATAATGCATGTTATATTGATAATATCGGGAGTAATAAGTATATTTATTATAGTTCTATCAATAATAACTGCATAATATGGGTAATAATGCACGTTATATTGCTAACAATATAAGTAATAAGTATAATTATTACAGTTCTAGCGATAATAATTGCACTATATGGGTAATAATGCATGTTATATTGATAATATCGGGAGTAATAAGTATATTTATTACAGTTCTATCGATAATAACTGCATAATATGGGTAATAATGCATGTTATATTGATGATAATAAAAGTAATACGTATGTTTATTATAGTTCTTGCGATAATAACTGCATAATATGGGTAATAATGCATGTTATATTGATAATAATATAAGTAATAAGTATATTTATTATAGTTCTAGCGGTAATAACTGCATTATATGGGTAATAATGCATGTTATATTGATAATATCGGGAGTAATAAGTATATTTATTATAGTTCTATCGAAAATAACTGCATAATATAGGTAATAATGCATGTTATATTGATGATAATAAAAGTAGTAAGTATATTTATTATAGTTCTAGCGATTATAACTGCATAATATGGGTAATAATGCATGTTATATTGAGAATAATATAAGTAATAAGTATAATTATTACAGTTCTAGCGATAATAACTGCATTATATGCGTAATAATGCATGTTATATTGATAATATCGGGAGTAATAAGTATAATTATTATAGTTCTAGCGATAATAATAGTAAAATATGGCTAATAGTGCATGTTATATTGATAATAATAAAAGTAATAAGTATGTTTATTATAGTTCTATCGATAATAACTGCATAATATGGGTAATAATGCATGTTATATTGATAATATCGGGAGTAATAAGTATAATTATTATAGTTCTAGCGATAATAACTGCATAATATGGGTAATAATACATGTTATATTGATAATATCGGGAGTAATAAGTATAATTATTATAGTTCTAGCGATAATAATAGTAAAATATGGCTAATAGTGCATGTTATATTGATAATAATAAAAGTAATAAGTATGTTTATTATAGTTCTATCGATAATAACTGCATAATATGGGTAATAATGCATGTTATATTGATAATATCGGGAGTAATAAGTATAATTATTACAGTTCTATCGATAATAACTGCATAATATGGGTAATAATGCATGTTATATTGATGATAATAAAAGTAATACGTATATTTATTATAGTTCTAGCGATAATAACTGCATAATATGGGTAATAATGCATGTTATATTGATAATAATATAAGTAATAAGTATATTTATTACAGTTCTAGCGGTAATAACTGCATTATATGGGTAATAATGCATGTTATATTGATGATAATAAAAGTAGTAAGTATATTTATTATAGTTCTAGCGATTATAACTGCATAAGATGGGTAATAATGCATGTTATATTGAGAATAATATAAGTAATAAGTATAATTATTACAGTTCTAGCGATAATAACTGCATTATATGCGTAATAATGCATGTTATATTGATAATATCGGGAGTAATAAGTAAAATTATTATAGTTCTAGCGATTATAACTGCATAATACGGGTAATAATGCATGTTATATTGAGAATAATATAAGTAATAAGTATAATTATTACAGTTCTAGCGATAATAACTGCATAATATGGGTAATAATGCATGTTATATTGATGATAATAAAAGTACTAAGTATATTTATTATAGTTCTAGCGATAATAACTGCATTATATGGGTAATAATGCATGTTATATTGATAATATTGGGAGTAATAAGTATAATTATTATAGTTCTAGCGATAATAATAGTAAAATATGGCTAATAGTGCATGTTATATTGATAATAATAAAAGTAATAAGTACATTTATTATAGTTCTATCGATAACAACTGCATAATATGGGTAGTAATGCATGTTATATAGATAATATTGGGAGTAATAAGTATAATTGTTTTAGTTCTAGCGATAATAATAGTAAAATATGGTTAATAGTGCATGTTATATTGATAATAATAAAAGTAATAAGTATATTTATTACAGTTCTATCGATAATAACTGCATAATATGGGAAATAATGCATGTTATATTGATAATATCGGGAGTAATAAGTATAATTATTATAGTTCTAGCGATAATAACTGCATAATATGGGTAATAATGCATGTTGCATTGAAAATAATATAAGTAATAAGTATAATTATTACAGTTCTAGCGATAATAATTGCACTATATGGGTAATAATGCATGTTATATTGATAATATCGGGAGTATTAAGTATAATTATTATAGTTCTAGCGATAATAATAGTAAAATATGGCTAATAGTGCATGTTATATTGATAATAATAAAAGTAATAAGTATATTTATTATAGTTCTATCAATAATAACTGCATAATATGGGTAATAATGCACGTTATATTGCTAACAATATAAGTAATAAGTATAATTATTACAGTTCTTGCGATAATAATTGCGCTATATGGGCAATAATGCATGTTATATTGATAATATCGGGAGTGATAAGTATAATTATTATAGTTCCAGCGTTATTAATAGTAAAATATGGCTAATAGTGCATGTTATATTGATAATAATAAAAGTAATAAGTATATTTATTAGAGTTCTATCGATAATAACTGCATTATATGGGTAATAATGCACGTTATATTGATAATATCGGGAGTAATAAGTATAATTATTATAGTTCTAGCGATAATAATAGTAAAATATGGCTAATAGTGCATGTTATATTGATAATAATAAAAGTAATAAGTATGTTTATTATAGTTCTATCGATAATAACTGCATAATATGGGTAATAATGCATGTTATATTGATAATATCGGGAGTAATAAGTATAATTATTATAGTTCTAGCGATAATAACTGCATAATATGGGTAATAATGCATGTTACATTGAAAATAATATAAGTAATAAGTATAATTATTACAGTTCTAGCGATAATAATTGCACTATATGGGTAATAATGCATGTTATATTGATAATATCGGGAGTAATAAGTATATTTATTACAGTTCTAGCGATAATAATTGCACTATATGGGTAATAATGCATGTTATATTGACAATATCGGGAGTAATAAGTATATTTATTACAGTTCTATCGATAATAACTGCATAATATGGGTAATAATGCATGTTATATTGATAATAATATAAGTAATAAGTATATTTATTACAGTTCTAGCGGTAATAACTGCATTATATGGGTAATAATGCATGTTATATTGATAATATCGGGAGTAATAAGTATATTTATTATAGTTCTATCGAAAATAACTGCATAATATAGGTAATAATGCATGTTATATTGATGATAATAAAAGTAGTAAGTATATTTATTATAGTTCTAGCGATTATAACTGCATAATATGGGTAATAATGCATGTTATATTGAGAATAATATAAGTAATAAGTATAGTTATTACAGTTCTAGCGATAATAACTGCATTATATGCGTAATAATGCATGTTATATTGATAATATCGGGAGTAATAAGTATATTTATTATAGTTCTAGCGATAATAACTGCATAGTATGGGTAATAATGCATGTTACATTGATAATAATATAAGTAATAAGTATAAATATTACAGTTCTAACGATAATAACTGCATTATATGGGTAATAATGCATGTTATATTGATAATATCGGGAGTAATAAGTATAATTATTACAGTTCTTGCGATAATAATTGCACTATATGGGTAATAATGCATGTTATATTGATAATATCGGGAGTGATAAGTATAATTATTATAGTTCTAGCGATATTAATAGTAAAATATGGCTAATAGTGCATGTTATATTGATAATAATAAAAGTAATAAGTATATTTATTACAGTTCTATCGATAATAACTGCATAATATGGGTAATAATGCATGTTATATTGATAATATCGGGAGTAATAAGTATAATTATTACAGTTCTTGCGATAATAATTGCACTATATGGGTAATAATGCATGTTATATTGATAATACCGGGAGTGATAAGTATAATTATTATAGTTCTAGCGATATTAATAGTAAAATATGGCTAATAGTGCATGTTATATTGATAATAATAAAAGTAATAAGTATATTTATTATAGTTCTAGCTATTATAACTGCATAATATGGGTAATAATGCATGTTATATTGATAATTATATAAGTGATAAGTATAATTATTACAGTTCTAGCGATAATAAGTGCATTATATGGGTAATAATGGATGTTATATTGATAATATCGGGAGTAATAAGTATATTTATTATAGTTCTATCAATAATAGCTGCATAATATGGGTAATAATGCACGTTATATTGCTAATAATATAAGTAATAAGTATAATTATTACAGTTCTATCGATAATAACTGGATAATATGGGTAATAATGCATGTTATATTGATAATAATATAAGTAATAAGTATAATTATTACAGTTCTAGCGATAACAACTGCATAATATGGGTAATAATGCACGTTATATAGCTAATATTATAAGTAATAAGTATAATTATTACAGTTCTAGTGATAATAACTCCATTATATGGGTAATAATGCATGTTATATTGATAATATCGGGAGTAATAAGTATAATTATTATAGTTCTAGCGATAATAATAGTAAAATATGGCTAATAGTGCATGTTGTATTGATAATAATAAAAGTAATAAGTACATTTATTATAGTTCTATCGATAACAACTGCATAATATGGGTAGTAATGCATGTTATATAGATAATATTGGGAGTAATAAGTATAATTGTTTTAGTTCTAGCGATAATAATAGTAAAATATGGTTAATAGTGCATGTTATATTGATAATAATAAAAGTAATAAGTATATTTATTACAGTTCAATCGATAATAACTGCATAATATGGGTAATAATGCATGTTATATTGATGATAATAAAAGTAATACGTATATTTATTATAGTTCTAGCGATAATAACTGCATTATATGGGTAATAATACATGTTATATTGATAATATCGGGAGTAATAAGTATAATTATTATAGTTCTAGCGATAATAATAGTAAAATATGGCTAATAGTGCATGTTATATTGATAATAATAAAAGTAATAAGTATGTTTATTATAGTTCTATCGATAATAACTGCATAATATGGGTAATAATGCATGTTATATTGATAATATCGGGAGTAATAAGTATAATTATTACAGTTCTATCGATAATAACTGCATAATATGGGTAATAATGCATGTTATATTGATGATAATAAAAGTAATACGTATATTTATTATAGTTCTAGCGATAATAACTGCATAATATGGGTAATAATGCATGTTATATTGATAATAATATAAGTAATAAGTATATTTATTACAGTTCTAGCGGTAATAACTGCATTATATGGGTAATAATGCATGTTATATTGATGATAATAAAAGTAGTAAGTATATTTATTATAGTTCTAGCGATAATAACTGCATTATATGGGTAATAATGCATGTTATATTGATAATATTGGGAGTAATAAGTATAATTATTATAGTTCTAGCGATAATAATAGTAAAATATGGCTAATAGTGCATGTTATATTGATAATAATAAAAGTAATAAGTACATTTATTATAGTTCTATCGATAACAACTGCATAATATGGGTAGTAATGCATGTTATATAGATAATATTGGGAGTAATAAGTATAATTGTTTTAGTTCTAGCGATAATAATAGTAAAATATGGTTAATAGTGCATGTTATATTGATAATAATAAAAGTAATAAGTATATTTATTACAGTTCTATCGATAATAACTGCATAATATGGGAAATAATGCATGTTATATTGATGATAATAAAACTAATACGTATATTTATTATAGTTCTAGCGATAATAACTGCATTATATGGGTAATAATACATGTTATATTGATAATATCGGGAGTAATAAGTATAATTATTATAGTTCTAGCGATAATAATAGTAAAATATGGCTAATAGTGCATGTTATATTGATGATAATAAAAGTAGTAAGTATATTTATTACAGTTCTAGCGATAATAACTGCATTATATGCGTAATAATGCATGTGATATTGATAATATCGGGAGTAATAAGTATATTTATTAGAGTTCTAGCGATAATAACTGCATAATATGGGTAATAATGCATGTTATATTGATAATAATATAAGTAATAAGTATATTTATTATAGTTCTATCGATAAAAACTGCATAATATGGGTAATAATGCATGTTATATTGATGATATCGGGAGTAATAAGTATATTTATTACAGTTCTATCGATAATAACTGCATAATATGGGTAATAATGCATGTTATATTGATGATAATAAGAGTAATACGTATATTTATTATTGTTCTAGCGATAATAACTGCATAATATGGGTAATAATGCATGTTATATTGATAATAATATAAGTAATAAGTATATTTATTATAGTTCTATCGATAATAACTGCATAATATGGGTAATAATGCACGTTATATAGCTAATAATATAAGTAATAAGTATAATTATTACAGTTCTAGTGATAATAACTCCATTATATGGGTAATAATGCATGTTATATTGATAATATCGGGAGTAATAAGTATAATTATTATAGTTCTAGCGATAATAATAGTAAAATATGGCTAATAGTGCATGTTATATTGATAATAATAAAAGTAATAAGTATATTTATTATAGTTCTATCAATAATAACTGCATAATATGGGTGATAATGCACGTTATATTGCTAACAATATAAGTAATAAGTATAATTATTACAGTTCTATCGATAATAATTGCACTATATGGGTAATAATGCATGTTATATTGATAATATCGGGAGTAATAAGTATATTTATTACAGTTCTAGCGATAATAATTGCACTATATGGGTAATAATGCATGTTATATTGATAATATCGGGAGTAATAAGTATATTTATTACAGTTCTATCGATAATAACTGCATAATATGGGTAATAATGCATGTTATATTGATAATAATATAAGTAATAAGTATATTTATTACAGTTCTAGCGGTAATAACTGCATTATATGGGTAATAATGCATGTTATATTGATAATATCGGGAGTAATAAGTATATTTATTATAGTTCTATCGAAAATAACTGCATAATATAGGTAATAATGCATGTTATATTGATGATAATAAAAGTAGTAAGTATATTTATTATAGTTCTAGCGATTATAACTGCATAATATGGGTAATAATGCATGTTAGATTGAGAATAATATAAGTAATAAGTATAATTATTACAGTTCTAGCGATAATAACTGCATTATATGCGTAATAATGCATGTTATATTGATAATATCGGGAGTAATAAGTATATTTATTATAGTTCTAGCGATAATAACTGCATAGTATGGGTAATAATGCATGTTACATTGATAATAATATAAGTAATAAGTATAAATATTACAGTTCTAACGATAATAACTGCATTATATGGGTAATAATGCATGTTATATTGATAATATCGGGAGTAATAAGTATAATTATTACAGTTCTTGCGATAATAATTGCACTATATGGGTAATAATGCATGTTATATTGATAATATCGGGAGTGATAAGTATAATTATTATAGTTCTAGCGATATTAATAGTAAAATATGGCTAATAGTGCATGTTATATTGATAATAATAAAAGTAATAAGTATATTTATTACAGTTCTATCGATAATAACTGCATAATATGGGTAATAATGCATGTTATATTGATAATATCGGGAGTAATAAGTATAATTATTACAGTTCTTGCGATAATAATTGCACTATATGGGTAATAATGCATGTTATATTGATAATACCGGGAGTGATAAGTATAATTATTATAGTTCTAGCGATATTAATAGTAAAATATGGCTAATAGTGCATGTTATATTGATAATAATAAAAGTAATAAGTATATTTATTATAGTTCTAGCTATTATAACTGCATAATATGGGTAATAATGCATGTTATATTGATAATTATATAAGTGATAAGTATAATTATTACAGTTCTAGCGATAATAAGTGCATTATATGGGTAATAATGGATGTTATATTGATAATATCGGGAGTAATAAGTATATTTATTATAGTTCTATCAATAATAGCTGCATAATATGGGTAATAATGCACGTTATATTGCTAATAATATAAGTAATAAGTATAATTATTACAGTTCTATCGATAATAACTGGATAATATGGGTAATAATGCATGTTATATTGATAATAATATAAGTAATAAGTATAATTATTACAGTTCTAGCGATAACAACTGCATAATATGGGTAATAATGCACGTTATATAGCTAATATTATAAGTAATAAGTATAATTATTACAGTTCTAGTGATAATAACTGCATTATATGGGTAATAATGCATGTTATATTGATAATATTGGGAGTAATAAGTATAATTATTATAGTTCTAGCGATAATAATAGTAAAATATGGCTAATAGTGCATGTTATATTGATAATAATAAAAGTAATAAGTACATTTATTATAGTTCTATCAATAATAACTGCATAATATGGGTGATAATGCACGTTATATTGCTAACAATATAAGTAATAAGTATAATTATTACAGTTCTAGCGATAATAATTGCACTATATGGGTAATAATGCATGTTATATTGATAATATCGGGAGTAATAAGTATATTTATTACAGTTCTAGCGATAATAATTGCACTATATGGGTAATAATGCATGTTATATTGATAATATCGGGAGTAATAAGTATATTTATTACAGTTCTATCGATAATAACTGCATAATATGGGTAATAATGCATGTTATATTGATAATAATATAAGTAATAAGTATATTTATTACAGTTCTAGCGGTAATAACTGCATTATATGGGTAATAATGCATGTTATATTGATAATATCGGGAATAATAAGTATATTTATTATAGTTCTATCGAAAATAACTGCATAATATAGGTAATAATGCATGTTATATTGATGATAATAAAAGTAGTAAGTATATTTATTATAGTTCTAGCGATTATAACTGCATAATATGGGTAATAATGCATGTTAGATTGAGAATAATATAAGTAATAAGTATAATTATTACAGTTCTAGCGATAATAACTGCATTATATGCGTAATAATGCATGTTATATTGATAATATCGGGAGTAATAAGTATATTTATTATAGTTCTAGCGATAATAACTGCATAGTATGGGTAATAATGCATGTTACATTGATAATAATATAAGTAATAAGTATAAATATTACAGTTCTAACGATAATAACTGCATTATATGGGTAATAATGCATGTTATATTGATAATATCGGGAGTAATAAGTATAATTATTACAGTTCTTGCGATAATAATTGCACTATATGGGTAATAATGCATGTTATATTGATAATATCGGGAGTGATAAGTATAATTATTATAGTTCTAGCGATATTAATAGTAAAATATGGCTAATAGTGCATGTTATATTGATAATAATAAAAGTAATAAGTATATTTATTACAGTTCTATCGATAATAACTGCATAATATGGGTAATAATGCATGTTATATTGATAATTATATAAGTGATAAGTATAATTATTACAGTTCTAGCGATAATAAGTGCATTATATGGGTAATAATGGATGTTATATTGATAATATCGGGAGTAATAAGTATATTTATTATAGTTCTATCAATAATAGCTGCATAATATGGGTAATAATGCACGTTATATTGCTAATAATATAAGTAATAAGTATAATTATTACAGTTCTATCGATAATAACTGGATAATATGGGTAATAATGCATGTTATATTGATAATAATATAAGTAATAAGTATAATTATTACAGTTCTAGCGATAACAACTGCATAATATGGGTAATAATGCACGTTATATAGCTAATATTATAAGTAATAAGTATAATTATTACAGTTCTAGTGATAATAACTGCATTATATGGGTAATAATGCATGTTATATTGATAATATTGGGAGTAATAAGTATAATTATTATAGTTCTAGCGATAATAATAGTAAAATATGGCTAATAGTGCATGTTATATTGATAATAATAAAAGTAATAAGTACATTTATTATAGTTCTATCGATAACAACTGCATAATATGGGTAGTAATGCATGTTATATAGATAATATTGGGAGTAATAAGTATAATTGTTTTAGTTCTAGCGATAATAATAGTAAAATATGGTTAATAGTGCATGTTATATTGATAATAATAAAAGTAATAAGTATATTTATTACAGTTCTATCGATAATAACTGCATAATATGGGAAATAATGCATGTTATATTGATGATAATAAAAGTAATACGTATATTTATTATAGTTCTAGCGATAATAACTGCATTATATGGGTAATAATACATGTTATATTGATAATATCGGGAGTAATAAGTATAATTATTATGGTTCTAGCGATAATAATAGTAAAATATGGCTAATAGTGCATGTTATATTGATAATAATAAAAGTAATAAGTATGTTTATTATAGTTCTATCGATAATAACTGCATAATATGGGTAATAATGCATGTTATATTGATAATATCGGGAGTAATAAGTATAATTATTATAGTTCTAGCGATAATAATAGTAAAATATGGCTAATAGTGCATGTTATATTGATAATAATAAAAGTAATAAGTATATTTATTATAGTTCTATCGATAATAACTGCATAATATGGGTAATAATGCATGTTATATTGATGATAATAAAAGTAGTAAGTATATTTATTACAGTTCTAGCGGTAATAACTGCATTATATGCGTAATAATGCATGTGATATTGATAATATCGGGAGTAATAAGTATATTTATTAGAGTTCTAGCGATAATAACTGCATAATATGGGTAATAATGCATGTTATATTGATAATAATATAAGTAATAAGTATATTTATTATAGTTCTATCGATAAAAACTGCATAATATGGGTAATAATGCATGTTATATTGATGATATCGGGAGTAATAAGTATATTTATTACAGTTCTATCGATAATAACTGCATAATATGGGTAATAATGCATGTTATATTGATGATAATAAGAGTAATACGTATATTTATTATAGTTCTAGCGATAATAACTGCATAATATGGGTAATAATGCATGTTATATTGATGATAATAAAAGTAGTAAGTATATTTATTACAGTTCTAGCGGTAATAACTGCATTATATGCGTAATAATGCATGTGATATTGATAATATCGGGAGTAATAAGTATATTTATTAGAGTTCTATCGAAAATAACTGCATAATATAGGTAATAATGCATGTTATATTGATGATAATAAAAGTAGTAAGTATATTTATTATAGTTCTAGCGATTATAACTGCATAATATGGGTAATAATGCATGTTATATTGAGAATAATATAAGTAATAAGTATAATTATTACAGTTCTAGCGATAATAACTGCATTATATGCGTAATAATGCATGTTATATTGATAATATCGGGAGTAATAAGTATATTTATTATAGTTCTAGCGATAATAACTGCATAGTATGGGTAATAATGCATGTTACATTGATAATAATATAAGTAATAAGTATAAATATTACAGTTCTAACGATAATAACTGCATTATATGGGTAATAATGCATGTTATATTGATAATATCGGGAGTAATAAGTATAATTATTACAGTTCTTGCGATAATAATTGCACTATATGGGTAATAATGCATGTTATATTGATAATATCGGGAGTGATAAGTATAATTATTATAGTTCTAGCGATATTAATAGTAAAATATGGCTAATAGTGCATGTTATATTGATAATAATGAAAGTAATAAGTATATTTATTACAGTTCTATCGATAATAACTGCATAATATGGGTAATAATGCATGTTATATTGATAATATCGGGAGTAATAAGTATAATTATTACAGTTCTTGCGATAATAATTGCACTATATGGGTAATAATGCATGTTATATTGATAATACCGGGAGTGATAAGTATAATTATTATAGTTCTAGCGATATTAATAGTAAAATATGGCTAATAGTGCATGTTATATTGATAATAATAAAAGTAATAAGTATATTTATTATAGTTCTAGCTATTATAACTGCATAATATGGGTAATAATGCATGTTATATTGATAATTATATAAGTGATAAGTATAATTATTACAGTTCTAGCGATAATAAGTGCATTATATGGGTAATAATGGATGTTATATTGATAATATCGGGAGTAATAAGTATATTTATTATAGTTCTATCAATAATAGCTGCATAATATGGGTAATAATGCACGTTATATTGCTAATAATATAAGTAATAAGTATAATTATTACAGTTCTATCGATAATAACTGGATAATATGGGTAATAATGCATGTTATATTGATAATAATATAAGTAATAAGTATAATTATTACAGTTCTAGCGATAACAACTGCATAATATGGGTAATAATGCACGTTATATAGCTAATATTATAAGTAATAAGTATAATTATTACAGTTCTAGTGATAATAACTGCATTATATGGGTAATAATGCATGTTATATTGATAATATTGGGAGTAATAAGTATAATTATTATAGTTCTAGCGATAATAATAGTAAAATATGGCTAATAGTGCATGTTATATTGATAATAATAAAAGTAATAAGTACATTTATTATAGTTCTATCGATAACAACTGCATAATATGGGTAGTAATGCATGTTATATAGATAATATTGGGAGTAATAAGTATAATTGTTTTAGTTCTAGCGATAATAATAGTAAAATATGGTTAATAGTGCATGTTATATTGATAATAATAAAAGTAATAAGTATATTTATTACAGTTCTATCGATAATAACTGCATAATATGGGAAATAATGCATGTTATATTGATGATAATAAAAGTAATACGTATATTTATTATAGTTCTAGCGATAATAACTGCATTATATGGGTAATAATACATGTTATATTGATAATATCGGGAGTAATAAGTATAATTATTATAGTTCTAGCGATAATAATAGTAAAATATGGCTAATAGTGCATGTTATATTGATAATAATAAAAGTAATAAGTATGTTTATTATAGTTCTATCGATAATAACTGCATAATATGGGTAATAATGCATGTTATATTGATAATATCGGGAGTAATAAGTATAATTATTATAGTTCTAGCGATAATAATAGTAAAATATGGCTAATAGTGCATGTTATATTGATAATAATAAAAGTAATAAGTATATTTATTATAGTTCTATCGATAATAACTGCATAATATGGGTAATAATGCATGTTATATTGATGATAATAAAAGTAGTAAGTATATTTATTACAGTTCTAGCGGTAATAACTGCATTATATGCGTAATAATGCATGTGATATTGATAATATCGGGAGTAATAAGTATATTTATTAGAGTTCTAGCGATAATAACTGCATAATATGGGTAATAATGCATGTTATATTGATAATAATATAAGTAATAAGTATATTTATTATAGTTCTATCGATAAAAACTGCATAATATGGGTAATAATGCATGTTATATTGATGATATCGGGAGTAATAAGTATATTTATTACAGTTCTATCGATAATAACTGCATAATATGGGTAATAATGCATGTTATATTGATGATAATAAGAGTAATACGTATATTTATTATAGTTCTAGCGATAATAACTGCATAATATGGGTAATAATGCATGTTATATTGATAATAATATAAGTAATAAGTATATTTATTATAGTTCTATCGATAATAACTGCATAATATGGGTAATAATGCATGTTATATTGATGATAATAAAAGTACTAAGTATATTTATTATAGTTCTAGCGATTATAACTGCATTATATGCGTAATAATGCATGTGATATTGATAATATCGGGAGTAATAAGTATATTTATTAGAGCTCTAGCGATAATAACTGCATTATATGGGTAATAATACATGTTATATTGATAATATCGGGAGTAATAAGTATAATTATTATAGTTCTAGCGATAATAATAGTAAAATATGGCTAATAGTGCATGTTATATTGATAATAATAAAAGTAATAAGTATGTTTATTATAGTTCTATCGATAATAACTGCATAATATGGGTAATAATGCATGTTATATTGATAATATCGGGAGTAATAAGTATAATTATTACAGTTCTATCGATAATAACTGCATAATATGGGTAATAATGCATGTTATATTGATGATAATAAAAGTAATACGTATATTTATTATAGTTCTAGCGATAATAACTGCATAATATGGGTAATAATGCATGTTATATTGATAATAATATAAGTAATAAGTATATTTATTACAGTTCTAGCGGTAATAACTGCATTATATGGGTAATAATGCATGTTATATTGATGATAATAAAAGTAGTAAGTATATTTATTATAGTTCTAGCGATTATAACTGCATAAGATGGGTAATAATGCATGTTATATTGAGAATAATATAAGTAATAAGTATAATTATTACAGTTCTAGCGATAATAACTGCATTATATGCGTAATAATGCATGTTATATTGATAATATCGGGAGTAATAAGTATAATTATTATAGTTCTAGCGATTATAACTGCATAATATGGGTAATAATGCATGTTATATTGATGATAATAAAAGTACTAAGTATATTTATTATAGTTCTAGCGATAATAACTGCATTATATGGGTAATAATGCATGTTATATTGATAATATTGGGAGTAATAAGTATAATTATTATAGTTCTAGCGATAATAATAGTAAAATATGGCTAATAGTGCATGTTATATTGATAATAATAAAAGTAATAAGTACATTTATTATAGTTCTATCGATAACAACTGCATAATATGGGTAGTAATGCATGTTATATAGATAATATTGGGAGTAATAAGTATAATTGTTTTAGTTCTAGCGATAATAATAGTAAAATATGGTTAATAGTGCATGTTATATTGATAATAATAAAAGTAATAAGTATATTTATTACAGTTCTATCGATAATAACTGCATAATATGGGAAATAATGCATGTTATATTGATGATAATAAAAGTAATAAGTATGTTTATTATAGTTCTAGCGATAATAACTGCATAATATGGGTAATAATGCATGTTATATTGATAAGATTGGGAGTAATAAGTATAATTATTATAGTTCTAGCGATAATAATAGTAAAATATGGCTAATAGTGCATGTTATATTGATAATAATAAAAGTAATAAGTATATTTATTAGAGTTCTATCGATAATAACTGCATAATGTGGGTAATAATGCATGTTATATTGATGATAATAAAAGTAATACGTATGTTTATTATAGTTCTAGCGATAATAACTGCATAATATGGGTAATAATGCATGTTATATTTATAATAATACAAGTAATGAGTATAATTATTACAGTTCTAGCGATAATAACCGCATTATATGGGTAATAATGGATGTTATATTGATAATATCGGGAGTAATAAGTATATTTATTATAGTTCTAGCGATAATAACTGCATAATATGGGTAATAATGCATGTTACATTGATAATAATATAAGTAATAAGTATAAATATTACAGTTCTAGCGATAATAACTGCATTATATGGGTAATAATGGATGTTATATTGATAATATCGGGAGTAATAAGTATAATTATTATAGTTCTAGCGATAATAATAGTAAAATATGGCTAATAGTGCATGTTATATTGATAATAATAAAAGTAATAAGTATATTTATTATAGTTCTATCAATAATAACTGCATAATATGGGTAATAATGCACGTTATATTGCTAACAATATAAGTAATAAGTATAATTATTACAGTTCTTGCGATAATAATTGCACTATATGGGTAATAATGCATGTTATATTGATAATATCGGGAGTGATAAGTATAATTATTATAGTTCTAGCGATATTAATAGTAAAATATGGCTAATAGTGCATGTTATATTGATAATAATAAAAGTAATAAGTACATTTATTATAGTTCTAGCTATTATAACTGCATAATATGGGTAATAATGCATGTTATATTGATAATTACATAAGTGATAAGTATAATTATTACAGTTCTAGCGATAATAAGTGCATTATATGGGTAATAATGGATGTTATATTGATAATATCGGGAGTAATAAGTATATTTATTATAGTTCTAGCGATAATAATAGTAAAATATGGCTAATAGTGCATGGTATATTGATAATAATAAAAGTAATAAGTATATTTATTATAGTTCTATCAATAATAACAGCATAATATGGGTAATAATGCACGTTATATTGCTAACAATATAAGTAATAAGTATAATTATTACAGTTCTAGCGATAATAATTGCACTATATGGGTAATAATGCATGTTATATTGATAATATCGGGAGTAATAAGTATATTTATTACAGTTCTATCGATAATAACTGCATAATATGGGTAATAATGCATGTTATATTGATAATTGTATAAGTGATAAGTATAATTATTACAGTTCTAGCGATAATAAGTGCATTATAAGGGTAATAATGGAAGTTATATTGATAATATCGGGAGTAATAAGTATATTTATTATAGTTCTATCAATAATAGCTGCATAATATGGGTAATAATGCACGTTATATTGCTAATAATATAAGTAATAAGTATAATTAATACAGTTCTATCGATAATAACTGCGTAATATGGGTAATAATGCATGTTATATTGATAATAATATAAGTAATATGTATAATTATTACAGTTCTAGCGATAATAACTGCATAATATGGGTAATAATGCACGTTATATAGCTAATAATATAAGTAATAAGTATAATTATTTCAGTTCTAGTGATAATAACTCCATTATATGGGTAATAATGCATGTTATATTGATAATATCGGGAGTAATAAGTATAATTATTATAGTTCTAGCGATAATAATAGTAAAATATGGCTAATAGTGCATGTTATATTGATAATAATAAAAGTAATAAGTATATTTATTATAGTTCTATCAATAATAACTGCATAATATGGGTAATAATGCACGTTATATTGCTAACAATATAAGTAATAAGTATAATTATTACAGTTCTAGCGATAATAATTGCACTATATGGGTAATAATGCATGTTATATTGATAATATCGGGAGTAATAAGTATATTTATTACAGTTCCATCGATAATAACTGCATAATATGGGTAATAATGCATGTTATATTGATGATAATAAAAGTAATACGTATATTTATTATAGTTCTAGCGATAATAACTGCATAATATGGGTAATAATGCATGTTATATTGATAATAATATAAGTAATAAGTATATTTATTAGAGTTCTAGCGGTAATAACTGCATTATATGGGTAATAATGCATGTTATATTGATAATATCGGGAGTAATAAGTATATTTATTATAGTTCTATCGAAAATTACTGCATAATATGGGTAATAATGCATGTTATATTGATAATTGTATAAGTGATAAGTATAATTATTACAGTTCTAGCGATAATAAGTGCATTATAAGGGTAATAATGGATGTTATATTGATAATATCGGGAGTAATAAGTATATTTATTATAGTTCTATCAATAATAGCTGCATAATATGGGTAATAATGCACGTTATATTGCTAATAATATAAGTAATAAGTATAATTAATACAGTTCTATCGATAATAACTGCATAATATGGGTAATAATGCACGTTATATAGCTAATAATATAAGTAATAAGTATAATTATTACAGTTCTAGTGATAATAACTCCATTATATGGGTAATAATGCATGTTATATTGATAATATCGGGAGTAATAAGTATAATTATTATAGTTCTAGCGATAATAATAGTAAAATATGGCTAATAGTGCATGTTATATTGATAATAATAAAAGTAATAAGTATATTTATTATAGTTCTATCAATAATAACTGCATAATATGGGTAATAATGCACGTTATATTGCTAACAATATAAGTAATAAGTATAATTATTACAGTTCTAGCGATAATAATTGCACTATATGGGTAATAATGCATGTTATATTGATAATATCGGGAGTAATAAGTATATTTATTACAGTTCCATCGATAATAACTGCATAATATGGGTAATAATGCATGTTATATTGGTGATAATAAAAGTAATACGTATATTTATTATAGTTCTAGCGATAATAACTGCATAATATGGGTAATAATGCATGTTATATTGATAATAATATAAGTAATAAGTATATTTATTAGAGTTCTAGCGGTAATAACTGCATTATATGGGTAATAATGCATGTTATATTGATAATATCGGGAGTAATAAGTATATTTATTATAGTTCTATCGAAAATAACTGCATAATATGGGTAATAATGCATGTTATATTGATAATTGTATAAGTGATAAGTATAATTATTACAGTTCTAGCGATAATAAGTGCATTATAAGGGTAATAATGGATGTTATATTGATAATATCGGGAGTAATAAGTATATTTATTATAGTTCTATCAATAATAGCTGCATAATATGGGTAATAATGCACGTTATATTGCTAATAATATAAGTAATAAGTATAATTAATACAGTTCTATCGATAATAACTGCGTAATATGGGTAATAATGCATGTTATATTGATAATAATATAAGTAATAAGTATAATTAATACAGTTCTATCGATAATAACTGCGTAATATGGGTAATAATGCATGTTATATTGATAATAATATAAGTAATATGTATAATTATTACAGTTCTAGCGATAATAACTGCATAATATGGGTAATAATGCACGTTATATAGCTAATAATATAAGTAATAAGTATAATTATTACAGTTCTAGTGATAATAACTCCATTATATGGGTAATAATGCATGTTATATTGATAATATCGGGAGTAATAAGTATAATTATTATAGTTCTAGCGATAATAATAGTAAAATATGGCTAATAGTGCATGGTATATTGATAATAATAAAAGTAATAAGTATATTTATTATAGCTCTATCAATAATAACTGCATAATATGGGTAATAATGCACGTTATATTGCTAACAATATAAGTAATAAGTATAATTATTACAGTTCTAGCGATAATAATTGCACTATATGGGTAATAATGCATGTTATATTGATAATATCGGGAGTAATAAGTATATTTATTACAGTTCTATCGATAATAACTGCATAATATGGGTAATAATGCATGTTATATTGATGACAATAAAAGTAATACGTATGTTTATTATAGTTCTAGCGATAATAACTGCATAATATGGGTAATAATGCATGTTATATTGATAATAATATAAGTAATAAGTATATTTATTATAGTTCTAGCGATAATAACTGCATAATATGGGTAATAATGCATGTTATATTGATAATAATATAAGTAATAAGTATATTTATTAGAGTTCTAGCGGTAATAACTGCATTATATGGGTAATAATGCATGTTATATTGTTAATATCGGGAGTAATAAGTATATTTATTATAGTTCTATCGAAAATAACTGCATAATATAGGTAATAATGCATGTTATATTGAGAATAATATAAGTAATAAGTATAATTATTACAGTTCTAGCGATAATAACTGCATTATATGCGTAATAATGCATGTTATATTGATAATATCGGGAGTAATAAGTATAATTATTATAGTTCTAGCGATAATAATAGTAAAATATGGCTAATAGTGCATGTTATATTGATAATAATAAAAGTAATAAGTATGTTTATTATAGTTCTATCGATAATAACTGCATAATATGGGTAATAATGCATGTTATATTGATAATATCTGGAGTAATAAGTATAATTATTATAGTTCTAGCGATAATAACTGCATAATATGGGTAATAATGCATGTTGCATTGAAAATAATATAAGTAATAAGTATAATTATTACAGTTCTAGCGATAATAATTGCACTATATGGGTAATAATGCATGTTATATTGATAATATCGGGAGTAATAAGTACAATTATTATAGTTCTAGCGATAATAATAGTAAAATATGGCTAATAGTGCATGTTATATTGATAATAATAAAAGTAATAAGTATATTTATTATAGTTCTATCAATAATAACTGCATAATATGGGTAATAATGCACGTTATATTGCTAACAATATAAGTAATAAGTATAATTATTACAGTTCTTGCGATAATAATTGCGCTATATGGGTAATAATGCATGTTACATTGATAATAATATAAGCAATAAGTATAAATATTACAGTTCTAGCGATAATAACTGCATTATATGGGTAATAATGCACGTTATATTGATAATATCGGGAGTAATAAGTATAATTATTATAGTTCTAGCGATAATAATAGTAAAATATGGGTAATAGTGCATGTTATATTGATAATAATAAAAGTAATAAGTATGTTTATTATAGTTCTATCGATAATAACTGCATAATATGGGTAATAATGCATGTTATATTGATAATATCGGGAGTAATAAGTATAATTATTATAGTTCTAGCGATAATAACTGCATAATATGGGTAATAATGCATGTTACATTGAAAATAATATAAGTAATAAGTATAATTATTACAGTTCTAGCGATAATAATTGCACTATATGGGTAATAATGCATGTTATATTGATAATATCGGGAGTAATAAGTATATTTATTATAGTTCTATCAATAATAGCTGCATAATATGGGTAATAATGCACGTTATATTGCTAATAATATAAGTAATAAGAATAATTAATACAGTTCTATCGATAATAACTGCATAATATGGGTAATAATGCATGTTATATTGATAATAATATAAGTAATATGTATAATTATTACAGTTCTAGCGATAATAACTGCATAATATGGGTAATAATGCACGTTATATAGCTAATAATATAAGTAATAAGTATAATTATTACAGTTCTAGTGATAATAACTCCATTATATGGGTAATAATGCATGTTATATTGATAATATCGGGAGTAATAAGTATAATTATTATAGTTCTAGCGATAATAATAGTAAAATATGGCTAATAGTGCATGTTATATTGATAATAATAAAAGTAATAAGTATATTTATTATAGTTCTATCAATAATAACTGCATAATATGGGTGATAATGCACGTTATATTGCTAACAATATAAGTAATAAGTATAATTATTACAGTTCTACCGATAATAATTGCACTATATGGGTAATAATGCATGTTATATTGATAATATCGGGAGTAATAAGTATATTTATTACAGTTCTAGCGATAATAATTGCACTATATGGGTAATAATGCATGTTATATTGATAATATCGGGAGTAATAAGTATATTTATTACAGTTCTATCGATAATAACTGCATAATATGGGTAATAATGCATGTTATATTGATAATAATATAAGTAATAAGTATATTTATTACAGTTCTAGCGGTAATAACTGCATTATATGGGTAATAATGCATGTTATATTGATAATATCGGGAGTAATAAGTATATTTATTATAGTTCTATCGAAAATAACTGCATAATATAGGTAATAATGCATGTTATATTGATGATAATAAAAGTAGTAAGTATATTTATTATAGTTCTAGCGATTATAACTGCATAATATGGGTAATAATGCATGTTATATTGAGAATAATATAAGTAATAAGTATAATTATTACAGTTGTAGCGATAATAACTGCATTATATGCGTAATAATGCATGTTATATTGATAATATCGGGAGTAATAAGTATATTTATTATAGTTCTAGCGATAATAACTGCATAGTATGGGTAATAATGCATGTTACATTGATAATAATATAAGTAATAAGTATAAATATTACAGTTCTAACGATAATAACTGCATTATATGGGTAATAATGCACGTTATATTGATAATATCGGGAGTAATAAGTATAATTATTATAGTTCTAGCGATAATAATAGTAAAATATGGCTAATAGTGCATGTTATATTGATAACAATAAAAGTAATAAGTATGTTTATTATAGTTCTATCGATAATAACTGCATAATATGGGTAATAATGCATGTTATATTGATAATATCGGGAGTAATAAGTATAATTATTATAGTTCTAGCGATAATAACTGCATAATATGGGTAATAATGCATGTTACATTGAAAATAATATAAGTAATAAGTATAATTATTACAGTTCTAGCGATAATAATTGCACTATATGGGTAATAATGCATGTTATATTGATAATATCGGGAGTAATAAGTATATTTATTATAGTTCTATCAATAATAGCTGCATCATATGGGTAATAATGCACGTTATATTGCTAATAATATAAGTAATAAGTATAATTAATACAGTTCTATCGATAATAACTGCATAATATGGGTAATAATGCATGTTATATTGATAATAATATAAGTAATAAGTATATTTATTACAGTTCTAGCGGTAATAACTGCATTATATGGGTAATAATGCATGTTATATTGATGATAATAAAAGTAGTAAGTATATTTATTATAGTTCTAGCGATAATAACTGCATGATATGGGTAATAATGCATGTTATATTGATGATAATAAAAGTAATACGTATATGTATTATAGTTCTAGCGATAATAACTGCATTATATGGGTAATAACGCATGTTATATTGATAATATTGGGAGTAATAAGTATAATTGTTTTAGTGCTAGCGATAATAATAGTAAAATATGGCTAATAGTGCATGTTATATTGATAATAATAAAAGTAATAAGTATATTTATTACAGTTCTATCGATAATAACTGCATAATATGGGTAATAATGCATGTTATATTAATGATAATAAAAGTAATACGTATATTTATTATAGTTCTAGCGATAATAACTGCATAATATGGGTAATAATGCATGTTATATTGATAATAATATAAGTAATAAGTATATTTATTATAGTTCTATCGATAATAACTGCATAATATGGGTAATAATGCATGTTATATTGATGATAATAAAAGTACTAAGTATATTTATTATAGTTCTAGCGATAATAACTGCATTATATGGGTAATAATGCATGTTATATTGATAATATTGGGAGTAATAAGTATAATTATTATAGTTCTAGCGATAATAATAGTAAAATATGGCTAATAGTGCATGTTATATTGATAATAATAAAAGTAATAAGTACATTTATTATAGTTCTATCGATAACAACTGCATAATATGGGTAGTAATGCATGTTATATAGATAATATTGGGAGTAATAAGTATAATTGTTTTAGTTCTAGCGATAATAATAGTAAAATATGGTTAATAGTGCATGTTATATTGATAATAATAAAAGTAATAAGTATATTTATTACAGTTCTATCGATAATAACTGCATAATATGGGAAATAATGCATGTTATATTGATGATAATAAAAGTAATACGTATATTTATTATAGTTCTAGCGATAATAACTGCATAATATGGGTAATAATGCATGTTATATTGATAATAATATAAGTAATAAGTATATTTATTATAGTTCTATCGATAAAAACTGCATAATATGGGTAATAATGCATGTTATATTGATGATATCGGGAGTAATAAGTATATTTATTACAGTTCTATCGATAATAACTGCATAATATGGGTAATAATGCATGTTATATTGATGATAATAAGAGTAATACGTATATTTATTATAGTTCTAGCGATAATAACTGCATAATATGGGTAATAATGCATGTTATATTGATAATAATATAAGTAATAAGTATATTTATTATAGTTCTATCGATAATAACTGCATAATATGGGTAATAATGCATGTTATATTGATGATAATAAAAGTACTAAGTATATTTATTATAGTTCTATCAATAATAACTGCATAATATGGGTAATAATGCACGTTATATTGCTAACAATATAAGTAATAAGTATAATTATTACAGTTCTTGCGATAATAATTGCACTATATGGGTAATAATGCATGTTATATTGATAATATCGGGAGTGATAAGTATAATTATTATAGTTCTAGCGATAATAATAGTAAAATATGGCTAATAGTGCATGTTATATTGATAATAATAAAAGTAATAAGTACATTTATTATAGTTCTAGCTATTATAACTGCATAATATGGGTAATAATGCATGTTATATTGATAATTACATAAGTGATAAGTATAATTATTACAGTTCTAGCGATAATAAGTGCATTATATGGGTAATAATGGATGTTATATTGATAATATCGGGAGTAATAAGTATATTTATTATAGTTCTATCAATAATAGCTGCATAATATGGGTAATAATGCACGTTATATTGCTAATAATATAAGTAATAAGTACAATTATTACAGTTCTATCGATAATAACTGCATAATATGGGTAATAATGCATGTTATATTGATAATAATATAAGTAATAAGTATAATTATTACAGTTCTAGCGATAACAACTGCATAATATGGGTAATAATGCACGTTATATAGCTAATAATATAAGTAATAAGTATAATTATTACAGTTCTAGTGATAATAACTCCATTATATGGGTAATAATGCATGTTATATTGATAATATCGGGAGTAATAAGTATAATTATTATAGTTCTAGCGATAATAATAGTAAAATATGGCTAATAGTGCATGTTATATTGATAATAATAAAAGTAATAAGTACATTTATTATAGTTCTATCGATAACAACTGCATAATATGGGTAGCAATGCATGTTATATAGATAATATTGGGAGTAATAAGTATAATTGTTTTAGTTCTAGCGATAATAATAGTAAAATATGGTTAATAGTGCATGTTATATTGATAATAATAAAAGTAATAAGTATATTTATTACAGTTCAATCGATAATAACTGCATAATATGGGTAATAATGCATGTTATATTGATGATAATAAAAGTAATACGTATATTTATTATAGTTCTAGCGATAATAACTGCATTATATGGGTAATAATACATGTTATATTGATAATATCGGGAGTAATAAGTATAATTATTATAGTTCTAGCGATAATAATAGTAAAATATGGCTAATAGTGCATGTTATATTGATAATAATAAAAGTAATAAGTATGTTTATTATAGTTCTATCGATAATAACTGCATAATATGGGTAATAATGCATGTTATATTGATAATATCTGGAGTAATAAGTATAATTATTACAGTTCTATCGATAATAACTGCATAATATGGGTAATAATGCATGTTATATTGATGATAATAAAAGTAATACGTATATTTATTATAGTTCTAGCGATAATAACTGCATAATATGGGTAATAATGCATGTTATATTGATAATAATAAAAGTAATAAGTATATTTATTACAGTTCTAGCGGTAATAACTGCATTATATGGGTAATAATGCATGTTATATTGATGATAATAAAAGTAGTAAGTATATTTATTATAGTTCTAGCGATAATAACTGCATGATATGGGTAATAATGCATGTTATATTGATGATAATAAAAGTAATACGTATATGTATTATAGTTCTAGCGATAATAACTGCATTATATGGGTAATAACGCATGTTATATTGATAATATTGGGAGTAATAAGTATAATTGTTTTAGTGCTAGCGATAATAATAGTAAAATATGGCTAATAGTGCATGTTATATTGATAATAATAAAAGTAATAAGTATATTTATTACAGTTCTATCGATAATAACTGCATAATATGGGTAATAATGCATGTTATATTGATGATAATAAAAGTAATACGTATATTTATTATAGTTCTAGCGATAATAACTGCATAATATGGGTAATAATGCATGTTATATTGATAATAATATAAGTAATAAGTATATTTATTATAGTTCTATCGATAATAACTGCATAATATGGGTAATAATGCATGTTATATTGATGATAATAAAAGTACTAAGTATATTTATTATAGTTCTAGCGATAATAACTGCATTATATGGGTAATAATGCATGTTATATTGATAATATTGGGAGTAATAAGTATAATTATTATAGTTCTAGCGATAATAATAGTAAAATATGGCTAATAGTGCATGTTATATTGATAATAATAAAAGTAATAAGTACATTTATTATAGTTCTATCGATAACAACTGCATAATATGGGTAGTAATGCATGTTATATAGATAATATTGGGAGTAATAAGTATAATTGTTTTAGTTCTAGCGATAATAATAGTAAAATATGGTTAATAGTGCATGTTATATTGATAATAATAAAAGTAATAAGTATATTTATTACAGTTCTATCGATAATAACTGCATAATATGGGAAATAATGCATGTTATATTGATGATAATAAAAGTAATACGTATATTTATTATAGTTCTAGCGATAATAACTGCATAATATGGGTAATAATGCATGTTATATTGATAATAATATAAGTAATAAGTATATTTATTATAGTTCTATCGATAAAAACTGCATAATATGGGTAATAATGCATGTTATATTGATGATATCGGGAGTAATAAGTATATTTATTACAGTTCTATCGATAATAACTGCATAATATGGGTAATAATGCATGTTATATTGATGATAATAAGAGTAATACGTATATTTATTATAGTTCTATCGATAATAACTGCATAATATGGGTAATAATGCATGTTATATTGATGATAATAAAACTAATACGTATATTTATTATAGTTCTAGCGATAATAACTGCATTATATGGGTAATAATACATGTTATATTGATAATATCGGGAGTAATAAGTATAATTATTATAGTTCTAGCGATAATAATAGTAAAATATGGCTAATAGTGCATGTTATACTGATAATAATAAAAGTAATAAGTATGTTTATTATAGTGCTATCGATAATAACTGCATAATATGGGTAATAATGCATGTTATATTGATAATATCGGGAGTGATAAGTATAATTGTTATAGTTCTAGCGATATTAATAGTAAAATATGGCTAATAGTGCATGTTATATTGATAATAATAAAAGTAATAAGTATATTTATTATAGTTCTAGCTATTATAACTGCATAATATGGGTAATAATGCATGTTATATTGATAATTATATAAGTGATAAGTATAATTATTACAGTTCTAGCGATAATAAGTGCATTATATGGGTAATAATGGATGTTATATTGATAATATCGGGAGTAATAAGTATATTTATTATAGTTCTATCAATAATAGCTGCATAATATGGGTAATAATGCACGTTACATTGCTAATACTATAAGTAATAAGTATAATTATTACAGTTCTATCGATAATAACTGCATAATATGGGTAATAATGCATGTTATATTGATAATAATATAAGTAATAAGTATATTTATTATAGTTCTATCGAAAATAACTGCATAATATGGGTAATAATGCATGTTATATTGATGATAATAAAAGTAGTAAGTATATTTATTATAGTTCTAGCGATTATAACTGCATAATATGGGTAATAATGCATGTTATATTGAGAATAATATAAGTAATAAGTATAATTATTACAGTTCCAGCGATAATAACTGCATTATATGCGTAATAATGCATGTTATATTGATAATATCGGGAGTAATAAGTATAATTATTATAGTTCTAGCGATTATAACTGCATAATATGGGTAATAATGCATGTTATATTGATAATAATATAAGTAATAAGTATATTTATTACAGTTCTATCGATAATAACTGCATAATATGGGTAATAATGCATGTTATATTGATGATAATAAAAGTAATACGTATATTTATTATAGTTCTAGCGATAATAATAGTAAAATATGGCTAATAGTGCATGTTATATTGATAATAATAAAAGTAATAAGTATGTTTATTATAGTTCTATCGATAATAACTGCATAATATGGGTAATAATGCATGTTATATTGATGATAATAAAACTAATACGTATATTTATTATAGTTCTAGCGATAATAACTGCATTATATGGGTAATAATACATGTTATATTGATAATATCGGGAGTAATAAGTATAATTATTATAGTTCTAGCGATAATAATAGTAAAATATGGCTAATAGTGCATGTTATATTGATAATAATAAAAGTAATAAGTATGTTTATTATAGTGCTATCGATAATAACTGCATAATATGGGTAATAATGCATGTTGTATTGATAATATCGGGAGTAATAAGTATAATTATTATAGTTCTAGCGATAATAACTGCATAATATGGGTAATAATGCATGTTACATTGAAAATAATATAAGTAATAAGTATAATTATTACAGTTCTAGCGATAATAATTGCACTATATGGGTAATAATGCATGTTATATTGATAATATCGGGAGTAATAAGTATAATTATTATAGTTCTAGCGATAATAATAGTAAAATATGGCTAATAGTGCATGTTATATTGATAATAATAAAAGTAATAAGTATATTTATTATAGTTCTATCAATAATAACTGCATAATATGGGTAATAATGCACGTTATATTGCTAATAATATAAGTAATAAGTATAACTATTACAGTTCTTGCGATAATAATTGCACTATATGGGTAATAATGCATGTTATATTGATAATATCGGGAGTGATAAGTATAATTATTATAGTTCTAGCGATATTAATAGTAAAGTATGGCTAATAGTGCATGTTATATTGATAATAATAAAAGTAATAAGTATATTTACTATAGTTCTAGCTATTATAACTGCATAATATGGGTAATAATGCATGTTATATTGATAATTATATAAGTGATAAGTATAATTATTACAGTTCTAGCGATAATAAGTGCATTATATGGGTAATAATGGATGTTATATTGATAATATCGGGAGTAATAAGTATATTTATTATAGTTCTATTAATAATAGCTGCATAATATGGCTAATAGTGCATGTTATATTGATAATAATAAAAGTAATAAGTATATTTATTACAGTTCTATCGATAATAACTGCATAATATGGGTAATAATGCATGTTATATTGAGAATAATATAAGTAATAAGTATAATTATTACAGTTCTAGCGATAATAACTGCATTATATGCGTAATAATGCATGTTACATTGATAATAATATAAGTAATAAGTATAAATATTACAGTTCTAGCGATAATAACTGCATTATATGGGTAATAATGCACGTTTAATTGCTAATAATAAAAGTATTACGTATATTTATTATAGTTCTAGCGATAATAACTGCATTATATGGGTAATAATACATGTTATATTGATAATATCGGGAGTAATAAGTATAATTATTATAGTTCTAGCGATAATAATAGTAAAATATGGCTAATAGTGCATGTTATATTGATAATAATAAAAGTAATAAGTATGTTTATTATAGTTCTATCGATAATAACTGCATAATATGGGTAATAATGCATGTTATATTGATAATATCGGGAGTAATAAGTATAATTATTACAGTTCTATCGATAATAACTGCATAATATGGGTAATAATGCATGTTATATTGATGATAATAAAAGTACTAAGTATATTTATTATAGTTCTAGCGATTATAACTGCATTATATGGGTAATAACGCATGTTATATTGATAATATTGGGAGTAATAAGTATAATTGTTTTAGTTCTAGCGATAATAATAGTAAAATATGGCTAATAGTGCATGTTATATTGATAATAATAAAAGTAATAAGTATATTTATTACAGTTCTATCGATAATAACTGCATAATATGGGTAATAATGCATGTTATATTGATAATAATAAAAGTAATAAGTATATTTATTACAGTTCTATCGATAATAACTGCATAATATGGGTAATAATGCATGTTATATTGATGATAATAAAAGTAATACGTATATTTATTATAGTTCTATCGATAATAACTGCATAATATGGGTAATAATGCATGTTATATTGATGATAATAAAACTAATACGTATATTTATTATAGTTCTAGCGATAATAACTGCATTATATGGGTAATAATACATGTTATATTGATAATATCGGGAGTAATAAGTATAATTATTATAGTTCTAGCGATAATAATAGTAAAATATGGCTAATAGTGCATGTTATACTGATAATAATAAAAGTAATAAGTATGTTTATTATAGTGCTATCGATAATAACTGCATAATATGGGTAATAATGCATGTTATATTGATAATATCGGGAGTGATAAGTATAATTATTATAGTTCTAGCGATATTAATAGTAAAATATGGCTAATAGTGCATGTTATATTGATAATAATAAAAGTAATAAGTATATTTATTATAGTTCTAGCTATTATAACTGCATAATATGGGTAATAATGCATGTTATATTGATAATTATATAAGTGATAAGTATAATTATTACAGTTCTAGCGATAATAAGTGCATTATATGGGTAATAATGGATGTTATATTGATAATATCGGGAGTAATAAGTATATTTATTATAGTTCTATCAATAATAGCTGCATAATATGGGTAATAATGCACGTTACATTGCTAATACTATAAGTAATAAGTATAATTATTACAGTTCTATCGATAATAACTGCATAATATGGGTAATAATGCATGTTATATTGATAATAATATCAGTAATAAGTATATTTATTATAGTTCTATCGAAAATAACTGCATAATATGGGTAATAATGCATGTTATATTGATGATAATAAAAGTAGTAAGTATATTTATTATAGTTCTAGCGATTATAACTGCATAATATGGGTAATAATGCATGTTATATTGAGAATAATATAAGTAATAAGTATAATTATTACAGTTCTAGCGATAATAACTGCATTATATGCGTAATAATGCATGTTATATTGATAATATCGGGAGTAATAAGTATAATTATTATAGTTCTAGCGATTATAACTGCATAATATGGGTAATAATGCATGTTATATTGATAATAATATAAGTAATAAGTATATTTATTACAGTTCTATCGATAATAACTGCATAATATGGGTAATAATGCATGTTATATTGATGATAATAAAAGTAATACGTATATTTATTATAGTTCTAGCGATAATAATAGTAAAATATGGCTAATAGTGCATGTTATATTGATAATAATAAAAGTAATAAGTATGTTTATTATAGTTCTATCGATAATAACTGCATAATATGGGTAATAATGCATGTTATATTGATGATAATAAAACTAATACGTATATTTATTATAGTTCTAGCGATAATAACTGCATTATATGGGTAATAATACATGTTATATTGATAATATCGGGAGTAATAAGTATAATTATTATAGTTCTAGCGATAATAATAGTAAAATATGGCTAATAGTGCATGTTATATTGATAATAATAAAAGTAATAAGTATGTTTATTATAGTGCTATCGATAATAACTGCATAATATGGGTAATAATGCATGTTGTATTGATAATATCGGGAGTAATAAGTATAATTATTATAGTTCTAGCGATAATAACTGCATAATATGGGTAATAATGCATGTTACATTGAAAATAATATAAGTAATAAGTATAATTATTACAGTTCTAGCGATAATAATTGCACTATATGGGTAATAATGCATGTTATATTGATAATATCGGGAGTAATAAGTATAATTATTATAGTTCTAGCGATAATAATAGTAAAATATGGCTAATAGTGCATGTTATATTGATAATAATAAAAGTAATAAGTATATTTATTATAGTTCTATCAATAATAACTGCATAATATGGGTAATAATGCACGTTATATTGCTAATAATATAAGTAATAAGTATAACTATTACAGTTCTTGCGATAATAATTGCACTATATGGGTAATAATGCATGTTATATTGATAATATCGGGAGTGATAAGTATAATTATTATAGTTCTAGCGATATTAATAGTAAAGTATGGCTAATAGTGCATGTTATATTGATAATAATAAAAGTAATAAGTATATTTACTATAGTTCTAGCTATTATAACTGCATAATATGGGTAATAATGCATGTTATATTGATAATTATATAAGTGATAAGTATAATTATTACAGTTCTAGCGATAATAAGTGCATTATATGGGTAATAATGGATGTTATATTGATAATATCGGGAGTAATAAGTATATTTATTATAGTTCTATTAATAATAGCTGCATAATATGGCTAATAGTGCATGTTATATTGATAATAATAAAAGTAATAAGTATATTTATTACAGTTCTATCGATAATAACTGCATAATATGGGTAATAATGCATGTTATATTGAGAATAATATAAGTAATAAGTATAATTATTACAGTTCTAGCGATAATAACTGCATTATATGCGTAATAATGCATGTTACATTGATAATAATATAAGTAATAAGTATAAATATTACAGTTCTAGCGATAATAACTGCATTATATGGGTAATAATGCACGTTATATTGCTAATAATATAAGTAGTAAGTATAATTATTACAGTTGAGCGATAATAACTGCATTATATGGGTAATAATACATGTTATATTGATAATATCGGGAGTAATAAGTATAATTATTATAGTTCTAGCGATAATAATAGTAAAATATGGCTAATAGTGCATGTTATATTGATAATAATAAAAGTAATAAGTATATTTATTACAGTTCTATCGATAATAACTGCATAATATGGGTAATAATGCATGTTATATTGATGATAATAAAAGTAATACGTATATTTATTATAGTTCTAGCGATAATAATAGTAAAATATGGCTAATAGTGCATGTTATATTGATAATAATAAAAGTAATAAGTATGTTTATTATAGTTCTATCGATAATAACTGCATAATATGGGTAATAATGCATGTTATATTGAGAATAATATAAGTAATAAGTATAATTATTACAGTTCTAGCGATAATAACTGCATTATATGCGTAATAATGCATGTTATATTGATAATATCGGGAGTAATAAGTATAATTATTATAGTTCTAGCGATTATAACTGCATAATATGGGTAATAATGCATGTTATATTGATAATAATATAAGTAATAAGTATAATTATTACAGTTCTAGCGATAATAATAGTAAAATATGGCTAATAGTGCATGTTATATTGATAATAATAAAAGTAATAAGTACATTTATTATAGTTCTATCGATAATAACTGCATAATATGGGTAGTAATGCATGTTATATAGATAATATTGGGAGTAATAAGTATAATTGTTTTAGTTCTAGCGATAATAATAGTAAAATATGGCTAATAGTGCATGTTATATTGATAATAATAGAAGTAATAAGTATAGTTATTACAGTTCTATCGATAATAACTGCATAATATGGGTAATAATGCATGTTATATTGATGATAATAAAAGTAATACGTATATTTATTATAGTTCTAGCGATAATAACTGCATTATATGGGTAATAATACATGTTATATTGATAATATCGGGAGTAATAAGTATAATTATTATAGTTCTAGCGATAATAATAGTAAAATATGGCTAATAGTGCATGTTATATTGATAATAATAAAAGTAATAAGTATGTTTATTATAGTTCTATCGATAATAACTGCATAATATGGGTAATAATGCATGTTATATTGATAATATCGGGAGTAATAAGTATAATTATTACAGTTCTATCGATAATAACTGCATAATATGGGTAATAATGCATGTTATATTGATGATAATAAAAGTAATACGTATATTTATTATAGTTCTAGCGATAATAACTGCATAATATGGGTAATAATGCATGTTATATTGATAATATCGGGAGTAATAAGTATAATTATTATAGTTCTAGCGATAATAATAGTAAAATATGGCTAATAGTGCATGTTATATTGATAATAATAAAAGTAATAGGTATGTTTATTATAGTTCTATCGATAATAACTGCATAATATGGGTAATAATGCATGTTATATTGATAATATCGGGAGTAATAAGTATAATTATTATAGTTCTAGCGATAATAATAGTAAAATATGGCTAATAGTGCATGTTATATTGATAATAATAAAAGTAATAAGTATATTTATTATAGTTCTATCGATAATAACTGCATAATATGGGTAATAATGCATGTTATATTGATGATAATAAAAGTAGTAAGTATATTTATTACAGTTCTAGCGATAATAACTGCATTATATGCGTAATAATGCATGTGATATTGATAATATCGGGAGTAATAAGTATATTTATTAGAGTTCTAGCGATAATAACTGCATAATATAGGTAATAATGCATGTTATATTGATGATATCGGGAGTAATAAGTATATTTATTACAGTTCTATCGATAATAACTGCATAATATGGGTAATAATGCATGTTATATTGATGATAATAAAAGTAATACGTATATTTATTATAGTTCTAGCGATAATAACTGCATAATATGGGTAATAATGCATGTTATATTGATGATAATAAAAGTAATAAGTATATTTATTACAGTTCTATCGATAATAACTGCACTATATGGGTAATAATGGATGTTATATTGATAATATCGGGAGTAATAAGTATAATTATTATAGTTCTAGCGATAATAATAGTAAAATATGGCTAATAGTGCATGTTGTATTGATAATAATAAAAGTAATAAGTATATTTATTATAGTTCTATCAATAATAACTGCATAATATGGGTAATAATGCACGTTATATTGCTAACAATATAAGTAATAAGTATAATTATTACAGTTCTTGCGATAATAATTGCACTATATGGGTAATAATGCATGTTATATTGATAATATCGGGAGCGATAAGTATAATTATTATAGTTCTAGCGATAATAACTGCATAATATGGGTAATAATGCATGTTGCATTGAAAATAATATAAGTAATAAGTATAATTATTACAGTTCAAGCGATAATAATTGCACTATATGGGTAATAATGCATGTTATATTGATAATATCGGGAGTAATAAGTATAATTATTATAGTTCTAGCGATATTAATAGTAAAATTAGGCTAATAGTGCATGTTATATTGATAATAATATAAGTAATAAGTATAATTATTACAGTTCTAGCGATAACAACTGCATAATATGGGTAATAATGCACGTTATATAGCTAATAATATAAGTAATAAGTATAATTATTACAGTTCTAGTGATAATAACTCCATTATATGGGTAATAATGCATGTTATATTGATAATATCGGGAGTAATAAGTATAATTATTATAGTTCTAGCGATAATAATAGTAAAATATGGCTAATAGTGCATGTTATATTGATAATAATAAAAGTAATAAGTACATTTATTATAGTTCTATCGATAACAACTGCATAATATGGGTAGTAATGCATGTTATATAGATAATATTGGGAGTAATAAGTATAATTGTTTTAGTTCTAGCGATAATAATAGTAAAATATGGTTAATAGTGCATGTTATATTGATAATAATAAAAGTAATAAGTATATTTATTATAGTTCTATCGATAATAACTGCATAATATGGGTAATAATGCATGTTATATTGATAATATCGGGAGTAATAAGTATAATTATTACAGTTCTATCGATAATAACTGCATAATATGGGTAATAATGCATGTTATATTGATGATAATAAAAGTAATACGTATATTTATTATAGTTCTAGCGATAATAACTGCATAATATGGGTAATAATGCATGTTATATTGATAATATCGGGAGTAATAAGTATAATTATTATAGTTCTAGCGATAATAATAGTAAAATATGGCTAATAGTGCATGTTATATTGATAATAATAAAAGTAATAGGTATGTTTATTATAGTTCTATCGATAATAACTGCATAATATGGGTAATAATGCATGTTATATTGATAATATCGGGAGTAATAAGTATAATTATTATAGTTCTAGCGATAATAATAGTAAAATATGGCTAATAGTGCATGTTATATTGATAATAATAAAAGTAATAAGTATATTTATTATAGTTCTATCGATAATAACTGCATAATATGGGTAATAATGCATGTTATATTGATGATAATAAAAGTAGTAAGTATATTTATTACAGTTCTAGCGATAATAACTGCATTATATGCGTAATAATGCATGTGATATTGATAATATCGGGAGTAATAAGTATATTTATTAGAGTTCTAGCGATAATAACTGCATAATATAGGTAATAATGCATGTTATATTGATGATATCGGGAGTAATAAGTATATTTATTACAGTTCTATCGATAATAACTGCATAATATGGGTAATAATGCATGTTATATTGATGATAATAAAAGTAATACGTATATTTATTATAGTTCTAGCGATAATAACTGCATAATATGGGTAATAATGCATGTTATATTGATGATAATAAAAGTAATAAGTATATTTATTACAGTTCTATCGATAATAACTGCACTATATGGGTAATAATGGATGTTATATTGATAATATCGGGAGTAATAAGTATAATTATTATAGTTCTAGCGATAATAATAGTAAAATATGGCTAATAGTGCATGTTATATTGATAATAATAAAAGTAATAAGTATATTTATTATAGTTCTATCAATAATAACTGCATAATATGGGTAATAATGCACGTTATATTGCTAACAATATAAGTAATAAGTATAATTATTACAGTTCTTGCGATAATAATTGCACTATATGGGTAATAATGCATGTTATATTGATAATATCGGGAGTGATAAGTATAATTATTATAGTTCTAGCGATAATAACTGCATAATATGGGTAATAATGCATGTTGCATTGAAAATAATATAAGTAATAAGTATAATTATTACAGTTCAAGCGATAATAATTGCACTATATGGGTAATAATGCATGTTATATTGATAATATCGGGAGTAATAAGTATAATTATTATAGTTCTAGCGATATTAATAGTAAAATTAGGCTAATAGTGCATGTTATATTGATAATAATATAAGTAATAAGTATAATTATTACAGTTCTAGCGATAACAACTGCATAATATGGGTAATAATGCACGTTATATAGCTAATAATATAAGTAATAAGTATAATTATTACAGTTCTAGTGATAATAACTCCATTATATGGGTAATAATGCATGTTATATTGATAATATCGGGAGTAATAAGTATAATTATTATAGTTCTAGCGATAATAATAGTAAAATATGGCTAATAGTGCATGTTATATTGATAATAATAAAAGTAATAAGTACATTTATTATAGTTCTATCGATAACAACTGCATAATATGGGTAGTAATGCATGTTATATAGATAATATTGGGAGTAATAAGTATAATTGTTTTAGTTCTAGCGATAATAATAGTAAAATATGGTTAATAGTGCATGTTATATTGATAATAATAAAAGTAATAAGTATATTTATTATAGTTCTATCGATAATAACTGCATAATATGGGTAATAATGCATGTTATATTGATAATATCGGGAGTAATAAGTATAATTATTACAGTTCTATCGATAATAACTGCATAATATGGGTAATAATGCATGTTATATTGATGATAATAAAAGTAATACGTATATTTATTATAGTTCTAGCGATAATAACTGCATAATATGGGTAATAATGCATGTTATATTGATAATATCGGGAGTAATAAGTATAATTATTATAGTTCTAGCGATAATAATAGTAAAATATGGCTAATAGTGCATGTTATATTGATAATAATAAAAGTAATAGGTATGTTTATTATAGTTCTATCGATAATAACTGCATAATATGGGTAATAATGCATGTTATATTGATAATATCGGGAGTAATAAGTATAATTATTATAGTTCTAGCGATAATAATAGTAAAATATGGCTAATAGTGCATGTTATATTGATAATAATAAAAGTAATAAGTATATTTATTATAGTTCTATCGATAATAACTGCATAATATGGGTAATAATGCATGTTATATTGATGATAATAAAAGTAGTAAGTATATTTATTACAGTTCTAGCGATAATAACTGCATTATATGCGTAATAATGCATGTGATATTGATAATATCGGGAGTAATAAGTATATTTATTAGAGTTCTAGCGATAATAACTGCATAATATAGGTAATAATGCATGTTATATTGATGATATCGGGAGTAATAAGTATATTTATTACAGTTCTATCGATAATAACTGCATAATATGGGTAATAATGCATGTTATATTGATGATAATAAAAGTAATACGTATATTTATTATAGTTCTAGCGATAATAACTGCATAATATGGGTAATAATGCATGTTATATTGATGATAATAAAAGTAATAAGTATATTTATTACAGTTCTATCGATAATAACTGCACTATATGGGTAATAATGGATGTTATATTGATAATATCGGGAGTAATAAGTATAATTATTATAGTTCTAGCGATAATAATAGTAAAATATGGCTAATAGTGCATGTTATATTGATAATAATAAAAGTAATAAGTATATTTATTATAGTTCTATCAATAATAACTGCATAATATGGGTAATAATGCACGTTATATTGCTAACAATATAAGTAATAAGTATAATTATTACAGTTCTTGCGATAATAATTGCACTATATGGGTAATAATGCATGTTATATTGATAATATCGGGAGTGATAAGTATAATTATTATAGTTCTAGCGATAATAACTGCATAATATGGGTAATAATGCATGTTGCATTGAAAATAATATAAGTAATAAGTATAATTATTACAGTTCAAGCGATAATAATTGCACTATATGGGTAATAATGCATGTTATATTGATAATATCGGGAGTAATAAGTATAATTATTATAGTTCTAGCGATATTAATAGTAAAATTAGGCTAATAGTGCATGTTATATTGATAATAATATAAGTAATAAGTATAATTATTACAGTTCTAGCGATAACAACTGCATAATATGGGTAATAATGCACGTTATATAGCTAATAATATAAGTAATAAGTATAATTATTACAGTTCTAGTGATAATAACTCCATTATATGGGTAATAATGCATGTTATATTGATAATATCGGGAGTAATAAGTATAATTATTATAGTTCTAGCGATAATAATAGTAAAATATGGCTAATAGTGCATGTTATATTGATAATAATAAAAGTAATAAGTACATTTATTATAGTTCTATCGATAACAACTGCATAATATGGGTAGTAATGCATGTTATATAGATAATATTGGGAGTAATAAGTATAATTGTTTTAGTTCTAGCGATAATAATAGTAAAATATGGTTAATAGTGCATGTTATATTGATAATAATAAAAGTAATAAGTATATTTATTATAGTTCTATCAATAATAACTGCATAATATGGGTAATAATGCACGTTATATTGCTAACAATATAAGTAATAAGTATAATTATTACAGTTCTTGCGATAATAATTGCACTATATGGGTAATAATGCATGTTATATTGATAATATCGGGAGTGATAAGTATAATTATTATAGTTCTAGCGATATTAATAGTAAAATATGGCTAATAGTGCATGTTATATTGATAATAGTAAAAGTAATAAGTATATTTATTATAGTTCTATCGATAATAACTGCATAATATGGGTAATAATGCATGTTATATTGATAATAATATAAGTAATATGTATAATTATTACAGTTCTAGCGATAATAACTGCATAATATGGGTAATAATGCACGTTATATAGCTAATAATATAAGTAATAAGTATAATTATTACAGTTCTAGTGATAATAAGTCCATTATATGGGTAATAATGCATGCTACATTGATAATATCGGGAGTAATAAGTATAATTATTATAGTTCTAGCGATAATAATAGTAAAATATGGCTAATAGTGCATGTTATATTGATAATAATAAAAGTAATAAGTATATTTATTATAGTTCTATCAATAATAACTGCATAATATGGGTAATAATGCACGTTATATTGCTAACAATATAAGTAATAAGTATAATTATTACAGTTCTAGCGATAATAACTGCATTATATGGGTAATAATGCACGTTATATTGCTAATAATATAAGTAATAAGTATAATTATTACAGTTCTAGCGATAATAATTGCACTATATGGGTAATAATGCATGTTATATTGATAATATCGGGAGTAATAAGTATAATTATTACAGTTCTATCGATAATAACTGCATAATATGGGTAATAATGCATGTTATATTGATAATAATATAAGTAATAAGTATAATTATTACAGTTCTAGTGATAATAACTCCATTATATGGGTAATAATGCATGTTATATTGATAATATCGGGAGTAATAAGTATAATTATTATAGTTCTAGCGATAATAATAGTAAAATATGGCTAATAGTGCATGTTATATTGATAATAATAAAAGTAATAAGTACATTTATTATAGTTCTATCGATAACAACTGCATAATATGGGTAGTAATGCATGTTACATAGATAATATTGGGAGTAATAAGTATAATTGTTTTAGTTCTAGCGATAATAATAGTAAAATATGGTTAATAGTGAATGTTATATTGATAATAATAAAAGTAATAAGTATATTTATTATAGTTCTATCGATAATAACTGCATAATATGGGTAATAATGCATGTTATATTGATGATAATAAAAGTATTACGTATATTTATTATAGTTCTAGCGATAATAACTGCATTATATGGGTAATAATACATGTTATATTGATAATATCGGGAGTAATAAGTATAATTATTATAGTTCTAGCGATAATAATAGTAAAATATGGCTAATAGTGCATGTTATATTGATAATAATAAAAGTAATAAGTATGTTTATTATAGTTCTATCGATAATAACTGCATAATATGGGTAATAATGCATGTTATATTGATAATATCGGGAGTAATAAGTATAATTATTACAGTTCTATCGATAATAACTGCATAATATGGGTAATAATGCATGTTATATTGATGATAATAAAAGTACTAAGTATATTTATTATAGTTCTAGCGATTATAACTGCATTATATGGGTAATAACGCATGTTATATTGATAATATTGGGAGTAATAAGTATAATTGTTTTAGTTCTAGCGATAATAATAGTAAAATATGGCTAATAGTGCATGTTATATTGATAATAATAAAAGTAATAAGTATATTTATTACAGTTCTATCGATAATAACTGCATAATATGGGTAATAATGCATGTTATATTGATAATAATAAAAGTAATAAGTATATTTATTACAGTTCTATCGATAATAACTGCATAATATGGGTAATAATGCATGTTATATTGATGATAATAAAAGTAATACGTATATTTATTATAGTTCTATCGATAATAACTGCATAATATGGGTAATAATGCATGTTATATTGATGATAATAAAACTAATACGTATATTTATTATAGTTCTAGCGATAATAACTGCATTATATGGGTAATAATACATGTTATATTGATAATATCGGGAGTAATAAGTATAATTATTATAGTTCTAGCGATAATAATAGTAAAATATGGCTAATAGTGCATGTTATACTGATAATAATAAAAGTAATAAGTATGTTTATTATAGTGCTATCGATAATAACTGCATAATATGGGTAATAATGCATGTTATATTGATAATATCGGGAGTGATAAGTATAATTATTATAGTTCTAGCGATATTAATAGTAAAATATGGCTAATAGTGCATGTTATATTGATAATAATAAAAGTAATAAGTATATTTATTATAGTTCTAGCTATTATAACTGCATAATATGGGTAATAATGCATGTTATATTGATAATTATATAAGTGATAAGTATAATTATTACAGTTCTAGCGATAATAAGTGCATTATATGGGTAATAATGGATGTTATATTGATAATATCGGGAGTAATAAGTATATTTATTATAGTTCTATCAATAATAGCTGCATAATATGGGTAATAATGCACGTTACATTGCTAATACTATAAGTAATAAGTATAATTATTACAGTTCTATCGATAATAACTGCATAATATGGGTAATAATGCATGTTATATTGATAATAATATAAGTAATAAGTATAATTATTACAGTTCTAGCGATAACAACTGCATAATATGGGTAATAATGCACGTTATATAGCTAATAATATAAGTAATAAGTATTATTATTACAGTTCTAGTGATAATAACTCCATTATATGGGTAATAATGCATGTTATATTGATAATATCGGGAGTAATAAGTATAATTATTATAGTTCTAGCGATAATAATAGTAAAATATGGCTAATAGTGCATGTTATATTGATAATAATAAAAGTAATAAGTATATTTATTATAGTTCTATCAATAATAACTGCATAATATGGGTAATAATGCACGTTATATTGCTAAGAATATAAGTAATAAGTATAATTATTACAGTTCTAGCGATAATAATTGCACTATATGGGTAATAATGCATGTTATATTGATAATATCGGGAGTAATAAGTATATTTATTACAGTTCTATCGATAATAACTGCATAATATGGGTAATAATGCATGTTATATTGATGATAATAAAAGTAATACGTATATTTATTATAGTTCTAGCGATAATAACTGCATAATGTGGGTAATAATGCATGTTATATTGATAATAATATAAGTAATAAGTATATTTATTACAGTTCTAGCGATAATAACTGCATTATATGGGTAATAATGCATGTTATATTGATAATATCGGGAGTCATAAGTATATTTATTATAGTTCTATCGAAAATAACTGCATAATATGGGTAATAATGCATGTTATATTGATGATAATAAAAGTAGTAAGTATATTTATTATAGTTCTAGCGATTATAACTGCATAATATGGGTAATAATGCATGTTATATTGAGAATAATATAAGTAATAAGTATAATTATTACAGTTCTAGCGATAATAACTGCATTATATGCGTAATAATGCATGTTATATTGATAATATCGGGAGTAATAAGTATAATTATTATAGTTCTAGCGATTATAACTGCATAATATGGGTAATAATGCATGTTATATTGATAATAATATAAGTAATAAGTATATTTATTACAGTTCTATCGATAATAACTGCATAATATGGGTAATAATGCATGTTATATTGATGATAATAAAAGTAATACGTATATTTATTATATTTCTAGCGATAATAATAGTAAAATATGGCTAATAGTGCATGTTATATTGATAATAATAAAAGTAATAAGTATGTTTATTATAGTTCTATCGATAATAACTGCATAATATGGGTAATAATGCATGTTATATTGATGATAATAAAAGTAGTAAGTATATTTATTATAGTTCTAGCGATAATAACTGCATTATATGGGTAATAATACATGTTATATTGATAATATCGGGAGTAATAAGTATAATTATTATAGTTCTAGCGATAATAATAGTAAAATATGGCTAATAGTGCATGTTATATTGATAATAATAAAAGTAATAAGTATGTTTATTATAGTGCTATCGATAATAACTGCATAATATGGGTAATAATGCATGTTGTATTGATAATATCGGGAGTAATAAGTATAATTATTATAGTTCTAGCGATAATAACTGCATAATATGGGTAATAATGCATGTTACATTGAAAATAATATAAGTAATAAGTATAATTATTACAGTTCTAGCGATAATAATTGCACTATATGGGTAATAATGCATGTTATATTGATAATATCGGGAGTAATAAGTATAATTATTATAGTTCTAGCGATAATAATAGTAAAATATGGCTAATAGTGCATGTTATATTGATAATAATAAAAGTAATAAGTATATTTATTATAGTTCTATCAATAATAACTGCATAATATGGGTAATAATGCACGTTATATTGCTAATAATATAAGTAATAAGTATAACTATTACAGTTCTTGCGATAATAATTGCACTATATGGGTAATAATGCATGTTATATTGATAATATCGGGAGTGATAAGTATAATTATTATAGTTCTAGCGATATTAATAGTAAAGTATGGCTAATAGTGCATGTTATATTGATAATAATAAAAGTAATAAGTATATTTACTATAGTTCTAGCTATTATAACTGCATAATATGGGTAATAATGCATGTTATATTGATAATTATATAAGTGATAAGTATAATTATTACAGTTCTAGCGATAATAAGTGCATTATATGGGTAATAATGGATGTTATATTGATAATATCGGGAGTAATAAGTATATTTATTATAGTTCTATTAATAATAGCTGCATAATATGGCTAATAGTGCATGTTATATTGATAATAATAAAAGTAATAAGTATATTTATTACAGTTCTATCGATAATAACTGCATAATATGGGTAATAATGCATGTTATATTGAGAATAATATAAGTAATAAGTATAATTATTACAGTTCTAGCGATAATAACTGCATTATATGCGTAATAATGCATGTTACATTGATAATAATATAAGTAATAAGTATAAATATTACAGTTCTAGCGATAATAACTGCATTATATGGGTAATAATGCACGTTATATTGCTAATAATATAAGTAGTAAGTATAATTATTACAGTTGAGCGATAATAACTGCATTATATGGGTAATAATACATGTTATATTGATAATATCGGGAGTAATAAGTATAATTATTATAGTTCTAGCGATAATAATAGTAAAATATGGCTAATAGTGCATGTTATACTGATAATAATAAAAGTAATAAGTATGTTTATTATAGTGCTATCGATAATAACTGCATAATATGGGTAATAATGCATGTTATATTGATAATATCGGGAGTGATAAGTATAATTATTATAGTTCTAGCGATATTAATAGTAAAATATGGCTAATAGTGCATGTTATATTGATAATAATAAAAGTAATAAGTATATTTATTATAGTTCTAGCTATTATAACTGCATAATATGGGTAATAATGCATGTTATATTGATAATTATATAAGTGATAAGTATAATTATTACAGTTCTAGCGATAATAAGTGCATTATATGGGTAATAATGGATGTTATATTGATAATATCGGGAGTAATAAGTATATTTATTATAGTTCTATCAATAATAGCTGCATAATATGGGTAATAATGCACGTTACATTGCTAATACTATAAGTAATAAGTATAATTATTACAGTTCTATCGATAATAACTGCATAATATGGGTAATAATGCATGTTATATTGATAATAATATAAGTAATAAGTATAATTATTACAGTTCTAGCGATAACAACTGCATAATATGGGTAATAATGCACGTTATATAGCTAATAATATAAGTAATAAGTATTATTATTACAGTTCTAGTGATAATAACTCCATTATATGGGTAATAATGCATGTTATATTGATAATATCGGGAGTAATAAGTATAATTATTATAGTTCTAGCGATAATAATAGTAAAATATGGCTAATAGTGCATGTTATATTGATAATAATAAAAGTAATAAGTATATTTATTATAGTTCTATCAATAATAACTGCATAATATGGGTAATAATGCACGTTATATTGCTAAGAATATAAGTAATAAGTATAATTATTACAGTTCTAGCGATAATAATTGCACTATATGGGTAATAATGCATGTTATATTGATAATATCGGGAGTAATAAGTATATTTATTACAGTTCTATCGATAATAACTGCATAATATGGGTAATAATGCATGTTATATTGATGATAATAAAAGTAATACGTATATTTATTATAGTTCTAGCGATAATAACTGCATAATGTGGGTAATAATGCATGTTATATTGATAATAATATAAGTAATAAGTATATTTATTACAGTTCTAGCGATAATAACTGCATTATATGGGTAATAATGCATGTTATATTGATAATATCGGGAGTCATAAGTATATTTATTATAGTTCTATCGAAAATAACTGCATAATATGGGTAATAATGCATGTTATATTGATGATAATAAAAGTAGTAAGTATATTTATTATAGTTCTAGCGATTATAACTGCATAATATGGGTAATAATGCATGTTATATTGAGAATAATATAAGTAATAAGTATAATTATTACAGTTCTAGCGATAATAACTGCATTATATGCGTAATAATGCATGTTATATTGATAATATCGGGAGTAATAAGTATAATTATTATAGTTCTAGCGATTATAACTGCATAATATGGGTAATAATGCATGTTATATTGATAATAATATAAGTAATAAGTATATTTATTACAGTTCTATCGATAATAACTGCATAATATGGGTAATAATGCATGTTATATTGATGATAATAAAAGTAATACGTATATTTATTATATTTCTAGCGATAATAATAGTAAAATATGGCTAATAGTGCATGTTATATTGATAATAATAAAAGTAATAAGTATGTTTATTATAGTTCTATCGATAATAACTGCATAATATGGGTAATAATGCATGTTATATTGATGATAATAAAAGTAGTAAGTATATTTATTATAGTTCTAGCGATAATAACTGCATTATATGGGTAATAATACATGTTATATTGATAATATCGGGAGTAATAAGTATAATTATTATAGTTCTAGCGATAATAATAGTAAAATATGGCTAATAGTGCATGTTATATTGATAATAATAAAAGTAATAAGTATGTTTATTATAGTGCTATCGATAATAACTGCATAATATGGGTAATAATGCATGTTGTATTGATAATATCGGGAGTAATAAGTATAATTATTATAGTTCTAGCGATAATAACTGCATAATATGGGTAATAATGCATGTTACATTGAAAATAATATAAGTAATAAGTATAATTATTACAGTTCTAGCGATAATAATTGCACTATATGGGTAATAATGCATGTTATATTGATAATATCGGGAGTAATAAGTATAATTATTATAGTTCTAGCGATAATAATAGTAAAATATGGCTAATAGTGCATGTTATATTGATAATAATAAAAGTAATAAGTATATTTATTATAGTTCTATCAATAATAACTGCATAATATGGGTAATAATGCACGTTATATTGCTAATAATATAAGTAATAAGTATAACTATTACAGTTCTTGCGATAATAATTGCACTATATGGGTAATAATGCATGTTATATTGATAATATCGGGAGTGATAAGTATAATTATTATAGTTCTAGCGATATTAATAGTAAAGTATGGCTAATAGTGCATGTTATATTGATAATAATAAAAGTAATAAGTATATTTACTATAGTTCTAGCTATTATAACTGCATAATATGGGTAATAATGCATGTTATATTGATAATTATATAAGTGATAAGTATAATTATTACAGTTCTAGCGATAATAAGTGCATTATATGGGTAATAATGGATGTTATATTGATAATATCGGGAGTAATAAGTATATTTATTATAGTTCTATTAATAATAGCTGCATAATATGGCTAATAGTGCATGTTATATTGATAATAATAAAAGTAATAAGTATATTTATTACAGTTCTATCGATAATAACTGCATAATATGGGTAATAATGCATGTTATATTGAGAATAATATAAGTAATAAGTATAATTATTACAGTTCTAGCGATAATAACTGCATTATATGCGTAATAATGCATGTTACATTGATAATAATATAAGTAATAAGTATAAATATTACAGTTCTAGCGATAATAACTGCATTATATGGGTAATAATGCACGTTATATTGCTAATAATATAAGTAGTAAGTATAATTATTACAGTTGAGCGATAATAACTGCATTATATGGGTAATAATACATGTTATATTGATAATATCGGGAGTAATAAGTATAATTATTATAGTTCTAGCGATAATAATAGTAAAATATGGCTAATAGTGCATGTTATATTGATAATAATAAAAGTAATAAGTATATTTATTACAGTTCTATCGATAATAACTGCATAATATGGGTAATAATGCATGTTATATTGATGATAATAAAAGTAATACGTATATTTATTATAGTTCTAGCGATAATAATAGTAAAATATGGCTAATAGTGCATGTTATATTGATAATAATAAAAGTAATAAGTATGTTTATTATAGTTCTATCGATAATAACTGCATAATATGGGTAATAATGCATGTTATATTGAGAATAATATAAGTAATAAGTATAATTATTACAGTTCTAGCGATAATAACTGCATTATATGCGTAATAATGCATGTTATATTGATAATATCGGGAGTAACAAGTATAATTATTATAGTTCTAGCGATTATAACTGCATAATATGGGTAATAATGCATGTTATATTGATAATAATATAAGTAATAAGTATAATTATTACAGTTCTAGCGATAATAATAGTAAAATATGGCTAATAGTGCATGTTATATTGATAATAATAAAAGTAATAAGTATATTTATTACAGTTCTATCGATAATAACTGCATAATATGGGTAATAATGCATGTTATATTGATGATAATAAAAGTAATACGTATATTTATTATAGTTCTAGCGATAATAATAGTAAAATATGGCTAATAGTGCATGTTATATTGATAATAATAAAAGTAATAAGTATATTTATTACAGTTCTATCGATAATAACTGCATAATATGGGTAATAATGCATGTTATATTGATGATAATAAAAGTAATACGTATATTTATTATAGTTCTAGCGATAATAACTGCATTATATGGGTAATAATACATGTTATATTGATAATATCGGGAGTAATAAGTATAATTATTATAGTTCTAGCGATAATAATAGTAAAATATGGCTAATAGTGCATGTTATATTGATAATAATAAAAGTAATAAGTATGTTTATTATAGTTCTATCGATAATAACTGCATAATATGGGTAATAATGCATGTTATATTGATAATATCGGGAGTAATAAGTATAATTATTATAGTTCTAGCGATAATAACTGCATAATATGGGTAATAATGCATGTTACATTGAAAATAATATAAGTAATAAGTATAATTATTACAGTTCTAGCGATAATAATTGCACTATATGGGTAATAATGCATGTTATATTGATAATATCGGGAGTAATAAGTATAATTATTATAGCTCTAGCGATAATAATAGTAAAATATGGCTAATAGTGCATGTTATATTGATAATAATAAAAGTAATAAGTATATTTATTATAGTTCTATCAATAATAACTGCATAATATGGGTAATAATGCACGTTATATTGCTAACAATGTAAGTAATAAGTATAATTATTACAGTTCTTGCGATAATAATTGCACTATATGGGTAATAATGCATGTTATATTGATAATATCGGGAGTGATAAGTATAATTATTATAGTTCTAGCGATATTAATAGTAAAATATGGCTAATAGTGCATGTTATATTGACAATAATAAAAGTAATAAGTACATTTATTATAGTTCTATCGATAATAACTGCATAATATGGGTAATAATGCATGTTATATTGATGATAATAAAAGTAATACGTATATTTATTATAGTTCTAGCGATAATAACTGCATAATGTGGGTAATAATGCATGTTATATTGATAATAATATAAGTAATAAGTATATTTATTACAGTTCTAGCGATAATAACAGCATTATATGGGTAATAATGCATGTTATATTGATAATATCGGGAGTAATAAGTATATTTAATATAGTTCTATCGAAAATAACTGCATAATATGGGTAATAATGCATGTTATATTGATAATAATATAAGTAATAAGTATAATTATTACAGTTCTAGCGATAATAATAGTAAAATATGGCTAATAGTGCATGTTATATTGATAATAATAAAAGTAATAAGTACATTTATTATAGTTCTATCGATAATAACTGCATAATATGGGTAATAATGCACGTTATATTGCTAACAATATAAGTAATAAGTATAATTATTACAGTTCTTGCGATAATAATTGCACTATTTGGGTAATAATGCATGTTATGTTGATAATATCGGGAGTGATAAGTATAATTATTACAGTTCTAGCGATAATAAGTGCATAATATAGGTAATAATGCATGTTATATTGATGACATCGGGAGTAATAAGTATATTTATTACAGTTCTATCGATAATAACTGCATAATATGGGTAATAATGCATGTTATATTGATGATAATAAAAGTAATACGTATATTTATTATAGTTCTAGCGATAATAACTGCATAATATGGGTAATAATGCATGTTATATTGGTAATAATATAAGTAATAAGTATATTTATTATAGTTCTATCGATAATAACTGCATAATATGGGCAATAATGCATGTTATATTGATGATAATAAAAGTACTATGTATATTTATTATAGTTCTAGCGATTATAACTGCATAATATGGGTAATAATGCATGTTATATTGATAATAATACAAGTAATAAGTATAATTATTACAGTTCTAGCGATAATAATTGCACTATATGGGTAATAATGCATGTTATATTGATAATATCGGGAGTAATAAGTACATTTATTACAGTTCTATCGATAATAACTGCATAATATGGGTAATAATGCATGTTATATTGATGATAATAATAGTAATACGTATATTTATTATAGTTCTAGCGATAATAACTGCATAATATGGGTAATAATGCATGTTATATTGATAATAATATAAGTAATAAGTATAATTATTACAGTTGAGCGATAATAACTGCATTATATGGGTAATAATACATGTTATATTGATAATATCGGGAGTAATAAGTATAATTATTATAGTTCTAGCGATAATAATAGTAAAATATGGCTAATAGTGCATGTTATATTGATTATAATAAAAGTAATAAGTATATTTATTATAGTTCTATCAATAATAACTGCATAATATGGGTAATAATGCACGTTATATTGCTAACAATATAAGTAATAAGTATAATTATTACAGTTCTAGCGATAATAATTGCACTATATGGGTAATAATGCATGTTATATTGATAATATCGGGAGTAATAAGTATATTTATTACAGTTCTATCGATAATAACTGCATAATATGGGTAATAATGCATGTTATATTGATGATAATAAAAGTAATACGTATATTTATTATAGTTCTAGCGATAATAACTGCATAATGTGGGTAATAATGCATGTTATATTGATAATAATATAAGTAATAAGTATATTTATTACAGTTCTAGCGATAATAACTGCATTATATGGGTAATAATGCACGTTATATTGATAATATCGGGAGTAATAAGTATATTTATTATAGTTCTATCGAAAATAACTGCATAATATGGGTAATAATGCATGTTATATTGATGATAATAAAAGTAGTAAGTATATTTATTATAGTTCTAGCGATTATAACTGCATAATATGGGTAATAATGCATGTTATATTGAGAATAATATAAGTAATAAGTATAATTATTACAGTTCTAGCGATAATAACTGCATTATATGCGTAATAATGCATGTTACATTCATAATAATATAAGTAATAAGTATAAATATTACAGTTCTAGCGATAATAACTGCATTATATGGGTAATAATGCACGTTATATTGCTAATAATATAAGTAATAAGTATAATTATTACAGTTGAGCCATAATAACTGCATTATATGGGTAATAATACATGTTATATTGATAATATCGGGAGTAATAAGTATAATTATTATAGTTCTAGCGATAATAATAGTAAAATATGGCTAATAGTGCATGTTATATTGATAATAATAAAAGTAATAAGTATGCTTATTATAGTTCTATCGATAATAACTGCATAATATGGGTAATTATGCATGTTATATTGATAATATCGGGAGTAATAAGTATAATTATTATAGTTCTAGCGATAATAACTGCATAGTATGGGTAATAATGCATGTTACATTGAAAATAATATAAGTAATAAGTATAATTATTACAGTTCTAGCGATAATAATTGCACTATATGGGTAATAATGCATGTTATATTGATAATATCGGGAGTAATAAGTCTATTTATTATAGTTCTACCAATAATAGCTGCATAATATGGGTAATAATGCACGTTATATTGCTAATAATATAAGTAATAAGTATAATTATTACAGTTCTATCGATAATAGCTGCATAATATGGGTCATAATGCACGTTATATAGCTAATAATATAAGTAATAAGTATAATTATTACAGTTCTATCGATAATAACTGCATAATATGGGTAATAATGCATGTTATATTGATGATAATAAAAGTAATACGTATATTTATTATAGTTCTAGCGATAATAACTGCATAATATGGGTAATAATGCATGTTATATTGATAATAATATAAGTAATAAGTATAATTATTACAGTTCTAGCGATAATAATTGCACTATATGGGTAATAATGCATGTTATATTGATAATATCGGGAGTAATAAGTATAATTATTACAGCTCTAGCGATAATAATAGTAAAATATGGCTAATAGTGCATGTTATATTGATAATAATAAAAGTAATAAGTATATTTATTATAGTTCTATCAATAATAACTGCATAATATGGGTAATAATGCACGTTATATTGCTAACAATATAAGTAATAAGTATAATTATTACAGTTCTTGCGATAATAATTGCACTATATGGGTAATAATGCATGTTATATTGATGATAATAAAAGTAATACGTACATTTATTATAGTTCTAGCGATAATAACTGCATAATATGGGTAATAATGCATGTTATATTGATAATAATATAAGTAATAAGTATATTTATTATAGTTCTATCGATAATAACTGCATAATATGGGTAATAATGCATGTTATATTGATGATAATAAAAGTACTAAGTATATTTATTATAGTTCTAGCGATTATAACTGCATAATATGGGTAATAATGCATGTTATATTGATAATAATACAAGTAATAAGTATAATTATTACAGTTCTAGCGATAATAATTGCACTATATGGGTAATAATGCATGTTATATTGATAATATCGGGAGTAGTAAGTATAATTATTATAGTTCTAGCGATAATAATAGTAAAATATTGCTAATAGTGCATGTTATATTGATAATAATAAAAGTAATAAGTATATTTATTATAGTTCTATCAATAATAACTGCATAATATGGGTAATAATAGACGTTATATTGCTAATAATATAAGTAATAAGTATAATTATTACTGTTCTATCGATAATAACTGCATAATATGGGTAATAATGCATGTTATATTGATAATAATACAAGTAATAAGTATATTTATTACAGTTCTATCAATAATAACTGCATAATATGGGTAATAATGCACGTCATATTGCTAACAGTATAAGTAATAAGTATAATTATTACAGTTCTAGCGATAATAATTGCACTATATGCGTAATAATGCATGTTATATTGATAATATCGGGAGTAATAAGTATATTTATTACAGTTCTATCGATAATAACTGCATAATATGGGTAATAATGCATGTTATATTGATGATAATAAAAGTAATACGTATATTTATTATAGATCTAGCGATAATAACTGCATAATATGGGGAATAATGCATGTTATATTGATAATAATATAAGTAATAAGTATATTTATTACAGTTCTAGCGATAATAACTGCATTATATGCGTAATAATGCATGTTATATTGATAATATCGGGAGTAATAAGTATAATTATTATAGTTCTAGCGATTATAACTGCATAATATGGGTAATAATGCATGTTATATTGATAATAATATAAGTAATAAGTATAATTATTACAGTTCTACCGATAATAATAGTAAAATATGGCTAATAGTGCATGTTATATTGATAATAATAAAAGTAATAAGTACATTTATTATAGTTCTATCGATAATAACTGCATAATATGGGTAGTAATGCATGTTATATAGATAATATTGGGAGTAATAAGTATAGGTGTTTTAGGTCTAGCGATAATAATAGTAAAATATGGCTAATAGTGCATGTTATATTGATAACAGTAAAAGTAATAAGTATGTTTATTATAGTTCTATCGATAATAACTGCATAATATGGGTAATAATGCATGTTATATTGATAATATCGGGAGTAATAAGTATATTTATTACAGTTCTATCGATAATAACTGCATAATATGGGTAATAATACATGTTATATTGATAATATCGGGAGTAATAAGTATAATTATTATAGTTCTAGCGATAATAATTGCACTATATGGGTAATAATGCATGTTATATTGATAATATCGGGAGTAATAAGTATAATTATTACAGCTCTAGCGATAATAATAGTAAAATATGGCTAATAGTGCATGTTATATTGATAATAATAAAAGTAATAAGTATATTTATTATAGTTCTATCAATAATAACTGCATAATATGGGTAATAATGCACGTTATATTGCTAACAATATAAGTAATAAGTATAATTATTACAGTTCTTGCGATAATAATTGCACTATATGGGTAATAATGCATGTTATATTGATAATATCGGGAGTGATAAGTATAATTATTATAGTTCTAGCGATATTAATAGTAAAATATGGCTAATAGTGCATGTTATATTGATAATAATAAAAGTAATAAGTATATTTATTATAGTTCTAGCTATTATAACTGCATAATATGGGTAATAATGCATGTTATATTGATAATTATATAAGTGATAAGTATAATTATTACAGATCTAGCGATAATAAGTGCATAATATAGGTAATAATGCATGTTATATTGATGATATCGGGAGTAATAAGTATATTTATTACAGTTCTATCGATAATAACTGCATAATATGGGTAATAATGCATGTTATATTGATGATAATAAAAGTAATACGTACATTTATTATAGTTCTAGCGATAATAACTGCATAATATGGGTAATAATGCATGTTATATTGATAATAATATAAGTAATAAGTATATTTATTATAGTTCTATCGATAATAACTGCATAATATGGGTAATAATGCATGTTATATTGATGATAATAAAAGTACTAAGTATATTTATTATAGTTCTAGCGATTATAACTGCATAATATGGGTAATAATGCATGTTATATTGATAATAATACAAGTAATAAGTATAATTATTACAGTTCTAGCGATAATAATTGCACTATATGGGTAATAATGCATGTTATATTGATAATATCGGGAGTAGTAAGTATAATTATTATAGTTCTAGCGATAATAATAGTAAAATATGGCTAATAGTGCATGTTATATTGATAATAATAAAAGTAATAAGTATATTTATTATAGTTCTATCAATAATAACTGCATAATATGGGTAATAATAGACGTTATATTGCTAATAATATAAGTAATAAGTATAATTATTACTGTTCTATCGATAATAACTGCATAATATGGGTAATAATGCATGTTATATTGATAATAATACAAGTAATAAGTATATTTATTACAGTTCTATCAATAATAACTGCATAATATGGGTAATAATGCACGTCATATTGCTAACAGTATAAGTAATAAGTATAATTATTACAGTTCTAGCGATAATAATTGCACTGTATGCGTAATAATGCATGTTATATTGATAATATCGGGAGTAATAAGTATATTTATTACAGTTCTATCGATAATAACTGCATAATATGGGTAATAATGCATGTTATATTGATGATAATAAAAGTAATACGTATATTTATTATAGATCTAGCGATAATAACTGCATAATATGGGGAATAATGCATGTTATATTGATAATAATATAAGTAATAAGTATATTTATTACAGTTCTAGCGATAATAACTGCATTATATGGGTAATAATGCATGTTATATTGATAATATCGGGAGTAATAAGTATATTTATTATAGTTCTATCGAAAATAACTGCATAATATGGGTAATAATGCATGTTATATTGATGATAATAAAAGTAGTAAGTATATTTATTATAGTTCTAGCGATTATAACTGCATAATATGGGTAATAATGCATGTTATATGGAGAATAATATAAGTATTAAGTATAATTATTACAGTTCTAGCGATAATAACTGCATTATATGCGTAATAATGCATGTTATATTGATAATATCGGGAGTAATAAGTATAATTATTATAGTTCTAGCGATTATAACTGCATAATATGGGTAATAATGCATGTTATATTGATAATAATATAAGTAATAAGTATAATTATTACAGTTCTACCGATAATAATAGTAAAATATGGCTAATAGTGCATGTTATATTGATAATAATAAAAGTAATAAGTATATTTATTATAGTTCTAGCTATTATAACTGCATAATATGGGTAATAATGCATGTTATATTGATAATTATATAAGTGATAAGTATAATTATTACAGATCTAGCGATAATAAGTGCATAATATAGGTAATAATGCATGTTATATTGATGATATCGGGAGTAATAAGTATATTTATTACAGTTCTATCGATAATAACTGCATAATATGGGTAATAATGCATGTTATATTGATGATAATAAAAGTAATACGTACATTTATTATAGTTCTAGCGATAATAACTGCATAATATGGGTAATAATGCATGTTATATTGATAATAATATAAGTAATAAGTATATTTATTATAGTTCTATCGATAATAACTGCATAATATGGGTAATAATGCATGTTATATTGATGATAATAAAAGTACTAAGTATATTTATTATAGTTCTAGCGATTATAACTGCATAATATGGGTAATAATGCATGTTATATTGATAATAATACAAGTAATAAGTATAATTATTACAGTTCTAGCGATAATAATTGCACTATATGGGTAATAATGCATGTTATATTGATAATATCGGGAGTAGTAAGTATAATTATTATAGTTCTAGCGATAATAATAGTAAAATATGGCTAATAGTGCATGTTATATTGATAATAATAAAAGTAATAAGTATATTTATTATAGTTCTATCAATAATAACTGCATAATATGGGTAATAATAGACGTTATATTGCTAATAATATAAGTAATAAGTATAATTATTACTGTTCTATCGATAATAACTGCATAATATGGGTAATAATGCATGTTATATTGATAATAATACAAGTAATAAGTATATTTATTACAGTTCTATCAATAATAACTGCATAATATGGGTAATAATGCACGTCATATTGCTAACAGTATAAGTAATAAGTATAATTATTACAGTTCTAGCGATAATAATTGCACTATATGCGTAATAATGCATGTTATATTGATAATATCGGGAGTAATAAGTATATTTATTACAGTTCTATCGATAATAACTGCATAATATGGGTAATAATGCATGTTATATTGATGATAATAAAAGTAATACGTATATTTATTATAGATCTAGCGATAATAACTGCATAATATGGGGAATAATGCATGTTATATTGATAATAATATAAGTAATAAGTATATTTATTACAGTTCTAGCGATAATAACTGCATTATATGGGTAATAATGCATGTTATATTGATAATATCGGGAGTAATAAGTATATTTATTATAGTTCTATCGAAAATAACTGCATAATATGGGTAATAATGCATGTTATATTGATGATAATAAAAGTAGTAAGTATATTTATTATAGTTCTAGCGATTATAACTGCATAATATGGGTAATAATGCATGTTATATGGAGAATAATATAAGTATTAAGTATAATTATTACAGTTCTAGCGATAATAACTGCATTATATGCGTAATAATGCATGTTATATTGATAATATCGGGAGTAATAAGTATAATTATTATAGTTCTAGCGATTATAACTGCATAATATGGGTAATAATGCATGTTATATTGATAATAATATAAGTAATAAGTATAATTATTACAGTTCTACCGATAATAATAGTAAAATATGGCTAATAGTGCATGTTATATTGATAATAATAAAAGTAATAAGTATATTTATTATAGTTCTAGCTATTATAACTGCATAATATGGGTAATAATGCATGTTATATTGATAATTATATAAGTGATAAGTATAATTATTACAGATCTAGCGATAATAAGTGCATAATATAGGTAATAATGCATGTTATATTGATGATATCGGGAGTAATAAGTATATTTATTACAGTTCTATCGATAATAACTGCATAATATGGGTAATAATGCATGTTATATTGATGATAATAAAAGTACTAAGTATATTTATTATAGTTCTAGCGATTATAACTGCATAATATGGGTAATAATGCATGTTATATTGATAATAATACAAGTAATAAGTATAATTATTACAGTTCTAGCGATAATAATTGCACTATATGGGTAATAATGCATGTTATATTGATAATATCGGGAGTAGTAAGTATAATTATTATAGTTCTAGCGATAATAATAGTAAAATATGGCTAATAGTGCATGTTATATTGATAATAATAAAAGTAATAAGTATATTTATTATAGTTCTATCAATAATAACTGCATAATATGGGTAATAATAGACGTTATATTGCTAATAATATAAGTAATAAGTATAATTATTACTGTTCTATCGATAATAACTGCATAATATGGGTAATAATGCATGTTATATTGATAATAATACAAGTAATAAGTATATTTATTACAGTTCTATCAATAATAACTGCATAATATGGGTAATAATGCACGTCATATTGCTAACAGTATAAGTAATAAGTATAATTATTACAGTTCTAGCGATAATAATTGCACTATATGCGTAATAATGCATGTTATATTGATAATATCGGGAGTAATAAGTATATTTATTACAGTTCTATCGATAATAACTGCATAATATGGGTAATAATGCATGTTATATTGATGATAATAAAAGTAATACGTATATTTATTATAGATCTAGCGATAATAACTGCATAATATGGGGAATAATGCATGTTATATTGATAATAATATAAGTAATAAGTATATTTATTACAGTTCTAGCGATAATAACTGCATTATATGGGTAATAATGCATGTTATATTGATAATATCGGGAGTAATAAGTATATTTATTATAGTTCTATCGAAAATAACTGCATAATATGGGTAATAATGCATGTTATATTGATGATAATAAAAGTAGTAAGTATATTTATTATAGTTCTAGCGATTATAACTGCATAATATGGGTAATAATGCATGTTATATTGAGAATAATATAAGTAATAAGTATAATTATTACAGTTCTAGCGATAATAACTGCATTATATGCGTAATAATGCATGTTACATTCATAATAATATAAGTAATAAGTATAAATATTACAGTTCTAGCGATAATAACTGCATTATATGGGTAATAATGCACGTTATATTGCTAATAATATAAGTAATAAGTATAATTATTACAGTTGAGCCATAATAACTGCATTATATGTGTAATAATACATGTTATATTGATAATATCGGGAGTAATAAGTATAATTATTATAGTTCTAGCGATAATAATAGTAAAATATGGCTAATAGTGCATGTTATATTGATAATAATAAAAGTAATAAGTATGCTTATTATAGTTCTATCGATAATAACTGCATAATATGGGTAATTATGCATGTTATATTGATAATATCGGGAGTAATAAGTATAATTATTATAGTTCTAGCGATAATAACTGCATAGTATGGGTAATAATGCATGTTACATTGAAAATAATATAAGTAATAAGTATAATTATTACAGTTCTAGCGATAATAATTGCACTATATGGGTAATAATGCATGTTATATTGATAATATCGGGAGTAATAAGTATATTTATTATAGTTCTACCAATAATAGCTGCATAATATGGGTAATAATGCACGTTATATTGCTAATAATATAAGTAATAAGTATAATTATTACAGTTCTATCGATAATAGCTGCATAATATGGGTAATAATGCACGTTATATAGCTAATAATATAAGTAATAAGTATAATTATTACAGTTCTATCGATAATAACTGCATAATATGGGTAATAATGCATGTTATATTGATGATAATAAAAGTAATACGTATATTTATTATAGTTCTAGCGATAATAACTGCATAATATGGGTAATAATGCATGTTATATTGATAATAATATAAGTAATAAGTATAATTATTACAGTTCTAGCGATAATAATTGCACTATATGGGTAATAATGCATGTTATATTGATAATATCGGGAGTAATAAGTATAATTATTACAGCTCTAGCGATAATAATAGTAAAATATGGCTAATAGTGCATGTTATATTGATAATAATAAAAGTAATAAGTATATTTATTATAGTTCTATCAATAATAACTGCATAATATGGGTAATAATGCACGTTATATTGCTAACAATATAAGTAATAAGTATAATTATTACAGTTCTTGCGATAATAATTGCACTATATGGGTAATAATGCATGTTATATTGATAATATCGGGAGTGATAAGTATAATTATTATAGTTCTAGCGATATTAATAGTAAAATATGGCTAATAGTGCATGTTATATTGATAATAATAAAAGTAATAAGTATATTTATTATAGTTCTAGCTATTATAACTGCATAATATGGGTAATAATGCATGTTATATTGATAATTATATAAGTGATAAGTATAATTATTACAGATCTAGCGATAATAAGTGCATAATATAGGTAATAATGCATGTTATATTGATGATATCGGGAGTAATAAGTATATTTATTACAGTTCTATCGATAATAACTGCATAATATGGGTAATAATGCATGTTATATTGATGATAATAAAAGTAATACGTACATTTATTATAGTTCTAGCGATAATAACTGCATAATATGGGTAATAATGCATGTTATATTGATAATAATATAAGTAATAAGTATATTTATTATAGTTCTATCGATAATAACTGCATAATATGGGTAATAATGCATGTTATATTGATGATAATAAAAGTACTAAGTATATTTATTATAGTTCTAGCGATTATAACTGCATAATATGGGTAATAATGCATGTTATATTGATAATAATACAAGTAATAAGTATAATTATTACAGTTCTAGCGATAATAATTGCACTATATGGGTAATAATGCATGTTATATTGATAATATCGGGAGTAGTAAGTATAATTATTATAGTTCTAGCGATAATAATAGTAAAATATGGCTAATAGTGCATGTTATATTGATAATAATAAAAGTAATAAGTATATTTATTATAGTTCTATCAATAATAACTGCATAATATGGGTAATAATAGACGTTATATTGCTAATAATATAAGTAATAAGTATAATTATTACTGTTCTATCGATAATAACTGCATAATATGGGTAATAATGCATGTTATATTGATAATAATACAAGTAATAAGTATATTTATTACAGTTCTATCAATAATAACTGCATAATATGGGTAATAATGCACGTCATATTGCTAACAGTATAAGTAATAAGTATAATTATTACAGTTCTAGCGATAATAATTGCACTATATGCGTAATAATGCATGTTATATTGATAATATCGGGAGTAATAAGTATATTTATTACAGTTCTATCGATAATAACTGCATAATATGGGTAATAATGCATGTTATATTGATGATAATAAAAGTAATACGTATATTTATTATAGATCTAGCGATAATAACTGCATAATATGGGGAATAATGCATGTTATATTGATAATAATATAAGTAATAAGTATATTTATTACAGTTCTAGCGATAATAACTGCATTATATGGGTAATAATGCATGTTATATTGATAATATCGGGAGTAATAAGTATATTTATTATAGTTCTATCGAAAATAACTGCATAATATGGGTAATAATGCATGTTATATTGATGATAATAAAAGTAGTAAGTATATTTATTATAGTTCTAGCGATTATAACTGCATAATATGGGTAATAATGCATGTTATATGGAGAATAATATAAGTATTAAGTATAATTATTACAGTTCTAGCGATAATAACTGCATTATATGCGTAATAATGCATGTTATATTGATAATATCGGGAGTAATAAGTATAATTATTATAGTTCTAGCGATTATAACTGCATAATATGGGTAATAATGCATGTTATATTGATAATAATATAAGTAATAAGTATAATTATTACAGTTCTACCGATAATAATAGTAAAATATGGCTAATAGTGCATGTTATATTGATAATAATAAAAGTAATAAGTACATTTATTATAGTTCTATCGATAATAACTGCATAATATGGGTAGTAATGCATGTTATATAGATAATATTGGGAGTAATAAGTATAGGTGTTTTAGGTCTAGCGATAATAATAGTAAAATATGGCTAATAGTGCATGTTATATTGATAACAGTAAAAGTAATAAGTATGTTTATTATAGTTCTATCGATAATAACTGCATAATATGGGTAATAATGCATGTTATATTGATAATATCGGGAGTAATAAGTATATTTATTACAGTTCTATCGATAATAACTGCATAATATGGGTAATAATACATGTTATATTGATAATATCGGGAGTAATAAGTATAATTATTATAGTTCTAGCGATAATAATAGTAAAATATGGCTAATAGTGCATGTTATATTGATAATAATAAAAGTAATAAGTATGTTTATTACAGTTCTAGCGATAATAACTGCATTATATGCGTAATAATGCATGTTATATTGATAATATCGGGAGTAATAAGTATATTTATTATAATTCTAGCGATAATAACTGCATAATATAGGTAATAATGCATGTTATATTGATGATATCGGGAGTAATAAGTATATTTATTACAGTTCTATCGATAATAACTGCATAATATGGGTAATAATGCATGTTATATTCATGATAATAAAAGTAATACGTATATTTATTATAGTTCTAGCGATAATAACTGCATAATATGGGTAATAATGCATGTTATATTAATAATATCGGGAGTAATAAGTATAATTATTATAGTTCTAGCGATAATAACTGCATAATATGGGTAATAATGCATGTTACATTGATAATAATATAAGTAATAAGTATAATTATTACAGTTCTAGCGATAATAATTGCACTATATGGGTAATAATGCATGTTATATTGATAATATCGGGAGTAATAAGTATAATTATTACAGCTCTAGCGATAATAATAGTAAAATATGGCTAATAGTGCATGTTATATTGATAATAATAAAAGTAATAAGTATATTTATTATAGTTCTATCAATAATAACTGCATAATATGGGTAATAATGCACGTTATATTGCTAACAATATAAGTAATAAGTATAATTATTACAGTTCTTGCGATAATAATTGCACTATATGGGTAATAATGCATGTTATATTGATAATATCGGGAGTGATAAGTATAATTATTATAGTTCTAGCGATATTAATAGTAAAATATGGCTAATAGTGCATGTTATATTGATAATAATAAAAGTAATAAGTATATTTATTATAGTTCTAGCTATTATAACTGCATAATATGGGTAATAATGCATGTTATATTGATAATTATATAAGTGATAAGTATAATTATTACAGATCTAGCGATAATAAGTGCATAATATAGGTAATAATGCATGTTATATTGATGATATCGGGAGTAATAAGTATATTTATTACAGTTCTATCGATAATAACTGCATAATATGGGTAATAATGCATGTTATATTGATGATAATAAAAGTAATACGTACATTTATTATAGTTCTAGCGATAATAACTGCATAATATGGGTAATAATGCATGTTATATTGATAATAATATAAGTAATAAGTATATTTATTATAGTTCTATCGATAATAACTGCATAATATGGGTAATAATGCATGTTATATTGATGATAATAAAAGTACTAAGTATATTTATTATAGTTCTAGCGATTATAACTGCATAATATGGGTAATAATGCATGTTATATTGATAATAATACAAGTAATAAGTATAATTATTACAGTTCTAGCGATAATAATTGCACTATATGGGTAATAATGCATGTTATATTGATAATATCGGGAGTAGTAAGTATAATTATTATAGTTCTAGCGATAATAATAGTAAAATATGGCTAATAGTGCATGTTATATTGATAATAATAAAAGTAATAAGTATATTTATTATAGTTCTATCAATAATAACAGCATAATATGGGTAATAATAGACGTTATATTGCTAATAATATAAGTAATAAGTATAATTATTACTGTTCTATCGATAATAACTGCATAATATGGGTAATAATGCATGTTATATTGATAATAATACAAGTAATAAGTATATTTATTACAGTTCTATCAATAATAACTGCATAATATGGGTAATAATGCACGTCATATTGCTAACAGTATAAGTAATAAGTATAATTATTACAGTTCTAGCGATAATAATTGCACTATATGCGTAATAATGCATGTTATATTGATAATATCGGGAGTAATAAGTATATTTATTACAGTTCTATCGATAATAACTGCATAATATGGGTAATAATGCATGTTATATTGATGATAATAAAAGTAATACGTATATTTATTATAGATCTAGCGATAATAACTGCATAATATGGGGAATAATGCATGTTATATTGATAATAATATAAGTAATAAGTATATTTATTACAGTTCTAGCGATAATAACTGCATTATATGGGTAATAATGCATGTTATATTGATAATATCGGGAGTAATAAGTATATTTATTATAGTTCTATCGAAAATAACTGCATAATATGGGTAATAATGCATGTTATATTGATGATAATAAAAGTAGTAAGTATATTTATTATAGTTCTAGCGATTATAACTGCATAATATGGGTAATAATGCATGTTATATGGAGAATAATATAAGTATTAAGTATAATTATTACAGTTCTAGCGATAATAACTGCATTATATGCGTAATAATGCATGTTATATTGATAATATCGGGAGTAATAAGTATAATTATTATAGTTCTAGCGATTATAACTGCATAATATGGGTAATAATGCATGTTATATTGATAATAATATAAGTAATAAGTATAATTATTTCAGTTCTAGCGATAATAACTCCATTATATGGGTAATAATGCATGTTATATTGATAATAATATAAGTAATAAGTATAATTATTACAGTTCTAGCGATAATAACCGCATAATATGGGTAATAATGCACGTTATATAGCTAATAATATAAGTAATAAGTATAATTATTACAGTTCTAGCGATAATAACTCTATTATATGGGTAATAATGCATGTTATATTGATAATATCGGGAGTAATAAGTATAATTATTATAGTTCTAGCGATAGTAACTGCATAATATGGGTAATAATGCATGTTATATTGATGATAATAAAAGTAGTAAGTATATTTATTACAGTTCTAGCGATAATAACTGCATTATATGTGTAATAATGCATGTTATATTGATAATATCGGGTGTAATAAGTATAATTATTATAGTTCTAGCGATAATAATAGTAAAATATGGCTAATAGTGCATGTTATATTGATAATAATAAAAGTAATAATTATATTTATTATAGTTCTATCGATAATAACTGCATAATATGGGTAATAATGCATGTTATATTGATGATAATAAAAGTAATACGTATATTTATTATAGATCTAGCGATAATAACTGCATAATATGGGGAATAATGCATGTTATATTGATAATAATATAAGTAATAAGTATATTTATTACAGTTCTAGCGATAATAACTGCATTATATGGGTAATAATGCATGTTATATTGATAATATCGGGAGTAATAAGTATATTTATTATAGTTCTATCGAAAATAACTGCATAATATGGGTAATAATGCATGTTATATTGATGATAATAAAAGTAGTAAGTATATTTATTATAGTTCTAGCGATTATAACTGCATAATATGGGTAATAATGCATGTTATATGGAGAATAATATAAGTATTAAGTATAATTATTACAGTTCTAGCGATAATAACTGCATTATATGCGTAATAATGCATGTTATATTGATAATATCGGGAGTAATAAGTATAATTATTATAGTTCTAGCGATTATAACTGCATAATATGGGTAATAATGCATGTTATATTGATAATAATATAAGTAATAAGTATAATTATTTCAGTTCTAGCGATAATAACTCCATTATATGGGTAATAATGCATGTTATATTGATAATAATATAAGTAATAAGTATAATTATTACAGTTCTAGCGATAATAACCGCATAATATGGGTAATAATGCACGTTATATAGCTAATAATATAAGTAATAAGTATAATTATTACAGTTCTAGCGATAATAACTCTATTATATGGGTAATAATGCATGTTATATTGATAATATCGGGAGTAATAAGTATAATTATTATAGTTCTAGCGATAGTAACTGCATAATATGGGTAATAATGCATGTTATATTGATGATAATAAAAGTAGTAAGTATATTTATTACAGTTCTAGCGATAATAACTGCATTATATGTGTAATAATGCATGTTATATTGATAATATCGGGTGTAATAAGTATAATTATTATAGTTCTAGCGATAATAATAGTAAAATATGGCTAATAGTGCATGTTATATTGATAATAATAAAAGTAATAATTATATTTATTATAGTTCTATCGATAATAACTGCATAATATGGGTAATAATGCATGTTATATTGATGATAATAAAAGTAGTAAGTATATTTATTACAGTTCTAGCGATAATAACTGCATTATATGCGTAATAATGCATGTTATATTGATCATATCGGGAGTAATAAGTATATTTATTATAGTTCTAGCGATAATAACTGCATAATATAGGTAATAATGCATGTTATATTGATGATAATAAAAGTAGTAAGTATAATTATTACAGTTCGAGCGATAATAACTGCATTATATGCGTAATAATGCATGTTATATTGATAATATCGGGAGTAATAAGTATATTTATTATAGTTCTATCGATAATAACTGCATAATATGGGTAATAATGCATGTTGTATTGATAATATCGGGAGTAATAAGTATATTTATTATAGTTCTATCGATAATAACTGCATAATATGGGTAATAATGCATGTTATATTGATAATAATATAAGTAATAAGTATAATTATTACAGTTCTAGCGATAATAACTCCATTATATGGGTAATAATGCATGTTATATTGATAATAATATAAGTAATAAGTATAATTATTACAGTTCTAGCGATAATAACTGCATAATATGGGTAATAATGCACGTTATATAGCTAATAATATAAGTAATAAGTATAATTATTACAGTTCTAGCGATAATAATTGCACTATATGGGTAATAATGCATGTTATATTGATAATATCGGGAGTAATAAGTATAATTATTATAGTTCTAGCGATAATAATAGTAACATATGGCTAATAGTGCATGTTATATTGATAATAATAAAGGTAATAAGTATATTTATTACAGTTCTATCGATAATAACTGCGTAATATGGGTAATAATGCATGTTATATTGATGATAATAAAAGTAATAAGTATAATTATTACAGTTCTATCGATAATAACTGCATAATATGGGTAATAATGCATGTTACATTGATAATAATATAAGTAATAAGTATAATTATTACAGTTCTAGCGATAATAATTGCACTATATGGGTAATAATGCATGTTATATTGATGATAATAAAAGTAGTAAGTATATTTATTATAGTTCTAGCGATTATAACTGCATAATATGGGTAATAATGCATGTTATATTGAGAATAATATAAGTAATAAGTATAATTATTACAATTCTAGCGATAATAACTGCATAATATGGGTAATAATGCATGTTATATTGATGATAACAAAAGTAATACGTATATTTATTATAGTTCTAGCGATAATAACTGCATTATATGGGTAATAACGCATGTTATATTGATAATTTGGGAGTAATAAGTATAATTGTTTTAGTTCTAGCGATAATAATAGTAAAATATGGCTAATAGTGCATGTTATATTGATAATAATAAAAGTAATAAGTATATTTATTACAGTTCTATCGATAATAACTGCATAATATGGGTAATAATGCATGTTATATTGATGATAATAAAAGTAATACGTATATTTATTATAGTTCTAGCGATAATAACTGCATAATATGGGTAATAATGCATGTTATATTGATAATAATATAAGCAATAAGTATAATTATTACAGTTTTAGTGATAATAACTGCATTATATGGGTAATAATGCATGTTATATTGACAATATCGGGAGTAATAAGTATAATTATTATAGTTCCAGCGATAATAATAGTAAAATATGGCTAATAGTGCATGTTATATTGATAATAATAAAAGTAATAAGTACATTTATTATAGTTCTATCGATAATAACTGCATAATATAGGTAGTAATGCATGTTATATAGATAATATTGGGAGTAATAAGTATAATTGTTTTAGTTCTAGCGATAATAATAATAAAATATGGCTAATAGTGCATGTGTTATTGATAATAATAAAAGTAATAAGTATATTTATTACAGTTCTATCGATAATAACTGCATAATATGGGTAATAATGCATGTTACATTGATGATAATAAAAGTAATACGTATATTTATTATAGTTCTAGCGATAATAACTGCATTATATGGGTAATAGTACATGTTATATTGATAATATCGGGAGTAATAAGTATAATTATTATAGTTCTAGCGATAATAATAGTAAAATATGGCTAATAGTGCATGTTATATTGATAATAATAAAAGTAATAAGTATGTTTATTATAGTTCTATCGATAATAACTGCATAATATGGCTAATAATGCATGTTATATTGATAATATCGGGAGTAATAAGTATAATTATTATAGTTCTAGCGATAATAACTGCATAATATGGGTAATAATGCATGTTATATTGATAATATCGGGAGTAATAAGTATAATTATTATAGTTCTAGCGATAATAACTGCATAATATGGGTAATAATGCATGTTACATTGATAATAATATAAGTAATAAGTATAATTATTACAGTTCTTGCGATAATAATTGCACTATATGGGTAATAATGCATGTTATATTGATAATATCGGGAGTAATAAGTATAATTATTATAGTTCTAGCGATAATAATAGTAAAATATGGCTAATAGTGCATGTTATATTGATAATAATAAAAGTAATAATTATATTTATTTCAGTTCTATCGATAATAACTGCATAATATGGGTAATAATGCATGTTATATTGAGAATAATATAAGTAATAAGTATAATTATTACAGTTCTAGCGATAATAACTGCATTATATGCGTAATAATGCATGTTATATTGATAATATCGGGAGTAATAAGTATATTTATTATAGTTCTATCGATAATAACTGCATAATATGGGTAATAATGCATGTTATATTGATAATAATATAAGTAATAAGTATAATTATTACAGTTCTAGCGATAATAACTCCATTATATGGGTAATAATGCATGTTATATTGATAATAATATAAGTAATAAGTATAATTATTACAGTTCTAGCGATAATAACCGCATAATATGGGTAATAATGCACGTTATATAGCTAATAATATAAGTAATAAGTATAATTATTACAGTTCTAGCGATAATAACTCTATTATATGGGTAATAATGCATGTTATATTGATAATATCGGGAGTAATAAGTATAATTATTATAGTTCCAGCGATAATAATAGTAAAATATGGCTAATAGTGCATGTTATATTGATAATAATAAAAGTAATAAGTACATTTATTATAGTTCTATCGATAATAACTGCATAATATGGGTAGTAATGCATGTTATATAGATAATATTGGGAGTAATAAGTATAATTGTTTTAGTTCTAGCGATAATAATAATAAAATATGGCTAATAGTGCATGTGTTATTGATAATAATAAAAGTAATAAGTATATTTATTACAGTTCTATCGATAATAACTGCATAATATGGGTAATAATGCATGTTACATTGATGATAATAAAAGTAATACGTATATTTATTATAGTTCTAGCGATAATAACTGCATTATATGGGTAATAGTACATGTTATATTGATAATATCGGGAGTAATAAGTATAATTATAATAGTTCTAGCGATAATAATAGTAAAATATGGCTAATAGTGCATGTTATATTGATAATAATAAAAGTAATAAGTATGTTTATTATAGTTCTATCGATAATAACTGCATAATATGGCTAATAATGCATGTTATATTGATAATATCGGGAGTAATAAGTATAATTATTATAGTTCTAGCGATAATAACTGCATAATATGGGTAATAATGCATGTTATATTGATAATATCGGGAGTAATAAGTATAATTATTATAGTTCTAGCGATAATAACTGCATAATATGGGTAATAATGCATGTTACATTGATAATAATATAAGTAATAAGTATAATTATTACAGTTCTTGCGATAATAATTGCACTATATGGGTAATAATGCATGTTATATTGATAATATCGGGAGTAATAAGTATAATTATTATAGTTCTAGCGATAATAATAGTAAAATATGGCTAATAGTGCATGTTATATTGATAATAATAAAAGTAATAAGTACATTTATTATAGTTCTATCGATAATAACTGCATAATATGGGTAGTAATGCATGTTATATAGATAATATTGGGAGTAATAAGTATAATTGTTTTAGTTCTAGCGATAATAATAATAAAATATGGCTAATAGTGCATGTGTTATTGATAATAATAAAAGTAATAAGTATATTTATTACAGTTCTATCGATAATAACTGCATAATATGGGTAATAATGCATGTTACATTGATGATAATAAAAGTAATACGTATATTTATTATAGTTCTAGCGATAATAACTGCATTATATGGGTAATAGTACATGTTATATTGATAATATCGGGAGTAATAAGTATAATTATTATAGTTCTAGCGATAATAATAGTAAAATGTGGCTAATAGTGCATGTTATATTGATAATAATAAAAGTAATAAGTATGTTTATTATAGTTCTATCGATAATAACTGCATAATATGGCTAATAATGCATGTTATATTGATAATATCGGGAGTAATAAGTATAATTATTATAGTTCTAGCGATAATAACTGCATAATATGGGTAATAGTGCATGTTATATTGATAATATCGGGAGTAATAAGTATAATTATTATAGTTCTAGCGATAATAACTGCATAATATGGGTAATAATGCATGTTACATTGATAATAATATAAGTAATAAGTATAATTATTACAGTTCTTGCGATAATAATTGCACTATATGGGTAATAATGCATGTTATATTGATAATATCGGGAGTAATAAGTATAATTATTATAGTTCTAGCGATAATAATAGTAAAATATGGCTAATAGTGCATGTTATATTGATAATAATAAAAGTAATAATTATATTTATTTCAGTTCTATCGATAATAACTGCATAATATGGGTAATAATGCATGTTATATTGAGAATAATATAAGTAATAAGTATAATTATTACAGTTCTAGCGATAATAACTGCATTATATGCGTAATAATGCATGTTATATTGATAATATCGGGAGTAATAAGTATATTTATTATAGTTCTATCGATAATAACTGCATAATATGGGTAATAATGCATGTTATATTGATAATAATATAAGTAATAAGTATAATTATTACAGTTCTAGCGATAATAACTCCATTATATGGGTAATAATGCATGTTATATTGATAATAATATAAGTAATAAGTATAATTATTACAGTTCTAGCGATAATAACCGCATAATATGGGTAATAATGCACGTTATATAGCTAATAATATAAGTAATAAGTATAATTATTACAGTTCTAGCGATAATAACTCTATTATATGGGTAATAATGCATGTTATATTGATAATATCGGGAGTAATAAGTATAATTATTATAGTTCTAGCGATAGTAACTGCATAATATGGGTAATAATGCATGTTATATTGATGATAATAAAAGTAGTAAGTATATTTATTACAGTTCTAGCGATAATAACTGCATTATATGTGTAATAATGCATGTTATATTGATAATATCGGGAGTAATAAGTATAATTATTATAGTTCTAGCGATAATAATAGTAAAATATGGCTAATAGTGCATGTTATATTGATAATAATAAAAGTAATAATTATATTTATTATAGTTCTATCGATAATAACTGCATAATATGGGTAATAAAGCATGTTATATTGATGATAATAAAAGTAGTAAGTATATTTATTACAGTTCTAGCGATAATAACTGCATTATATGCGTAATAATGCATGTTATATTGATAATATCGGGAGTAATAAGTATATTTATTATAGTTCTAGCGATAATAACTGCATAATATAGGTAATAATGCATGTTATATTGATGATAATAAAAGTAGTAAGTATAATTATTACAGTTCGAGCGATAATAACTGCATTATATGCGTAATAATGCATGTTATATTGATAATATCGGGAGTAATAAGTATATTTATTATAGTTCTATCGATAATAACTGCATAATATGGGTAATAATGCATGTTATATTGATGATAATAAAAGTAGTAAGTATATTTATTACAGTTCTAGCGATAATAACTGCATTATATGCGTAATAATGCATGTTATATTGATAATATCGGGAGTAATAAGTATATTTATTATAGTTCTAGCGATAATAACTGCATAATATAGGTAATAATGCATGTTATATTGATGATAATAAAAGTAGTAAGTATAATTATTACAGTTCGAGCGATAATAACTGCATTATATGCGTAATAATGCATGTTATATTGATAATATCGGGAGTAATAAGTATATTTATTATAGTTCTATCGATAATAACTGCATAATATGGGTAATAATGCATGTTATATTGATAATATCGGGAGTAATAAGTATATTTATTATAGTTCTATCGATAATAACTGCATAATATGGGTAATAATGCATGTTATATTGATAATAATATAAGTAATAAGTATAATTATTACAGTTCTAGCGATAATAACTCCATTATATGGGTAATAATGCATGTTATATTGATAATAATATAAGTAATAAGTATAATTATTACAGTTCTAGCGATAATAACTGCATAATATGGGTAATAATGCATGTTATATTGATAATATCGGGAGTAATAAGTATAATTATTATAGTTCTAGCGATAATAACTGCATAATATGGGTAATAATGCATGTTACATTGATAATAATATAAGTAATAAGTATAATTATTACAGTTCTTGCGATAATAATTGCACTATATGGGTAATAATGCATGTTATATTGATAATATCGGGAGTAATAAGTATAATTATTATAGTTCTAGCGATAATAATAGTAAAATATGGCTAATAGTGCATGTTATATTGATAATAATAAAAGTAATAAGTACATTTATTATAGTTCTATCGATAATAACTGCATAATATGGGTAGTAATGCATGTTATATAGATAATATTGGGAGTAATAAGTATAATTGTTTTAGTTCTAGCGATAATAATAATAAAATATGGCTAATAGTGCATGTGTTATTGATAATAATAAAAGTAATAAGTATATTTATTACAGTTCTATCGATAATAACTGCATAATATGGGTAATAATGCATGTTACATTGATGATAATAAAAGTAATACGTATATTTATTATAGTTCTAGCGATAATAACTGCATTATATGGGTAATAGTACATGTTATATTGATAATATCGGGAGTAATAAGTATAATTATTATAGTTCTAGCGATAATAATAGTAAAATGTGGCTAATAGTGCATGTTATATTGATAATAATAAAAGTAATAAGTATGTTTATTATAGTTCTATCGATAATAACTGCATAATATGGCTAATAATGGATGTTATATTGATAATATCGGGAGTAATAAGTATAATTATTATAGTTCTAGCGATAATAACTGCATAATATGGGTAATAATGCATGTTATATTGATAATATCGGGAGTAATAAGTATAATTATTATAGTTCTAGCGATAATAACTGCATAATATGGGTAATAATGCATGTTACATTGATAATAATATAAGTAATAAGTATAATTATTACAGTTCTTGCGATAATAATTGCACTATATGGGTAATAATGCATGTTATATTGATAATATCGGGAGTAATAAGTATAATTATTATAGTTCTAGCGATAATAATAGTAAAATATGGCTAATAGTGCATGTTATATTGATAATAATAAAAGTAATAATTATATTTATTTCAGTTCTATCGATAATAACTGCATAATATGGGTAATAATGCATGTTATATTGAGAATAATATAAGTAATAAGTATAATTATTACAGTTCTAGCGATAATAACTGCATTATATGCGTAATAATGCATGTTATATTGATAATATCGGGAGTAATAAGTATATTTATTATAGTTCTATCGATAATAACTGCATAATATGGGTAATAATGCATGTTATATTGATAATAATATAAGTAATAAGTATAATTATTACAGTTCTAGCGATAATAACTCCATTATATGGGTAATAATGCATGTTATATTGATAATAATATAAGTAATAAGTATAATTATTACAGTTCTAGCGATAATAACCGCATAATATGGGTAATAATGCACGTTATATAGCTAATAATATAAGTAATAAGTATAATTATTACAGTTCTAGCGATAATAACTCTATTATATGGGTAATAATGCATGTTATATTGATAATATCGGGAGTAATAAGTATAATTATTATAGTTCTAGCGATAGTAACTGCATAATATGGGTAATAATGCATGTTATATTGATGATAATAAAAGTAGTAAGTATATTTATTACAGTTCTAGCGATAATAACTGCATTATATGTGTAATAATGCATGTTATATTGATAATATCGGGAGTAATAAGTATAATTATTATAGTTCTAGCGATAATAATAGTAAAATATGGCTAATAGTGCATGTTATATTGATAATAATAAAAGTAATAATTATATTTATTATAGTTCTATCGATAATAACTGCATAATATGGGTAATAATGCATGTTATGTTGATGATAATAAAATTAATACGTATATTTATTATAGTTCTAGCGATAATAACTGCATTATATGGGTAATAATACATGTTATATTGATAATATCGGGAGTAATAAGTATAATTATTATAGTTCTGGCGATAATAATAGTAAAACATGGCCAATAGTGCATGTTATATTGATAATAATAAAAGTAATAAGTATGTTTATTATAGTTCTATCGATAATAACTGCATAATATGGGTAATAATGCATGTTATATTGATAATATCGGGAGTAATAAGTATAATTATTATAGTTCTAGCGATAATAACTGCATAATATGGGTAATAATGCATGTTACATTGATAATAATATAAGTAATAAATATAATTATTACAGTTCTAGCGATAATAATTGCACTATATGGGTAAAAATGCATGTTATATTGATGATAATAAAAGTAGTAAGTATATTTATTATAGTTCTAGCGATTATAACTGCATAATATGGGTAATAATGCATGTTATATTGAGAATAATATAAGTAATAAGTATAATTAATACAGTTCTAGCGATAATAACTGCATAATATGTGTAATAATGCACGTTATATAGCTAATAATATAAGTAATAAGTATAATTATTACAGTTCTAGCGATAATAATTGCACTATATGGGTAATAATGCATGTTATATTGATAATATCGGGAGTAATAAGTATAATTATTATAGTTCTAGCGATAATAATAGTAAAATATGGCTAATAGTGCATGTTATATATATAATAATAAAAGTAATAAGTATATTTATTATAGTTCTGTCGATAATAACTGCATAATATGGGTAATAATGCATGTTATATTGATGATAATAAAAGTAGTATGTATAATTATTGCAGTTCTAGCGATAATAACTGCATTATATGGGTAATAATGCATATTATATTGATAATATTGGGAGTAACAAGTATAATTATTATAGTTCTAGCGATAATAGTAGTAAAATATGGGTAATAGTGCATGTTATATTGATAATAATAAAAGTAATAAGTATATTTATTACAGTTCTGTCGATAATAACTGCATAATATGGGTAATAATGCATGTTATATTGATGATAATAAAAGTAGTAAGTATATTTATTATAGTTCCAGCGATTATAACTGCATAATATGGGTAATAATGCATGTTATATTGAGACTAATATAAGTAATAAGTATAATTATTACAGTTCTAGCGATAATAATTGCACTATATGGGTAATAATGCATGTTATATTGATAATATCGGGAGTAATAAGTATAATTATTATAGTTCTAGCGATAATAATAGTAAAATATGGCTAATAGTGCATGTTATATATATAATAATAAAAGTAATAAGTATATTTATTATAGTTCTGTCGATAATAACTGCATAATATGGGTAATAATGCATGTTATATTGATGATAATAAAAGTAGTATGTATAATTATTGCAGTTCTAGCGATAATTACTGCATTATATGGGTAATAATGCATATTATATTGATAATATTGGGAGTAACAAGTATAATTATTATAGTTCTAGCGATAATAGTAGTAAAATATGGCTAATAGTGCATGTTATATTGATAATAATAAAAGTAATAAGTATATTTATTACAGTTCTATCGATAATAACTGCATAATATGGGTAATAATGCATGTTATATTGATGATAATAAAAGTAGTATGTATAATTATTGCAGTTCTAGCGATAATTACTGCATTATATGGGTAATAATGCATATTATATTGATAATATTGGGAGTAACAAGTATAATTATTATAGTTCTAGCGATAATAGTAGTAAAATATGGCTAATAGTGCATGTTATATTGATAATAATAAAAGTAATAAGTACATTTATTATAGTTCTATCGATAATAACTGCATAATATGGGTAGTAATGCATGTTATATAGATAATATTGGGAGTAATAAGTATAATTGTTTTAGTTCTAGCGATAATAATAATAAAATATGGCTAATAGTGCATGTGTTATTGATAATAATAAAAGTAATAAGTATATTTATTACAGTTCTATCGATAATAACTGCATAATATGGGTAATAATGCATGTTACATTGATGATAATAAAAGTAATACGTATATTTATTATAGTTCTAGCGATAATAACTGCATTATATGGGTAATAGTACATGTTATATTGATAATATCGGGAGTAATAAGTATAATTATTATAGTTCTAGCGATAATAATAGTAAAATATGGCTAATAGTGCATGTTATATTGATAATAATATAAGTAATAAGTATAATTATTACAGTTCTAGCGATAATAACTGCATAATATGGGTAATAATGCACGTTATATAGCTAATAATATAAGTAATAAGTATAATTATTACAGTTCTAGCGATAATAATTGCACTATATGGGTAATAATGCATGTTATATTGATAATATCGGGAGTAATAAGTATAATTATTATAGTTCTAGCGATAATAATAGTAACATATGGCTAATAGTGCATGTTATATTGATAATAATAAAGGTAATAAGTATATTTATTACAGTTCTATCGATAATAACTGCATAATATGGGTAATAATGCATGTTATATTGATGATAATAAAAGTAATAAGTATAATTATTACAGTTCTATCGATAATAACTGCATAATATGGGTAATAATGCATGTTACATTGATAATAATATAAGTAATAAGTATAATTATTACAGTTTTAGCGATAATAACTGCATAATATGGGTAATAATGCATGTTATATTGATGATAATAAAAGTAGTAAGTATATTTATTATAGTTCCAGCGATTATAACTGCATAATATGGGTAATAATGCATGTTATATTGAGAATAATATAAGTAATAAGTATAATTATTACAGTTCTAGCGATAATAACTGCATAATATGGGTAATAATGCATGTTATATTGATAATATCGGAAGTAATAAGTATAATTATTACAGTTCTAGCGATAATACTAGTAAAATATGGCTAAGAGTGCATGTTATATTGATAATAATAAAAGTAATAAGTATATTTATTACAGTTCTATCGATAATAACTGCATAATATGGGTAATAATGCATGTTATATTGATGATAATAAAAGTAATACGTATATTTATTATAGTTCTAGCGATAATAACTGCATAATATGGGTAATAATGCATGTTATATTGATAATAATATAAGCAATAAGTATAATTATTACAGTTTTAGTGATAATAACTGCATTATATGGGTAATAATGCATGTTATATTGACAATATCGGGAGTAATTAGTATAATTATTATAGTTCCAGCGATAATAATAGTAAAATATGGCTAATAGTGCATGTTATATTGATAATAATAAAAGTAATAAGTACATTTATTATAGTTCTATCGATAATAACTGCATAATATGGGTAGTAATGCATGTTATATAGATAATATTGGGAGTAATAAGTATAATTGTTTTAGTTCTAGCGATAATAATAATAAAATATGGCTAATAGTGCATGTGTTATTGATAATAATAAAAGTAATAAGTATATTTATTACAGTTCTATCGATAATAACTGCATAATATGGGTAACAATGCATGTTATATTGATAATAATATAAGTAATAAGTATATTTATTATAGTTCTATCGATAATAACTGCATAATATGGGTAATAATGCATGTTATATTGATGATAATAAAAGTACAAAGTATATTTATTATAGTTCTAGCGATTATAACTGCATAATATGGGTAGTAATGCATGTTATATTGATGATAATGAAAGTGGTAAGTATATTTATTACAGTTCTAGCGATAATAACTGCATTATATGGGTAATAATGCATGTTATATTGATAATATTGGGAGTAATAAGTATAATTATTATAGTTCCAGCGATAATAATAGTAAAACATGGCTAATAGTGCATGTTATATTGATAATAATGAAAGTAATAAGTATATTTATTACAGTTCTATCGATAATAACTGCATAATATGGGTAATAATGCATGTTATATTGATGATAATAAAAGTAATACGTATATTTATTATAGTTCTAGCGATAATAACTGCATAATATGAGTAATAATGCATGTTATATTGATAATATCGGGCGTAATAAGTATATTTATTACAGTTCTATCGATAATAACTGCATAATATGGGCAGTAATGCATGTTATATTGATGATAATAAAAGTAATACGTATATTTATTATAGTTCTAGCGATAATAACTGCATAATATGGGTAATAATGCATGTTATATTGATAATAATATAAGTAATAAGTATAATTATTACAGTTCTAGCGATAATAATTGCACTATATGGGTAATAATGCATGTTATATTGATAACATCGGGAGTAATAAGTATATTTATTACAGTTCTATCAATAATAACTGCATAATATGGGTAATAATGCATGTTATATTGATGATAATAAAAGTAATACGTATATTTATTATAGTTCTAGCGATAATAACTGCATAATATGGGTAATAATGCATGTTATATTGATAATAATGTAAGTAATAAGTATAATTATTACAGTTCTAGCGATAATAATTGCACTATATGGGTAATAATGCATGTTATATTGATAACATCGGGAGTAATAAGTATATTTATTACAGTTCTATCGATAATAACTGCATAATATGGGTAATAATGCATGTTATATTGATGATAATAAATGTAATAAGTATATTTATTATAGCTCTAGCGATATTAACTGCATAATATGGGTAATAATGCATGTTATATTGATGATAATAAAAGTAATACGTATATTTATTATAGTTCTCGCGATAATAACTGCATAATATGGGTAGTAATGCATGTTATATTGATGATAATGAAAGTAGTAAGTATATTTATTACAGTTCTAGCGATAATAACTGCATTATATGGGTAATAATGCATGTTATATAGATAATATTGGGAGTAATAAGTATAATTATTATAGTTCTAGCGATAACAATAGTAAAATATGGCTAATAGTGCATGTTATATTGATTATAATAAAAGTAATACGTATAATTATTACAGTTCTATCGATAATAACTGCATAATATGGGCAATAATACATGTTACATTGATGATAATACAAGTAATACGTATATTTATTATAGTTCTAGCGATAATAACTGCATAATATGGGTAATAATGCATGTTATATTGACAATAATATAAGTAATAAGTATAATTATTACAGTTCTAGCGATAATAACTGCATTATATGGGTAATAATGCATGTTATATAGATAATATTGGGAGTAAAAAGTATAATTATTATAGTTCTAGCGATAATAATAGTAAAATATGGCAAATAGTGCATGTTATATTGATAATAATAAAAGTAATAAGTATATTTATTATAGTTCTATCGATAATAACTGCATTATATGGGTAATAATGCATGTTATATAGATAGTATTGGGAGTAATAAGTATAATTATTATAGTTCTAGCGATAATGATAGTAAAATATGGCTAATAGTGCATGTTATAGTGATAATAATAAAAGTAATAAGTATATTTATTACAGTTCTATTGATAATAACTGCATAATATGGGTAATAATGCATGTTACATTGATGATAATAAAAGTAATACGTATATTTATTATAGTTGTAGCGATAATAACTGCATAATATGGGTAATAATGCATGTTATATTGATAATAATATAAGTAATAAGTATAATTATTACAGTTCTAGCGATAATAACTGCATTATATGGGTAATAATGGATGTTAGATTGATAATATCGGGAGTAATAAGTATATTTATTATAGTTCTAGCGATAATAACTGCATAATATAGGTAATGATGCATGTTATATTGATAATAATAAAAGTAATAAGTATATTTATTATAGTTCTATCAATAATAACTGCATAATATGGGTAATAATGCACGTTATATTGATGATAATAAAAGTAATACGTATATTTATTATAGTCCTAGCGATAATAACTGCATAATATGGGTAATAATGCATGTTATATTGCTAACAATATAAGTAATAAGTATAATTATTACAGTTCTAGCGATAATAATTGCATTATATGGGTAATAATGCATGTTATATTGATAACATCGGGAGTAATAAGTATATCTATTACAGTTCTATCAATAATAACTGCATAATATGGGTAATAATGCATGTTATATTGATGATAATAAAAGTAATACGTATATTTGTTATAGTTCTAGCGATTATAACTGCATAATATGGGTAGTAATGCATGTTATATTGATGATAATGAAAGTAGTAAGTATATTTATTACAGTTCTAGCGATAATAACTGCATTATATGGGTAATAATGCATGTTATATAGATAATATTGGGAGTAATAAGTATAATTATTATAGTTCTAGCGATAATAATAGTAAAATATGGCTAATAGTGCATGTTATATTGATAATAATAAAAGTAATACGTATAATTATTACAGTTCTATCGATAATAACTGCATAATATGGGTAATAATACATGTTACATTGATGATAATAAAAGTAATACGTATATTTATTATAGTTCTAGCGATAATAACTGCATAATATGGGTAATAATGCATGTTATATTGACAATAATATAAGTAATAAGTATAATTATACAGTTCTAGCGATAATAACTGCACTATATGGGTAATAATGCATGTTATATTGATAATATCGGGAGTAATAAGTATATTTATTACAGTTCTATCGATAATAACTGCATAATATGGGTAATAATGCATGTTATATTGATGATAATAAAAGTAATACGTATATTTATTATAGTTCTAGCGATAATAACTGCATAATATGGGTAATAATGCATGTTATATTGCTAACAATATAAGTAATAAGTATAATTATTACAGTTCTAGCGATAATAATTGCACTATATGGGTAATAATGCATGTTATATTGATAATATCGGGAGTAATAAGTATAATTATTATAGTTCTAGCGATAATAATAGTAAAATATGGCTAATAGTGCATGTTATATATATAATAATAAAAGTAATAAGTATATTTATTATAGTTCTGTCGATAATAACTGCATAATATGGGTAATAATGCATGTTATATTGATGATAATAAAAGTAGTATGTATAATTATTGCAGTTCTAGCGATAATAACTGCATTATATGGGTAATAATGCATATTATATTGATAATATTGGGAGTAACAAGTATAATTATTATAGTTCTAGCGATAATAGTAGTAAAATATGGCTAATAGTGCATGTTATATTGATAATAATAAAAGTAATAAGTATATTTATTACAGTTCTATCGATAATAACTGCATAATATGGGTAATAATGCATGTTATATTGATGATAATAAAAGTAGTAAGTATATTTATTATAGTTCCAGCGATTATAACTGCATAATATGGGTAATAATGCATGTTATATTGAGACTAATATAAGTAATAAGTATAATTATTACAGTTCTAGCGATAATAATTGCACTGTATGGGTAATAATGCATGTTATATTGATAATATCGGGAGTAATAAGTATAATTATTATAGTTCTAGCGATAATAATAGTAAAATATGGCTAATAGTGCATGTTATATATATAATAATAAAAGTAATAAGTATATTTATTATAGTTCTGTCGATAATAACTGCATAATATGGGTAATAATGCATGTTATATTGATGATAATAAAAGTAGTATGTATAATTATTGCAGTTCTAGCGATAATTACTGCATTATATGGGTAATAATGCATATTATATTGATAATATTGGGAGTAACAAGTATAATTATTATAGTTCTAGCGATAATAGTAGTAAAATATGGCTAATAGTGCATGTTATATTGATAATAATAAAAGTAATAAGTATATTTATTACAGTTCTATCGATAATAACTGCATAATATGGGTAATAATGCATGTTATATTGATGATAATAAAAGTAGTAAGTATATTTATTATAGTTCCAGCGATAATAATAGTAAAATATGGCTAATAGTGCATGTTATATTGATAATAATAAAAGTAATAAGTACATTTATTATAGTTCTATCGATAATAACTGCATAATATGGGTAGTAATGCATGTTATATAGATAATATTGGGAGTAATAAGTATAATTGTTTTAGTTCTAGCGATAATAATAATAAAATATGGCTAATAGTGCATGTGTTATTGATAATAATAAAAGTAATAAGTATATTTATTACAGTTCTATCGATAATAACTGCACAATATGGGTAACAATGCATGTTATATTGATAATAATATAAGTAATAAGTATATTTATTATAGTTCTATCGATAATAACTGCATAATATGGGTAATAATGCATGTTGTATTGATGATAATAAAAGTACAAAGTATATTTATTATAGTTCTAGCGATTATAACTGCATAATATGGGTAGTAATGCATGTTATATTGATGATAATGAAAGTGGTAAGTATATTTATTACAGTTCTAGCGATAATAACTGCATTATATGGGTAATAATGCATGTTATATTGATAATATTGGGAGTAATAAGTATAATTATTATAGTTCCAGCGATAATAATAGTAAAACATGGCTAATAGTGCATGTTATATTGATAATAATGAAAGTAATAAGTATATTTATTACAGTTCTATCGATAATAACTGCATAATATGGGTAATAATGCATGTTATATTGATGATAATAAAAGTAATACGTATATTTATTATAGTTCTAGCGATAATAACTGCATAATATGGGTAATAATGCATGTTATATTGATAATAATATAAGTAATAAGTATAATTATTACAGTTCTAGCGATAATAATTGCACTATATGGGTAATAATGCATGTTATATTGATGACATCGGGAGTAATAAGTATATTTATTACAGTTCTATCGATAATAACTGCATAATATGGGTAATATTGCATGTTATATTGATGATAATAAATGTAATAAGTATATCTATTATAGCTCTAGCGATAATAACTGCATAATATGGGTAATAATGCATGTTATATTGATGATAATAAAAGTAATACGTATATTCATTATAGTTCTAGCGATAATAACTGCATAATATGAGTAATAATGCATGTTATATTGATAATATCGGGCGTAATAAGTATATTTATTACAGTTCTATCGATAATAACTGCATAATATGGGCAGTAATGCATGTTATATTGATGATAATAAAAGTAATACGTATATTTATTATAGTTCTAGCGATAATAACTGCATAATATGGGTAATAATGCATGTTATATTGATAATAATATAAGTAATAAGTATCATTATTACAGTTCTAGCGATAATAATTGCACTATATGGGTAATAATGCATGTTATATTGATAACATCGGGAGTAATAAGTATATTTATTACAGTTCTATCAATAATAACTGCATAATATGGGTAATAATGCATGTTATATTGATGATAATAAAAGTAATACGTATATTTATTATAGTTCTAGCGATAATAACTGCATAATATGGGTAATAATGCATGTTATATTGATAATAATGTAAGTAATAAGTATAATTATTACAGTTCTAGCGATAATAATTGCACTATATGGGTAATAATGCATGTTATATTGATAACATCGGGAGTAATAAGTATATTTATTACAGTTCTATCGATAATAACTGCATAATATGGGTAATAATGCATGTTATATTGATGATAATAAATGTAATAAGTATATTTATTATAGCTCTAGCGATATTAACTGCATAATATGGGTAATAATGCATGTTATATTGATGATAATAAAAGTAATACGTATATTTATTATAGTTCTCGCGATAATAACTGCATAATATGGGTAGTAATGCATGTTATATTGATGATAATGAAAGTAGTAAGTATATTTATTACAGTTCTAGCGATAATAACTGCATTATATGGGTAATAATGCATGTTATATAGATAATATTGGGAGTAATAAGTATTATTATTATAGTTCTAGCGATAACAATAGTAAAATATGGCTAATAGTGCATGTTATATTGATTATAATAAAAGTAATACGTATAATTATTACAGTTCTATCGATAATAACTGCATAATATGGGCAATAATACATGTTACATTGATGATAATACAAGTAATACGTATATTTATTATAGTTCTAGCGATAATAACTGCATAATATGGGTAATAATGCATGTTATATTGACAATAATATAAGTAATAAGTATAATTATTACAGTTCTAGCGATAATAACTGCATTATATGGGTAATAATGCATGTTATATAGATAATATTGGGAGTAAAAAGTATAATTATTATAGTTCTAGCGATAATAATAGTAAAATATGGCAAATAGTGCATGTTATATTGATAATAATAAAAGTAATAAGTATATTTATTATAGTTCTATCGATAATAACTGCATTATATGGGTAATAATGCATGTTATATAGATAGTATTGGGAGTAATAAGTATAATTATTATAGTTCTAGCGATAATGATAGTAAAATATGGCTAATAGTGCATGTTATAGTGATAATAATAAAAGTAATAAGTATATTTATTACAGTTCTATTGATAATAACTGCATAATATGGGTAATAATGCATGTTACATTGATGATAATAAAAGTAATACGTATATTTATTATAGTTGTAGCGATAATAACTGCATAATATGGGTAATAATGCATGTTATATTGATAATAATATAAGTAATAAGTATAATTATTACAGTTCTAGCGATAATAACTGCATTATATGGGTAATAATGGATGTTAGATTGATAATATCGGGAGTAATAAGTATATTTATTATAGTTCTAGCGATAATAACTGCATAATATAGGTAATGATGCATGTTATATTGATAATAATAAAAGTAATAAGTATATTTATTAGAGTTCTATCAATAATAACTGCATAATATGGGTAATAATGCACGTTATATTGATGATAATAAAAGTAATACGTATATTTATTATAGTCCTAGCGATAATAACTGCATAATATGGGTAATAATGCATGTTATATTGCTAACAATATAAGTAATAAGTATAATTATTACAGTTCTAGCGATAATAACTGCATAATATGGGTAATAATGCATGTTATATTGATGATAATAAAAGTAGTACGTATATTTATTATAGTTCTAGCGATTATAACTGCATAATATGGGTAATAATGCATGTTATATTGATAATATTGGGAGTAATAAGTGTAATTATTATAGTTCTAGCGATAATAATAGTTAGCTATGGCTAATAGTGCATGTTATATTGATAATAATAAAAGTAATAAGTATATTTATTACAGTTCTATCGATAATAACTGCATAATATGGGTAATAATGCATGTTATATTGATGATAATAAAAGTAATACTTATGTTTATTATAGTTCTAGCGATAATAACTACATAATATGGGTAATAATGCATGTTATATTGATAATAATACAAGTAATAAGTATAATTATTACAGTTCTAGCGATAATAACTGCATTATATGGGTAATAATGGATGTTATATTGATAACATCGGGAGTAATAAGTATATTTATTACAGTTCTATCAATAATAACTGCATAATATGGGTAATAATGCATGTTATATTGATGATAATAAAAGTAATACGTATATTTGTTATAGTTCTAGCGCTTATAACTGCATAATATGGGTAGTAATGCATGTGATATTGATGATAATGAAAGTAGTAAGTATATTTATTACAGTTCTGGCGATAATAACTGCATTATATGGGTAATAATGCATGTTATATAGATAATATTGGGAGTAATAAGTATAATTATTATAGTTCTAGCGATAATAACTGCATAATATGGGTAATAATACATGTTACATTGATGATAATAAAAGTAATGCGTATATTTATTATAGTTCTAGCGATAATAACTGCATAATATGGGTAATAATGCACGTTATATTGCTAACAATATAAGTAATAAGTATAATTATTACAGTTCTAGCCATAATAACTGCATTATATGGGTAATAATGCATGTTATATTGATAATATTGGGAGTAATAAGTATAATTATTATAGTTCCAGCGATAAGAACTGCATAATATAGGTAATAATGCATGTTATATAGATAATATTGGGAGTAATAAGTATAATTATTATAGTTCTAGCGATAATAATAGTAAAATATGGCAAATAGTGCATGTTATATTGATAATAATAAAAGTAATAAGTATATTTATTATAGTTCTATCGATAATAACTGCATAATATGGGTAGTAATGCATGTTATATTGATGATAATGACAGTCGTAAGTATATTTATTACAGTTCTAGCGATAATAACTGCATTATATGGGTAATAATGCATGTTATATAGATAATATTTCGAGTAATAAGTATAATTATTATAGTTCTAGCGATAATAATAGTAAAATATGGCTAATAGTGCATGTTATAGTGATAATAATAAAAGTAATAAGTATATTTATTACAGTTCTATTGATAATAACTGCATAATATGGGTAATAATACATGTTACATTGATGATAATAAAAGTAATGCGTATATTTATTATAGTTCTAGCGATAATAACTGCATAATATGGGTAATAATGCATGTTATATTGACAATAACATAAGTAATAAGTATAATTATTACAGTTCTAGCGATAATAACTGCATTATATGGGTAATAATGCATGTTATATAGATAATATTGGGAGTAATAAGTATAATTATTATAGTTCTAGCGATAATAATAGTAAAATATGGCAAATAGTGCATGTTATATTGATAATAATAAAAGTAATAAGTATATTTATTATAGTTCTATCGATAATAACTGCATAATATGGGTAGTAATGCATGTTATATTGATGATAATGACAGTCGTAAGTATATTTATTACAGTTCTAGCGATAATAACTGCATTATATGGGTAATAATGCATGTTATATAGATAATATTTCGAGTAATAAGTATAATTATTATAGTTCTAGCGATAATAATAGTAAAATATGGCTAATAGTGCATGTTATAGTGATAATAATAAAAGTAATAAGTATATTTATTACAGTTCTATTGATAATAACTGCATAATATGGGTAATAATGCATGTTACATTGATGATAATAAAAGTAATACGTATATTTATTATAGTTGTAGCGATAATAACTGCATAATATGGGTAATAATGCATGTTATATTGATAATAATATAAGTAATATGTATAATTATAACAGTTCTAGCGATAATAACTGCATGATATGGGTAATAATGGATGTTATATTGATAATATCGGGAGTAATAAGTATATTTATTATAGTTCTAGCGATAATAACTGCATAATATAGGTAATGATGCATGTTATATTGATAATAATAAAAGTAATAAGTATATTTATTATAGTTCTATCAATAAGAACTGCATAATATGGGTAATAATGCACGTTATATTGCTAACAATATAAGTAATACGTATAATTATTACAGTTCTAGCGATAATAATTGCACTATATGGGTAATAATGCAGGTTATATTGATAATATCGGGAGTAATAAGTATATTTATTACAGTTCTATCGATAATAACTGCATAATATGGGTAACAATGCATGTTATATTGATAATAATATAAGTAATAAGTATATTTATTATAGTTCTATCGATAATAACTGCATAATATGGGTAATAATGCATGTTGTATTGATGATAATAAAAGTACAAAGTATATTTATTATAGTTCTAGCGATTATAACTGCATAATATGGGTAGTAATGCATGTTATATTGATGATAATGAAAGTGGTAAGTATATTTATTACAGTTCTAGCGATAATAACTGCATTATATGGGTAATAATGCATGTTATATTGATAATATTGGGAGTAATAAGTATAATTATTATAGTTCCAGCGATAATAATAGTAAAACATGGCTAATAGTGCATGTTATATTGATAATAATGAAAGTAATAAGTATATTTATTACAGTTCTATCGATAATAACTGCATAATATGGGTAATAATGCATGTTATATTGATGATAATAAAAGTAATACGTATATTTATTATAGTTCTAGCGATAATAACTGCATAATATGGGTAATAATGCATGTTATATTGATAATAATATAAGTAATAAGTATAATTATTACAGTTCTAGCGATAATAATTGCACTATATGGGTAATAATGCATGTTATATTGATGACATCGGGAGTAATAAGTATATTTATTACAGTTCTATCGATAATAACTGCATAATATGGGTAATATTGCATGTTATATTGATGATAATAAATGTAATAAGTATATCTATTATAGCTCTAGCGATAATAACTGCATAATATGGGTAATAATGCATGTTATATTGATGATAATAAAAGTAATACGTATATTTATTATAGTTCTAGCGATAATAACTGCATAATATGAGTAATAATGCATGTTATATTGATAATATCGGGCGTAATAAGTATATTTATTACAGTTCTATCGATAATAACTGCATAATATGGGCAGTAATGCATGTTATATTGATGATAATAAAAGTAATACGTATATTTATTATAGTTCTAGCGATAATAACTGCATAATATGGGTAATAATGCATGTTATATTGATAATAATATAAGTAATAAGTATAATTATTACAGTTCTAGCGATAATAATTGCACTATATGGGTAATAATGCATGTTATATTGATAACATCGGGAGTAATAAGTATATTTATTACAGTTCTATCAATAATAACTGCATAATATGGGTAATAATGCATGTTATATTGATGATAATAAAAGTAATACGTATATTTATTATAGTTCTAGCGATAATAACTGCATAATATGGGTAATAATGCATGTTATATTGATGATAATAAAAGTAATACGTATATTTATTATAGTTCTCGCGATAATAACTGCATAATATGGGTAGTAATGCATGTTATATTGATGATAATGAAAGTAGTAAGTATATTTATTACAGTTCTAGCGATAATAACTGCATTATATGGGTAATAATGCATGTTATATAGATAATATTGGGAGTAATAAGTATTATTATTATAGTTCTAGCGATAACAATAGTAAAATATGGCTAATAGTGCATGTTATATTGATTATAATAAAAGTAATACGTATAATTATTACAGTTCTATCGATAATAACTGCATAATATGGGCAATAATACATGTTACATTGATGATAATACAAGTAATACGTATATTTATTATAGTTCTAGCGATAATAACTGCATAATATGGGTAATAATGCATGTTATATTGACAATAATATAAGTAATAAGTATAATTATTACAGTTCTAGCGATAATAACTGCATTATATGGGTAATAATGCATGTTATATAGATAATATTGGGAGTAAAAAGTATAATTATTATAGTTCTAGCGATAATAATAGTAAAATATGGCAAATAGTGCATGTTATATTGATAATAATAAAAGTAATAAGTATATTTATTATAGTTCTATCGATAATAACTGCATTATATGGGTAATAATGCATGTTATATAGATAGTATTGGGAGTAATAAGTATAATTATTATAGTTCTAGCGATAATGATAGTAAAATATGGCTAATAGTGCATGTTATAGTGATAATAATAAAAGTAATAAGTATATTTATTACAGTTCTATTGATAATAACTGCATAATATGGGTAATAATGCATGTTACATTGATGATAATAAAAGTAATACGTATATTTATTATAGTTGTAGCGATAATAACTGCATAATATGGGTAATAATGCATGTTATATTGATAATAATATAAGTAATAAGTATAATTATTACAGTTCTAGCGATAATAACTGCATTATATGGGTAATAATGGATGTTAGATTGATAATATCGGGAGTAATAAGTATATTTATTATAGTTCTAGCGATAATAACTGCATAATATAGGTAATGATGCATGTTATATTGATAATAATAAAAGTAATAAGTATATTTATTAGAGTTCTATCAATAATAACTGCATAATATGGGTAATAATGCACGTTATATTGATGATAATAAAAGTAATACGTATATTTATTATAGTCCTAGCGATAATAACTGCATAATATGGGTAATAATGCATGTTATATTGCTAACAATATAAGTAATAAGTATAATTATTACAGTTCTAGCGATAATAACTGCATAATATGGGTAATAATGCATGTTATATTGATGATAATAAAAGTAGTACGTATATTTATTATAGTTCTAGCGATTATAACTGCATAATATGGGTAATAATGCATGTTATATTGATAATATTGGGAGTAATAAGTGTAATTATTATAGTTCTAGCGATAATAATAGTTAGCTATGGCTAATAGTGCATGTTATATTGATAATAATAAAAGTAATAAGTATATTTATTACAGTTCTATCGATAATAACTGCATAATATGGGTAATAATGCATGTTATATTGATGATAATAAAAGTAATACTTATGTTTATTATAGTTCTAGCGATAATAACTACATAATATGGGTAATAATGCATGTTATATTGATAATAATACAAGTAATAAGTATAATTATTACAGTTCTAGCGATAATAACTGCATTATATGGGTAATAATGGATGTTATATTGATAACATCGGGAGTAATAAGTATATTTATTACAGTTCTATCAATAATAACTGCATAATATGGGTAATAATGCATGTTATATTGATGATAATAAAAGTAATACGTATATTTGTTATAGTTCTAGCGCTTATAACTGCATAATATGGGTAGTAATGCATGTGATATTGATGATAATGAAAGTAGTAAGTATATTTATTACAGTTCTGGCGATAATAACTGCATTATATGGGTAATAATGCATGTTATATAGATAATATTGGGAGTAATAAGTATAATTATTATAGTTCTAGCGATAATAACTGCATAATATGGGTAATAATACATGTTACATTGATGATAATAAAAGTAATGCGTATATTTATTATAGTTCTAGCGATAATAACTGCATAATATGGGTAATAATGCACGTTATATTGCTAACAATATAAGTAATAAGTATAATTATTACAGTTCTAGCCATAATAACTGCATTATATGGGTAATAATGCATGTTATATTGATAATATTGGGAGTAATAAGTATAATTATTATAGTTCCAGCGATAAGAACTGCATAATATAGGTAATAATGCATGTTATATAGATAATATTGGGAGTAATAAGTATAATTATTATAGTTCTAGCGATAATAATAGTAAAATATGGCAAATAGTGCATGTTATATTGATAATAATAAAAGTAATAAGTATATTTATTATAGTTCTATCGATAATAACTGCATAATATGGGTAGTAATGCATGTTATATTGATGATAATGACAGTCGTAAGTATATTTATTACAGTTCTAGCGATAATAACTGCATTATATGGGTAATAATGCATGTTATATAGATAATATTTCGAGTAATAAGTATAATTATTATAGTTCTAGCGATAATAATAGTAAAATATGGCTAATAGTGCATGTTATAGTGATAATAATAAAAGTAATAAGTATATTTATTACAGTTCTATTGATAATAACTGCATAATATGGGTAATAATACATGTTACATTGATGATAATAAAAGTAATGCGTATATTTATTATAGTTCTAGCGATAATAACTGCATAATATGGGTAATAATGCATGTTATATTGACAATAACATAAGTAATAAGTATAATTATTACAGTTCTAGCGATAATAACTGCATTATATGGGTAATAATGCATGTTATATAGATAATATTGGGAGTAATAAGTATAATTATTATAGTTCTAGCGATAATAATAGTAAAATATGGCAAATAGTGCATGTTATATTGATAATAATAAAAGTAATAAGTATATTTATTATAGTTCTATCGATAATAACTGCATAATATGGGTAGTAATGCATGTTATATTGATGATAATGACAGTCGTAAGTATATTTATTACAGTTCTAGCGATAATAACTGCATTATATGGGTAATAATGCATGTTATATAGATAATATTTCGAGTAATAAGTATAATTATTATAGTTCTAGCGATAATAATAGTAAAATATGGCTAATAGTGCATGTTATAGTGATAATAATAAAAGTAATAAGTATATTTATTACAGTTCTATTGATAATAACTGCATAATATGGGTAATAATGCATGTTACATTGATGATAATAAAAGTAATACGTATATTTATTATAGTTGTAGCGATAATAACTGCATAATATGGGTAATAATGCATGTTATATTGATAATAATATAAGTAATATGTATAATTATTACAGTTCTAGCGATAATAACTGCATGATATGGGTAATAATGGATGTTATATTGATAATATCGGGAGTAATAAGTATATTTATTATAGTTCTAGCGATAATAACTGCATAATATAGGTAATGATGCATGTTATATTGATAATAATAAAAGTAATAAGTATATTTATTATAGTTCTATCAATAAGAACTGCATAATATGGGTAATAATGCACGTTATATTGCTAACAATATAAGTAATACGTATAATTATTACAGTTCTAGCGATAATAATTGCACTATATGGGTAATAATGCAGGTTATATTGATAATATCGGGAGTAATAAGTATATTTATTACAGTTCTATCGATAATAACTGCATAATATGGGTAATAATGCATGTTATATTGATAATAATATAAGTAATAAGTATAATTATTACAGTTCTAGCGATAATAATTGCATTATATGGGTAATAATGCATGTTATATTGATAACATCGGGAGTAATAAGTATATCTATTACAGTTCTATCAATAATAACTGCATAATATGGGTAATAATGCATGTTATATTGATGATAATAAAAGTAATACGTATATTTGTTATAGTTCTAGCGATTATAACTGCATAATATGGGTAGTAATGCATGTTATATTGATGATAATGAAAGTAGTAAGTATATTTATTACAGTTCTAGCGATAATAACTGCATTATATGGGTAATAATGCATGTTATATAGATAATATTGGGAGTAATAAGTATAATTATTATAGTTCTAGCGATAATAATAGTAAAATATGGCTAATAGTGCATGTTATATTGATAATAATAAAAGTAATACGTATAATTATTACAGTTCTATCGATAATAACTGCATAATATGGGTAATAATACATGTTACATTGATGATAATAAAAGTAATACGTATATTTATTATAGTTCTAGCGATAATAACTGCATAATATGGGTAATAATGCATGTTATATTGACAATAATATAAGTAATAAGTATAATTATACAGTTCTAGCGATAATAACTGCACTATATGGGTAATAATGCATGTTATATTGATAATATCGGGAGTAATAAGTATATTTATTACAGTTCTATCGATAATAACTGCATAATATGGGTAATAATGCATGTTATATTGATGATAATAAAAGTAATACGTATATTTATTATAGTTCTAGCGATAATAACTGCATAATATGGGTAATAATGCATGTTATATTGACAATAACATAAGTAATAAGTATAATTATTACAGTTCTAGCGATAATAACTGCATTATATGGGTAATAATGCATGTTATATAGATAATATTGGGAGTAATAAGTATAATTATTATAGTTCTAGCGATAATAATAGTAAAATATGGCAAATAGTGCATGTTATATTGATAATAATAAAAGTAATAAGTATATTTATTATAGTTCTATCGATAATAACGGCATAATATGGGTAGTAATGTATGTTATATTGATGATAATGACAGTCGTAAGTATATTTATTACAGTTCTAGCGATAATAACTGCATTATATGGGTAATAATGCATGTTATATAGATAATATTTCGAGTAATAAGTATAATTATTATAGTTCTAGCGATAATAATAGTAAAATATGGCTAATAGTGCATGTTATAGTGATAATAATAAAAGTAATAAGTATATTTATTACAGTTCTATTGATAATAACTGCATAATATGGGTAATAATACATGTTACATTGATGATAATAAAAGTAATGCGTATATTTATTATAGTTCTAGCGATAATAACTGCATAATATGGGTAATAATGCATGTTATATTGACAATAACATAAGTAATAAGTATAATTATTACAGTTCTAGCGATAATAACTGCATTATATGGGTAATAATGCATGTTATATAGATAATATTGGGAGTAATAAGTATAATTATTATAGTTCTAGCGATAATAATAGTAAAATATGGCAAATAGTGCATGTTATATTGATAATAATAAAAGTAATATGTATATTTATTACAGTTCTATTGATAATAACTGCATAATATGGGTAATAATGCATGTTACATTGATGATAATAAAAGTAATACGTATATTTATTATAGTTGTAGCGATAATAACTGCATAATATGGGTAATAATGCATGTTATATTGATAATAATATAAGTAATATGTATAATTATTACAGTTCTAGCGATAATAACTGCATGATATGGGTAATAATGGATGTTATATTGATAATATCGGGAGTAATAAGTATATTTATTATAGTTCTAGCGATAATAACTGCATAATATAGGTAATGATGCATGTTATATTGATAATAATAAAAGTAATAAGTATATTTATTATAGTTCTATCAATAATAACTGCATAATATGGGTAATAATGCACGTTATATTGCTAACAATATAAGTAATAAGTATAATTATTACTGTTCCAGCGATAATAATTGCACTATATGGGTAATAATGCATGTTATATTGATAATATCGGGCGTAATAAGTATATTTATTACAGTTCTATCGATAATAACTGCATAATATGGGCAATAATGCAGGTTATATTGATAATAATAAAAGTAATACGTATATTTATTATAGTTCTAGCGATAATAACTGCATAATATGGGTAATAATGCATGTTATATTACTAACAATATAAGTAATAAGTATAATTATTACAGTTCTAGCGATAATAACTGCATGATATGGGTAATAATGCATGTTATATTGATGATAATAAAAGTAGTACGTATATTTATTATAGTTCTAGCGATTATAACTGCATAATATGGGTAATAATGCATGTTATATTGATAATATTGGGAGTAATAAGTGTAATTATTATAGTTCTAGCGATAATAATAGTTAAATATGGCTAATAGTGCATGTTATATTGATAATAATAAAAGTAATAAGTATATTTATTACAGTTCTATCGATAATAACTGCATAATATGGGTAATAATGCATGTTATATTGATGATAATAAAAGTAATACTTACGTTTATTATAGTTCTAGCGATAATAACTACATAATATGGGTAATAATGCATGTTATATTGATAATAATACAAGTAATAAGTATAATTATTACAGTTCTAGCGATAATAACTGCATTATATGGGTAATAATGGATGTTATATTGATAATATCGGGAGTAATAAGTATATTCATTATAGTTCTAGCGATAATAACTGCATAATATAGGTAATGATGCATGTTATATTGATAATAATAAAAGTAATAAGTATATTTATTACAGTTCTATCGATAATAACTGCATAATATGGGTAATAATGCATGTTATATTGATGATAATAAAAGTAATACTTACGTTTATTATAGTTCTAGCGATAATAACTACATAATATGGGTAATAATGCATGTTATATTGATAATAATACAAGTAATAAGTATATTTATTACAGTTCTAGCGATAATAACTGCATTATATGGGTAATAATGCATGTTATATAGATAATATTTCGAGTAATAAGTATAATTATTATAGTTCTAGCGATAATAATAGTAAAATATGGCTAATAGTGCATGTTATAGTGATAATAATAAAAGTAATAAGTATATTTATTACAGTTCTATTGATAATAACTGCATAATATGGGTAATAATACATGTTACATTGATGATAATAAAAGTAATGCGTATATTTATTATAGTTCTAGCGATAATAACTGCATAATATGGGTAATAATGCATGTTATATTGACAATAACATAAGTAATAAGTATAATTATTACAGTTCTAGCGATAATAACTGCATTATATGGGTAATAATGCATGTTATATAGATAATATTGGGAGTAATAAGTATAATTATTATAGTTCTAGCGATAATAATAGTAAAATATGGCAAATAGTGCATGTTATATTGATAATAATAAAAGTAATAAGTATATTTATTATAGTTCTATCGATAATAACTGCATAATATGGGTAGTAATGCATGTTATATTGATGATAATGACAGTCGTAAGTATATTTATTACAGTTCTAGCGATAATAACTGCATTATATGGGTAATAATGCATGTTATATAGATAATATTTCGAGTAATAAGTATAATTATTATAGTTCTAGCGATAATAATAGTAAAATATGGCTAATAGTGCATGTTATAGTGATAATAATAAAAGTAATAAGTATATTTATTACAGTTCTATTGATAATAACTGCATAATATGGGTAATAATGCATGTTACATTGATGATAATAAAAGTAATACGTATATTTATTATAGTTGTAGCGATAATAACTGCATAATATGGGTAATAATGCATGTTATATTGATAATAATATAAGTAATATGTATAATTATTACAGTTCTAGCGATAATAACTGCATGATATGGGTAATAATGGATGTTATATTGATAATATCGGGAGTAATAAGTATATTTATTATAGTTCTAGCGATAATAACTGCATAATATAGGTAATGATGCATGTTATATTGATAATAATAAAAGTAATAAGTATATTTATTATAGTTCTATCAATAAGAACTGCATAATATGGGTAATAATGCACGTTATATTGCTAACAATATAAGTAATACGTATAATTATTACAGTTCTAGCGATAATAATTGCACTATATGGGTAATAATGCAGGTTATATTGATAATATCGGGAGTAATAAGTATATTTATTACAGTTCTATCGATAATAACTGCATAATATGGGTAATAATGCATGTTATATTGATAATAATATAAGTAATAAGTATAATTATTACAGTTCTAGCGATAATAATTGCATTATATGGGTAATAATGCATGTTATATTGATAACATCGGGAGTAATAAGTATATCTATTACAGTTCTATCAATAATAACTGCATAATATGGGTAATAATGCATGTTATATTGATGATAATAAAAGTAATACGTATATTTGTTATAGTTCTAGCGATTATAACTGCATAATATGGGTAGTAATGCATGTTATATTGATGATAATGAAAGTAGTAAGTATATTTATTACAGTTCTAGCGATAATAACTGCATTATATGGGTAATAATGCATGTTATATAGATAATATTGGGAGTAATAAGTATAATTATTATAGTTCTAGCGATAATAATAGTAAAATATGGCTAATAGTGCATGTTATATTGATAATAATAAAAGTAATACGTATAATTATTACAGTTCTATCGATAATAACTGCATAATATGGGTAATAATACATGTTACATTGATGATAATAAAAGTAATACGTATATTTATTATAGTTCTAGCGATAATAACTGCATAATATGGGTAATAATGCATGTTATATTGACAATAATATAAGTAATAGGTATAATTATACAGTTCTAGCGATAATAACTGCACTATATGGGTAATAATGCATGTTATATTGATAATATCGGGAGTAATAAGTATATTTATTACAGTTCTATCGATAATAACTGCATAATATGGGTAATAATGCATGTTATATTGATGATAATAAAAGTAATACGTATATTTATTATAGTTCTAGCGATAATAACTGCATAATATGGGTAATAATGCATGTTATATTGCTAACAATATAAGTAATAAGTATAATTATTACAGTTCTAGCGATAATAGCTGCATAATATGGGTAATAATGCATGTTATATTGATGATAATAAAAGTAATACGTATATTTATTATAGTTCTAGCGATTATAACTGCATAATATGGGTAATAATGCATGTTATATTGATAATATTGGGAGTAATAAGTGTAATTATTATAGTTCTAGCGATAATAATAGTAAAATATGGCTAATAGTGCATGTTATATCGATAATAATAAAAGTAATAAGTATATTTATTACAGTTCTATCGATAATAACTGCATAATATGGGTAATAATGCATGTTATATTGATGATAATACAAGTAATAAGTATAATTATTACATTTCTAGCGATAATAACTGCATTATATGGGTAATAATGGATGTTATATTGATAATATCGGGAGTAATAAGTATATTTATTATAGTTCTAGCGATAATAACTGCATAATATAGGTAATGATGCATGTTATATTGATAATAATAAAAGTAATAAGTACATTTTATAGTTCTATCAATAATAACTGCATAATATGGGTAATAATGCACGTTATATTGCTAACAATATAAGTAATAAGTATAATTATTACAGTTCCAGCGATAATAATTGCACTATATGGGTAATATTGCATGTTATATTGATAATATCGGGCGTAATAAGTATATTTATTACAGTTCCATCGATAATAACTGCATAATATGGGCAATAATGCATGTTATATTGATGATAATAAAAGTAATACGTATATTTATTACAGTTCTATCGATAATAACTGCATAATATGGGTAATAATGCATGTTATATTGATGATAATAAAAGTAATACGTATATTTATTATAGTTCTAGCGATAATAACTGCATAATATGGGTAATAATGCATGTTATATTGATAATAATATAAGTAATACGTATATTTATTATAGTTCTAGCGATAATAACTGCATAATATGGGTAATAATGCATGTTATATTGACAATAATATAAGTAATAAGTATAATTATACAGTTCTAGCGATAATAACTGCACTATATGGGTAATAATGCATGTTATATTCATAATATCGGGAGTAATAAGTATATTTATTACAGTTCTATCGATAATAACTGCATAATATGGGTAATAATGCATGTTATATTGATGATAATAAAAGTAATACGTATATTTATTATAGTTCTAGCGATAATAACTGCATAATATGGGTAATAATGCATGTTATATTGCTAACAATATAAGTAATAAGTATAATTATTACAGTTCTAGCGATAATAGCTGCATTATATGGGTAATAATGGATGTTATATTGATAATATCGGGAGTAATAAGTATATTTATTATAGTTCTAGCGATAATAACTGCATAATATAGGTAATGATGCATGTTATATTGATAATAATAAAAGTAATAAGTATATTTATTATAGTTCTATCAATAATAACTGCATAATATGGGTAATAATGCACGTTATATTGCTAACAATATAAGTAATAAGTATAATTATTACAGTTCCAGCGATAATAATTGCACTATATGGGTAATAATGCATGTTATATTGATAATATCGGGCGTAATAAGTATATTTATTACAGTTCCATCGATAATAACTGCATAATATGGGCAATAATGCATGTTATATTGATGATAATAAAAGTAATACGTATATTTATTATAGTTCTAGCGATAATAACTGCATAATATGGGTAATAATGCATGTTATATTGCTAACAATATAAGTAATAAGTATAATTATTACAGTTCTAGCGATAATAACTGCATTATATGGGTAATAATGCATGTTATATAGATAATATTGGGAGTAATAAGTATAATTATTATAGTTCTAGCGATAATAATAGTAAAATATGGCAAATAGTGCATGTTATATTGATAATAATAAAAGTAATAAGTATATTTATTATAGTTCTATCGATAATAACTGCATAATATGGGTAGTAATGTATGTTATATTGATGATAATGACAGTCGTAAGTATATTTATTACAGTTCTAGCGATAATAACTGCATTATATGGGTAATAATGCATGTTATATAGATAATATTTCGAGTAATAAGTATAATTATTATAGTTCTAGCGATAATAATAGTAAAATATGGCTAATAGTGCATGTTATAGTGATAATAATAAAAGTAATAAGTATATTTATTACAGTTCTATTGATAATAACTGCATAATATGGGTAATAATACATGTTACATTGATGATAATAAAAGTAATGCGTATATTTATTATAGTTCTAGCGATAATAACTGCATAATATGGGTAATAATGCATGTTATATTGACAATAACATAAGTAATAAGTATAATTATTACAGTTCTAGCGATAATAACTGCATTATATGGGTAATAATGCATGTTATATAGATAATATTGGGAGTAATAAGTATAACTATTATAGTTCTAGCGATAATAATAGTAAAATATGGCAAATAGTGCATGTTATATTGATAATAATAAAAGTAATAAGTATATTTATTACAGTTCTATTGATAATAACTGCATAATATGGGTAATAATGCATGTTACATTGATGATAATAAAAGTAATACGTATATTTATTATAGTTGTAGCGATAATAACTGCATAATATGGGTAATAATGCATGTTATATTGATAATAATATAAGTAATATGTATAATTATTACAGTTCTAGCGATAATAACTGCATGATATGGGTAATAATGGATGTTATATTGATAATATCGGGCGTAATAAGTATATTTATTACAGTTCTATCGATAATAACTGCATAATATGGGCAATAATGCAGGTTATATTGATAATAATAAAAGTAATACGTATATTTATTATAGTTCTAGCGATAATAACTGCATAATATGGGTAATAATGCATGTTATATTACTAACAATATAAGTAATAAGTATAATTATTACAGTTCTAGCGATAATAACTGCATGATATGGGTAATAATGCATGTTATATTGATGATAATAAAAGTAGTACGTATATTTATTATAGTTCTAGCGATTATAACTGCATAATATGGGTAATAATGCATGTTATATTGATAATATTGGGAGTAATAAGTGTAATTATTATAGTTCTAGCGATAATAATAGTTAAATATGGCTAATAGTGCATGTTATATTGATAATAATAAAAGTAATAAGTATATTTATTACAGTTCTATCGATAATAACTGCATAATATGGGTAATAATGCATGTTATATTGATGATAATAAAAGTAATACTTACGTTTATTATAGTTCTAGCGATAATAACTACATAATATGGGCAATAATGCATGTTATATTGATGATAATAAAAGTAATACGTATATTTATTACAGTTCTATCGATAATAACTGCATAATATGGGTAATAATGCATGTTATATTGATGATAATAAAAGTAATACGTATATTTATTATAGTTCTAGCGATAATAACTGCATAATATGGGTAATAATGCATGTTATATTGATAATAATATAAGTAATACGTATATTTATTATAGTTCTAGCGATAATAACTGCATAATATGGGTAATAATGCATGTTATATTGACAATAATATAAGTAATAAGTATAATTATACAGTTCTAGCGATAATAACTGCACTATATGGGTAATAATGCATGTTATATTCATAATATCGGGAGTAATAAGTATATTTATTACAGTTCTATCGATAATAACTGCATAATATGGGTAATAATGCATGTTATATTGATGATAATAAAAGTAATACGTATATTTATTATAGTTCTAGCGATAATAACTGCATAATATGGGTAATAATGCATGTTATATTGCTAACAATATAAGTAATGAGTATAATTATTACAGTTCTAGCGATAATAGCTGCATTATATGGGTAATAATGGATGTTATATTGATAATATCGGGAGTAATAAGTATATTTATTATAGTTCTAGCGATAATAACTGCATAATATAGGTAATGATGCATGTTATATTGATAATAATAAAAGTAATAAGTATATTTATTATAGTTCTATCAATAATAACTGCATAATATGGGTAATAATGCACGTTATATTGCTAACAATATAAGTAATAAGTATAATTATTACAGTTCCAGCGATAATAATTGCACTATATGGGTAATAATGCATGTTATATTGATAATATCGGGCGTAATAAGTATATTTATTACAGTTCCATCGATAATAACTGCATAATATGGGCAATAATGCATGTTATATTGATGATAATAAAAGTAATACGTATATTTATTATAGTTCTAGCGATAATAACTGCATAATATGGGTAATAATGCATGTTATATTGCTAACAATTTAAGTAATAAGTATAATTATTACAGTTCTAGCGATAATAACTGCATTATATGGGTAATAATGCATGTTATATAGATAATATTGGGAGTAATAAGTATAATTATTATAGTTCTAGCGATAATAATAGTAAAATATGGCAAATAGTGCATGTTATATTGATAATAATAAAAGTAATAAGTATATTTATTATAGTTCTATCGATAATAACTGCATAATATGGGTAGTAATGTATGTTATATTGATGATAATGACAGTCGTAAGTATATTTATTACAGTTCTAGCGATAATAACTGCATTATATGGGTAATAATGCATGTTATATAGATAATATTTCGAGTAATAAGTATAATTATTATAGTTCTAGCGATAATAATAGTAAAATATGGCTAATAGTGCATGTTATAGTGATAATAATAAAAGTAATAAGTATATTTATTACAGTTCTATTGATAATAACTGCATAATATGGGTCATAATACATGTTACATTGATGATAATAAAAGTAATGCGTATATTTATTATAGTTCTAGCGATAATAACTGCATAATATGGGTAATAATGCATGTTATATTGACAATAACATAAGTAATAAGTATAATTATTACAGTTCTAGCGATAATAACTGCATTATATGGGTAATAATGCATGTTATATAGATAATATTGGGAGTAATAAGTATAATTATTATAGTTCTAGCGATAATAATAGTAAAATATGGCAAATAGTGCATGTTATATTGATAATAATAAAAGTAATAAGTATATTTATTACAGTTCTATTGATAATAACTGCATAATATGGGTAATAATGCATGTTACATTGATGATAATAAAAGTAATACGTATATTTATTATAGTTGTAGCGATAATAACTGCATAATATGGGTAATAATGCATGTTATATTGATAATAATATAAGTAATATGTATAATTATTACAGTTCTAGCGATAATAACTGCATGATATGGGTAATAATGGATGTTATATTGATAATATCGGGAGTAATAAGTATATTTATTATAGTTCTAGCGATAATAACTGCATAATATAGGTAATGATGCATGTTATATTGATAATAATAAAAGTAATAAGTATATTTATTATAGTTCTATCAATAATAACTGCATAATATGGGTAATAATGCACGTTATATTGCTAACAATATAAGTAATAAGTATAATTATTACTGTTCCAGCGATAATAATTGCACTATATGGGTAATAATGCATGTTATATTGATAATATCGGGCGTAATAAGTATATTTATTACAGTTCTATCGATAATAACTGCATAATATGGGCAATAATGCAGGTTATATTGATAATAATAAAAGTAATACGTATATTTATTATAGTTCTAGCGATAATAACTGCATAATATGGGTAATAATGCATGTTATATTACTAACAATATAAGTAATAAGTATAATTATTACAGTTCTAGCGATAATAACTGCATGATATGGGTAATAATGCATGTTATATTGATGATAATAAAAGTAGTACGTATATTTATTATAGTTCTAGCGATTATAACTGCATAATATGGGTAATAATGCATGTTATATTGATAATATTGGGAGTAATAAGTGTAATTATTATAGTTCTAGCGATAATAATAGTTAAATATGGCTAATAGTGCATGTTATATTGATAATAATAAAAGTAATAAGTATATTTATTACAGTTCTATCGATAATAACTGCATAATATGGGTAATAATGCATGTTATATTGATGATAATAAAAGTAATACTTACGTTTATTATAGTTCTAGCGATAATAACTACATAATATGGGTAATAATGCATGTTATATTGATAATAATACAAGTAATAAGTATAATTATTACAGTTCTAGCGATAATAACTGCATTATATGGGTAATAATGGATGTTATATTGATAATATCGGGAGTAATAAGTATATTCATTATAGTTCTAGCGATAATAACTGCATAATATAGGTAATGATGCATGTTATATTGATAATAATAAAAGTAATAAGTATATTTATTACAGTTCTATCGATAATAACTGCATAATATGGGTAATAATGCATGTTATATTGATGATAATAAAAGTAATACTTACGTTTATTATAGTTCTAGCGATAATAACTACATAATATGGGTAATAATGCATGTTATATTGATAATAATACAAGTAATAAGTATATTTATTACAGTTCTAGCGATAATAACTGCATTATATGGGTAATAATGCATGTTATATAGATAATATTTCGAGTAATAAGTATAATTATTATAGTTCTAGCGATAATAATAGTAAAATATGGCTAATAGTGCATGTTATAGTGATAATAATAAAAGTAATAAGTATATTTATTACAGTTCTATTGATAATAACTGCATAATATGGGTAATAATACATGTTACATTGATGATAATAAAAGTAATGCGTATATTTATTATAGTTCTAGCGATAATAACTGCATAATATGGGTAATAATGCATGTTATATTGACAATAACATAAGTAATAAGTATAATTATTACAGTTCTAGCGATAATAACTGCATTATATGGGTAATAATGCATGTTATATAGATAATATTGGGAGTAATAAGTATAATTATTATAGTTCTAGCGATAATAATAGTAAAATATGGCAAATAGTGCATGTTATATTGATAATAATAAAAGTAATAAGTATATTTATCATAGTTCTATCGATAATAACTGCATAATATGGGTAGTAATGCATGTTATATTGATGATAATGACAGTCGTAAGTATATTTATTACAGTTCTAGCGATAATAGCTGCATTATATGGGTAATAATGCATGTTATATAGATAATATTGGGAGTAATAAGTATAATTATTATAGTTCTAGCGATAATAATAGTAAAATATGGCTAATAGTGCATGTTATAGTGATAATAATAAAAGTAATAAGTATATTTATTACAGTTCTATTGATAATAACTGCATAATATGGGTAATAATGCATGTTACATTGATGATAATAAAAGTAATACGTATATTTATTATAGTTCTAGCGATAATAACTGCATAATATGGGTAATAATGCATGTTATATTGATAATAATATAAGTAATATGTATAATTATTACAGTTCTAGCGATAATAACTGCATGATATGGGTAATAATGGATGTTATATTGATAATATCGGGAGTAATAAGTATATTTATTATAGTTCTAGCGATAATAACTGCATAATATAGGTAATGATGCATGTTATATTGATAATAATAAAAGTAATAAGTATATTTATTATAGTTCTATCAATAATAACTGCATAATATGGGTAATAATGCACGTTATATTGCTAACAATATAAGTAATAAGTATAATTATTACTGTTCCAGCGATAATAATTGCACTATATGGGTAATAATGCATGTTATATTGATAATATCGGGCGTAATAAGTATATTTATTACAGTTCTATCGATAATAACTGCATAATATGGGCAATAATGCAGGTTATATTGATAATAATAAAAGTAATACGTATATTTATTATAGTTCTAGCGATAATAACTGCATAATATGGGTAATAATGCATGTTATATTACTAACAATATAAGTAATAAGTATAATTATTACAGTTCTCGCGATAATAACTGCATGATATGGGTAATAATGCATGTTATATTGATGATAATAAAAGTAGTACGTATATTTATTATAGTTCTAGCGATTATAACTGCATAATATGGGTAATAATGCATGTTATATTGATAATATTGGGAGTAATAAGTGTAATTATTATAGTTCTAGCGATAATAATAGTTAAATATGGCTAATAGTGCATGTTATATTGATAATAATAAAAGTAATAAGTATATTTATTACAGTTCTATCGATAATAACTGCATAATATGGGTAATAATGCATGTTATATTGATGATAATAAAAGTAATACTTACGTTTATTATAGTTCTAGCGATAATAACTACATAATATGGGTAATAATGCATGTTATATTGATAATAATACAAGTAATAAGTATAATTATTACAGTTCTAGCGATAATAACTGCATTATATGGGTAATAATGGATGTTATATTGATAATATCGGGAGTAATAAGTATATTCATTATAGTTCTAGCGATAATAACTGCATAATATAGGTAATGATGCATGTTATATTGATAATAATAAAAGTAATAGGTATATTTATTACTGTTCTATCGATAATAACTGCATAATATGGGTAATAATGCATGTTATATTGATAACATCGGGAGTAATAAGTATATTTATTACAGTTCTATCAATAATAACTGCATAATATGGGTAATAATGCATGTTATATTGATGATAATAAAAGTAATACGTATATTTGTTATAGTTCTAGCGATTATAACTGCATAATATGGGTAGTAATGCATGTTATATTGATGATAATGAAAGTAGTAAGTATATTTATTACAGTTCTAGCGATAATAACTGCATTATATGGGTAATAATGCATGTTATATAGGTAATATTGGGAGTAATAAGTATAATTATTATAGTTCTAGCAATAATAATAGTAAAATATGGCTAATAGTGCATGTTATATTGATAATAATAAAAGTAATACGTATAATTATTACAGTTCTATCGATAATAACTGCATAATATGGGTAATAATACATGTTACATTGATGATAATAAAAGTAATACGTATATTTATTATAGTTCTAGCGATAATAACTGCATAATATGGGTAATAATGCATGTTATATTGACAATAATATAAGTAATAAGTATAATTATACAGTTCTAGCGATAATAACTGCACTATATGGGTAATAATGCATGTTATATTGATAATATCGGGCGTAATAAGTATATTTATTACAGTTCCATCGATAATAACTGCATAATACGGGCAATAATGCATGTTATATTGATGATAATAAAAGTAATACGTATATTTATTATAGTTCTAGCGATAATAACTGCATAATATGGGTAATAATGCATGTTATATTGATAATAATATAAGTAATAAGTATAAGTATTACAGTTCTAGCGATAATAACTGCATTATATGGGTAATAATGGATGTTATATTGATAATATCGGGAGTAATAAGTATATTTATTATAGTTCTAGCGATAATAACTGCATAATATAGGTAATGATGCATGTGATATTGATAATAATAAAAGTAATAAGTATATTTATTATAGTTCTATCAATAATAACTGCATAATATGGGTAATAATGCACGTTATATTGCTAACAATATAAGTAATAAGTATAATTATTACAGTTCTAGCGATAATAATTGCACTATATGGGTAATAATGCATGTTATATTGATAATATCGGGAGTAATAAGTATATTTATTACAGTTCTATCGATAATAACTGCATGATATGGGTAATAATGCATGTTATATTGATGATAATAAAAGTAATACGTATATTTATTGTAGTTCTAGCGATAATAACTGCATAATATGGGTAATAATGCATGTTATATTGATAATAATATAAGTAACAAGTATAATTATTACAGTTCTAGCGATAATAACTGCATTATATTGGTAATAATGCACGTTGTATTGCTAATAATATAAGTAATAAGTATAATTATTACAGTTCTAGCGATAATAACTGCATTATATGGGTAATAACGCATGTTATATTGATAATATCGGGCGTAATAAGTATATTTATTACAGTTCTATCGATAATAACTGCATAATATAGGTAATGATGCATGTTATATTGATAATAATAAAAGTAATAAGTATATTTATTATAGTTCTATCAATAATAACTGCATAATATGGGTAATAATGCACGTTATATTGCTAACAATATAAGTAATAAGTATAATTATTACAGTTCCAGCGATAATAATTGCACTATATGGGTAATAATGCATGTTATATTGATAATATCGGGCGTAATAAGTATATTTATTACAGTTCTATCGATAATAACTGCATAATATGGGTAATAATGCATGTTATATTGATGATAGTAAAAGTAATACGTATATTTATTATAGTTCTAGCGATAATAACTGCATAATATGGGTAATAATGCATGTTATATTGATAATAATATAAGTAATAAGTATAATTATTACAGTTCTATCGATAATAACTGCATAATATGGGTAATAATGCTTGTTATATTGATGATAATAAAAGTAATACGTATATTTATTATAGTTCTAGCGATAATAACTGCATAATATGGGTAACAATGCATGTTATATTGATAATAATATAAGTAATAAGTATAATTATTACAGTTCTAGCGATAATAACCGCATTATATGGGTAATAATGGATGTTATATTGATAATATCGGGAGTTATAGGTATATTTATTATAGTTCTAGCGATAATAACTGCATAATATAGGTAATGATGCATGTTATATTGATAATAATAAAAGTAATAAGTATATTTATTATAGTTCTATCAATAATAACTGCATAATATGGGTAATAATGCACGTTATATTGCTAACAATATAAGTAATAAGTATAATTATTACAGTTCTAGCCATAATAACTGCATTATATGGGTAATAATGCATGTTATATTGATAATATTGGGAGTAATAAGTATAATTATTATAGTTCCAGCGATAATAACTGCATAATATAGGTAATGATGCATGTTATATTGATAATAATAAAAGTAATAAGTATATTTATTATAGTTCTATCAATAAGAACTGCATAATGTGGGTAATAATGCACGTTATATTGCTAACAATATAAGTAATACGTATAATTATTACAGTTCTAGCGATAATAATTGCACTATATGGGTAATAATGCAGGTTATATTGATAATATCGGGAGTAATAAGTATATTTATTACAGTTCTATCGATAATAACTGCATAATATGGGTAATAATGCATGTTATATTGATAATAATATAAGGAATAAGTATAATTATTACAGTTCTAGCGATAATAATTGCATTATATGGGTAATAATGCATGTTATATTGATAACATCGGGAGTAATAAGTATATCTATTACAGTTCTATCAATAATAACTGCATAATATGGGTAATAATGCATGTTATATTGATGATAATAAAAGTAATACGTATATTTGTTATAGTTCTAGCGATTATAACTGCATAATATGGGTAGTAATGCATGTTATATTGATGATAATGAAAGTAGTAAGTATATTTATTACAGTTCTAGCGATAATAACTGCATTATATGGGTAATAATGCATGTTATATAGATAATATTGGGAGTAATAAGTATAATTATTATAGTTCTAGCGATAATAATAGTAAAATATGGCTAATAGTGCATGTTATATTGATAATAATAAAAGTAATACGTATAATTATTACAGTTCTATCGATAATAACTGCATAATATGGGTAATAATACATGTTACATTGATGATAATAAAAGTAATACGTATATTTATTATAGTTCTAGCGATAATAACTGCATAATATGGGTAATAATGCATGTTATATTGACAATAATATAAGTAATAAGTATAATTATACAGTTCTAGCGATAATAACTGCACTATATGGGTAATAATGCATGTTATATTGATAATATCGGGAGTAATAAGTATATTTATTACAGTTCTATCGATAATAACTGCATAATATGGGTAATAATGCATGTTATATTGATGATAATAAAAGTAATACGTATATTTATTATAGTTCTAGCGATAATAACTGCATAATATGGGTAATAATGCATGTTATATTGCTAACAATATAAGTAATAAGTATAATTATTACAGTTCTAGCGATAATAGCTGCATAATATGGGTAATAATGCATGTTATATTGATGATAATAAAAGTAATACGTATATTTATTATAGTTCTAGCGATTATAACTGCATAATATGGGTAATAATGCATGTTATATTGCTAACAATATAAGTAATAAGTATAATTATTACATTTCTAGCGATAATAACTGCATTATATGGGTAATAATGGATGTTATATTGATAATATCGGGAGTAATAAGTATATTTATTATAGTTCTAGCGATAATAACTGCATAATATAGGTAATGATGCATGTTATATTGATAATAATAAAAGTAATAAGTATATTTATTATAGTTCTATCAATAATAACTGCATAATATGGGTAATAATGCACGTTATATTGCAAACAATATAAGTAATAAGTATAATTATTACAGTTCTAGCCATAATAACTGCATTATATGGGTAATAATGCATGTTATATTGATAATATTGGGAGTAATAAGTATAATTATTATAGTTCCAGCGATAATAATAGTAAAACATGGCTAATAGTGCATGTTGTATTGATAATAATGAAAGTAATAAGTATATTTATTACAGTTCTATTGATAATAACTGCATAATATGGGTAATAATGCATGTTATATTGATGATAATAAAAGTAATACGTATATTTATTATAGTTCTAGCGATAATAACTGCATAATATGGGTAATAATGCATGTTATATTGATAATAATATAAGTAATAAGTATATTTATTATAGTTCTATCGATAATAACTGCATAATATGGGTAATAATGCATGTTATATTGATGATAATAAAAGTACTAAGTATATTTATTATAGTTCTAGCGATTATAACTGCATAATATGGGTAATAACGCATGTTATATTGATAATATCGGGCGTAATAAGTATATTTATTACAGTTCTATCGATAATAACTGCATAATATAGGTAATGATGCATGTTATATTGATAATAATAAAAGTAATAAGTATATTTATTATAGTTCTATCAATAATAACTGCATAATATGGGTAATAATGCACGTTATATTGCTAACAATATAAGTAATAAGTATAATTATTATTGTTCTATCGATAATAACTGCATAATATGGGCAATAATGCATGTTATATTGATGATAATAAAAGTAATACGTATATTTATTATAGTTCTAGCGATAATAACTGCATAATATGGGTAACAATGCATGTTATATTGATTATAATATAAGTAATAAGTATATGTATTATTGTTCTATCGATAATAACTGCATAATATGGGTAATAATGCATGTTATATTGATGACAATAAAAGTACTAAGTATATTTAGTATAGTTCTAGCGATTATAACTGCATAATATGGGTAGTAATGCATGTTATATTGATGATAATGAAAGTAGTAAGTATATTTATTACAGTTCTAGCGATAATAACTGCATTATATGGGTAATAATGCATGTTATATAGATAATATTGGGAGTAATAAGTATAATTATTATAGTTCTAGCGATAATAATAGTAAAATATGGCTAATAGTGCATGTTATATTGATAATAATAAAAGTAGTACGTATATTAATTATAGTTCTAGCGATTATAACTGCATAATATGGGTAATAATGCATGTTATATTGATAATATTGGGAGTAATAAGTGTAATTATTATAGTTCTAGCGATAATAATAGTTAAATATGGCTAATAGTGCATGTGATATTGATAATAATAAAAGTAATAAGTATATTTATTACAGTTCTATCGATAATAACTGCATTATATGGGTAATAATGGATGTTATATTGATAATATCGGGAGTAATTAGTATATTTATTATAGTTCTAGCGATAATAACTGCATAATATGGGTAACAATGCATGTTATATTGATAATAATATAAGTAATAAGTATAATTATTACAGTTCTAGCGATAATAACCGCATTATATGGGTAATAATGGATGTTATATTGATAATATCGGGAGTTATAGGTATATTTATTATAGTTCTAGCGATAATAACTGCATAATATAGGTAATGATGCATGTTATATTGATAATAATAAAAGTAATAAGTATATTTATTATAGTTCTATCAATAATAACTGCATAATATGGGTAATAATGCACGTTATATTGCTAACAATATAAGTAATAAGTATAATTATTACAGTTCTAGCCATAATAACTGCATTATATGGGTAATAATGCATGTTATATTGATAATATTGGGAGTAATAAGTATAATTATTATAGTTCCAGCGATAATAACTGCATAATATAGGTAATGATGCATGTTATATTGATAATAATAAAAGTAATAAGTATATTTATTATAGTTCTATCAATAAGAACTGCATAATGTGGGTAATAATGCACGTTATATTGCTAACAATATAAGTAATACGTATAATTATTACAGTTCTAGCGATAATAATTGCACTATATGGGTAATAATGCAGGTTATATTGATAATATCGGGAGTAATAAGTATATTTATTACAGTTCTATCGATAATAACTGCATAATATGGGTAATAATGCATGTTATATTGATAATAATATAAGTAATAAGTATAATTATTACAGTTCTAGCGATAATAATTGCATTATATGGGTAATAATGCATGTTATATTGATAACATCGGGAGTAATAAGTATATCTATTACAGTTCTATCAATAATAACTGCATAATATGGGTAATAATGCATGTTATATTGATGATAATAAAAGTAATACGTATATTTGTTATAGTTCTAGCGATTATAACTGCATAATATGGGTAGTAATGCATGTTATATTGATGATAATGAAAGTAGTAAGTATATTTATTACAGTTCTAGCGATAATAACTGCATTATATGGGTAATAATGCATGTTATATAGATAATATTGGGAGTAATAAGTATAATTATTATAGTTCTAGCGATAATAATAGTAAAATATGGCTAATAGTGCATGTTATATTGATAATAATAAAAGTAATACGTATAATTATTACAGTTCTATCGATAATAACTGCATAATATGGGTAATAATACATGTTACATTGATGATAATAAAAGTAATACGTATATTTATTATAGTTCTATCGATAATAACTGCATAATATGGGTAATAATGCATGTTATATTGACAATAATATAAGTAATAAGTATAATTATACAGTTCTATCGATAATAACTGCATAATATGGGTAATAATGCATGTTATATTGATGATAATAAAAGTAATACGTATGTTTATTATAGTTCTAGCGATAATAACTGCATAATATGGGTAATAATGCATGTTATATTGATAATAATACAAGTAATAAGTATAATTATTACATTTCTAGCGATAATAACTGCATTATATGGGTAATAATGGATGTTATATTGATAATATCGGGAGTAATAAGTATATTTATTATAGCTCTAGCGATAATAACTGCATACTATAGGTAATGATGCATGTTATATTGATAATAATAAAAGTAATAAGTACATTTATTATAGTTCTATCAATAATAACTGCATAATATGGGTAATAATGCACGTTATATTGCTAACAATATAAGTAATAAGTATAATTATTATAGTTCTAGCGATAATAATAGTAAAATATGGCTAATAGTGCATGTTATATTGATAATAATAAAAGTAATAAGTATATTTATTACAGTTCCATCGATAATAACTGCATAATATGGGTAATAATGCATGTTACATTGATGATAATAAAAGTAATACGTATATTTATTATAGTTCTAGCGATAATAACTGCATAATATGGGTAACAATGCATGTTATATTGATAATAATATAAGTAATAAGTATAATTATTACAGTTCTAGCGATAATAACCGCATTATATGGGTAATAATAGATGTTATATTGATAATATCGGGAGTTATAAGTATATTTATTATAGTTCTAGCGATAATAACTGCATAATATAGGTAATGATGCATGTTATATTGATAATAATAAAAGTAATAAGTATATTTATTATAGTTCTATCAATAATAACTGCATAATATGGGTAATAATGCACGTTATATTGCAAACAATATAAGTAATAAGTATAATTATTACAGTTCTAGCCATAATAACTGCATTATATGGGTAATAATGCATGTTATATTGATAATATTGGGAGTAATAAGTATAATTATTATAGTTCCAGCGATAATAATAGTAAAACATGGCTAATAGTGCATGTTATATTGATAATAATGAAAGTAATAAGTATATTTATTACAGTTCTATTGATAATAACTGCATAATATGGGTAATAATGCATGTTATATTGATGATAATAAAAGTAATACGTATATTTATTATAGTTCTAGCGATAATAACTGCATAATATGGGTAATAATGCATGTTATATTGATAATAATATAAGTAATAAGTATATTTATTATAGTTCTATCGATAATAACTGCATAATATGGGTAATAATGCATGTTATATTGATGATAATAAAAGTACTAAGTATATTTATTATAGTTCTAGCGATTATAACTGCATAATATGGGTAATAACGCATGTTATATTGATAATATCGGGCGTAATAAGTATATTTATTACAGTTCTATCGATAATAACTGCATAATATAGGTAATGATGCATGTTATATTGATAATAATAAAAGTAATAAGTATATTTATTATAGTTCTATCAATAATAACTGCATAATATGGGTAATAATGCACGTTATATTGCTAACAATATAAGTAATAAGTATAATTATTATTGTTCTATCGATAATAACTGCATAATATGGGCAATAATGCATGTTATATTGATGATAATAAAAGTAATACGTATATTTATTATAGTTCTAGCGATAATAACTGCATAATATGGGTAACAATGCATGTTATATTGATTATAATATAAGTAATAAGTATATGTATTATTGTTCTATCGATAATAACTGCATAATATGGGTAATAATGCATGTTATATTGATGACAATAAAAGTACTAAGTATATTTATTATAGTTCTAGCGATTATAACTGCATAATATGGGTAGTAATGCATGTTATATTGATGATAATGAAAGTAGTAAGTATATTTATTACAGTTCTAGCGATAATAACTGCATTATATGGGTAATAATGCATGTTATATAGATAATATTGGGAGTAATAAGTATAATTATTATAGTTCTAGCGATAATAATAGTAAAATATGGCTAATAGTGCATGTTATATTGATAATAATAAAAGTAGTACGTATATTTATTATAGTTCTAGCGATTATAACTGCATAATATGGGTAATAATGCATGTTATATTGATAATATTGGGAGTAATAAGTGTAATTATTATAGTTCTAGCGATAATAATAGTTAAATATGGCTAATAGTGCATGTGATATTGATAATAATAAAAGTAATAAGTATATTTATTACAGTTCTATCGATAATAACTGCATTATATGGGTAATAATGGATGTTATATTGATAATATCGGGAGTAATTAGTATATTTATTATAGTTCTAGCGATAATAACTGCATAATATAGGTAATGATGCATGTTATATTGATAATAATAAAAGTAATAAGTATATTTATTATAGTTCTATCAATAATAACTGCATAATATGGGTAACAATGCATGTTATATTGATAATAATATAAGTAATAAGTATAATTATTACAGTTCTATCGATAATAACTGCATAATATGGGTAATAATGCATGTTATATTGATGATAATAAAAGTAATACGTATATTTATTATAGCTCTAGCGATAATAACTGCATAATATAGGTAATGATGCATGTTATATTGATAATAATAAAAGTAATAAGTATATTTATTATAGTTCTATCAATAATAACTGCATAATATGGGTAATAATGCACGTTATATTGCTAACAATAAAAGTAATAAGTATATTTATTACAGTTCTATCGATAATAACTGCATAATATGGGTAATAATGCATGTTATATTGATGATAATAAAAGTAATACTTATGTTTATTATAGTTCTAGCGATAATAACTACATGATATGGGTAATAATGCATGTTATATTGATAATAATACAAGTAATAAGTATAATTATTACAGTTCCAGCGATAATAACTGCATTATATGGGTAATAATGGATGTTATATTGATAATATCGGGAGTAATAAGTATATTCATTATAGTTCTAGCGATAATAACTGCATAATATAGGTAATGATGCATGTTATATTGATAATAATAAAAGTAATAAGTATATTTATTACAGTTCTATCGATAATAACTGCATAATATGGGTAATAATGCATGTTATATTGATGATAATAAAAGTAATACGTATATTTATTATAGTTCTAGCGATAATAACTGCATAATATGGGTAATGATGCATGTTATATTGATAATAATAAAAGTAATAAGTATATTTATTATAGTTCTATCAATAATAACTGCATAATATGGGTAACAATGCATGTTATATTGATAATAATATAAGTAATAAGTATAATTATTACAGTTCTATCGATAATAACTGCATAATATGGGTAATAATGCATGTTATATTGATGATAATAAAAGTAATACGTATATTTATTATAGCTCTAGCGATAATAACTGCATAATATAGGTAATGATGCATGTTATATTGATAATAATAAAAGTAATAAGTATATTTATTATAGTTCTATCAATAATAACTGCATAATATGGGTAATAATGCACGTTATATTGCTAACAATATAAGTAATAAGTGTAATTATTAGAGTTCCAGCGATAATAATTGCACTACATGGGTTATAATGCATGTTATATTGATAATATCGGGCGTAATAAGCATATTTATTACAGTTCTATCGATAATAACTGCATAATATGGGCAATAATGCATGTTATATTGATGATAATAAAAGTAATACGTATATTTATTATAGTTCTAGCGATAATAACTGCATAATATGGGTAACAATGCATGTTATATTGATAATAATATAAGTAATAAGTATATTTATTATAGTTCTATCGATAATAACTGCATAATATGGGTAATAATGCATGTTATATTGATGATAATAAAAGTACTAAGTATATTTATTATAGTTCTAGCGATTATAACTGCATTATATGGGTAATAATGCATGTCATATAGATAATATTGGGAGTAGTAAGTATAATTATTATAGTTCTAGCGATAATAATAGTAAAATATGGCTAATAGTGCATGTTATATTGATAATAATAAAAGTAATAAGTATATTTATTACAGTTCTATCGATAATAACTGCATAATATGGGTAACAATGCATGTTATATTGATGATAATAAAAGTAATACGTATATTTATTATAGTTCTAGCGATTATAACTGCATAATATGGGTAATAATGCATGTTATATTGATAATAATACAAGTAATAAGTATAATTATTACAGTTCTAGCGATAATAACTGCATTATATGGGTAATAATGGATGTTATATTGATAATATCGGGAGTAATAAGTATATTTATTATAGCTCTAGCGATAATAACTGCATAATATAGGTAATGATGCATGTTATATTGATAATAATAAAAGTAATAAGTATATTTATTATAGTTCTATCAATAATGACTGCATAATATGGGTAATAATGCACGTTATATTGCTAACAATATAAGTAATAAGTATAATTATTACAGTTCTAGCCATAATAACTGCATTATATGGGTAATAATGCATGTTATATTGATAATATTGGGAGTAATAAGTACAATTATTATAGTTCCAGCGATAATAATAGTAAAACATGGCTAATAGTGCATGTTATATTGATAATAATGAAAGTAATAAGTATATTTATTACAGTTCTATTGATAATAACTGCATAATATGGGTAATAATGCATGTTACATTGATGATAATAAAAGTAATACGTATATTTATTATAGTTCTAGCGATAATAACTGCATAATATAGGTAATGATGCATGTTATATTGATAATAATAAAAGTAATAAGTATATTTATTATAGTTCTATCAATAATAACTGCATAATATGGGTTATAATGCACGTTATATTGCTAACAATGTAAGTAATAAGTATAATTATTACAGTTCTAGCGATAATAACTGCATAATATGGGTAATAATGCATGTTATATTGATGATAATAAAAGTAATACGTATATTTATTATAGTTCTAGCGATTATAACTGCATAATATGGGTAATAATGCATGTTATATTGATAATATTGGGAGTAATAAGTGTAATTATTATAGTTCTAGCGATAATAATAGTAAAATATGGCTAATAGTGCATGTTATATCGATAATAATAAAAGTAATAAGTATATTTATTACAGTTCTATCGATAATAACTGCATAATATGGGTAATAATGCATGTTATATTGATGATAATACAAGTAATAAGTATAATTATTACATTTCTAGCGATAATAACTGCATTATATGGGTAATAATGGATGTTATATTGATAATATCGGGAGTAATAAGTATATTTATTATAGTTCTAGCGATAATAACTGCATAATATAGGTAATGATGCATGTTATATTGATAATAATAAAAGTAATCAGTACATTTTATAGTTCTATCAATAATAACTGCATAATATGGGTAATAATGCACGTTATATTGCTAACAATATAAGTAATAAGTATAATTATTACAGTTCCAGCGATAATAATTGCACTATATGGGTAATATTGCATGTTATATTGATAATATCGGGCGTAATAAGTATATTTATTACAGTTCCATCGATAATAACTGCATAATATGGGCAATAATGCATGTTATATTGATGATAATAAAAGTAATACGTATATTTATTACAGTTCTATCGATAATAACTGCATAATATGGGTAATAATGCATGTTATATTGATGATAATAAAAGTAATACGTATATTTATTATAGTTCTAGCGATAATAACTGCATAATATGGGTAATAATGCATGTTATATTGATAATAATATAAGTAATACGTATATTTATTATAGTTCTAGCGATAATAACTGCATAATATGGGTAATAATGCATGTTATATTGACAATAATATAAGTAATAAGTATAATTATACAGTTCTAGCGATAATAACTGCACTATATGGGTAATAATGCATGTTATATTCATAATATCGGGAGTAATAAGTATATTTATTACAGTTCTATCGATAATAACTGCATAATATGGGTAATAATGCATGTTATATTGATGATAATAAAAGTAATACGTATATTTATTATAGTTCTAGCGATAATAACTGCATAATATGGGTAATAATGCATGTTATATTGCTAACAATATAAGTAATAAGTATAATTATTACAGTTCTAGCGATAATAGCTGCATTATATGGGTAATAATGGATGTTATATTGATAATATCGGGAGTAATAAGTATATTTATTATAGTTCTAGCGATAATAACTGCATAATATAGGTAATGATGCATGTTATATTGATAATAATAAAAGTAATAAGTATATTTATTATAGTTCTATCAATAATAACTGCATAATATGGGTAATAATGCACGTTATATTGCTAACAATATAAGTAATAAGTATAATTATTACAGTTCCAGCGATAATAATTGCACTATATGGGTAATAATGCATGTTATATTGATAATATCGGGCGTAATAAGTATATTTATTACAGTTCCATCGATAATAACTGCATAATATGGGCAATAATGCATGTTATATTGATGATAATAAAAGTAATACGTATATTTATTATAGTTCTAGCGATAATAACTGCATAATATGGGTAATAATGCATGTTATATTGCTAACAATATAAGTAATAAGTATAATTATTACAGTTCTAGCGATAATAACTGCATTATATGGGTAATAATGCATGTTATATAGATAATATTGGGAGTAATAAGTATAATTATTATAGTTCTAGCGATAATAATAGTAAAATATGGCAAATAGTGCATGTTATATTGATAATAATAAAAGTAATAAGTATATTTATTATAGTTCTATCGATAATAACTGCATAATATGGGTAGTAATGTATGTTATATTGATGATAATGACAGTCGTAAGTATATTTATTACAGTTCTAGCGATAATAACTGCATTATATGGGTAATAATGCATGTTATATAGATAATATTTCGAGTAATAAGTATAATTATTATAGTTCTAGCGATAATAATAGTAAAATATGGCTAATAGTGCATGTCATAGTGATAATAATAAAAGTAATAAGTATATTTATTACAGTTCTATTGATAATAACTGCATAATATGGGTAATAATACATGTTACATTGATGATAATAAAAGTAATGCGTATATTTATTATAGTTCTAGCGATAATAACTGCATAATATGGGTAATAATGCATGTTATATTGACAATAACATAAGTAATAAGTATAATTATTACAGTTCTAGCGATAATAACTGCATTATATGGGTAATAATGCATGTTATATAGATAATATTGGGAGTAATAAGTATAACTATTATAGTTCTAGCGATAATAATAGTAAAATATGGCAAATAGTGCATGTTATATTGATAATAATAAAAGTAATAAGTATATTTATTACAGTTCTATTGATAATAACTGCATAATATGGGTAATAATGCATGTTACATTGATGATAATAAAAGTAATACGTATATTTATTATAGTTGTAGCGATAATAACTGCATAATATGGGTAATAATGCATGTTATATTGATAATAATATAAGTAATATGTATAATTATTACAGTTCTAGCGATAATAACTGCATGATATGGGTAATAATGGATGTTATATTGATAATATCGGGAGTAATAAGTATATTTATTATAGTTCTAGCGATAATAACTGCATAATATAGGTAATGATGCATGTTATATTGATAATAATAAAAGTAATAAGTATATTTATTATAGTTCTATCAATAATAACTGCATAATATGGGTAATAATGCACGTTATATTGCTAACAATATAAGTAATAAGTATAATTATTACTGTTCCAGCGATAATAATTGCACTATATGGGTAATAATGCATGTTATATTGATAATATCGGGCGTAATAAGTATATTTATTACAGTTCTATCGATAATAACTGCATAATATGGGCAATAATGCAGGTTATATTGATAATAATAAAAGTAATACGTATATTTATTATAGTTCTAGCGATAATAACTGCATAATATGGGTAATAATGCATGTTATATTACTAACAATATAAGTAATAAGTATAATTATTACAGTTCTAGCGATAATAACTGCATGATATGGGTAATAATGCATGTTATATTGATGATAATAAAAGTAATACTTACGTTTATTATAGTTCTAGCGATAATAACTACATAATATGGGCAATAATGCATGTTATATTGATGATAATAAAAGTAATACGTATATTTATTACAGTTCTATCGATAATAACTGCATAATATGGGTAATAATGCATGTTATATTGATGATAATAAAAGTAATACGTATATTTATTATAGTTCTAGCGATAATAACTGCATAATATGGGTAATAATGCATGTTATATTGCTAACAATATAAGTAATAAGTATAATTATTACAGTTCTAGCGATAATAACTGCATTATATGGGTAATAATGCATGTTATATAGATAATATTGGGAGTAATAAGTATAATTATTATAGTTCTAGCGATAATAATAGTAAAATATGGCAAATAGTGCATGTTATATTGATAATAATAAAAGTAATAAGTATATTTATTATAGTTCTATCGATAATAACTGCATAATATGGGTAGTAATGTATGTTATATTGATGATAATGACAGTCGTAAGTATATTTATTACAGTTCTAGCGATAATAACTGCATTATATGGGTAATAATGCATGTTATATAGATAATATTTCGAGTAATAAGTATAATTATTATAGTTCTAGCGATAATAATAGTAAAATATGGCTAATAGTGCATGTTATAGTGATAATAATAAAAGTAATAAGTATATTTATTACAGTTCTATTGATAATAACTGCATAATATGGGTAATAATACATGTTACATTGATGATAATAAAAGTAATGCGTATATTTATTATAGTTCTAGCGATAATAACTGCATAATATGGGTAATAATGCATGTTATATTGACAATAACATAAGTAATAAGTATAATTATTACAGTTCTAGCGATAATAACTGCATTATATGGGTAATAATGCATGTTATATAGATAATATTGGGAGTAATAAGTATAACTATTATAGTTCTAGCGATAATAATAGTAAAATATGGCAAATAGTGCATGTTATATTGATAATAATAAAAGTAATAAGTATATTTATTACAGTTCTATTGATAATAACTGCATAATATGGGTAATAATGCATGTTACATTGATGATAATAAAAGTAATACGTATATTTATTATAGTTGTAGCGATAATAACTGCATAATATGGGTAATAATGCATGTTATATTGATAATAATATAAGTAATATGTATAATTATTACAGTTCTAGCGATAATAACTGCATGATATGGGTAATAATGGATGTTATATTGATAATATCGGGAGTAATAAGTATATTTATTATAGTTCTAGCGATAATAACTGCATAATATAGGTAATGATGCATGTTATATTGATAATAATAAAAGTAATAAGTATATTTATTATAGTTCTATCAATAATAACTGCATAATATGGGTAATAATGCACGTTATATTGCTAACAATATAAGTAATAAGTATAATTATTACTGTTCCAGCGATAATAATTGCACTATATGGGTAATAATGCATGTTATATTGATAATATCGGGCGTAATAAGTATATTTATTACAGTTCTATCGATAATAACTGCATAATATGGGCAATAATGCAGGTTATATTGATAATAATAAAAGTAATACGTATATTTATTATAGTTCTAGCGATAATAACTGCATAATATGGGTAATAATGCATGTTATATTACTAACAATATAAGTAATAAGTATAATTATTACAGTTCTAGCGATAATAACTGCATGATGTGGGTAATAATGCATGTTATATTGATGATAATAAAAGTAGTACGTATATTTATTATAGTTCTAGCGATTATAACTGCATAATATGGGTAATAATGCATGTTATATTGATAATATTGGGAGTAATAAGTGTAATTATTATAGTTCTAGCGATAATAATAGTTAAATATGGCTAATAGTGCATGTTATATTGATAATAATAAAAGTAATAAGTATATTTATTACAGTTCTATCGATAATAACTGCATAATATGGGTAATAATGTATGTTATATTGATGATAATAAAAGTAATACTTACGTTTATTATAGTTCTAGCGATAATAACTACATAATATGGGCAATAATGCATGTTATATTGATGATAATAAAAGTAATACGTATATTTATTACAGTTCTATCGATAATAACTGCATAATATGGGTAATAATGCATGTTATATTGATGATAATAAAAGTAATACGTATATTTATTATAGTTCTAGCGATAATAACTGCATAATATGGGTAATAATGCATGTTATATTGATAATAATATAAGTAATACGTATATTTATTATAGTTCTAGCGATAATAACTGCATAATATGGGTAATAATGCATGTTATATTGACAATAATATAAGTAATAAGTATAATTATACAGTTCTAGCGATAATAACTGCACTATATGGGTAATAATGCATGTTATATTCATAATATCGGGAGTAATAAGTATATTTATTACAGTTCTATCGATAATAACTGCATAATATGGGTAATAATGCATGTTATATTGATGATAATAAAAGTAATACGTATATTTATTATAGTTCTAGCGATAATAACTGCATAATATGGGTAATAATGCATGTTATATTGCTAACAATATAAGTAATAAGTATAATTATTACAGTTCTAGCGATAATAGCTGCATTATATGGGTAATAATGGATGTTATATTGATAATATCGGGAGTAATAAGTATATTTATTATAGTTCTAGCGATAATAACTGCATAATATAGGTAATGATGCATGTTATATTGATAATAATAAAAGTAATAAGTATATTTATTATAGTTCTATCAATAATAACTGCATAATATGGGTAATAATGCACGTTATATTGCTAACAATATAAGTAATAAGTATAATTATTACAGTTCCAGCGATAATAATTGCACTATATGGGTAATAATGCATGTTATATTGATAATATCGGGCGTAATAAGTATATTTATTACAGTTCCATCGATAATAACTGCATAATATGGGCAATAATGCATGTTATATTGATGATAATAAAAGTAATACGTATATTTATTATAGTTCTAGCGATAATAACTGCATAATATGGGTAATAATGCATGTTATATTGCTAACAATTTAAGTAATAAGTATAATTATTACAGTTCTAGCGATAATAACTGCATTATATGGGTAATAATGCATGTTATATAGATAATATTGGGAGTAATAAGTATAATTATTATAGTTCTAGCGATAATAATAGTAAAATATGGCAAATAGTGCATGTTATATTGATAATAATAAAAGTAATAAGTATATTTATTATAGTTCTATCGATAATAACTGCATAATATGGGTAGTAATGTATGTTATATTGATGATAATGACAGTCGTAAGTATATTTATTACAGTTCTAGCGATAATAACTGCATTATATGGGTAATAATGCATGTTATATAGATAATATTTCGAGTAATAAGTATAATTATTATAGTTCTAGCGATAATAATAGTAAAATATGGCTAATAGTGCATGTTATAGTGATAATAATAAAAGTAATAAGTATATTTATTACAGTTCTATTGATAATAACTGCATAATATGGGTAATAATACATGTTACATTGATGATAATAAAAGTAATGCGTATATTTATTATAGTTCTAGCGATAATAACTGCATAATATGGGTAATAATGCATGTTATATTGACAATAACATAAGTAATAAGTATAATTATTACAGTTCTAGCGATAATAACTGCATTATATGGGTAATAATGCATGTTATATAGATAATATTGGGAGTAATAAGTATAATTATTATAGTTCTAGCGATAATAATAGTAAAATATGGCAAATAGTGCATGTTATATTGATAATAATAAAAGTAATAAGTATATTTATTACAGTTCTATTGATAATAACTGCATAATATGGGTAATAATGCATGTTACATTGATGATAATAAAAGTAATACGTATATTTATTATAGTTGTAGCGATAATAACTGCATAATATGGGTAATAATGCATGTTATATTGATAATAATATAAGTAATATGTATAATTATTACAGTTCTAGCGATAATAACTGCATGATATGGGTAATAATGGATGTTATATTGATAATATCGGGAGTAATAAGTATATTTATTATAGTTCTAGCGATAATAACTGCATAATATAGGTAATGATGCATGTTATATTGATAATAATAAAAGTAATAAGTATATTTATTATAGTTCTATCAATAATAACTGCATAATATGGGTAATAATGCACGTTATATTGCTAACAATATAAGTAATAAGTATAATTATTACTGTTCCAGCGATAATAATTGCACTATATGGGTAATAATGCATGTTATATTGATAATATCGGGCGTAATAAGTATATTTATTACAGTTCTATCGATAATAACTGCATAATATGGGCAATAATGCAGGTTATATTGATAATAATAAAAGTAATACGTATATTTATTATAGTTCTAGCGATAATAACTGCATAATATGGGTAATAATGCATGTTATATTACTAACAATATAAGTAATAAGTATAATTATTACAGTTCTAGCGATAATAACTGCATGATATGGGTAATAATGCATGTTATATTGATGATAATAAAAGTAGTACGTATATTTATTATAGTTCTAGCGATTATAACTGCATAATATGGGTAATAATGCATGTTATATTGATAATATTGGGAGTAATAAGTGTAATTATTATAGTTCTAGCGATAATAATAGTTAAATATGGCTAATAGTGCATGTTATATTGATAATAATAAAAGTAATAAGTATATTTATTACAGTTCTATCGATAATAACTGCATAATATGGGTAATAATGCATGTTATATTGATGATAATAAAAGTAATACTTACGTTTATTATAGTTCTAGCGATAATAACTACATAATATGGGTAATAATGCATGTTATATTGATAATAATACAAGTAATAAGTATAATTATGACAGTTCTAGCGATAATAACTGCATTATATGGGTAATAATGGATGTTATATTGATAATATCGGGAGTAATAAGTATATTCATTATAGTTCTAGCGATAATAACTGCATAATATAGGTAATGATGCATGTTATATTGATAATAATAAAAGTAATAAGTATATTTATTACAGTTCTATCGATAATAACTGCATAATATGGGTAATAATGCATGTTATATTGATGATAATAAAAGTAATACTTACGTTTATTATAGTTCTAGCGATAATAACTACATAATATGGGTAATAATGCATGTTATATTGATAATAATACAAGTAATAAGTATATTTATTACAGTTCTAGCGATAATAACTGCATTATATGGGTAATAATGCATGTTATATAGATAATATTTCGAGTAATAAGTATAATTATTATAGTTCTAGCGATAATAATAGTAAAATATGGCTAATAGTGCATGTTATAGTGATAATAATAAAAGTAATAAGTATATTTATTACAGTTCTATTGATAATAACTGCATAATATGGGTAATAATACATGTTACATTGATGATAATAAAAGTAATGCGTATATTTATTATAGTTCTAGCGATAATAACTGCATAATATGGGTAATAATGCATGTTATATTGACAATAACATAAGTAATAAGTATAATTATTACAGTTCTAGCGATAATAACTGCATTATATGGGTAATAATGCATGTTATATAGATAATATTGGGAGTAATAAGTATAATTATTATAGTTCTAGCGATAATAATAGTAAAATATGGCAAATAGTGCATGTTATATTGATAATAATAAAAGTAATAAGTATATTTATCATAGTTCTATCGATAATAACTGCATAATATGGGTAGTAATGCATGTTATATTGATGATAATGACAGTCGTAAGTATATTTATTACAGTTCTAGCGATAATAACTGCATTATATGGGTAATAATGCATGTTATATAGATAATATTTCGAGTAATAAGTATAATTATTATAGTTCTAGCGATAATAATAGTAAAATATGGCTAATAGTGCATGTTATAGTGATAATAATAAAAGTAATAAGTATATTTATTACAGTTCTATTGATAATAACTGCATAATATGGGTAATAATGCATGTTACATTGATGATAATAAAAGTAATACGTATATTTATTATAGTTCTAGCGATAATAACTGCATAATATGGGTAATAATGCATGTTATATTGATAATAATATAAGTAATATGTATAATTATTACAGTTCTAGCGATAATAACTGCATGATATGGGTAATAATGGATGTTATATTGATAATATCGGGAGTAATAAGTATATTTATTATAGTTCTAGCGATAATAACTGCATAATATAGGTAATGATGCATGTTATATTGATAATAATAAAAGTAATAAGTATATTTATTATAGTTCTATCAATAAGAACTGCATAATATGGGTAATAATGCACGTTATATTGCTAACAATATAAGTAATACGTATAATTATTACAGTTCTAGCGATAATAATTGCACTATATGGGTAATAATGCAGGTTATATTGATAATATCGGGAGTAATAAGTATATTTATTACAGTTCTATCGATAATAACTGCATAATATGGGTAATAATGCATGTTATATTGATAATAATATAAGTAATAAGTATAATTATTACAATTCTAGCGATAATAATTGCATTATATGGGTAATAATGCATGTTATATTGATAACATCGGGAGTAATAAGTATATCTATTACAGTTCTATCAATAATAACTGCATAATATGGGTAATAATGCATGTTATATTGATGATAATAAAAGTAATACGTATATTTGTTATAGTTCTAGCGATTATAACTGCATAATATGGGTAGTAATGCATGTTATATTGATGATAATGAAAGTAGTAAGTATATTTATTACAGTTCTAGCGATAATAACTGCATTATATGGGTAGTAATGCATGTTATATAGATAATATTGGGAGTAATAAGTATAATTATTATAGTTCTAGCGATAATAATAGTAAAATATGGCTAATAGTGCATGTTATATTGATAATAATAAAAGTAATACGTATAATTATTACAGTTCTATCGATAATAACTGCATAATATGGGTAATAATACATGTTACATTGATGATAATAAAAGTAATACGTATATTTATTATAGTTCTAGCGATAATAACTGCATAATATGGGTAATAATGCATGTTATATTGACAATAATATAAGTAATAAGTATAATTATACAGTTCTAGCGATAATAACTGCACTATATGGGTAATAATGCATGTTATATTGATAATATCGGGAGTAATAAGTATATTTATTACAGTTCTATCGATAATAACTGCATAATATGGGTAATAATGCATGTTATATTGATGATAATAAAAGTAATACGTATATTTATTATAGTTCTAGCGATAATAACTGCATAATATGGGTAATAATGCATGTTATATTGCTAACAATATAAGTAATAAGTATAATTATTACAGTTCTAGCGATAATAGCTGCATAATATGGGTAATAATGCATGTTATATTGATGATAATAAAAGTAATACGTATATTTATTATAGTTCTAGCGATTATAACTGCATAATATGGGTAATAATGCATGTTATATTGATAATATTGGGAGTAATAAGTGTAATTATTATAGTTCTAGCGATAATAATAGTAAAATATGGCTAATAGTGCATGTTATATCGATAATAATAAAAGTAATAAGTATATTTATTACAGTTCTATCGATAATAACTGCATAATATGGGTAATAATGCATGTTATATTGATGATAATACAAGTAATAAGTATAATTATTACATTTCTAGCGATAATAACTGCATTATATGGGTAATAATGGATGTTATATTGATAATATCGGGAGTAATAAGTATATTTATTATAGTTCTAGCGATAATAACTGCATAATATAGGTAATGATGCATGTTATATTGATAATAATAAAAGTAATAAGTACATTTTATAGTTCTATCAATAATAACTGCATAATATGGGTAATAATGCACGTTATATTGCTAACAATATAAGTAATAAGTATAATTATTACAGTTCCAGCGATAATAATTGCACTATATGGGTAATAATGCATGTTATATTGATAATATCGGGCGTAATAAGTATATTTATTACAGTTCCATCGATAATAACTGCATAATATGGGCAATAATGCATGTTATATTGATGATAATAAAAGTAATACGTATATTTATTACAGTTCTATCGATAATAACTGCATAATATGGGTAATAATGCATGTTATATTGATGATAATAAAAGTAATACGTATATTTATTATAGTTCTAGCGATAATAACTGCATAATATGGGTAATAATGCATGTTATATTGATAATAATATAAGTAATACGTATATTTATTATAGTTCTAGCGATAATAACTGCATAATATGGGTAATAATGCATGTTATATTGACAATAATATAAGTAATAAGTATAATTATACGGTTCTAGCGATAATAACTGCACTATATGGGTAATAATGCATGTTATATTCATAATATCGGGAGTAATAAGTATATTTATTACAGTTCTATCGATAATAACTGCATAATATGGGTAATAATGCATGTTATATTGATGATAATAAAAGTAATACGTATATTTATTATAGTTCTAGCGATAATAACTGCATAATATGGGTAATAATGCATGTTATATTGCTAACAATATAAGTAATAAGTATAATTATTACAGTTCTAGCGATAATAGCTGCATTATATGGGTAATAATGGATGTTATATTGATAATATCGGGAGTAATAAGTATATTTATTATAGTTCTAGCGATAATAACTGCATAATATGGGCAATAATGCATGTTATATTGATGATAATAAAAGTAATACGTATATTTATTATAGTTCTAGCGATAATAACTGCATAATATGGGTAATAATGCATGTTATATTGCTAACAATATAAGTAATAAGTATAATTATTACAGTTCTAGCGATAATAACTGCATTATATGGGTAATAATGCATGTTATATAGATAATATTGGGAGTAATAAGTATAATTATTATAGTTCTAGCGATAATAATAGTAAAATATGGCAAATAGTGCATGTTATATTGATAATAATAAAAGTAATAAGTATATTTATTATAGTTCTATCGATAATAACTGCATAATATGGGTAGTAATGTATGTTATATTGATGATAATGACAGTCGTAAGTATATTTATTACAGTTCTAGCGATAATAACTGCATTATATGGGTAATAATGCATGTTACATTGATGATAATAAAAGTAATGCGTATATTTATTATAGTTCTAGCGATAATAACTGCATAATATGGGTAATAATGCATGTTATATTGACAATAACATAAGTAATAAGTATAATTATTACAGTTCTAGCGATAATAACTGCATTATATGGGTAATAATGCATGTTATATAGATAATATTGGGAGTAATAAGTATAATTATTATAGTTCTAGCGATAATAATAGTAAAATATGGCAAATAGTGCATGTTATATTGATAATAATAAAAGTAATAAGTATATTTATTACAGTTCTATTGATAATAACTGCATAATATGGGTAATAATGCATGTTACATTGATGATAATAAAATTAATACGTATATTTATTATAGTTGTAGCGATAATAACTGCATAATATGGGTAATAATGCATGTTATATTGATAATAATATAAGTAATATGTATAATTATTACAGTTCTAGCGATAATAACTGCATGATATGGGTAATAATGGATGTTATATTGATAATATCGGGAGTAATAAGTATATTTATTATAGTTCTAGCGATAATAACTGCATAATATAGGTAATGATGCATGTTATATTGATAATAATAAAAGTAATAAGTATATTTATTATAGTTCTATCAATAATAACTGCATAATATGGGTAATAATGCACGTTATATTGCTAACAATATAAGTAATAAGTATAATTATTACTGTTCCAGCGATAATAATTGCACTATATGGGTAATAATGCATGTTATATTGATAATATCGGGCGTAATAAGTATATTTATTACAGTTCTATCGATAATAACTGCATAATATGGGCAATAATGCAGGTTATATTGATAATAATAAAAGTAATACGTATATTTATTATAGTTCTAGCGATAATAACTGCATAATATGGGTAATAATGCATGTTATATTACTAACAATATAAGTAATAAGTATAATTATTACAGTTCTAGCGATAATAACTGCATGATATGGGTAATAATGCATGTTATATTGATGATAATAAAAGTAGTACGTATATTTATTATAGTTCTAGCGATTATAACTGCATAATATGGGTAATAATGCATGTTATATTGATAATATTGGGAGTAATAAGTGTAATTATTATAGTTCTAGCGATAATAATAGTTAAATATGGCTAATAGTGCATGTTATATTGATAATAATAAAAGTAATAAGTATATTTATTACAGTTCTATCGATAATAACTGCATAATATGGGTAATAATGCATGTTATATTGATGATAATAAAAGTAATACTTACGTTTATTATAGTTCTAGCGATAATAACTACATAATATGGGTAATAATGCATGTTATATTGATAATAATACAAGTAATAAGTATAATTATTACAGTTCTAGCGATAATAACTGCATTATATGGGTAATAATGGATGTTATATTGATAATATCGGGAGTAATAAGTATATTCATTATAGTTCTAGCGATAATAACTGCATAATATAGGTAATGATGCATGTTATATTGATAATAATAAAAGTAATAGGTATATTTATTACTGTTCTATCGATAATAACTGCATAATATGGGTAATAATGCATGTTATATTGATAACATCGGGAGTAATAAGTATATTTATTACAGTTCTATCAATAATAACTGCATAATATGGGTAATAATGCATGTTATATTGATGATAATAAAAGTAATACGTATATTTGTTATAGTTCTAGCGATTATAACTGCATAATATGGGTAGTAATGCATGTTATATTGATGATAATGAAAGTAGTAAGTATATTTATTACAGTTCTAGCGATAATAACTGCATTATATGGGTAATAATGCATGTTATATAGGTAATATTGGGAGTAATAAGTATAATTATTATAGTTCTAGCGATAATAATAGTAAAATATGGCTAATAGTGCATGTTATATTGATAATAATAAAAGTAATACGTATAATTATTACAGTTCTATCGATAATAACTGCATAATATGGGTAATAATACATGTTACATTGATGATAATAAAAGTAATACGTATATTTATTATAGTTCTAGCGATAATAACTGCATAATATGGGTAATAATGCATGTTATATTGACAATAATATAAGTAATAAGTATAATTATACAGTTCTAGCGATAATAACTGCACTATATGGGTAATAATGCATGTTATATTGATAATATCGGGCGTAATAAGTATATTTATTACAGTTCCATCGATAATAACTGCATAATACGGGCAATAATGCATGTTATATTGATGATAATAAAAGTAATACGTATATTTATTATAGTTCTAGCGATAATAACTGCATAATATGGGTAATAATGCATGTTATATTGATAATAATATAAGTAATAAGTATAAGTATTACAGTTCTAGCGATAATAACTGCATTATATGGGTAATAATGGATGTTATATTGATAATATCGGGAGTAATAAGTATATTTATTATAGTTCTAGCGATAATAACTGCATAATATAGGTAATGATGCATGTGATATTGATAATAATAAAAGTAATAAGTATATTTATTATAGTTCTATCAATAATAACTGCATAATATGGGTAATAATGCACGTTATATTGCTAACAATATAAGTAATAAGTATAATTATTACAGTTCTAGCGATAATAATTGCACTATATGGGTAATAATGCATGTTATATTGATAATATCGGGAGTAATAAGTATATTTATTACAGTTCTATCGATAATAACTGCATGATATGGGTAATAATGCATGTTATATTGATGATAATAAAAGTAATACGTATATTTATTGTAGTTCTAGCGATAATAACTGCATAATATGGGTAATAATGCATGTTATATTGATAATAATATAAGTAACAAGTATAATTATTACAGTTCTAGCGATAATAACTGCATTATATTGGTAATAATGCACGTTGTATTGCTAATAATATAAGTAATAAGTATAATTATTACAGTTCTAGCGATAATAACTGCATTATATGGGTAATAACGCATGTTATATTGATAATATCGGGCGTAATAAGTATATTTATTACAGTTCTATCGATAATAACTGCATAATATAGGTAATGATGCATGTTATATTGATAATAATAAAAGTAATAAGTATATTTATTATAGTTCTATCAATAATAACTGCATAATATGGGTAATAATGCACGTTATATTGCTAACAATATAAGTAATAAGTATAATTATTACAGTTCCAGCGATAATAATTGCACTATATGGGTAATAATGCATGTTATATTGATAATATCGGGCGTAATAAGTATATTTATTACAGTTCTATCGATAATAACTGCATAATATGGGTAATAATGCATGTTATATTGATGATAGTAAAAGTAATACGTATATTTATTATAGTTCTAGCGATAATAACTGCATAATATGGGTAATAATGCATGTTATATTGATAATAATATAAGTAATAAGTATAATTATTACAGTTCTATCGATAATAACTGCATAATATGGGTAATAATGCTTGTTATATTGATGATAATAAAAGTAATACGTATATTTATTATAGTTCTAGCGATAATAACTGCATAATATGGGTAACAATGCATGTTATATTGATAATAATATAAGTAATAAGTATAATTATTACAGTTCTAGCGATAATAACCGCATTATATGGGTAATAATGGATGTTATATTGATAATATCGGGAGTTATAGGTATATTTATTATAGTTCTAGCGATAATAACTGCATAATATAGGTAATGATGCATGTTATATTGATAATAATAAAAGTAATAAGTATATTTATTATAGTTCTATCAATAATAACTGCATAATATGGGTAATAATGCACGTTATATTGCTAACAATATAAGTAATAAGTATAATTATTACAGTTCTAGCCATAATAACTGCATTATATGGGTAATAATGCATGTTATATTGATAATATTGGGAGTAATAAGTATAATTATTATAGTTCCAGCGATAATAACTGCATAATATAGGTAATGATGCATGTTATATTGATAATAATAAAAGTAATAAGTATATTTATTATAGTTCTATCAATAAGAACTGCATAATGTGGGTAATAATGCACGTTATATTGCTAACAATATAAGTAATACGTATAATTATTACAGTTCTAGCGATAATAATTGCACTATATGGGTAATAATGCAGGTTATATTGATAATATCGGGAGTAATAAGTATATTTATTACAGTTCTATCGATAATAACTGCATAATATGGGTAATAATGCATGTTATATTGATAATAATATAAGTAATAAGTATAATTATTACAGTTCTAGCGATAATAATTGCATTATATGGGTAATAATGCATGTTATATTGATAACATCGGGAGTAATAAGTATATCTATTACAGTTCTATCAATAATAACTGCATAATATGGGTAATAATGCATGTTATATTGATGATAATAAAAGTAATACGTATATTTGTTATAGTTCTAGCGATTATAACTGCATAATATGGGTAGTAATGCATGTTATATTGATGATAATGAAAGTAGTAAGTATATTTATTACAGTTCTAGCGATAATAACTGCATTATATGGGTAATAATGCATGTTATATAGATAATATTGGGAGTAATAAGTATAATTATTATAGTTCTAGCGATAATAATAGTAAAATATGGCTAATAGTGCATGTTATATTGATAATAATAAAAGTAATACGTATAATTATTACAGTTCTATCGATAATAACTGCATAATATGGGTAATAATACATGTTACATTGATGATAATAAAAGTAATACGTATATTTATTATAGTTCTAGCGATAATAACTGCATAATATGGGTAATAATGCATGTTATATTGACAATAATATAAGTAATAAGTATAATTATACAGTTCTAGCGATAATAACTGCACTATATGGGTAATAATGCATGTTATATTGATAATATCGGGAGTAATAAGTATATTTATTACAGTTCTATCGATAATAACTGCATAATATGGGTAATAATGCATGTTATATTGATGATAATAAAAGTAATACGTATATTTATTATAGTTCTAGCGATAATAACTGCATAATATGGGTAATAATGCATGTTATATTGCTAACAATATAAGTAATAAGTATAATTATTACAGTTCTAGCGATAATAGCTGCATAATATGGGTAATAATGCATGTTATATTGATGATAATAAAAGTAATACGTATATTTATTATAGTTCTAGCGATTATAACTGCATAATATGGGTAATAATGCATGTTATATTGCTAACAATATAAGTAATAAGTATAATTATTACATTTCTAGCGATAATAACTGCATTATATGGGTAATAATGGATGTTATATTGATAATATCGGGAGTAATAAGTATATTTATTATAGTTCTAGCGATAATAACTGCATAATATAGGTAATGATGCATGTTATATTGATAATAATAAAAGTAATAAGTATATTTATTATAGTTCTATCAATAATAACTGCATAATATGGGTAATAATGCACGTTATATTGCAAACAATATAAGTAATAAGTATAATTATTACAGTTCTAGCCATAATAACTGCATTATATGGGTAATAATGCATGTTATATTGATAATATTGGGAGTAATAAGTATAATTATTATAGTTCCAGCGATAATAATAGTAAAACATGGCTAATAGTGCATGTTATATTGATAATAATGAAAGTAATAAGTATATTTATTACAGTTCTATTGATAATAACTGCATAATATGGGTAATAATGCATGTTATATTGATGATAATAAAAGTAATACGTATATTTATTATAGTTCTAGCGATAATAACTGCATAATATGGGTAATAATGCATGTTATATTGATAATAATATAAGTAATAAGTATATTTATTATAGTTCTATCGATAATAACTGCATAATATGGGTAATAATGCATGTTATATTGATGATAATAAAAGTACTAAGTATATTTATTATAGTTCTAGCGATTATAACTGCATAATATGGGTAATAACGCATGTTATATTGATAATATCGGGCGTAATAAGTATATTTATTACAGTTCTATCGATAATAACTGCATAATATAGGTAATGATGCATGTTATATTGATAATAATAAAAGTAATAAGTATATTTATTATAGTTCTATCAATAATAACTGCATAATATGGGTAATAATGCACGTTATATTGCTAACAATATAAGTAATAAGTATAATTATTATTGTTCTATCGATAATAACTGCATAATATGGGCAATAATGCATGTTATATTGATGATAATAAAAGTAATACGTATATTTATTATAGTTCTAGCGATAATAACTGCATAATATGGGTAACAATGCATGTTATATTGATTATAATATAAGTAATAAGTATATGTATTATTGTTCTATCGATAATAACTGCATAATATGGGTAATAATGCATGTTATATTGATGACAATAAAAGTACTAAGTATATTTAGTATAGTTCTAGCGATAATAACTGCATAATATGGGTAATAATGCATGTTATATTGATAATAATATAAGTAATAAGTATAAGTATTACAGTTCTAGCGATAATAACTGCATTATATGGGTAATAATGGATGTTATATTGATAATATCGGGAGTAATAAGTATATTTATTATAGTTCTAGCGATAATAACTGCATAATATAGGTAATGATGCATGTGATATTGATAATAATAAAAGTAATAAGTATATTTATTATAGTTCTATCAATAATAACTGCATAATATGGGTAATAATGCACGTTATATTGCTAACAATATAAGTAATAAGTATAATTATTACAGTTCTAGCGATAATAATTGCACTATATGGGTAATAATGCATGTTATATTGATAATATCGGGAGTAATAAGTATATTTATTACAGTTCTATCGATAATAACTGCATGATATGGGTAATAATGCATGTTATATTGATGATAATAAAAGTAATACGTATATTTATTGTAGTTCTAGCGATAATAACTGCATAATATGGGTAATAATGCATGTTATATTGATAATAATATAAGTAACAAGTATAATTATTACAGTTCTAGCGATAATAACTGCATTATATTGGTAATAATGCACGTTGTATTGCTAATAATATAAGTAATAAGTATAATTATTACAGTTCTAGCGATAATAACTGCATTATATGGGTAATAACGCATGTTATATTGATAATATCGGGCGTAATAAGTATATTTATTACAGTTCTATCGATAATAACTGCATAATATAGGTAATGATGCATGTTATATTGATAATAATAAAAGTAATAAGTATATTTATTATAGTTCTATCAATAATAACTGCATAATATGGGTAATAATGCACGTTATATTGCTAACAATATAAGTAATAAGTATAATTATTACAGTTCCAGCGATAATAATTGCACTATATGGGTAATAATGCATGTTATATTGATAATATCGGGCGTAATAAGTATATTTATTACAGTTCTATCGATAATAACTGCATAATATGGGTAATAATGCATGTTATATTGATGATAGTAAAAGTAATACGTATATTTATTATAGTTCTAGCGATAATAACTGCATAATATGGGTAATAATGCATGTTATATTGATAATAATATAAGTAATAAGTATAATTATTACAGTTCTATCGATAATAACTGCATAATATGGGTAATAATGCTTGTTATATTGATGATAATAAAAGTAATACGTATATTTATTATAGTTCTAGCGATAATAACTGCATAATATGGGTAACAATGCATGTTATATTGATAATAATATAAGTAATAAGTATAATTATTACAGTTCTAGCGATAATAACCGCATTATATGGGTAATAATGGATGTTATATTGATAATATCGGGAGTTATAGGTATATTTATTATAGTTCTAGCGATAATAACTGCATAATATAGGTAATGATGCATGTTATATTGATAATAATAAAAGTAATAAGTATATTTATTATAGTTCTATCAATAATAACTGCATAATATGGGTAATAATGCACGTTATATTGCTAACAATATAAGTAATAAGTATAATTATTACAGTTCTAGCCATAATAACTGCATTATATGGGTAATAATGCATGTTATATTGATAATATTGGGAGTAATAAGTATAATTATTATAGTTCCAGCGATAATAACTGCATAATATAGGTAATGATGCATGTTATATTGATAATAATAAAAGTAATAAGTATATTTATTATAGTTCTATCAATAAGAACTGCATAATGTGGGTAATAATGCACGTTATATTGCTAACAATATAAGTAATACGTATAATTATTACAGTTCTAGCGATAATAATTGCACTATATGGGTAATAATGCAGGTTATATTGATAATATCGGGAGTAATAAGTATATTTATTACAGTTCTATCGATAATAACTGCATAATATGGGTAATAATGCATGTTATATTGATAATAATATAAGTAATAAGTATAATTATTACAGTTCTAGCGATAATAATTGCATTATATGGGTAATAATGCATGTTATATTGATAACATCGGGAGTAATAAGTATATCTATTACAGTTCTATCAATAATAACTGCATAATATGGGTAATAATGCATGTTATATTGATGATAATAAAAGTAATACGTATATTTGTTATAGTTCTAGCGATTATAACTGCATAATATGGGTAGTAATGCATGTTATATTGATGATAATGAAAGTAGTAAGTATATTTATTACAGTTCTAGCGATAATAACTGCATTATATGGGTAATAATGCATGTTATATAGATAATATTGGGAGTAATAAGTATAATTATTATAGTTCTAGCGATAATAATAGTAAAATATGGCTAATAGTGCATGTTATATTGATAATAATAAAAGTAATACGTATAATTATTACAGTTCTATCGATAATAACTGCATAATATGGGTAATAATACATGTTACATTGATGATAATAAAAGTAATACGTATATTTATTATAGTTCTAGCGATAATAACTGCATAATATGGGTAATAATGCATGTTATATTGACAATAATATAAGTAATAAGTATAATTATACAGTTCTAGCGATAATAACTGCACTATATGGGTAATAATGCATGTTATATTGATAATATCGGGAGTAATAAGTATATTTATTACAGTTCTATCGATAATAACTGCATAATATGGGTAATAATGCATGTTATATTGATGATAATAAAAGTAATACGTATATTTATTATAGTTCTAGCGATAATAACTGCATAATATGGGTAATAATGCATGTTATATTGCTAACAATATAAGTAATAAGTATAATTATTACAGTTCTAGCGATAATAGCTGCATAATATGGGTAATAATGCATGTTATATTGATGATAATAAAAGTAATACGTATATTTATTATAGTTCTAGCGATTATAACTGCATAATATGGGTAATAATGCATGTTATATTGCTAACAATATAAGTAATAAGTATAATTATTACATTTCTAGCGATAATAACTGCATTATATGGGTAATAATGGATGTTATATTGATAATATCGGGAGTAATAAGTATATTTATTATAGTTCTAGCGATAATAACTGCATAATATAGGTAATGATGCATGTTATATTGATAATAATAAAAGTAATAAGTATATTTATTATAGTTCTATCAATAATAACTGCATAATATGGGTAATAATGCACGTTATATTGCAAACAATATAAGTAATAAGTATAATTATTACAGTTCTAGCCATAATAACTGCATTATATGGGTAATAATGCATGTTATATTGATAATATTGGGAGTAATAAGTATAATTATTATAGTTCCAGCGATAATAATAGTAAAACATGGCTAATAGTGCATGTTATATTGATAATAATGAAAGTAATAAGTATATTTATTACAGTTCTATTGATAATAACTGCATAATATGGGTAATAATGCATGTTATATTGATGATAATAAAAGTAATACGTATATTTATTATAGTTCTAGCGATAATAACTGCATAATATGGGTAATAATGCATGTTATATTGATAATAATATAAGTAATAAGTATATTTATTATAGTTCTATCGATAATAACTGCATAATATGGGTAATAATGCATGTTATATTGATGATAATAAAAGTACTAAGTATATTTATTATAGTTCTAGCGATTATAACTGCATAATATGGGTAATAACGCATGTTATATTGATAATATCGGGCGTAATAAGTATATTTATTACAGTTCTATCGATAATAACTGCATAATATAGGTAATGATGCATGTTATATTGATAATAATAAAAGTAATAAGTATATTTATTATAGTTCTATCAATAATAACTGCATAATATGGGTAATAATGCACGTTATATTGCTAACAATATAAGTAATAAGTATAATTATTATTGTTCTATCGATAATAACTGCATAATATGGGCAATAATGCATGTTATATTGATGATAATAAAAGTAATACGTATATTTATTATAGTTCTAGCGATAATAACTGCATAATATGGGTAACAATGCATGTTATATTGATTATAATATAAGTAATAAGTATATGTATTATTGTTCTATCGATAATAACTGCATAATATGGGTAATAATGCATGTTATATTGATGACAATAAAAGTACTAAGTATATTTAGTATAGTTCTAGCGATTATAACTGCATAATATGGGTAGTAATGCATGTTATATTGATGATAATGAAAGTAGTAAGTATATTTATTACAGTTCTAGCGATAATAACTGCATTATATGGGTAATAATGCATGTTATATAGATAATATTGGGAGTAATAAGTATAATTATTATAGTTCTAGCGATAATAATAGTAAAATATGGCTAATAGTGCATCTTATATTGATAATAATAAAAGTAGTACGTATATTTATTATAGTTCTAGCGATTATAACTGCATAATATGGGTAATAATGCATGTTATATTGATAATATTGGGAGTAATAAGTGTAATTATTATAGTTCTAGCGATAATAATAGTTAAATATGGCTAATAGTGCATGTGATATTGATAATAATAAAAGTAATAAGTATATTTATTACAGTTCTATCGATAATAACTGCATTATATGGGTAATAATGGATGTTATATTGATAATATCGGGAGTAATTAGTATATTTATTATAGTTCTAGCGATAATAACTGCATAATATAGGTAATGATGCATGTTATATTGATAATAATAAAAGTAATAAGTATATTTATTATAGTTCTATCAATAATAACTGCATAATATGGGTAACAATGCATGTTATATTGATAATAATATAAGTAATAAGTATAATTATTACAGTTCTATCGATAATAACTGCATAATATGGGTAATAATGCATGTTATATTGATGATAATAAAAGTAATACGTATATTTATTATAGCTCTAGCGATAATAACTGCATAATATAGGTAATGATGCATGTTATATTGATAATAATAAAAGTAATAAGTATATTTATTATAGTTCTATCAATAATAACTGCATAATATGGGTAATAATGCACGTTATATTGCTAACAATAAAAGTAATAAGTATATTTATTACAGTTCTATCGATAATAACTGCATAATATGGGTAATAATGCATGTTATATTGATGATAATAAAAGTAATACGTATATTTATTATAGTTCTAGCGATAATAACTGCATAATATGGGTAATAATGCATGTTATATTGATAATAATATAAGTAATAAGTATAAGTATTACAGTTCTAGCGATAATAACTGCATTATATGGGTAATAATGGATGTTATATTGATAATATCGGGAGTAATAAGTATATTTATTATAGTTCTAGCGATAATAACTGCATAATATAGGTAATGATGCATGTGATATTGATAATAATAAAAGTAATAAGTATATTTATTATAGTTCTATCAATAATAACTGCATAATATGGGTAATAATGCACGTTATATTGCTAACAATATAAGTAATAAGTATAATTATTACAGTTCTAGCGATAATAATTGCACTATATGGGTAATAATGCATGTTATATTGATAATATCGGGAGTAATAAGTATATTTATTACAGTTCTATCGATAATAACTGCATGATATGGGTAATAATGCATGTTATATTGATGATAATAAAAGTAATACGTATATTTATTGTAGTTCTAGCGATAATAACTGCATAATATGGGTAATAATGCATGTTATATTGATAATAATATAAGTAACAAGTATAATTATTACAGTTCTAGCGATAATAACTGCATTATATTGGTAATAATGCACGTTGTATTGCTAATAATATAAGTAATAAGTATAATTATTACAGTTCTAGCGATAATAACTGCATTATATGGGTAATAACGCATGTTATATTGATAATATCGGGCGTAATAAGTATATTTATTACAGTTCTATCGATTATAACTGCATAATATGGGTAATAATGCATGTTATATTGATAATATTGGGAGTAATAAGTGTAATTATTATAGTTCTAGCGATAATAATAGTTAAATATGGCTAATAGTGCATGTGATATTGATAATAATAAAAGTAATAAGTATATTTATTACAGTTCTATCGATAATAACTGCATTATATGGGTAATAATGGATGTTATATTGATAATATCGGGAGTAATTAGTATATTTATTATAGTTCTAGCGATAATAACTGCATAATATAGGTAATGATGCATGTTATATTGATAATAATAAAAGTAATAAGTATATTTATTATAGTTCTATCAATAATAACTGCATAATATGGGTAACAATGCATGTTATATTGATAATAATATAAGTAATAAGTATAATTATTACAGTTCTATCGATAATAACTGCATAATATGGGTAATAATGCATGTTATATTGATGATAATAAAAGTAATACGTATATTTATTATAGCTCTAGCGATAATAACTGCATAATATAGGTAATGATGCATGTTATATTGATAATAATAAAAGTAATAAGTATATTTATTATAGTTCTATCAATAATAACTGCATAATATGGGTAATAATGCACGTTATATTGCTAACAATATAAGTAATAAGTATAATTATTACAGTTCTAGCGATAATAATTGCACTATATGGGTAATAATGCATGTTATATTGATAATATCGGGAGTAATAAGTATATTTATTACAGTTCTATCGATAATAACTGCATGATATGGGTAATAATGCATGTTATATTGATGATAATAAAAGTAATACGTATATTTATTGTAGTTCTAGCGATAATAACTGCATAATATGGGTAATAATGCATGTTATATTGATAATAATATAAGTAACAAGTATAATTATTACAGTTCTAGCGATAATAACTGCATTATATTGGTAATAATGCACGTTGTATTGCTAATAATATAAGTAATAAGTATAATTATTACAGTTCTAGCGATAATAACTGCATTATATGGGTAATAACGCATGTTATATTGATAATATCGGGCGTAATAAGTATATTTATTACAGTTCTATCGATAATAACTGCATAATATAGGTAATGATGCATGTTATATTGATAATAATAAAAGTAATAAGTATATTTATTATAGTTCTATCAATAATAACTGCATAATATGGGTAATAATGCACGTTACATTGCTAACAATATAAGTAATAAGTATAATTATTACAGTTCCAGCGATAATAATTGCACTATATGGGTAATAATGCATGTTATATTGATAATATCGGGCGTAATAAGTATATTTATTACAGTTCTATCGATAATAACTGCATAATATGGGTAATAATGCATGTTATATTGATGATAGTAAAAGTAATACGTATATTTATTATAGTTCTAGCGATAATAACTGCATAATATGGGTAATAATGCATGTTATATTGATAATAATATAAGTAATAAGTATAATTATTACAGTTCTATCGATAATAACTGCATAATATGGGTAATAATGCTTGTTATATTGATGATAATAAAAGTAATACGTATATTTATTATAGTTCTAGCGATAATAACTGCATAATATGGGTAACAATGCATGTTATATTGATAATAATATAAGTAATAAGTATAATTATTACAGTTCTAGCGATAATAACCGCATTATATGGGTAATAATGGATGTTATATTGATAATATCGGGAGTTATAGGTATATTTATTATAGTTCTAGCGATAATAACTGCATAATATAGGTAATGATGCATGTTATATTGATAATAATAAAAGTAATAAGTATATTTATTATAGTTCTATCAATAATAACTGCATAATATGGGTAATAATGCACGTTATATTGCTAACAATATAAGTAATAAGTATAATTATTACAGTTCTAGCCATAATAACTGCATTATATGGGTAATAATGCATGTTATATTGATAATATTGGGAGTAATAAGTATAATTATTATAGTTCCAGCGATAATAACTGCATAATATAGGTAATGATGCATGTTATATTGATAATAATAAAAGTAATAAGTATATTTATTATAGTTCTATCAATAAGAACTGCATAATGTGGGTAATAATGCACGTTATATTGCTAACAATATAAGTAATACGTATAATTATTACAGTTCTAGCGATAATAATTGCACTATATGGGTAATAATGCAGGTTATATTGATAATATCGGGAGTAATAAGTATATTTATTACAGTTCTATCGATAATAACTGCATAATATGGGTAATAATGCATGTTATATTGATAATAATATAAGTAATAAGTATAATTATTACAGTTCTAGCGATAATAATTGCATTATATGGGTAATAATGCATGTTATATTGATAACATCGGGAGTAATAAGTATATCTATTACAGTTCTATCAATAATAACTGCATAATATGGGTAATAATGCATGTTATATTGATGATAATAAAAGTAATACGTATATTTGTTATAGTTCTAGCGATTATAACTGCATAATATGGGTAGTAATGCATGTTATATTGATGATAATGAAAGTAGTAAGTATATTTATTACAGTTCTAGCGATAATAACTGCATTATATGGGTAATAATGCATGTTATATAGATAATATTGGGAGTAATAAGTATAATTATTATAGTTCTAGCGATAATAATAGTAAAATATGGCTAATAGTGCATGTTATATTGATAATAATAAAAGTAATACGTATAATTATTACAGTTCTATCGATAATAACTGCATAATATGGGTAATAATACATGTTACATTGATGATAATAAAAGTAATACGTATATTTATTATAGTTCTAGCGATAATAACTGCATAATATGGGTAATAATGCATGTTATATTGACAATAATATAAGTAATAAGTATAATTATACAGTTCTAGCGATAATAACTGCACTATATGGGTAATAATGCATGTTATATTGATAATATCGGGAGTAATAAGTATATTTATTACAGTTCTATCGATAATAACTGCATAATATGGGTAATAATGCATGTTATATTGATGATAATAAAAGTAATACGTATATTTATTATAGTTCTAGCGATAATAACTGCATAATATGGGTAATAATGCATGTTATATTGCTAACAATATAAGTAATAAGTATAATTAATTCAGTTCTAGCGATAATAGCTGCATAATATGGGTAATAATGCATGTTATATTGATGATAATAAAAGTAATACGTATATTTATTATAGTTCTAGCGATTATAACTGCATAATATGGGTAATAATGCATGTTATATTGATAATATTGGGAGTAATAAGTATAATTATTATAGTTCTAGCGATAATAATAGTAAAATATGGCTAATAGTGCATGTTATATCGATAACAATAAAAGTAATAAGTATATTTATTACAGTTCTATCGATAATAACTGCATAATATGGGTAATAATGCATGTTATATTGATGATAATAAAAGTAATACGTATGTTTATTATAGTTCTAGCGATAATAACTGCATAATATGGGTAATAATGCATGTTATATTGATAATAATACAAGTAATAAGTATAATTATTACATTTCTAGCGATAATAACTGCATTATATGGGTAATAATGGATGTTATATTGATAATATCGGGAGTAATAAGTATATTTATTATAGCTCTAGCGATAATAACTGCATACTATAGGTAATGATGCATGTTATATTGATAATAATAAAAGTAATAAGTACATTTATTATAGTTCTATCAATAATAACTGCATAATATGGGTAATAATGCACGTTATATTGCTAACAATATAAGTAATAAGTATAATTATTATAGTTCTAGCGATAATAATAGTAAAATATGGCTAATAGTGCATGTTATATTGATAATAATAAAAGTAATAAGTATATTTATTACAGTTCCATCGATAATAACTGCATAATATGGGTAATAATGCATGTTACATTGATGATAATAAAAGTAATACGTATATTTATTATAGTTCTAGCGATAATAACTGCATAATATGGGTAACAATGCATGTTATATTGATAATAATATAAGTAATAAGTATAATTATTACAGTTCTAGCGATAATAACCGCATTATATGGGTAATAATAGATGTTATATTGATAATATCGGGAGTTATAAGTATATTTATTATAGTTCTAGCGATAATAACTGCATAATATAGGTAATGATGCATGTTATATTGATAATAATAAAAGTAATAAGTATATTTATTATAGTTCTATCAATAATAACTGCATAATATGGGTAATAATGCACGTTATATTGCAAACAATATAAGTAATAAGTATAATTATTACAGTTCTAGCCATAATAACTGCATTATATGGGTAATAATGCATGTTATATTGATAATATTGGGAGTAATAAGTATAATTATTATAGTTCCAGCGATAATAATAGTAAAACATGGCTAATAGTGCATGTTATATTGATAATAATGAAAGTAATAAGTATATTTATTACAGTTCTATTGATAATAACTGCATAATATGGGTAATAATGCATGTTATATTGATGACAATAAAAGTAATACGTATATTTATTATAGTTCTAGCGATAATAACTGCATAATATGGGTAATAATGCATGTTATATTGATAATAATATAAGTAATAAGTATATTTATTATAGTTCTATCGATAATAACTGCATAATATGGGTAATAATGCATGTTATATTGATGATAATAAAAGTACTAAGTATATTTATTATAGTTCTAGCGATTATAACTGCATAATATGGGTAATAACGCATGTTATATTGATAATATCGGGCGTAATAAGTATATTTATTACAGTTCTATCGATAATAACTGCATAATATAGGTAATGATGCATGTTATATTGATAATAATAAAAGTAATAAGTATATTTATTATAGTTCTATCAATAATAACTGCATAATATGGGTAATAATGCACGTTATATTGCTAACAATATAAGTAATAAGTATAATTATTATTGTTCTATCGATAATAACTGCATAATATGGGCAATAATGCATGTTATATTGATGATAATAAAAGTAATACGTATATTTATTATAGTTCTAGCGATAATAACTGCATAATATGGGTAACAATGCATGTTATATTGATTATAATATAAGTAATAAGTATATGTATTATTGTTCTATCGATAATAACTGCATAATATGGGTAATAATGCATGTTATATTGATGACAATAAAAGTACTAAGTATATTTATTATAGTTCTAGCGATTATAACTGCATAATATGGGTAGTAATGCATGTTATATTGATGATAATGAAAGTAGTAAGTATATTTATTACAGTTCTAGCGATAATAACTGCATTATATGGGTAATAATGCATGTTATATAGATAATATTGGGAGTAATAAGTATAATTATTATAGTTCTAGCGATAATAATAGTAAAATATGGCTAATAGTGCATGTTATATTGATAATAATAAAAGTAGTACGTATATTTATTATAGTTCTAGCGATTATAACTGCATAATATGGATAATAATGCATGTTATATTGATAATATTGGGAGTAATAAGTGTAATTATTATAGTTCTAACGATAATAATAGTTAAATATGGCTAATAGTGCATGTGATATTGATAATAATAAAAGTAATAAGTATATTTATTACAGTTCTATCGATAATAACTGCATTATATGGGTAATAATGGATGTTATATTGATAATATCGGGAGTAATTAGTATATTTATTATAGTTCTAGCGATAATAACTGCATAATATAGGTAATGATGCATGTTATATTGATAATAATAAAAGTAATAAGTATATTTATTATAGTTCTATCAATAATAACTGCATAATATGGGTAACAATGCATGTTATATTGATAATAATATAAGTAATAAGTATAATTATTACAGTTCTATCGATAATAACTGCATAATATGGGTAATAATGCATGTTATATTGATGATAATAAAAGTAATACGTATATTTATTATAGCTCTAGCGATAATAACTGCATAATATAGGTAATGATGCATGTTATATTGATAATAATAAAAGTAATAAGTATATTTATTATAGTTCTATCAATAATAACTGCATAATATGGGTAATAATGCACGTTATATTGCTAACAATAAAAGTAATAAGTATATTTATTACAGTTCTATCGATAATAACTGCATAATATGGGTAATAATGCATGTTATATTGATGATAATAAAAGTAATACTTATGTTTATTATAGTTCTAGCGATAATAACTACATGATATGGGTAATAATGCATGTTATATTGATAATAATACAAGTAATAAGTATAATTATTACAGTTCCAGCGATAATAACTGCATTATATGGGTAATAATGGATGTTATATTGATAATATCGGGAGTAATAAGTATATTCATTATAGTTCTAGCGATAATAACTGCATAATATAGGTAATGATGCATGTTATATTGATAATAATAAAAGTAATAAGTATATTTATTACAGTTCTATCGATAATAACTGCATAATATGGGTAATAATGCATGTTATATTGATGATAATAAAAGTAATACGTATATTTATTATAGTTCTAGCGATAATAACTGCATAATATGGGTAATGATGCATGTTATATTGATAATAATAAAAGTAATAAGTATATTTATTATAGTTCTATCAATAATAACTGCATAATATGGGTAACAATGCATGTTATATTGATAATAATATAAGTAATAAGTATAATTATTACAGTTCTATCGATAATAACTGCATAATATGGGTAATAATGCATGTTATATTGATGATAATAAAAGTAATACGTATATTTATTATAGCTCTAGCGATAATAACTGCATAATATAGGTAATGATGCATGTTATATTGATAATAATAAAAGTAATAAGTATATTTATTATAGTTCTATCAATAATAACTGCATAATATGGGTAATAATGCACGTTATATTGCTAACAATATAAGTAATAAGTGTAATTATTAGAGTTCCAGCGATAATAATTGCACTACATGGGTTATAATGCATGTTATATTGATAATATCGGGCGTAATAAGCATATTTATTACAGTTCTATCGATAATAACTGCATAATATGGGCAATAATGCATGTTATATTGATGATAATAAAAGTAATACGTATATTTATTATAGTTCTAGCGATAATAACTGCATAATATGGGTAACAATGCATGTTATATTGATAATAATATAAGTAATAAGTATATTTATTATAGTTCTATCGATAATAACTGCATAATATGGGTAATAATGCATGTTATATTGATGATAATAAAAGTACTAAGTATATTTATTATAGTTCTAGCGATTATAACTGCATTATATGGGTAATAATGCATGTCATATAGATAATATTGGGAGTAATAAGTATAATTATTATAGTTCTAGCGATAATAATAGTAAAATATGGCTAATAGTGCATGTTATATTGATAATAATAAAAGTAATAAGTATATTTATTACAGTTCTATCGATAATAACTGCATAATATGGGTAACAATGCATGTTATATTGATGATAATAAAAGTAATACGTATATTTATTATAGTTCTAGCGATTATAACTGCATAATATGGGTAATAATGCATGTTATATTGATAATAATACAAGTAATAAGTATAATTATTACAGTTCTAGCGATAATAACTGCATTATATGGGTAATAATGGATGTTATATTGATAATATCGGGAGTAATAAGTATATTTATTATAGCTCTAGCGATAATAACTGCATAATATAGGTAATGATGCATGTTATATTGATAATAATAAAAGTAATAAGTATATTTATTATAGTTCTATCAATAATGACTGCATAATATGGGTAATAATGCACGTTATATTGCTAACAATATAAGTAATAAGTATAATTATTACAGTTCTAGCCATAATAACTGCATTATATGGGTAATAATGCATGTTATATTGATAATATTGGGAGTAATAAGTACAATTATTATAGTTCCAGCGATAATAATAGTAAAACATGGCTAATAGTGCATGTTATATTGATAATAATGAAAGTAATAAGTATATTTATTACAGTTCTATTGATAATAACTGCATAATATGGGTAATAATGCATGTTACATTGATGATAATAAAAGTAATACGTATATTTATTATAGTTCTAGCGATAATAACTGCATAATATAGGTAATGATGCATGTTATATTGATAATAATAAAAGTAATAAGTATATTTATTATAGTTCTATCAATAATAACTGCATAATATGGGTTATAATGCACGTTATATTGCTAACAATGTAAGTAATAAGTATAATTATTACAGTTCTAGCGATAATAACTGCATAATATGGGTAATAATGCATGTTATATTGATGATAATAAAAGTAATACGTATATTTATTATAGCTCTAGCGATAATAACTGCATAATGTAGGTAATGATGCATGTTATATTGATAATAATAAAAGTAATAAGTATATTTATTATAGTTCTATCAATAATAACTGCATAATATGGGTAATAATGCACGTTATATTGCTAACAATATAAGTAATAAGTATAATTATTAGAGTTCCAGCGATAATAATTGCACTACATGGGTTATAATGCATGTTATATTGATAATATCGGGCGTAATAAGTATATTTATTACAGTTCTATCGATAATAACTGCATAATATGGGCAATAATGCATGTTATATTGATGATAATAAAAGTAATACGTATATTTATTATAGTTCTAGCGATAATAACTGCATAATATGGGTAACAATGCATGTTATATTGATAATAATATAAGTAATAAGTATATTTATTATAGTTCTATCGATAATAACTGCATAATATGGGTAATAATGCATGTTATATTGATGATAATAAAAGTACTAAGTATATTTATTATAGTTCTAGCGATTATAACTGCATAATATGGGTAGTAATGCATGTTATATTGATGATAATGAAAGTAGTAAGTATATTTATTAGAGTTCTGGCGATAATAACTGCATTATATGGGTAATAATGCATGTTATATAGATAATATTGGGAGTAATAGGTATAATTATTATAGTTCTAGCGATAATAATAGTAAAATATGGCTAATAGTGCATGTTATATTGATAATAATAAAAGTAATAAGTATATTTATTACAGTTCTATCGATAATAACTGCATAATATGGGTAATAATGCATGTTATATTGATGATAATAAAAGTAATACGTATATTTATTATAGTTCTAGCGATTATAACTGCATAATATGGGTAATAATGCATGTTATATTAATAATAATACAAGTAATAAGTATAATTATTACAGTTCTAGCGACAATAACTGCATTATATGGGTAATAATGGATGTTATATTGATAATATCGGGAGTAATAAGTATATTTATTATAGTTCTAGCGATAATAACTGCATAATATAGGTAATGATGCATGTTATATTGATAATAATAAAAGTAATAAGTATATTTATTATAGTTCTATCAATAATGACTGCATAATATGGGTAATAATGCACGTTATATTGCTAACAATATAAGTAATAAGTATAATTATTACAGTTCTAGCCATAATAACTGCATTATATGGGTAATAATGCATGTTATATTGATAATATTGGGAGTAATAAGTATAATTATTATAGTTCCAGCGATAATAATAGTAAAACATGGCTAATAGTGCATGTTATATTGATAATAATGAAAGTAATAAGTATATTTATTACAGTTCTATCGATAATAACTGCATAATATGGGTAATAATGCATGTTATATTGATGATAATAAAAGTAATACGTATATTTATTATAGTTCTAGCGATAATAGTTGCATAATATGGGTAATAATGCATGTTATATTGATAATAATATAAGTAATAAGTATAATTATTACAGTTCTAGCGAAAATAATTGCACTATATGGGTAATAATGCATGTTATATTGATAACATCGGGAGTAATAAGTATATTTATTACAGTTCTATCGATAATAACTGCATAATATGGGTAATAATGCATGTTATATTGATGATAATAAAAGTAATACGTATATTTATTATAGCTCTAGCGATAATAACTGCATAATATGGGTAACAATGCATGTTATATTGATAATAATGAAAGTAGTAAGTATATTTATTACAGTTCTAGCGCTAATAACTGCATTATATGGGTAATAATGCATGTTATATTGATAATATTGGGAGTAATAAGTACAATTATTATAGTTCCAGCGATAATAATAGTAAAACATGGCTAATAGTGCATGTTATATTGATAATAATGAAAGTAATAAGTATATTTATTACAGTTCTATTGATAATAACTGCATAATGTGGGTAATAATGCATGTTACATTGATGATAATAAAAGTAATAAGTATATTTATTATAGTTCTATCAATAATAACTGCATAATATGGGTTATAATGCACGTTATATTGCTAACAATATAAGTAATAAGTATAATTATTACAGTTCTAGCGATAATAATTGCACTATATGGGTAATAATGCATGTTATATTAATAATATCGGGAGTGATAAGTATATTTATTACAGTTCTATCGATAATAACTGCATGATATGGGTAATAATGCATGTTATATTGATGATAATAAAAGTAATACCTATATTTATTGTAGTTCTAGCGATAATAACTGCATAATATGGGTAATAATGCATGTTATATTGATAATAATGAAAGTAATAAGTATATTTATTACAGTTCTATCGATAATAACTGCATAATATGGGTAATAATGCATGTTATATTGATGATAATAAAAGTAATACGTATATTTATTATAGTTCTAGCGATAATAACTGCATAATATGGGTAATAATGCATGTTATATTGATAATAATACAAGTAATAAGTATAATTATTACAGTTCTAGCGATAATAACTGCATTATATGGGTAATAATGGATGTTATATTGATAATATCGGGAGTAATAAGTATATTTATTATAGTTCTAGCGATAATAACTGCATAATATAGGTAATGATGCATGTTATATTGATAATAATAAAAGTAATAAGTATATTTATTATATTTCTATCAATAATGACTGCATAATATGGGTAATAATGCACGTTATATTGCTAACAATATAAGTAATAAGTATAATTATTACAGTTCTAGCCATAATAACTGCATTATATGGGTAATAATGCATGTTATATTGATAATATTGGGAGTAATAAGTACAATTATTATAGTTCCAGCGATAATAATAGTAAAACATGGCTAATAGTGCATGTTATATTGATAATAATGAAAGTAATAAGTATATTTATTACAGTTCTATTGATAATAACTGCATAATATGGGTAATAATGCATGTTACATTGATGATAATAAAAGTAATACGTATATTTATTATAGTTCTATCAATAATAACTGCATAATATGGGTTATAATGCACGTCATATTGCTAACAATGTAAGTAATAAGTATAATTATTACAGTTCTAGCGATAATAACTGCATAATATGGGTAATAATGCATGTTATATTGATGATAATAAAAGTAATACGTATATTTACTATAGCTCTAGCGATAATAACTGCATAATATAGGTAATGATGCATGTTATATTGATAATAATAAAAGTAATAAGTATATTTATTATAGTTCTATCAATAATAACTGCATAATATGGGTAATAATGCACGTTATATTGCTAACAATATAAGTAATAAGTATAATTATTAGAGTTCCAGCGATAATAATTGCACTACATGGGTTATAATGCATGTTATATTGATAATATCGGGCGTAATAAGTATATTTATTACAGTTCTATCGATAATAACTGCATAATGTGGGCAATAATGCATGTTATATTGATGATAATAAAAGTAATACGTATATTTATTATAGTTCTAGCGATAATAACTGCATAATATGGGTAACAATGCATGTTATATTGATAATAATATAAGTAATAAGTATATTTATTATAGTTCTATCGATAATAACTGCATAATATGGGTAATAATGCATGTTATATTGATGATAATAAAAGTACTAAGTATATTTATTATAGTTCTAGCGATTATAACTGCATAATATGGGTAGTAATGCATGTAATATTGATGATAATGAAAGTAGTAAGTATATTTATTAGAGTTCTAGCGATAATAACTGCATTATATGGGTAATAATGCATGTTATATAGATAATATTGGGAGTAATAGGTATAATTATTATAGTTCTAGCGATAATAATAGTAAAATATGGCTAATAGTGCATGTTATATTGATAATAATAAAAGTAATAAGTATATTTATTACAGTTCTATCGATAATAACTGCATAATATGGGTAATAATGCATGTTATATTGATGATAATAAAAGTAATACGTATATTTATTATAGTTCTAGCGATTATAACTGCATAATATGGGTAATAATGCATGTTATATTGATAATAATACAAGTAATAAGTATAATTATTACAGTTCAAGCGACAATAACTGCATTATATGGGTAATAATGGATGTTATATTGATAATATCGGGAGTAATAAGTATATTTATTATAGTTCTAGCGATAATAACTGCATAATATAGGTAACGATGCATGTTATATTGATAATAATAAAAGTAATAAGTATATTTATTATAGTTCTATCAATAATGACTGCATAATATGGGTAATAATGCACGTTATATTGCTAACAATATAAGTAATAAGTATAATTATTACAGTTCTAGCCATAATAACTGCATTATATGGGTAATAATGCATGTTATATTGATAATATTGGGAGTAATAAGTATAATTATTATAGTTCCAGCGATAATAATAGTAAAACATGGCTAATAGTGCATGTTATATTGATAATAATGAAAGTAATAAGTATATTTATTACAGTTCTATCGATAATAACTGCATAATATGGGTAATAATGCATGTTATATTGATGATAATAAAAGTAATACGTATATTTATTATAGTTCTAGCGATAATAGTTGCATAATATGGGTAATAATGCATGTTATATTGATAATAATATAAGTAATAAGTATAATTATTACAGTTCTAGCGAAAATAATTGCACTATATGGGTAATAATGCATGTTATATTGATAACATCGGGAGTAATAAGTATATTTATTACAGTTCTATCGATAATAACTGCATAATATGGGTAATAATGCATGTTATATTGATGATAATAAAAGTAATACGTATATTTATTATAGCTCTAGCGATAATAACTGCATAATATGGGTAACAATGCATGTTATATTGATAATAATGAAAGTAGTAAGTATATTTATTACAGTTCTAGCGCTAATAACTGCATTATATGGGTAATAATGCATGTTATATAGATAATATTGGGAGTAATAAGTATAATTATTATAGTTCTAGCGATAATAATAGTAAAATATGGCTAATAGTGCATGTTATATTGATAATAATAAAAGTAGTACGTATATTTATTATAGTTCTAGCGATTATAACTGCATAATATGGGTAATAATGCATGTTATATTGATAATATTGGGAGTAATAAGTGTAATTATTATAGTTCTAGCGATAATAATAGTTAAATATGGCTAATAGTGCATGTTATATTGATAATAATAAAAGTAATAAGTATATTTATTACAGTTCTATCGATAATAACTGCATAATATGGGTAATAATGCATGTTATATTGATGATAATAAAAGTAATACTTATGTTTATTATAGTTCTAGCGATAATAACTACATAATATGGGTAATAATGCATGTTATATTGATAATAATACAAGTAATAAGTATAATTATTACAGTTCTAGCGATAATAACTGCATTATATGGGTAATAATGGATGTTATATTGATAATATCGGGAGTAATAAGTATATTCATTATAGTTCTAGCGATAATAACTGCATAATATAGGTAATGATGCATGTTATATTGATAATAATAAAAGTAATAAGTATATTTATTATAGTTCTACCAATAAGAACTGCATAATATGGGTAATAATGCACGTTATATTGCTAACAATATAAGTAATACGTATAATTATTACAGTTCTAGCGATAATAATTGCACTATATGGGTAATAATGCAGGTTATATTGATAATATCGGGAGTAATAAGTATATTTATTACAGTTCTATCGATAATAACTGCATAATATGGGTAATAATGCATGTTATATTGATGATAATAAAAGTAATACGTATATTTATTATAGTTCTAGCGATAATAACTGCATAATATGGGTAATAATGCATGTTATATTGATAATAATATAAGTAATCAGTATATTTATTATAGTTCTATCGATAATAACTGCATAATATGGGTAATAATGCATGTTATATTGATGATAATAAAAGTACTAAGTATATTTATTATAGTTCTAGCGATTATAACTGCATAATATGGGTAATAATGCATGTTATATTGATAATATTGGGAGTAATAAGTATAATTATTATAGTTCTAGCGATAATAATAGTAAAATATGGCTAATAGTGCATGTTATATTGATAATAATAAAAGTAATAAGTATATTTATTACAGTTCTATCGATAATAACTGCATAATATGGGTAATAATGCATGTTATATTGATGATAATAAAAGTAATACGTACATTTATTATAGTTCAAGCGATAATAACTGCATAATATGGGTAACAATGCATGTTATATTGATAATAATATAAGTAATAAGTATAATTATTACAGTTCTAGCGATAATAACCGCATTATATGGGTAATAATGGATGTTATATTGATAATATCGGGAGTTATAAGTATATTTATTATAGTTCTAGCGATAATAACTGCATAATATAGGTAATGATGCATGTTATATTGATAATAATAAAAGTAATAAGTATATTTATTATAGTTCTATCAATAATAACTGCATAATATGGGTAATAATGCACGTTATATTGCAAACAATATAAGTAATAAGTATAATTATTACAGTTCTAGCCATAATAACTGCATTATATGGGTAATAATGCATGTTATATTGATAATATTGGGAGTAATAAGTACAATTATTATAGTTCCAGCGATAATAATAGTAAAACATGGCTAATAGTGCATGTTATATTGATAATAATGAAAGTAATAAGTATATTTATTACAGTTCTATTGATAATAACTGCATAATGTGGGTAATAATGCATGTTACATTGATGATAATAAAAGTAATACGTATATTTATTATAGTTCTAGCGATAATAACTGCATAATATGGGTAATGATGCATGTTATATTGATAATAATATAAGTAATAAGTATAATTATTACAGTTCTAGCGATAATAACTGCATTATATGGGTAATAATGGATGTTATATTGATAATATCGGGAGTAATAAGTATATTTATTATAGTTCTAGCGATAATAACTGCATAATATAGGTAATGATGCATGTTATATTGATAATAATAAAAGTAATAAGTATATTTATTATAGTTCTATCAATAATAACTGCATAATATGGGTTATAATGCACGTTATATTGCTAACAATATAAGTAATAAGTATAATTATTACAGTTCTAGCGATAATAATTGCACTATATGGGTAATAATGCATGTTATATTAATAATATCGGGAGTGATAAGTGTATTTATTACAGTTCTATCGATAATAACTGCATGATATGGGTAATAATGCATGTTATATTGATGATAATAAAAGTAATACCTATATTTATTGTAGTTCTAGCGATAATAACTGCATAATATGGGTAATAATGCATGTTATATTGATAATAATGAAAGTAATAAGTATATTTATTACAGTTCTATCGATAATAACTGCATAATATGGGTAATAATGCATGTTATATTGATGATAATAAAAGTAATACGTATATTTATTATAGTTCTAGCGATAATAACTGCATAATATGGGTAATAATGCATGTTATATTGATAATAATACAAGTAATAAGTATAATTATTACAGTTCTAGCGATAATAACTGCATTATATGGGTAATAATGGATGTTATATTGATAATATCGGGAGTAATAAGTATATTTATTATAGTTCTAGCGATAATAACTGCATAATATAGGTAATGATGCATGTTATATTGATAATAATATAAGTAATAAGTATATTTATTATAGTTCTATCAATAATGGCTGCATAATATGGGTAATAATGCACGTTATATTGCTAACAATATAAGTAATAAGTATAATTATTACAGTTCTAGCCATAATAACTGCATTATATGGGTAATAATGCATGTTATATTGATAATATTGGGAGTAATAAGTACAATTATTATAGTTCCAGCGATAATAATAGTAAAACATGGCTAATAGTGCATGTTATATTGATAATAATGAAAGTAATAAGTATATTTATTACAGTTCTATTGATAATAACTGCATAATATGGGTAATAATGCATGTTACATTGATGATAATAAAAGTAATACGTATATTTATTATAGTTCTATCAATAATAACTGCATAATATGGGTTATAATGCACGTTATATTGCTAACAATGTAAGTAATAAGTATAATTATTACAGTTCTAGCGATAATAACTGCATAATATGGGTAATAATGCATGTTATATTGATGATAATAAAAGTAATACGTATATTTATTATAGCTCTAGCGATAATAACTGCATAATATAGGTAATGATGCATGTTATATTGATAATAATAAAAGTAATAAGTATATTTATTATAGTTCTATCAATAATAACTGCATAATATGGGTAATAATGCACGTTATATTGCTAACAATATAAGTAATAAGTATAATTATTAGAGTTCCAGCGATAATAATTGCACTACATGGGTTATAATGCATGTTATATTGATAATATCGGGCGTAATAAGTATATTTATTACAGTTCTATCGATAATAACTGCATAATGTGGGCAATAATGCATGTTATATTGATGATAATAAAAGTAATACGTATATTTATTATAGTTCTAGCGATAATAACTGCATAATATGGGTAACAATGCATGTTATATTGATAATAATATAAGTAATAAGTATATTTATTATAGTTCTATCGATAATAACTGCATAATATGGGTAATAATGCATGTTATATTGATGATAATAAAAGTACTAAGTATATTTATTATAGTTCTAGCGATTATAACTGCATAATATGGGTAGTAATGCATGTAATATTGATGATAATGAAAGTAGTAAGTATATTTATTAGAGTTCTAGCGATAATAACTGCATTATATGGGTAATAATGCATGTTATATAGATAATATTGGGAGTAATAGGTATAATTATTATAGTTCTAGCGATAATAATAGTAAAATATGGCTAATAGTGCATGTTATATTGATAATAATAAAAGTAATAAGTATATTTATTACAGTTCTATCGATAATAACTGCATAATATGGGTAATAATGCATGTTATATTGATGATAATAAAAGTAATACGTATATTTATTATAGTTCTAGCGATTATAACTGCATAATATGGGTAATAATGCATGTTATATTGATAATAATACAAGTAATAAGTATAATTATTACAGTTCTAGCGACAATAACTGCATTATATGGGTAATAATGGATGTTATATTGATAATATCGGGAGTAATAAGTATATTTATTATAGTTCTAGCGATAATAACTGCATAATATAGGTAATGATGCATGTTATATTGATAATAATAAAAGTAATAAGTATATTTATTATAGTTCTATCAATAATGACTGCATAATATGGGTAATAATGCACGTTATATTGCTAACAATATAAGTAATAAGTATAATTATTACAGTTCTAGCCATAATAACTGCATTATATGGGTAATAATGCATGTTATATTGATAATATTGGGAGTAATAAGTATAATTATTATAGTTCCAGCGATAATAATAGTAAAACATGGCTAATAGTGCATGTTATATTGATAATAATGAAAGTAATAAGTATATTTATTACAGTTCTATCGATAATAACTGCATAATATGGGTAATAATGCATGTTATATTGATGATAATAAAAGTAATACGTATATTTATTATAGTTCTAGCGATAATAGTTGCATAATATGGGTAATAATGCATGTTATATTGATAATAATATAAGTAATAAGTATAATTATTACAGTTCTAGCGAAAATAATTGCACTATATGGGTAATAATGCATGTTATATTGATAACATCGGGAGTAATAAGTATATTTATTACAGTTCTATCGATAATAACTGCATAATATGGGTAATAATGCATGTTATATTGATGATAATAAAAGTAATACGTATATTTATTATAGCTCTAGCGATAATAACTGCATAATATGGGTAACAATGCATGTTATATTGATAATAATGAAAGTAGTAAGTATATTTATTACAGTTCTAGCGCTAATAACTGCATTATATGGGTAATAATGCATGTTATATAGATAATATTGGGAGTAATAAGTATAATTATTATAGTTCTAGCGATAATAATAGTAAAATATGGCTAATAGTGCATGTTATATTGATAATAATAAAAGTAGTACGTATATTTATTATAGTTCTAGCGATTATAACTGCATAATATGGGTAATAATGCATGTTATATTGATAATATTGGGAGTAATAAGTGTAATTATTATAGTTCTAGCGATAATAATAGTTAAATATGGCTAATAGTGCATGTTATATTGATAATAATAAAAGTAATAAGTATATTTATTACAGTTCTATCGATAATAACTGCATAATATGGGTAATAATGCATGTTATATTGATGATAATAAAAGTAATACTTATGTTTATTATAGTTCTAGCGATAATAACTACATAATATGGGTAATAATGCATGTTATATTGATAATAATACAAGTAATAAGTATAATTATTACAGTTCTAGCGATAATAACTGCATTATATGGGTAATAATGGATGTTATATTGATAATATCGGGAGTAATAAGTATATTCATTATAGTTCTAGCGATAATAACTGCATAATATAGGTAATGATGCATGTTATATTGATAATAATAAAAGTAATAAGTATATTCATTATAGTTCTACCAATAAGAACTGCATAATATGGGTAATAATGCACGTTATATTGCTAACAATATAAGTAATACGTATAATTATTACAGTTCTAGCGATAATAATTGCACTATATGGGTAATAATGCAGGTTATATTGATAATATCGGGAGTAATAAGTATATTTATTACAGTTCTATCGATAATAACTGCATAATATGGGTAATAATGCATGTTATATTGATGATAATAAAAGTAATACGTATATTTATTATAGTTCTAGCGATAATAACTGCATAATATGGGTAATAATGCATGTTATATTGATAATAATATAAGTAATCAGTATATTTATTATAGTTCTATCGATAATAACTGCATAATATGGGTAATAATGCATGTTATATTGATGATAATAAAAGTACTAAGTATATTTATTATAGTTCTAGCGATTATAACTGCATAATATGGGTAATAACGCATGTTATATTGATAGTATCGGGCGTAATAAGTATATTTATTACAGTTCTATCGATAATAACTGCATAATATAGGTAATGATGCATGTTATATTGATAATAATAAAAGTAATAAGTATATTTATTATAGTTCTATCAATAATAACTGCATAATATGGGTAATAATGCACGTTATATTGCTAACAATATAAGTAATAAGTATAATTATTATTGTTCTATCGATAATAACTGCATAATATGGGCAATAATGCATGTTATATTGATGATAATAAAAGTAATACGTATATTTATTATAGTTCTAGCGATAATAACTGCATAATATGGGTAACAATGCATGTTATATTGATAATAATATAAGTAATAAGTATATGTATTATTGTTCTATCGATAATAACTGCATAATATGGGTAATAATGCATGTTATATTGATGACAATAAAAGTACTAAGTATATTTATTATAGTTCTAGCGATTATAACTGCATAATATGGGTAGTAATGCATGTTATATTGATGATAATGAAAGTAGTAAGTATATTTATTACAGTTCTAGCGATAATAACTGCATTATATGGGTAATAATGCATGTTATATAGATAATATTGGGAGTAATAAGTATAATTATTATAGTTCTAGCGATAATAATAGTAAAATATGGCTAATAGTGCATGTTATATTGATAATAATAAAAGTAATAAGTATATTTATTACAGTTCTATCGATAATAACTGCATAATATGGGTAATAATGCATGTTATATTGATGATAATAAAAGTAATATGTATATTTATTATAGTTCTAGCGATTATAACTGCATAATATGGGTAATAATGCATGTTATATTGATAATAATACAAGTAATAAGTATAACTATTACAGTTCTAGCGATAATAACTGCATTATATGGGTAATAATGGCTGTTATATTGATAATATCGGGAGTAATAAGTATATTTATTATAGTTCTAGCGATAATAACTGCATAATATAGGTAATGATGCATGTTATATTGATAATAATAAAAGTAATAAGTATATTTATTATAGTTCTATCAATAATAACTGCATAATATGGGTAATAATGCACGTTATATTGCTAACAATATAAGTAATAAGTATAATTATTACAGTTCTAGCCATAATAACTGCATTATATGGGTAATAATGCATGTTATATTGATAATATTGGGAGTAATAAGTATAATTATTATAGTTCCAGCGATAATAATAGTAAAACATGGCTAATAGTGCATGTTATATTGATAATAATGAAAGTAATAAGTATATTTATTACAGTTCTATCGATAATAACTGCATAATATGGGTAATAATGCATGTTATATTGATGATAATAAAAGTAATAAGTATATTTATTATAGTTCTAGCGATAATAGTTGCATAATATGGGTAATAATGCATGTTATATTGATAATAATATAAGTAATAAGTATAATTATTACAGTTCTAGCGAAAATAATTGCACTATATGGGTAATAATGCATGTTATATTGATAACATCGGGAGTAATAAGTATATTTATTACAGTTCTATCGATAATAACTGCATAATATGGGTAATAATGCATGTTATATTGATGATAATAAAAGTAATACGTATATTTATTATAGCTCTAGCGATAATAACTGCATAATATGGGTAACAATGCATGTTATATTGATAATAATGAAAGTAGTAAGTATATTTATTACAGTTCTAGCGATAATAACTGCATTATATGGGTAATAATGCATGTTATATAGATAATATTGGGAGTAATAAGTATAATTATTATAGTTGTAGCGATAATAATAGTAAAATATGGCTAATAGGGCATGTTATATTGATAATAATACAAGTAATAAGTATAATTATTACAGTTCTAGCCATAATAACTGCATTATATGGGTAATAATGCATGTTATATTGATAATATTGGGAGTAATAAGTATAATTATTATAGTTCCAGCGATAATAATAGTAAAACATGGCTAATAGTGCATGTTATATTGATAATAATGAAAGTAATAAGTATATTTATTACAGTTCTATCGATAATAACTGCATAATATGGGTAATAATGCATGTTATATTGATGATAATAAAAGTAATACGTATATTTATTATAGTTCTAGCGATAATAGTTGCATAATATGGGTAATAATGCATGTTATATTGATAATAATATAAGTAATAAGTATAATTATTACAGTTCTAGCGAAAATAATTGCACTATATGGGTAATAATGCATGTTATATTGATAACATCGGGAGTAATAAGTATATTTATTACAGTTCTATCGATAATAACTGCATAATATGGGTAATAATGCATGTTATATTGATGATAATAAAAGTAATACGTATATTTATTATAGCTCTAGCGATAATAACTGCATAATATGGGTAACAATGCATGTTATATTGATAATAATGAAAGTAGTAAGTATATTTATTACAGTTCTAGCGCTAATAACTGCATTATATGGGTAATAATGCATGTTATATAGATAATATTGGGAGTAATAAGTATAATTATTATAGTTCTAGCGATAATAATAGTAAAATATGGCTAATAGTGCATGTTATATTGATAATAATAAAAGTAGTACGTATATTTATTATAGTTCTAGCGATTATAACTGCATAATATGGGTAATAATGCATGTTATATTGATAATATTGGGAGTAATAAGTGTAATTATTATAGTTCTAGCGATAATAATAGTTAAATATGGCTAATAGTGCATGTTATATTGATAATAATAAAAGTAATAAGTATATTTATTACAGTTCTATCGATAATAACTGCATAATATGGGTAATAATGCATGTTATATTGATGATAATAAAAGTAATACTTATGTTTATTATAGTTCTAGCGATAATAACTACATAATATGGGTAATAATGCATGTTATATTGATAATAATACAAGTAATAAGTATAATTATTACAGTTCTAGCGATAATAACTGCATTATATGGGTAATAATGGATGTTATATTGATAATATCGGGAGTAATAAGTATATTCATTATAGTTCTAGCGATAATAACTGCATAATATAGGTAATGATGCATGTTATATTGATAATAATAAAAGTAATAAGTATATTCATTATAGTTCTACCAATAAGAACTGCATAATATGGGTAATAATGCACGTTATATTGCTAACAATATAAGTAATACGTATAATTATTACAGTTCTAGCGATAATAATTGCACTATATGGGTAATAATGCAGGTTATATTGATAATATCGGGAGTAATAAGTATATTTATTACAGTTCTATCGATAATAACTGCATAATATGGGTAATAATGCATGTTATATTGATGATAATAAAAGTAATACGTATATTTATTATAGTTCTAGCGATAATAACTGCATAATATGGGTAATAATGCATGTTATATTGATAATAATATAAGTAATCAGTATATTTATTATAGTTCTATCGATAATAACTGCATAATATGGGTAATAATGCATGTTATATTGATGATAATAAAAGTACTAAGTATATTTATTATAGTTCTAGCGATTATAACTGCATAATATGGGTAATAACGCATGTTATATTGATAGTATCGGGCGTAATAAGTATATTTATTACAGTTCTATCGATAATAACTGCATAATATAGGTAATGATGCATGTTATATTGATAATAATAAAAGTAATAAGTATATTTATTATAGTTCTATCAATAATAACTGCATAATATGGGTAATAATGCACGTTATATTGCTAACAATATAAGTAATAAGTATAATTATTATTGTTCTATCGATAATAACTGCATAATATGGGCAATAATGCATGTTATATTGATGATAATAAAAGTAATACGTATATTTATTATAGTTCTAGCGATAATAACTGCATAATATGGGTAACAATGCATGTTATATTGATAATAATATAAGTAATAAGTATATGTATTATTGTTCTATCGATAATAACTGCATAATATGGGTAATAATGCATGTTATATTGATGACAATAAAAGTACTAAGTATATTTATTATAGTTCTAGCGATTATAACTGCATAATATGGGTAGTAATGCATGTTATATTGATGATAATGAAAGTAGTAAGTATATTTATTACAGTTCTAGCGATAATAACTGCATTATATGGGTAATAATGCATGTTATATAGATAATATTGGGAGTAATAAGTATAATTATTATAGTTCTAGCGATAATAATAGTAAAATATGGCTAATAGTGCATGTTATATTGATAATAATAAAAGTAATAAGTATATTTATTACAGTTCTATCGATAATAACTGCATAATATGGGTAATAATGCATGTTATATTGATGATAATAAAAGTAATATGTATATTTATTATAGTTCTAGCGATTATAACTGCATAATATGGGTAATAATGCATGTTATATTGATAATAATACAAGTAATAAGTATAACTATTACAGTTCTAGCGATAATAACTGCATTATATGGGTAATAATGGCTGTTATATTGATAATATCGGGAGTAATAAGTATATTTATTATAGTTCTAGCGATAATAACTGCATAATATAGGTAATGATGCATGTTATATTGATAATAATAAAAGTAATAAGTATATTTATTATAGTTCTATCAATAATAACTGCATAATATGGGTAATAATGCACGTTATATTGCTAACAATATAAGTAATAAGTATAATTATTACAGTTCTAGCCATAATAACTGCATTATATGGGTAATAATGCATGTTATATTGATAATATTGGGAGTAATAAGTATAATTATTATAGTTCCAGCGATAATAATAGTAAAACATGGCTAATAGTGCATGTTATATTGATAATAATGAAAGTAATAAGTATATTTATTACAGTTCTATCGATAATAACTGCATAATATGGGTAATAATGCATGTTATATTGATGATAATAAAAGTAATAAGTATATTTATTATAGTTCTAGCGATAATAGTTGCATAATATGGGTAATAATGCATGTTATATTGATAATAATATAAGTAATAAGTATAATTATTACAGTTCTAGCGAAAATAATTGCACTATATGGGTAATAATGCATGTTATATTGATAACATCGGGAGTAATAAGTATATTTATTACAGTTCTATCGATAATAACTGCATAATATGGGTAATAATGCATGTTATATTGATGATAATAAAAGTAATACGTATATTTATTATAGCTCTAGCGATAATAACTGCATAATATGGGTAACAATGCATGTTATATTGATAATAATGAAAGTAGTAAGTATATTTATTACAGTTCTAGCGATAATAACTGCATTATATGGGTAATAATGCATGTTATATAGATAATATTGGGAGTAATAAGTATAATTATTATAGTTGTAGCGATAATAATAGTAAAATATGGCTAATAGGGCATGTTATATTGATAATAATACAAGTAATAAGTATAATTATTACAGTTCTAGCGATAATAACTGCATTATATGGGTAATAATGGATGTTATATTGATAATATCGGGAGTAATAAGTATATTCATTATAGTTCTAGCGATAATAACTGCATAATATAGGTAATGATGCATGTTATATTGATAATAATAAAAGTAATAAGTGTATTTATTACAGTTCTATCGATAATAACTGCATAATATGGGTAATAATGCATGTTATATTGATGATAATAAAAGTAATACGTATATTTATTATATTTCTAGCGATAATAACTGCATAATATGGGTAATGATGCATGTTATATTGATAATAATATAAGTAATAAGTATAATTATTACAGTTCTAGCGATAATAACTGCATTATATGGGTAATAATGGATGTTATATTGATAATATCGGGAGTAATTAGTATATTTATTATAGTTCTAGCGATAATAACTGCATAATATAGGTAATGATGCATGTTATATTGATAATAATAAAAGTAATAAGTATATTTATTACAGTTCTATCGATAATAACTGCATAATATGGGTAATAATGCATGTTATATTGATGATAATAAAAGTAATACGTATATTTATTATAGTTCTAGCGATTATAACTGCATTATATGGGTAATAATGCATGTCATATAGATAATATTGGGAGTAATAGGTATAATTATTATAGTTCTAGCGATAATAATAGTAAAATATGGCTAATAGTGCATGTTATATTGATAATAATAAAAGTAATAAGTATATTTATTACAGTTCTATCGATAATAACTGCATAATATGGGTAACAATGCATGTTATATTGATGATAATAAAAGTAATACGTATATTTATTATAGTTCTATCAATAATGACTGCATAATATGGGTAATAATGCACGTTATATTGCTAACAATATAAGTAATAAGTATAATTATTACAGTTCTAGCCATAATAACTGCATTATATGGGTAATAATGCATGTTATATTGATAATATTGGGAGTAATAAGTACAATTATTATAGTTCTAGCGATAATAACTGCATAATATGGGTAATAATGCATGTTACATTGATAATAATATAAGTAATAAGTATAATTATTACAGTTCTAGCGATAATAATTGCACTATATGGGTAATAATGCATGTTATATTGATAATATCGGGAGTAATAAGTATAATTATTACAGCTCTAGCGATAATAATAGTAAAATATGGCTAATAGTGCATGTTATATTGATAATAATAAAAGTAATAAGTATATTTATTATAGTTCTATCAATAATAACTGCATAATATGGGTAATAATGCACGTTATATTGCTAACAATATAAGTAATAAGTATAATTATTACAGTTCTTGCGATAATAATTGCACTATATGGGTAATAATGCATGTTATATTGATAATATCGGGAGTGATAAGTATAATTATTATAGTTCTAGCGATATTAATAGTAAAATATGGCTAATAGTGCATGTTATATTGATAATAATAAAAGTAATAAGTATATTTATTATAGTTCTAGCTATTATAACTGCATAATATGGGTAATAATGCATGTTATATTGATAATTATATAAGTGATAAGTATAATTATTACAGATCTAGCGATAATAAGTGCATAATATAGGTAATAATGCATGTTATATTGATGATATCGGGAGTAATAAGTATATTTATTACAGTTCTATCGATAATAACTGCATAATATGGGTAATAATGCATGTTATATTGATGATAATAAAAGTAATACGTACATTTATTATAGTTCTAGCGATAATAACTGCATAATATGGGTAATAATGCATGTTATATTGATAATAATATAAGTAATAAGTATATTTATTATAGTTCTATCGATAATAACTGCATAATATGGGTAATAATGCATGTTATATTGATGATAATAAAAGTACTAAGTATATTTATTATAGTTCTAGCGATTATAACTGCATAATATGGGTAATAATGCATGTTATATTGATAATAATACAAGTAATAAGTATAATTATTACAGTTCTAGCGATAATAATTGCACTATATGGGTAATAATGCATGTTATATTGATAATATCGGGAGTAGTAAGTATAATTATTATAGTTCTAGCGATAATAATAGTAAAATATGGCTAATAGTGCATGTTATATTGATAATAATAAAAGTAATAAGTATATTTATTATAGTTCTATCAATAATAACTGCATAATATGGGTAATAATAGACGTTATATTGCTAATAATATAAGTAATAAGTATAATTATTACTGTTCTATCGATAATAACTGCATAATATGGGTAATAATGCATGTTATATTGATAATAATACAAGTAATAAGTATATTTATTACAGTTCTATCAATAATAACTGCATAATATGGGTAATAATGCACGTCATATTGCTAACAGTATGAGTAATAAGTATAATTATTACAGTTCTAGCGATAATAATTGCACTATATGCGTAATAATGCATGTTATATTGATAATATCGGGAGTAATAAGTATATTTATTACAGTTCTATCGATAATAACTGCATAATATGGGTAATAATGCATGTTATATTGATGATAATAAAAGTAATACGTATATTTATTATAGATCTAGCGATAATAACTGCATAATATGGGGAATAATGCATGTTATATTGATAATAATATAAGTAATAAGTATATTTATTACAGTTCTAGCGATAATAACTGCATTATATGGGTAATAATGCATGTTATATTGATAATATCGGGAGTAATAAGTATATTTATTATAGTTCTATCGAAAATAACTGCATAATATGGGTAATAATGCATGTTATATTGATGATAATAAAAGTAGTAAGTATATTTATTATAGTTCTAGCGATTATAACTGCATAATATGGGTAATAATGCATGTTATATGGAGAATAATATAAGTATTAAGTATAATTATTACAGTTCTAGCGATAATAACTGCATTATATGCGTAATAATGCATGTTATATTGATAATATCGGGAGTAATAAGTATAATTATTATAGTTCTAGCGATTATAACTGCATAATATGGGTAATAATGCATGTTATATTGATAATAATATAAGTAATAAGTATAATTATTACAGTTCTACCGATAATAATAGTAAAATATGGCTAATAGTGCATGTTATATTGATAATAATAAAAGTAATAAGTACATTTATTATAGTTCTATCGATAATAACTGCATAATATAGGTAGTAATGCATGTTATACAGATAATATTGGGAGTAATAAGTATAGGTGTTTTAGGTCTACCGATAATAATAGTAAAATATGGCTAATAGTGCATGTTATATTGATAATAATAAAAGTAATAAGTACATTTATTATAGTTCTATCGATAATAACTGCATAATATGGGTAATAATGCATGTTATATTGATGATAATAAAAGTAATACGTATATTTATTATAGATCTAGCGATAATAACTGCATAATATGGGGAATAATGCATGTTATATTGATAATAATATAAGTAATAAGTATATTTATTACAGTTCTAGCGATAATAACTGCATTATATGGGTAATAATGCATGTTATATTGATAATATCGGGAGTAATAAGTATATTTATTATAGTTCTATCGAAAATAACTGCATAATATGGGTAATAATGCATGTTATATTGATGATAATAAAAGTAGTAAGTATATTTATTATAGTTCTAGCGATTATAACTGCATAATATGGGTAATAATGCATGTTATATGGAGAATAATATAAGTATTAAGTATAATTATTACAGTTCTAGCGATAATAACTGCATTATATGCGTAATAATGCATGTTATATTGATAATATCGGGAGTAATAAGTATAATTATTATAGTTCTAGCGATTATAACTGCATAATATGGGTAATAATGCATGTTATATTGATAATAATATAAGTAATAAGTATAATTATTACAGTTCTACCGATAATAATAGTAAAATATGGCTAATAGTGCATGTTATATTGATAATAATAAAAGTAATAAGTACATTTATTATAGTTCTATCGATAATAACTGCATAATATGGGTAGTAATGCATGTTATATAGATAATATTGGGAGTAATAAGTATAGGTGTTTTAGGTCTAGCGATAATAATAGTAAAATATGGCTAATAGTGCATGTTATATTGATAACAGTAAAAGTAATAAGTATGTTTATTATAGTTCTATCGATAATAACTGCATAATATGGGTAATAATGCATGTTATATTGATAATATCGGGAGTAATAAGTATATTTATTACAGTTCTATCGATAATAACTGCATAATATGGGTAATAATACATGTTATATTGATAATATCGGGAGTAATAAGTATAATTATTATAGTTCTAGCGATAATAATAGTAAAATATGGCTAATAGTGCATGTTATATTGATAATAATAAAAGTAATAAGTATGTTTATTACAGTTCTAGCGATAATAACTGCATTATATGCGTAATAATGCATGTTATATTGATAATATCGGGAGTAATAAGTATATTTATTATAATTCTAGCGATAATAACTGCATAATATAGGTAATAATGCATGTTATATTGATGATATCGGGAGTAATAAGTATATTTATTACAGTTCTATCGATAATAACTGCATAATATGGGTAATAATGCATGTTATATTCATGATAATAAAAGTAATACGTATATTTATTATAGTTCTAGCGATAATAACTGCATAATATGGGTAATAATGCATGTTATATTAATAATATCGGGAGTAATAAGTATAATTATTATAGTTCTAGCGATAATAACTGCATAATATGGGTAATAATGCATGTTACATTGATAATAATATAAGTAATAAGTATAATTATTACAGTTCTAGCGATAATAATTGCACTATATGGGTAATACTGCACGTTATATTGATAATATCGGGAGTAATAAGTATAATTATTATAGTTCTAGCGATAATAATAGTAAAATATGGCTAATAGTGCATGTTATATTGATAATAATAAAAGTAATAAGTATATTTATTATAGTTCTATCAATAATAACTGCATAATATGGGTAATAATGCACGTTATATTGCTAACAATATAAGTAATAAGTATAATTATTATAGTTCTAGCGATAATAATAGTAAAATATGGCTAATAGTGCATGTTATATTGATAATAATAAAAGTAATAATTATATTTATTACAGTTCTATCGATAATAACTGCATAATATGGGTAATAATGCATGTTATATTGAGAATAATATAAGTAATAAGTATAATTATTACAGTTCTAGCGATAATAACTGCATTATATGCGTAATAATGCATGTTATATTGATAATATCGGGAGTAATAAGTATATTTATTATAGTTCTATCGATAATAACTGCATAATATGGGTAATAATGCATGTTATATTGATAATAATATAAGTAATAAGTATAATTATTTCAGTTCTAGCGATAATAACTCCATTATATGGGTAATAATGCATGTTATATTGATAATAATATAAGTAATAAGTATAATTATTACAGTTCTAGCGATAATAACCGCATAATATGGGTAATAATGCACGTTATATAGCTAATAATATAAGTAATAAGTATAATTATTACAGTTCTAGCGATAATAACTCTATTATATGGGTAATAATGCATGTTATATTGATAATATCGGGAGTAATAAGTATAATTATTATAGTTCTAGCGATAGTAACTGCATAATATGGGTAATAATGCATGTTATATTGATGATAATAAAAGTAGTAAGTATATTTATTACAGTTCTAGCGATAATAACTGCATTATATGTGTAATAATGCATGTTATATTGATAATATCGGGTGTAATAAGTATAATTATTATAGTTCTAGCGATAATAATAGTAAAATATGGCTAATAGTGCATGTTATATTGATAATAATAAAAGTAATAATTATATTTATTATAGTTCTATCGATAATAACTGCATAATATGGGTAATAATGCATGTTATATTGATGATAATAAAAGTAGTAAGTATATTTATTACAGTTCTAGCGATAATAACTGCATTATATGCGTAATAATGCATGTTATATTGATCATATCGGGAGTAATAAGTATATTTATTATAGTTCTAGCGATAATAACTGCATAATATAGGTAATAATGCATGTTATATTGATGATAATAAAAGTAGTAAGTATAATTATTACAGTTCGAGCGATAATAACTGCATTATATGCGTAATAATGCATGTTATATTGATAATATCGGGAGTAATAAGTATATTTATTATAGTTCTATCGATAATAACTGCATAATATGGGTAATAATGCATGTTATATTGATAATATCGGGAGTAATAAGTATATTTATTATAGTTCTATCGATAATAACTGCATAATATGGGTAATAATGCATGTTATATTGATAATAATATAAGTAATAAGTATAATTATTACAGTTCTAGCGATAATAACTCCATTATATGGGTAATAATGCATGTTATATTGATAATAATATAAGTAATAAGTATAATTATTACAGTTCTAGCGATAATAACTGCATAATATGGGTAATAATGCACGTTATATAGCTAATAATATAAGTAATAAGTATAATTATTACAGTTCTAGCGATAATAATTGCACTATATGGGTAATAATGCATGTTATATTGATAATATCGGGAGTAATAAGTATAATTATTATAGTTCTAGCGATAATAATAGTAACATATGGCTAATAGTGCATGTTATATTGATAATAATAAAGGTAATAAGTATATTTATTACAGTTCTATCGATAATAACTGCGTAATATGGGTAATAATGCATGTTATATTGATGATAATAAAAGTAATAAGTATAATTATTACAGTTCTATCGATAATAACTGCATAATATGGGTAATAATGCATGTTACATTGATAATAATATAAGTAATAAGTATAATTATTACAGTTCTAGCGATAATAATTGCACTATATGGGTAATAATGCATGTTATATTGATGATAATAAAAGTAGTAAGTATATTTATTATAGTTCTAGCGATTATAACTGCATAATATGGGTAATAATGCATGTTATATTGAGAATAATATAAGTAATAAGTATAATTATTACAATTCTAGCGATAATAACTGCATAATATGGGTAATAATGCATGTTATATTGATGATAACAAAAGTAATACGTATATTTATTATAGTTCTAGCGATAATAACTGCATTATATGGGTAATAACGCATGTTATATTGATAATTTGGGAGTAATAAGTATAATTGTTTTAGTTCTAGCGATAATAGTAGTAAAATATGGCTAATAGTGCATGTTATATTGATAATAATAAAAGTAATAAGTATATTTATTACAGTTCTATCGATAATAACTGCATAATATGGGTAATAATGCATGTTATATTGATGATAATAAAAGTAATACGTATATTTATTATAGTTCTAGCGATAATAACTGCATAATATGGGTAATAATGCATGTTATATTGATAATAATATAAGCAATAAGTATAATTATTACAGTTTTAGTGATAATAACTGCATTATATGGGTAATAATGCATGTTATATTGACAATATCGGGAGTAATAAGTATAATTATTATAGTTCCAGCGATAATAATAGTAAAATATGGCTAATAGTGCATGTTATATTGATAATAATAAAAGTAATAAGTACATTTATTATAGTTCTATCGATAATAACTGCATAATATAGGTAGTAATGCATGTTATATAGATAATATTGGGAGTAATAAGTATAATTGTTTTAGTTCTAGCGATAATAATAATAAAATATGGCTAATAGTGCATGTGTTATTGATAATAATAAAAGTAATAAGTATATTTATTACAGTTCTATCGATAATAACTGCATAATATGGGTAATAATGCATGTTACATTGATGATAATAAAAGTAATACGTATATTTATTATAGTTCTAGCGATAATAACTGCATTATATGGGTAATAGTACATGTTATATTGATAATATCGGGAGTAATAAGTATAATTATTATAGTTCTAGCGATAATAATAGTAAAATATGGCTAATAGTGCATGTTATATTGATAATAATAAAAGTAATAAGTATGTTTATTATAGTTCTATCGATAATAACTGCATAATATGGCTAATAATGCATGTTATATTGATAATATCGGGAGTAATAAGTATAATTATTATAGTTCTAGCGATAATAACTGCATAATATGGGTAATAATGCATGTTATATTGATAATATCGGGAGTAATAAGTATAATTATTATAGTTCTAGCGATAATAACTGCATAATATGGGTAATAATGCATGTTACATTGATAATAATATAAGTAATAAGTATAATTATTACAGTTCTTGCGATAATAATTGCACTATATGGGTAATAATGCATGTTATATTGATAATATCGGGAGTAATAAGTATAATTATTATAGTTCTAGCGATAATAATAGTAAAATATGGCTAATAGTGCATGTTATATTGATAATAATAAAAGTAATAATTATATTTATTTCAGTTCTATCGATAATAACTGCATAATATGGGTAATAATGCATGTTATATTGAGAATAATATAAGTAATAAGTATAATTATTACAGTTCTAGCGATAATAACTGCATTATATGCGTAATAATGCATGTTATATTGATAATATCGGGAGTAATAAGTATATTTATTATAGTTCTATCGATAATAACTGCATAATATGGGTAATAATGCATGTTATATTGATAATAATATAAGTAATAAGTATAATTATTACAGTTCTAGCGATAATAACTCCATTATATGGGTAATAATGCATGTTATATTGATAATAATATAAGTAATAAGTATAATTATTACAGTTCTAGCGATAATAACTCTATTATATGGGTAATAATGCATGTTATATTGATAATATCGGGAGTAATAAGTATAATTATTATAGTTCCAGCGATAATAATAGTAAAATATGGCTAATAGTGCATGTTATATTGATAATAATAAAAGTAATAAGTACATTTATTATAGTTCTATCGATAATAACTGCATAATATGGGTAGTAATGCATGTTATATAGATAATATTGGGAGTAATAAGTATAATTGTTTTAGTTCTAGCGATAATAATAATAAAATATGGCTAATAGTGCATGTGTTATTGATAATAATAAAAGTAATAAGTATATTTATTACAGTTCTATCGATAATAACTGCATAATATGGGTAATAATGCATGTTACATTGATGATAATAAAAGTAATACGTATATATATTATAGTTCTAGCGATAATAACTGCATTATATGGGTAATAGTACATGTTATATTGATAATATCGGGAGTAATAAGTATAATTATAATAGTTCTAGCGATAATAATAGTAAAATATGGCTAATAGTGCATGTTATATTGATAATAATAAAAGTAATAAGTATGTTTATTATAGTTCTATCGATAATAACTGCATAATATGGCTAATAATGCATGTTATATTGATAATATCGGGAGTAATAAGTATAATTATTATAGTTCTAGCGATAATAACTGCATAATATGGGTAATAATGCATGTTATATTGATAATATCGGGAGTAATAAGTATAATTATTATAGTTCTAGCGATAATAACTGCATAATATGGGTAATAATGCATGTTACATTGATAATAATATAAGTAATAAGTATAATTATTACAGTTCTTGCGATAATAATTGCACTATATGGGTAATAATGCATGTTATATTGATAATATCGGGAGTAATAAGTATAATTATTATAGTTCTAGCGATAATAATAGTAAAATATGGCTAATAGTGCATGTTATATTGATAATAATAAAAGTAATAAGTACATTTATTATAGTTCTATCGATAATAACTGCATAATATGGGTAGTAATGCATGTTATATAGATAATATTGGGAGTAATAAGTATAATTGTTTTAGTTCTAGCGATAATAATAATAAAATATGGCTAATAGTGCATGTGTTATTGATAATAATAAAAGTAATAAGTATATTTATTACAGTTCTATCGATAATAACTGCATAATATGGGTAATAATGCATGTTACATTGATGATAATAAAAGTAATACGTATATTTATTATAGTTCTAGCGATAATAACTGCATTATATGGGTAATAGTACATGTTATATTGATAATATCGGGAGTAATAAGTATAATTATTATAGTTCTAGCGATAATAATAGTAAAATGTGGCTAATAGTGCATGTTATATTGATAATAATAAAAGTAATAAGTATGTTTATTATAGTTCTATCGATAATAACTGCATAATATGGCTAATAATGCATGTTATATTGATAATATCGGGAGTAATAAGTATAATTATTATAGTTCTAGCGATAATAACTGCATAATATGGGTAATAATGCATGTTATATTGATAATATCGGGAGTAATAAGTATAATTATTATAGTTCTAGCGATAATAACTGCATAATATGGGTAATAATGCATGTTACATTGATAATAATATAAGTAATAAGTATAATTATTACAGTTCTTGCGATAATAATTGCACTATATGGGTAATAATGCATGTTATATTGACAATATCGGGAGTAATAAGTATAATTATTATAGTTCTAGCGATAATAATAGTAAAATATGGCTAATAGTGCATGTTATATTGATAATAATAAAAGTAATAATTATATTTATTTCAGTTCTATCGATAATAACTGCATAATATGGGTAATAATGCATGTTATATTGAGAATAATATAAGTAATAAGTATAATTATTACAGTTCTAGCGATAATAACTGCATTATATGCGTAATAATGCATGTTATATTGATAATATCGGGAGTAATAAGTATATTTATTATAGTTCTATCGATAATAACTGCATAATATGGGTAATAATGCATGTTATATTGATAATAATATAAGTAATAAGTATAATTATTACAGTTCTAGCGATAATAACTCCATTATATGGGTAATAATGCATGTTATATTGATAATAATATAAGTAATAAGTATAATTATTACAGTTCTAGCGATAATAACCGCATAATATGGGTAATAATGCACGTTATATAGCTAATAATATAAGTAATAAGTATAATTATTACAGTTCTAGCGATAATAACTCTATTATATGGGTAATAATGCATGTTATATTGATAATATCGGGAGTAATAAGTATAATTATTATAGTTCTAGCGATAGTAACTGCATAATATGGGTAATAATGCATGTTATATTGATGATAATAAAAGTAGTAAGTATATTTATTACAGTTCTAGCGATAATAACTGCATTATATGTGTAATAATGCATGTTATATTGATAATATCGGGAGTAATAAGTATAATTATTATAGTTCTAGCGATAATAATAGTAAAATATGGCTAATAGTGCATGTTATATTGATAATAATAAAAGTAATAATTATATTTATTATAGTTCTATCGATAATAACTGCATAATATGGGTAATAATGCATGTTATATTGATGATAATAAAAGTAGTAAGTATATTTATTACAGTTCTAGCGATAATAACTGCATTATATGCGTAATAATGCATGTTATATTGATAATATCGGGAGTAATAAGTATATTTATTATAGTTCTAGCGATAATAACTGCATAATATAGGTAATAATGCATGTTATATTGATGATAATAAAAGTAGTAAGTATAATTATTACAGTTCGAGCGATAATAACTGCATTATATGCGTAATAATGCATGTTATATTGATAATATCGGGAGTAATAAGTATATTTATTATAGTTCTATCGATAATAACTGCATAATATGGGTAATAATGCATGTTATATTGATGATAATAAAAGTAGTAAGTATATTTATTACAGTTCTAGCGATAATAACTGCATTATATGCGTAATAATGCATGTTATATTGATAATATCGGGAGTAATAAGTATATTTATTATAGTTCTAGCGATAATAACTGCATAATATAGGTAATAATGCATGTTATATTGATGATAATAAAAGTAGTAAGTATAATTATTACAGTTCGAGCGATAATAACTGCATTATATGCGTAATAATGCATGTTATATTGATAATATCGGGAGTAATAAGTATATTTATTATAGTTCTATCGATAATAACTGCATAATATGGGTAATAATGCATGTTATATTGATAATATCGGGAGTAATAAGTATATTTATTATAGTTTTATCGATAATAACTGCATAATATGGGTAATAATGCATGTTATATTGATAATAATATAAGTAATAAGTATAATTATTACAGTTCTAGCGATAATAACTCCATTATATGGGTAATAATGCATGTTATATTGATAATAATATAAGTAATAAGTATAATTATTACAGTTCTAGCGATAATAACTGCATAATATGGGTAATAATGCATGTTATATTGATAATATCGGGAGTAATAAGTATAATTATTATAGTTCTAGCGATAATAACTGCATAATATGGGTAATAATGCATGTTACATTGATAATAATATAAGTAATAAGTATAATTATTACAGTTCTTGCGATAATAATTGCACTATATGGGTAATAATGCATGTTATATTGATAATATCGGGAGTAATAAGTATAATTATTATAGTTCTAGCGATAATAATAGTAAAATATGGCTAATAGTGCATGTTATATTGATAATAATAAAAGTAATAAGTACATTTATTATAGTTCTATCGATAATAACTGCATAATATGGGTAGTAATGCATGTTATATAGATAATATTGGGAGTAATAAGTATAATTGTTTTAGTTCTAGCGATAATAATAATAAAATATGGCTAATAGTGCATGTGTTATTGATAATAATAAAAGTAATAAGTATATTTATTACAGTTCTATCGATAATAACTGCATAATATGGGTAATAATGCATGTTACATTGATGATAATAAAAGTAATACGTATATTTATTATAGTTCTAGCGATAATAACTGCATTATATGGGTAATAGTACATGTTATATTGATAATATCGGGAGTAATATGTATAATTATTATAGTTCTAGCGATAATAATAGTAAAATGTGGCTAATAGTGCATGTTATATTGATAATAATAAAAGTAATAAGTATGTTTATTATAGTTCTATCGATAATAACTGCATAATATGGCTAATAATGCATGTTATATTGATAATATCGGGAGTAATAAGTATAATTATTATAGTTCTAGCGATAATAACTGCATAATATGGGTAATAATGCATGTTATATTGATAATATCGGGAGTAATAAGTATAATTATTATAGTTCTAGCGATAATAACTGCATAATATGGGTAATAATGCATGTTACATTGATAATAATATAAGTAATAAGTATAATTATTACAGTTCTTGCGATAATAATTGCACTATATGGGTAATAATGCATGTTATATTGATAATATCGGGAGTAATAAGTATAATTATTATAGTTCTAGCGATAATAATAGTAAAATATGGCTAATAGTGCATGTTATATTGATAATAATAAAAGTAATAATTATATTTATTTCAGTTCTATCGATAATAACTGCATAATATGGGTAATAATGCATGTTATATTGAGAATAATATAAGTAATAAGTATAATTATTACAGTTCTAGCGATAATAACTGCATTATATGCGTAATAATGCATGTTATATTGATAATATCGGGAGTAATAAGTATATTTATTATAGTTCTATCGATAATAACTGCATAATATGGGTAATAATGCATGTTATATTGATAATAATATAAGTAATAAGTATAATTATTACAGTTCTAGCGATAATAACTCCATTATATGGGTAATAATGCATGTTATATTGATAATAATATAAGTAATAAGTATAATTATTACAGTTCTAGCGATAATAACCGCATAATATGGGTAATAATGCACGTTATATAGCTAATAATATAAGTAATAAGTATAATTATTACAGTTCTAGCGATAATAACTCTATTATATGGGTAATAATGCATGTTATATTGATAATATCGGGAGTAATAAGTATAATTATTATAGTTCTAGCGATAGTAACTGCATAATATGGGTAATAATGCATGTTATATTGATGATAATAAAAGTAGTAAGTATATTTATTACAGTTCTAGCGATAATAACTGCATTATATGTGTAATAATGCATGTTATATTGATAATATCGGGAGTAATAAGTATAATTATTATAGTTCTAGCGATAATAATAGTAAAATATGGCTAATAGTGCATGTTATATTGATAATAATAAAAGTAATAATTATATTTATTATAGTTCTATCGATAATAACTGCATAATATGGGTAATAATGCATGTTATATTGATGATAATAAAAGTAGTAAGTATATTTATTACAGTTCTAGCGATAATAACTGCATTATATGCGTAATAATGCATGTTATATTGATAATATCGGGAGTAATAAGTATATTTATTATAGTTCTAGCGATAATAACTGCATAATATAGGTAATAATGCATGTTATATTGATGATAATAAAAGTAGTAAGTATAATTATTACAGTTCGAGCGATAATAACTGCATTATATGCGTAATAATGCATGTTATATTGATAATATCGGGAGTAATAAGTATATTTATTATAGTTCTATCGATAATAACTGCATAATATGGGTAATAATGCATGTTATATTGATGATAATAAAAGTAGTAAGTATATTTATTACAGTTCTAGCGATAATAACTGCATTATATGCGTAATAATGCATGTTATATTGATAATATCGGGAGTAATAAGTATATTTATTATAGTTCTAGCGATAATAACTGCATAATATAGGTAATAATGCATGTTATATTGATGATAATAAAAGTAGTAAGTATAATTATTACAGTTCGAGCGATAATAACTGCATTATATGCGTAATAATGCATGTTATATTGATAATATCGGGAGTAATAAGTATATTTATTATAGTTCTATCGATAATAACTGCATAATATGGGTAATAATGCATGTTATATTGATAATATCGGGAGTAATAAGTATATTTATTATAGTTCTATCGATAATAACTGCATAATATGGGTAATAATGCATGTTATATTGATAATAATATAAGTAATAAGTATAATTATTACAGTTCTAGCGATAATAACTCCATTATATGGGTAATAATGCATGTTATATTGATAATAATATAAGTAATAAGTATAATTATTACAGTTCTAGCGATAATAACTGCATAATATGGGTAATAATGCATGTTATATTGATAATATCGGGAGTAATAAGTATAATTATTATAGTTCTAGCGATAATAACTGCATAATATGGGTAATAATGCATGTTACATTGATAATAATATAAGTAATAAGTATAATTATTACAGTTCTTGCGATAATAATTGCACTATATGGGTAATAATGCATGTTATATTGATAATATCGGGAGTAATAAGTATAATTATTATAGTTCTAGCGATAATAATAGTAAAATATGGCTAATAGTGCATGTTATATTGATAATAATAAAAGTAATAAGTACATTTATTATAGTTCTATCGATAATAACTGCATAATATGGGTAGTAATGCATGTTATATAGATAATATTGGGAGTAATAAGTATAATTGTTTTAGTTCTAGCGATAATAATAATAAAATATGGCTAATAGTGCATGTGTTATTGATAATAATAAAAGTAATAAGTATATTTATTACAGTTCTATCGATAATAACTGCATAATATGGGTAATAATGCATGTTACATTGATGATAATAAAAGTAATACGTATATTTATTATAGTTCTAGCGATAATAACTGCATTATATGGGTAATAGTACATGTTATATTGATAATATCGGGAGTAATATGTATAATTATTATAGTTCTAGCGATAATAATAGTAAAATGTGGCTAATAGTGCATGTTATATTGATAATAATAAAAGTAATAAGTATGTTTATTATAGTTCTATCGATAATAACTGCATAATATGGCTAATAATGCATGTTATATTGATAATATCGGGAGTAATAAGTATAATTATTATAGTTCTAGCGATAATAACTGCATAATATGGGTAATAATGCATGTTATATTGATAATATCGGGAGTAATAAGTATAATTATTATAGTTCTAGCGATAATAACTGCATAATATGGGTAATAATGCATGTTACATTGATAATAATATAAGTAATAAGTATAATTATTACAGTTCTTGCGATAATAATTGCACTATATGGGTAATAATGCATGTTATATTGATAATATCGGGAGTAATAAGTATAATTATTATAGTTCTAGCGATAATAATAGTAAAATATGGCTAATAGTGCATGTTATATTGATAATAATAAAAGTAATAATTATATTTATTTCAGTTCTATCGATAATAACTGCATAATATGGGTAATAATGCATGTTATATTGAGAATAATATAAGTAATAAGTATAATTATTACAGTTCTAGCGATAATAACTGCATTATATGCGTAATAATGCATGTTATATTGATAATATCGGGAGTAATAAGTATATTTATTATAGTTCTATCGATAATAACTGCATAATATGGGTAATAATGCATGTTATATTGATAATAATATAAGTAATAAGTATAATTATTACAGTTCTAGCGATAATAACTCCATTATATGGGTAATAATGCATGTTATATTGATAATAATATAAGTAATAAGTATAATTATTACAGTTCTAGCGATAATAACCGCATAATATGGGTAATAATGCACGTTATATAGCTAATAATATAAGTAATAAGTATAATTATTACAGTTCTAGCGATAATAACTCTATTATATGGGTAATAATGCATGTTATATTGATAATATCGGGAGTAATAAGTATAATTATTATAGTTCTAGCGATAGTAACTGCATAATATGGGTAATAATGCATGTTATATTGATGATAATAAAAGTAGTAAGTATATTTATTACAGTTCTAGCGATAATAACTGCATTATATGTGTAATAATGCATGTTATATTGATAATATCGGGAGTAATAAGTATAATTATTATAGTTCTAGCGATAATAATAGTAAAATATGGCTAATAGTGCATGTTATATTGATAATAATAAAAGTAATAATTATATTTATTATAGTTCTATCGATAATAACTGCATAATATGGGTAATAATGCATGTTATATTGATGATAATAAAAGTAGTAAGTATATTTATTACAGTTCTAGCGATAATAACTGCATTATATGCGTAATAATGCATGTTATATTGATAATATCGGGAGTAATAAGTATATTTATTATAGTTCTAGCGATAATAACTGCATAATATAGGTAATAATGCATGTTATATTGATGATAATAAAAGTAGTAAGTATAATTATTACAGTTCGAGCGATAATAACTGCATTATATGCGTAATAATGCATGTTATATTGATAATATCGGGAGTAATAAGTATATTTATTATAGTTCTATCGATAATAACTGCATAATATGGGTAATAATGCATGTTATATTGATGATAATAAAAGTAGTAAGTATATTTATTACAGTTCTAGCGATAATAACTGCATTATATGCGTAATAATGCATGTTATATTGATAATATCGGGAGTAATAAGTATATTTATTATAGTTCTAGCGATAATAACTGCATAATATAGGTAATAATGCATGTTATATTGATGATAATAAAAGTAGTAAGTATAATTATTACAGTTCGAGCGATAATAACTGCATTATATGCGTAATAATGCATGTTATATTGATAATATCGGGAGTAATAAGTATATTTATTATAGTTCTATCGATAATAACTGCATAATATGGGTAATAATGCATGTTATATTGATAATATCGGGAGTAATAAGTATATTTATTATAGTTCTATCGATAATAACTGCATAATATGGGTAATAATGCATGTTATATTGATAATAATATAAGTAATAAGTATAATTATTACAGTTCTAGCGATAATAACTCCATTATATGGGTAATAATGCATGTTATATTGATAATAATATAAGTAATAAGTATAATTATTACAGTTCTAGCGATAATAACTGCATAATATGGGTAATAATGCACGTTATATAGCTAATAATATAAGTAATAAGTATAATTATTACAGTTCTAGCGATAATAATTGCACTATATGGGTAATAATGCATGTTATATTGATAATATCGGGAGTAATAAGTATAATTATTATAGTTCTAGCGATAATAATAGTAACATATGGCTAATAGTGCATGTTATATTGATAATAATAAAAGTAATAAGTACATTTATTATAGTTCTATCGATAATAACTGCATAATATGGGTAGTAATGCATGTTATATAGATAATATTGGGAGTAATAAGTATAATTGTTTTAGTTCTAGCGATAATAATAATAAAATATGGCTAATAGTGCATGTGTTATTGATAATAATAAAAGTAATAAGTATATTTATTACAGTTCTATCGATAATAACTGCATAATATGGGTAATAATGCATGTTACATTGATGATAATAAAAGTAATACGTATATTTATTATAGTTCTATCGATAATAACTGCATAATATGGGTAATAATGCATGTTATATTGATGATAATAAAAGTAGTAAGTATATTTATTACAGTTCTAGCGATAATAACTGCATTATATGCGTAATAATGCATGTTATATTGATAATATCGGGAGTAATAAGTATATTTATTATAGTTCTAGCGATAATAACTGCATAATATAGGTAATAATGCATGTTATATTGATGATAATAAAAGTAGTAAGTATAATTATTACAGTTCGAGCGATAATAACTGCATTATATGCGTAATAATGCATGTTATATTGATAATATCGGGAGTAATAAGTATATTTATTATAGTTCTATCGATAATAACTGCATAATATGGGTAATAATGCATGTTATATTGATAATATCGGGAGTAATAAGTATATTTATTATAGTTCTATCGATAATAACTGCATAATATGGGTAATAATGCATGTTATATTGATAATAATATAAGTAATAAGTATAATTATTACAGTTCTAGCGATAATAACTCCATTATATGGGTAATAATGCATGTTATATTGATAATAATATAAGTAATAAGTATAATTATTACAGTTCTAGCGATAATAACTGCATAATATGGGTAATAATGCACGTTATATAGCTAATAATATAAGTAATAAGTATAATTATTACAGTTCTAGCGATAATAATTGCACTATATGGGTAATAATGCATGTTATATTGATAATATCGGGAGTAATAAGTATAATTATTATAGTTCTAGCGATAATAATAGTAACATATGGCTAATAGTGCATGTTATATTGATAATAATAAAGGTAATAAGTATATTTATTACAGTTCTATCGATAATAACTGCATAATATGGGTAATAATGCATGTTATATTGATGATAATAAAAGTAATAAGTATAATTATTACAGTTCTATCGATAATAACTGCATAATATGGGTAATAATGCATGTTACATTGATAATAATATAAGTAATAAGTATAATTATTACAGTTCTAGCGATAATAATTGCACTATATGGGTAATAATGCATGTTATATTGATAATAATAAAAGTAATAAGTATATTTATTACAGTTCTATCGATAATAACTGCATAATATGGGTAATAATGCATGTTATGTTGATGATAATAAAATTAATACGTATATTTATTATAGTTCTAGCGATAATAACTGCATTATATGGGTAATAATACATGTTATATTGATAATATCGGGAGTAATAAGTATAATTATTATAGTTCTGGCGATAATAATAGTAAAACATGGCCAATAGTGCATGTTATATTGATAATAATAAAAGTAATAAGTATGTTTATTATAGTTCTATCGATAATAACTGCATAATATGGGTAATAATGCATGTTATATTGATAATATCGGGAGTAATAAGTATAATTATTATAGTTCTAGCGATAATAACTGCATAATATGGGTAATAATGCATGTTACATTGATAATAATATAAGTAATAAATATAATTATTACAGTTCTAGCGATAATAATTGCACTATATGGGTAAAAATGCATGTTATATTGATGATAATAAAAGTAGTAAGTATATTTATTATAGTTCTAGCGATTATAACTGCATAATATGGGTAATAATGCATGTTATATTGAGAATAATATAAGTAATAAGTATAATTAATACAGTTCTAGCGATAATAACTGCATAATATGTGTAATAATGCACGTTATATAGCTAATAATATAAGTAATAAGTATAATTATTACAGTTCTAGCGATAATAATTGCACTATATGGGTAATAATGCATGTTATATTGATAATATCGGGAGTAATAAGTATAATTATTATAGTTCTAGCGATAATAATAGTAAAATATGGCTAATAGTGCATGTTATATATATAATAATAAAAGTAGTAAGTATATTTATTATAGTTCTAGCGATTATAACTGCATAATATGGGTAATAATGCATGTTATATTGAGAATAATATAAGTAATAAGTATAATTATTACAGTTCTAGCGATAATAACCGCATAATATGGGTAATAATGCACGTTATACAGCTAATAATATAAGTAATAAGTATAATTATTACAGTTCTAGCGATAATAACTCTATTATATGGGTAATAATGCATGTTATATTGATAATATCGGGAGTAATAAGTATAATTATTATAGTTCCAGCGATAATAATAGTAAAATATGGCTAATAGTGCATGTTATATTGATAATAATAAAAGTAATAAGTACATTTATTATAGTTCTATCGATAATAACTGCATAATATGGGTAGTAATGCATGTTATATAGATAATATTGGGAGTAATAAGTATAATTGTTTTAGTTCTAGCGATAATAATAATAAAATATGGCTAATAGTGCATGTGTTATTGATAATAATAAAAGTAATAAGTATATTTATTACAGTTCTATCGATAATAACTGCATAATATGGGTAATAATGCATGTTACATTGATGATAATAAAAGTAATACGTATATTTATTATAGTTCTAGCGATAATAACTGCATTATATGGGTAATAGTACATGTTATATTGATAATATCGGGAGTAATAAGTATAATTATAATAGTTCTAGCGATAATAATAGTAAAATATGGCTAATAGTGCATGTTATATTGATAATAATAAAAGTAATAAGTATGTTTATTATAGTTCTATCGATAATAACTGCATAATATGGCTAATAATGCATGTTATATTGATAATATCGGGAGTAATAAGTATAATTATTATAGTTCTAGCGATAATAACTGCATAATATGGGTAATAATGCATGTTATATTGATAATATCGGGAGTAATAAGTATAATTATTATAGTTCTAGCGATAATAACTGCATAATATGGGTAATAATGCATGTTACATTGATAATAATATAAGTAATAAGTATAATTATTACAGTTCTTGCGATAATAATTGCACTATATGGGTAATAATGCATGTTATATTGATAATATCGGGAGTAATAAGTATAATTATTATAGTTCTAGCGATAATAATAGTAAAATATGGCTAATAGTGCATGTTATATTGATAATAATAAAAGTAATAAGTACATTTATTATAGTTCTATCGATAATAACTGCATAATATGGGTAGTAATGCATGTTATATAGATAATATTGGGAGTAATAAGTATAATTGTTTTAGTTCTAGCGATAATAATAATAAAATATGGCTAATAGTGCATGTGTTATTGATAATAATAAAAGTAATAAGTATATTTATTACAGTTCTATCGATAATAACTGCATAATATGGGTAATAATGCATGTTACATTGATGATAATAAAAGTAATACGTATATTTATTATAGTTCTAGCGATAATAACTGCATTATATGGGTAATAGTACATGTTATATTGATAATATCGGGAGTAATAAGTATAATTATTATAGTTCTAGCGATAATAATAGTAAAATGTGGCTAATAGTGCATGTTATATTGATAATAATAAAAGTAATAAGTATGTTTATTATAGTTCTATCGATAATAACTGCATAATATGGCTAATAATGCATGTTATATTGATAATATCGGGAGTAATAAGTATAATTATTATAGTTCTAGCGATAATAACTGCATAATATGGGTAATAATGCATGTTATATTGATAATATCGGGAGTAATAAGTATAATTATTATAGTTCTAGCGATAATAACTGCATAATATGGGTAATAATGCATGTTACATTGATAATAATATAAGTAATAAGTATAATTATTACAGTTCTTGCGATAATAATTGCACTATATGGGTAATAATGCATGTTATATTGATAATATCGGGAGTAATAAGTATAATTATTATAGTTCTAGCGATAATAATAGTAAAATATGGCTAATAGTGCATGTTATATTGATAATAATAAAAGTAATAATTATATTTATTTCAGTTCTATCGATAATAACTGCATAATATGGGTAATAATGCATGTTATATTGAGAATAATATAAGTAATAAGTATAATTATTACAGTTCTAGCGATAATAACTGCATTATATGCGTAATAATGCATGTTATATTGATAATATCGGGAGTAATAAGTATATTTATTATAGTTCTATCGATAATAACTGCATAATATGGGTAATAATGCATGTTATATTGATAATAATATAAGTAATAAGTATAATTATTACAGTTCTAGCGATAATAACTCCATTATATGGGTAATAATGCATGTTATATTGATAATAATATAAGTAATAAGTATAATTATTACAGTTCTAGCGATAATAACCGCATAATATGGGTAATAATGCACGTTATATAGCTAATAATGTAAGTAATAAGTATAATTATTACAGTTCTAGCGATAATAACTCTATTATATGGGTAATAATGCATGTTATATTGATAATATCGGGAGTAATAAGTATAATTATTATAGTTCTAGCGATAGTAACTGCATAATATGGGTAATAATGCATGTTATATTGATGATAATAAAAGTAGTAAGTATATTTATTACAGTTCTAGCGATAATAACTGCATTATATGTGTAATAATGCATGTTATATTGATAATATCGGGAGTAATAAGTATAATTATTATAGTTCTAGCGATAATAATAGTAAAATATGGCTAATAGTGCATGTTATATTGATAATAATAAAAGTAATAATTATATTTATTATAGTTCTATCGATAATAACTGCATAATATGGGTAATAATGCATGTTATATTGATGATAATAAAAGTAGTAAGTATATTTATTACAGTTCTAGCGATAATAACTGCATTATATGCGTAATAATGCATGTTATATTGATAATATCGGGAGTAATAAGTATATTTATTATAGTTCTAGCGATAATAACTGCATAATATAGGTAATAATGCATGTTATATTGATGATAATAAAAGTAGTAAGTATAATTATTACAGTTCGAGCGATAATAACTGCATTATATGCGTAATAATGCATGTTATATTGATAATATCGGGAGTAATAAGTATATTTATTATAGTTCTATCGATAATAACTGCATAATATGGGTAATAATGCATGTTATATTGATGATAATAAAAGTAGTAAGTATATTTATTACAGTTCTAGCGATAATAACTGCATTATATGCGTAATAATGCATGTTATATTGATAATATCGGGAGTAATAAGTATATTTATTATAGTTCTAGCGATAATAACTGCATAATATAGGTAATAATGCATGTTATATTGATGATAATAAAAGTAGTAAGTATAATTATTACAGTTCGAGCGATAATAACTGCATTATATGCGTAATAATGCATGTTATATTGATAATATCGGGAGTAATAAGTATATTTATTATAGTTCTATCGATAATAACTGCATAATATGGGTAATAATGCATGTTATATTGATAATATCGGGAGTAATAAGTATATTTATTATAGTTCTATCGATAATAACTGCATAATATGGGTAATAATGCATGTTATATTGATAATAATATAAGTAATAAGTATAATTATTACAGTTCTAGCGATAATAACTCCATTATATGGGTAATAATGCATGTTATATTGATAATAATATAAGTAATAAGTATAATTATTACAGTTCTAGCGATAATAACCGCATAATATGGGTAATAATGCACGTTATATAGCTAATAATGTAAGTAATAAGTATAATTATTACAGTTCTAGCGATAATAACTCTATTATATGGGTAATAATGCATGTTATATTGATAATATCGGGAGTAATAAGTATAATTATTATAGTTCTAGCGATAGTAACTGCATAATATGGGTAATAATGCATGTTATATTGATGATAATAAAAGTAGTAAGTATATTTATTACAGTTCTAGCGATAATAACTGCATTATATGTGTAATAATGCATGTTATATTGATAATATCGGGAGTAATAAGTATAATTATTATAGTTCTAGCGATAATAATAGTAAAATATGGCTAATAGTGCATGTTATATTGATAATAATAAAAGTAATAATTATATTTATTATAGTTCTATCGATAATAACTGCATAATATGGGTAATAATGCATGTTATATTGATGATAATAAAAGTAGTAAGTATATTTATTACAGTTCTAGCGATAATAACTGCATTATATGCGTAATAATGCATGTTATATTGATAATATCGGGAGTAATAAGTATATTTATTATAGTTCTAGCGATAATAACTGCATAATATAGGTAATAATGCATGTTATATTGATGATAATAAAAGTAGTAAGTATAATTATTACAGTTCGAGCGATAATAACTGCATTATATGCGTAATAATGCATGTTATATTGATAATATCGGGAGTAATAAGTATATTTATTATAGTTCTATCGATAATAACTGCATAATATGGGTAATAATGCATGTTATATTGATGATAATAAAAGTAGTAAGTATATTTATTACAGTTCTAGCGATAATAACTGCATTATATGCGTAATAATGCATGTTATATTGATAATATCGGGAGTAATAAGTATATTTATTATAGTTCTAGCGATAATAACTGCATAATATAGGTAATAATGCATGTTATATTGATGATAATAAAAGTAGTAAGTATAATTATTACAGTTCGAGCGATAATAACTGCATTATATGCGTAATAATGCATGTTATATTGATAATATCGGGAGTAATAAGTATATTTATTATAGTTCTATCGATAATAACTGCATAATATGGGTAATAATGCATGTTATATTGATAATATCGGGAGTAATAAGTATATTTATTATAGTTCTATCGATAATAACTGCATAATATGGGTAATAATGCATGTTATATTGATAATAATATAAGTAATAAGTATAATTATTACAGTTCTAGCGATAATAACTCCATTATATGGGTAATAATGCATGTTATATTGATAATAATATAAGTAATAAGTATAATTATTACAGTTCTAGCGATAATAACTGCATAATATGGGTAATAATGCATGTTATATTGATAATATCGGGAGTAATAAGTATAATTATTATAGTTCTAGCGATAATAACTGCATAATATGGGTAATAATGCATGTTACATTGATAATAATATAAGTAATAAGTATAATTATTACAGTTCTTGCGATAATAATTGCACTATATGGGTAATAATGCATGTTATATTGATAATATCGGGAGTAATAAGTATAATTATTATAGTTCTAGCGATAATAATAGTAAAATATGGCTAATAGTGCATGTTATATTGATAATAATAAAAGTAATAAGTACATTTATTATAGTTCTATCGATAATAACTGCATAATATGGGTAGTAATGCATGTTATATAGATAATATTGGGAGTAATAAGTATAATTGTTTTAGTTCTAGCGATAATAATAATAAAATATGGCTAATAGTGCATGTGTTATTGATAATAATAAAAGTAATAAGTATATTTATTACAGTTCTATCGATAATAACTGCATAATATGGGTAATAATGCATGTTACATTGATGATAATAAAAGTAATACGTATATTTATTATAGTTCTAGCGATAATAACTGCATTATATGGGTAATAGTACATGTTATATTGATAATATCGGGAGTAATATGTATAATTATTATAGTTCTAGCGATAATAATAGTAAAATGTGGCTAATAGTGCATGTTATATTGATAATAATAAAAGTAATAAGTATGTTTATTATAGTTCTATCGATAATAACTGCATAATATGGCTAATAATGCATGTTATATTGATAATATCGGGAGTAATAAGTATAATTATTATAGTTCTAGCGATAATAACTGCATAATATGGGTAATAATGCATGTTATATTGATAATATCGGGAGTAATAAGTATAATTATTATAGTTCTAGCGATAATAACTGCATAATATGGGTAATAATGCATGTTACATTGATAATAATATAAGTAATAAGTATAATTATTACAGTTCTTGCGATAATAATTGCACTATATGGGTAATAATGCATGTTATATTGATAATATCGGGAGTAATAAGTATAATTATTATAGTTCTAGCGATAATAATAGTAAAATATGGCTAATAGTGCATGTTATATTGATAATAATAAAAGTAATAATTATATTTATTTCAGTTCTATCGATAATAACTGCATAATATGGGTAATAATGCATGTTATATTGAGAATAATATAAGTAATAAGTATAATTATTACAGTTCTAGCGATAATAACTGCATTATATGCGTAATAATGCATGTTATATTGATAATATCGGGAGTAATAAGTATATTTATTATAGTTCTATCGATAATAACTGCATAATATGGGTAATAATGCATGTTATATTGATAATAATATAAGTAATAAGTATAATTATTACAGTTCTAGCGATAATAACTCCATTATATGGGTAATAATGCATGTTATATTGATAATAATATAAGTAATAAGTATAATTATTACAGTTCTAGCGATAATAACCGCATAATATGGGTAATAATGCACGTTATATAGCTAATAATATAAGTAATAAGTATAATTATTACAGTTCTAGCGATAATAACTCTATTATATGGGTAATAATGCATGTTATATTGATAATATCGGGAGTAATAAGTATAATTATTATAGTTCTAGCGATAGTAACTGCATAATATGGGTAATAATGCATGTTATATTGATGATAATAAAAGTAGTAAGTATATTTATTACAGTTCTAGCGATAATAACTGCATTATATGTGTAATAATGCATGTTATATTGATAATATCGGGAGTAATAAGTATAATTATTATAGTTCTAGCGATAATAATAGTAAAATATGGCTAATAGTGCATGTTATATTGATAATAATAAAAGTAATAATTATATTTATTATAGTTCTATCGATAATAACTGCATAATATGGGTAATAATGCATGTTATATTGATGATAATAAAAGTAGTAAGTATATTTATTACAGTTCTAGCGATAATAACTGCATTATATGCGTAATAATGCATGTTATATTGATAATATCGGGAGTAATAAGTATATTTATTATAGTTCTAGCGATAATAACTGCATAATATAGGTAATAATGCATGTTATATTGATGATAATAAAAGTAGTAAGTATAATTATTACAGTTCGAGCGATAATAACTGCATTATATGCGTAATAATGCATGTTATATTGATAATATCGGGAGTAATAAGTATATTTATTATAGTTCTATCGATAATAACTGCATAATATGGGTAATAATGCATGTTATATTGATGATAATAAAAGTAGTAAGTATATTTATTACAGTTCTAGCGATAATAACTGCATTATATGCGTAATAATGCATGTTATATTGATAATATCGGGAGTAATAAGTATATTTATTATAGTTCTAGCGATAATAACTGCATAATATAGGTAATAATGCATGTTATATTGATGATAATAAAAGTAGTAAGTATAATTATTACAGTTCGAGCGATAATAACTGCATTATATGCGTAATAATGCATGTTATATTGATAATATCGGGAGTAATAAGTATATTTATTATAGTTCTATCGATAATAACTGCATAATATGGGTAATAATGCATGTTATATTGATAATATCGGGAGTAATAAGTATATTTATTATAGTTCTATCGATAATAACTGCATAATATGGGTAATAATGCATGTTATATTGATAATAATATAAGTAATAAGTATAATTATTACAGTTCTAGCGATAATAACTCCATTATATGGGTAATAATGCATGTTATATTGATAATAATATAAGTAATAAGTATAATTATTACAGTTCTAGCGATAATAACTGCATAATATGGGTAATAATGCACGTTATATAGCTAATAATATAAGTAATAAGTATAATTATTACAGTTCTAGCGATAATAATTGCACTATATGGGTAATAATGCATGTTATATTGATAATATCGGGAGTAATAAGTATAATTATTATAGTTCTAGCGATAATAATAGTAACATATGGCTAATAGTGCATGTTATATTGATAATAATAAAAGTAATAAGTACATTTATTATAGTTCTATCGATAATAACTGCATAATATGGGTAGTAATGCATGTTATATAGATAATATTGGGAGTAATAAGTATAATTGTTTTAGTTCTAGCGATAATAATAATAAAATATGGCTAATAGTGCATGTGTTATTGATAATAATAAAAGTAATAAGTATATTTATTACAGTTCTATCGATAATAACTGCATAATATGGGTAATAATGCATGTTACATTGATGATAATAAAAGTAATACGTATATTTATTATAGTTCTATCGATAATAACTGCATAATATGGGTAATAATGCATGTTATATTGATGATAATAAAAGTAGTAAGTATATTTATTACAGTTCTAGCGATAATAACTGCATTATATGCGTAATAATGCATGTTATATTGATAATATCGGGAGTAATAAGTATATTTATTATAGTTCTAGCGATAATAACTGCATAATATAGGTAATAATGCATGTTATATTGATGATAATAAAAGTAGTAAGTATAATTATTACAGTTCGAGCGATAATAACTGCATTATATGCGTAATAATGCATGTTATATTGATAATATCGGGAGTAATAAGTATATTTATTATAGTTCTATCGATAATAACTGCATAATATGGGTAATAATGCATGTTATATTGATAATATCGGGAGTAATAAGTATATTTATTATAGTTCTATCGATAATAACTGCATAATATGGGTAATAATGCATGTTATATTGATAATAATATAAGTAATAAGTATAATTATTACAGTTCTAGCGATAATAACTCCATTATATGGGTAATAATGCATGTTATATTGATAATAATATAAGTAATAAGTATAATTATTACAGTTCTAGCGATAATAACTGCATAATATGGGTAATAATGCACGTTATATAGCTAATAATATAAGTAATAAGTATAATTATTACAGTTCTAGCGATAATAATTGCACTATATGGGTAATAATGCATGTTATATTGATAATATCGGGAGTAATAAGTATAATTATTATAGTTCTAGCGATAATAATAGTAACATATGGCTAATAGTGCATGTTATATTGATAATAATAAAGGTAATAAGTATATTTATTACAGTTCTATCGATAATAACTGCATAATATGGGTAATAATGCATGTTATATTGATGATAATAAAAGTAATAAGTATAATTATTACAGTTCTATCGATAATAACTGCATAATATGGGTAATAATGCATGTTACATTGATAATAATATAAGTAATAAGTATAATTATTACAGTTCTAGCGATAATAATTGCACTATATGGGTAATAATGCATGTTATATTGATAATAATAAAAGTAATAAGTATATTTATTACAGTTCTATCGATAATAACTGCATAATATGGGTAATAATGCATGTTACATTGATGATAATAAAAGTAATACGTATATTTATTATAGTTCTATCGATAATAACTGCATAATATGGGTAATAATGCATGTTATATTGATGATAATAAAAGTAGTAAGTATATTTATTACAGTTCTAGCGATAATAACTGCATTATATGCGTAATAATGCATGTTATATTGATAATATCGGGAGTAATAAGTATATTTATTATAGTTCTAGCGATAATAACTGCATAATATAGGTAATAATGCATGTTATATTGATGATAATAAAAGTAGTAAGTATAATTATTACAGTTCGAGCGATAATAACTGCATTATATGCGTAATAATGCATGTTATATTGATAATATCGGGAGTAATAAGTATATTTATTATAGTTCTATCGATAATAACTGCATAATATGGGTAATAATGCATGTTATATTGATAATATCGGGAGTAATAAGTATATTTATTATAGTTCTATCGATAATAACTGCATAATATGGGTAATAATGCATGTTATATTGATAATAATATAAGTAATAAGTATAATTATTACAGTTCTAGCGATAATAACTCCATTATATGGGTAATAATGCATGTTATATTGATAATAATATAAGTAATAAGTATAATTATTACAGTTCTAGCGATAATAACTGCATAATATGGGTAATAATGCACGTTATATAGCTAATAATATAAGTAATAAGTATAATTATTACAGTTCTAGCGATAATAATTGCACTATATGGGTAATAATGCATGTTATATTGATAATATCGGGAGTAATAAGTATAATTATTATAGTTCTAGCGATAATAATAGTAACATATGGCTAATAGTGCATGTTATATTGATAATAATAAAGGTAATAAGTATATTTATTACAGTTCTATCGATAATAACTGCATAATATGGGTAATAATGCATGTTATATTGATGATAATAAAAGTAATAAGTATAATTATTACAGTTCTATCGATAATAACTGCATAATATGGGTAATAATGCATGTTACATTGATAATAATATAAGTAATAAGTATAATTATTACAGTTCTAGCGATAATAATTGCACTATATGGGTAATAATGCATGTTATATTGATAATAATAAAAGTAATAAGTATATTTATTACAGTTCTATCGATAATAACTGCATAATATGGGTAATAATGCATGTTATGTTGATGATAATAAAATTAATACGTATATTTATTATAGTTCTAGCGATAATAACTGCATTATATGGGTAATAATACATGTTATATTGATAATATCGGGAGTAATAAGTATAATTATTATAGTTCTGGCGATAATAATAGTAAAACATGGCCAATAGTGCATGTTATATTGATAATAATAAAAGTAATAAGTATGTTTATTATAGTTCTATCGATAATAACTGCATAATATGGGTAATAATGCATGTTATATTGATAATATCGGGAGTAATAAGTATAATTATTATAGTTCTAGCGATAATAACTGCATAATATGGGTAATAATGCATGTTACATTGATAATAATATAAGTAATAAATATAATTATTACAGTTCTAGCGATAATAATTGCACTATATCGGTAAAAATGCATGTTATATTGATGATAATAAAAGTAGTAAGTATATTTATTATAGTTCTAGCGATTATAACTGCATAATATGGGTAATAATGCATGTTATATTGAGAATAATATAAGTAATAAGTATAATTAATACAGTTCTAGCGATAATAACTGCATAATATGTGTAATAATGCACGTTATATAGCTAATAATATAAGTAATAAGTATAATTATTACAGTTCTAGCGATAATAATTGCACTATATGGGTAATAATGCATGTTATATTGATAATATCGGGAGTAATAAGTATAATTATTATAGTTCTAGCGATAATAATAGTAAAATATGGCTAATAGTGCATGTTATATATATAATAATAAAAGTAATAAGTATATTTATTATAGTTCTGTCGATAATAACTGCATAATATGGGTAATAATGCATGTTATATTGATGATAATAAAAGTAGTATGTATAATTATTGCAGTTCTAGCGATAATAACTGCATTATATGGGTAATAATGCATATTATATTGATAATATTGGGAGTAACAAGTATAATTATTATAGTTCTAGCGATAATAGTAGTAAAATATGGGTAAAAGTGCATGTTATATTGATAATAATAAAAGTAATAAGTATATTTATTACAGTTCTGTCGATAATAACTGCATAATATGGGTAATAATGCATGTTATATTGATGATAATAAAAGTAGTAAGTATATTTATTATAGTTCCAGCGATTATAACTGCATAATATGGGTAATAATGCATGTTATATTGAGACTAATATAAGTAATAAGTATAATTATTACAGTTCTAGCGATAATAATTGCACTATATGGGTAATAATGCATGTTATATTGATAATATCGGGAGTAATAAGTATAATTATTATAGTGCTAGCGATAATAATAGTAAAATATGGCTAATAGTGCATGTTATATATATAATAATAAAAGTAATAAGTATATTTATTATAGTTCTGTCGATAATAACTGCATAATATGGGTAATAATGCATGTTATATTGATGATAATAAAAGTAGTATGTATAATTATTGCAGTTCTAGCGATAATTACTGCATTATATGGGTAATAATGCATATTATATTGATAATATTGGGAGTAACAAGTATAATTATTATAGTTCTAGCGATAATAGTAGTAAAATATGGCTAATAGTGCATGTTATATTGATAATAATAAAAGTAATAAGTATATTTATTACAGTTCTATCGATAATAACTGCATAATATGGGTAATAATGCATGTTATATTGATGATAATAAAAGTAGTAAGTATATTTATTATAGTTCCAGCGATTATAACTGCATAATATGGGTAATAATGCATGTTATATTGAGACTAATATAAGTAATAAGTATAATTATTACAGTTCTAGCGATAATAACTGCATAATATGGGTAATAATGCATGTTATATTGATAATATCGGAAGTAATAAGTATAATTATTACAGTTCTAGCGATAATACTAGTAAAATATGGCTAAGAGTGCATGTTATATTGATAATAATAAAAGTAATAAGTATATTTATTACAGTTCTATCGATAATAACTGCATAATATGGGTAATAATGCATGTTATATTGATGATAATAAAAGTAATACGTATATTTATTATAGTTCTAGCGATAATAACTGCATAATATGGGTAATAATGCATGTTAGATTGATAATAATATAAGCAATAAGTATAATTATTACAGTTTTAGTGATAATAACTGCATTATATGGGTAATAATGCATGTTATATTGACAATATCGGGAGTAATAAGTATAATTATTATAGTTCCAGCGATAATAATAGTAAAATATGGCTAATAGTGCATGTTATATTGATAATAATAAAAGTAATAAGTACATTTATTATAGTTCTATCGATAATAACTGCATAATATGGGTAATAATGCATGTTACATTGATGATAATAAAAGTAATACGTATATTTATTATAGTTCTAGCGATAATAACTGCATTATATGGGTAATAGTACATGTTATATTGATAATATCGGGAGTAATAAGTATAATTATTATAGTTCTAGCGATAATAATAGTAAAATATGGCTAATAGTGCATGTTATATTGATAATAATATAAGTAATAAGTATAATTATTACAGTTCTAGCGATAATAACTGCATAATATGGGTAATAATGCACGTTATATAGCTAATAATATAAGTAATAAGTATAATTATTACAGTTCTAGCGATAATAATTGCACTATATGGGTAATAATGCATGTTATATTGATAATATCGGGAGTAATAAGTATAATTATTATAGTTCTAGCGATAATAATAGTAACATATGGCTAATAGTGCATGTTATATTGATAATAATAAAGGTAATAAGTATATTTATTACAGTTCTATCGATAATAACTGCATAATATGGGTAATAATGCATGTTATATTGATGATAATAAAAGTAATAAGTATAATTATTACAGTTCTATCGATAATAACTGCATAATATGGGTAATAATGCATGTTACATTGATAATAATATAAGTAATAAGTATAATTATTACAGTTTTAGCGATAATAACTGCATAATATGGGTAATAATGCATGTTATATTGATGATAATAAAAGTAGTAAGTATATTTATTATAGTTCCAGCGATTATAACTGCATAATATGGGTAATAATGCATGTTATATTGAGAATAATATAAGTAATAAGTATAATTATTACAGTTCTAGCGATAATAACTGCATAATATGGGTAATAATGCATGTTATATTGATAATATCGGAAGTAATAAGTATAATTATTACAGTTCTAGCGATAATACTAGTAAAATATGGCTAAGAGTGCATGTTATATTGATAATAATAAAAGTAATAAGTATATTTATTACAGTTCTATCGATAATAACTGCATAATATGGGTAATAATGCATGTTATATTGATGATAATAAAAGTAATACGTATATTTATTATAGTTCTAGCGATAATAACTGCATAATATGGGTAATAATGCATGTTATATTGATAATAATATAAGCAATAAGTATAATTATTACAGTTTTAGTGATAATAACTGCATTATATGGGTAATAATGCATGTTATATTGACAATATCGGGAGTAATAAGTATAATTATTATAGTTCCAGCGATTATAATAGTAAAATATGGCTAATAGTGCATGTTATATTGATAATAATAAAAGTAATAAGTACATTTATTATAGTTCTATCGATAATAACTGCATAATATGGGTAGTAATGCATGTTATATAGATAATATTGGGAGTAATAAGTATAATTGTTTTAGTTCTAGCGATAATAATAATAAAATATGGCTAATAGTGCATGTGTTATTGATAATAATAAAAGTAATAAGTATATTTATTACAGTTCTATCGATAATAACTGCATAATATGGGTAACAATGCATGTTATATTGATAATAATATAAGTAATAAGTATATTTATTATAGTTCTATCGATAATAACTGCATAATATGGGTAATAATGCATGTTATATTGATGATAATAAAAGTACAAAGTATATTTATTATAGTTCTAGCGATTATAACTGCATAATATGGGTAGTAATGCATGTTATATTGATGATAATGAAAGTGGTAAGTATATTTATTACAGTTCTAGCGATAATAACTGCATTATATGGGTAATAATGCATGTTATATTGATAATATTGGGAGTAATAAGTATAATTATTATAGTTCCAGCGATAATAATAGTAAAACATGGCTAATAGTGCATGTTATATTGATAATAATGAAAGTAATAAGTATATTTATTACAGTTCTATCGATAATAACTGCATAATATGGGTAATAATGCATGTTATATTGATGATAATAAAAGTAATACGTATATTTATTATAGTTCTAGCGATAATAACTGCATAATATGGGTAATAATGCATGTTATATTGATAATAATATAAGTAATAAGTATAATTATTACAGTTCTAGCGATAATAATTGCACTATATGGGTAATAATGCATGTTATATTGATGACATCGGGAGTAATAAGTATATTTATTACAGTTCTATCGATAATAACTGCATAATATGGGTAATATTGCATGTTATATAGATGATAATAAATGTAATAAGTATATCTATTATAGCTCTAGCGATAATAACTGCATAATATGGGTAATAATGCATGTTATATTGATGATAATAAAAGTAATACGTATATTTATTATAGTTCTAGCGATAATAACTGCATAATATGAGTAATAATGCATGTTATATTGATAATATCGGGCGTAATAAGTATATTTATTACAGTTCTATCGATAATAACTGCATAATATGGGCAGTAATGCATGTTATATTGATGATAATAAAAGTAATACGTATATTTATTATAGTTCTAGCGATAATAACTGCATAATATGGGTAATAATGCATGTTATATTGATAATAATATAAGTAATAAGTATAATTATTACAGTTCTAGCGATAATAATTGCACTATATGGGTAATAATGCATGTTATATTGATAACATCGGGAGTAATAAGTATATTTATTACAGTTCTATCAATAATAACTGCATAATATGGGTAATAATGCATGTTATATTGATGATAATAAAAGTAATACGTATATTTATTATAGTTCTAGCGATAATAACTGCATAATATGGGTAATAATGCATGTTATATTGATAATAATGTAAGTAATAAGTATAATTATTACAGTTCTAGCGATAATAATTGCACTATATGGGTAATAATGCATGTTATATTGATAACATCGGGAGTAATAAGTATATTTATTACAGTTCTATCGATAATAACTGCATAATATGGGTAATAATGCATGTTATATTGATGATAATAAATGTAATAAGTATATTTATTATAGCTCTAGCGATATTAACTGCATAATATGGGTAATAATGCATGTTATATTGATGATAATAAAAGTAATACGTATATTTATTATAGTTCTCGCGATAATAACTGCATAATATGGGTAGTAATGCATGTTATATTGATGATAATGAAAGTAGTAAGTATATTTATTACAGTTCTAGCGATAATAACTGCATTATATGGGTAATAATGCATGTTATATAGATAATATTGGGAGTAATAAGTATAATTATTATAGTTCTAGCGATAACAATAGTAAAATATGGCTAATAGTGCATGTTATATTGATTATAATAAAAGTAATACGTATAATTATTACAGTTCTATCGATAATAACTGCATAATATGGGCAATAATACATGTTACATTGATGATAATACAAGTAATACGTATATTTATTATAGTTCTAGCGATAATAACTGCATAATATGGGTAATAATGCATGTTATATTGACAATAATATAAGTAATAAGTATAATTATTACAGTTCTAGCGATAATAACTGCATTATATGGGTAATAATGCATGTTATATAGATAATATTGGGAGTAAAAAGTATAATTATTATAGTTCTAGCGATAATAATAGTAAAATATGGCAAATAGTGCATGTTATATTGATAATAATAAAAGTAATAAGTATATTTATTATAGTTCTATCGATAATAACTGCATTATATGGGTAATAATGCATGTTATATAGATAGTATTGGGAGCAATAAGTATAATTATTATAGTTCTAGCGATAATGATAGTAAAATATGGCTAATAGTGCATGTTATAGTGATAATAATAAAAGTAATAAGTATATTTATTACAGTTCTATTGATAATAACTGCATAATATGGGTAATAATGCATGTTACATTGATGATAATAAAAGTAATACGTATATTTATTATAGTTGTAGCGATAATAACTGCATAATATGGGTAATAATGCATGTTATATTGATAATAATATAAGTAATAAGTATAATTATTACAGTTCTAGCGATAATAACTGCATTATATGGGTAATAATGGATGTTAGATTGATAATATCGGGAGTAATAAGTATATTTATTATAGTTCTAGCGATAATAACTGCATAATATAGGTAATGATGCATGTTATATTGATAATAATAAAAGTAATAAGTATATTTATTATAGTTCTATCAATAATAACTGCATAATATGGGTAATAATGCACGTTATATTGATGATAATAAAAGTAATACGTATATTTATTATAGTCCTAGCGATAATAACTGCATAATATGGGTAATAATGCATGTTATATTGCTAACAATATAAGTAATAAGTATAATTATTACAGTTCTAGCGATAATAACTGCATAATATGGGTAATAATGCATGTTATATTGATGATAATAAAAGTAGTACGTATATTTATTATAGTTCTAGCGATTATAACTGCATAATATGGGTAATAATGCATGTTATATTGATAATATTGGGAGTAATAAGTGTAATTATTATAGTTCTAGCGATAATAATAGTTAGATATGGCTAATAGTGCATGTTATATTGATAATAATAAAAGTAATAAGTATATTTATTACAGTTCTATCGATAATAACTGCATAATATGGGTAATAATGCATGTTATATTGATGATAATAAAAGTAATACTTATGTTTATTATAGTTCTAGCGATAATAACTACATAATATGGGTAATAATGCATGTTATATTGATAATAATACAAGTAATAAGTATAATTATTACAGTTCTAGCGATAATAACTGCATTATATGGGTAATAATGGATGTTATATTGATAACATCGGGAGTAATAAGTATATTTATTACAGTTCTATCAATAATAACTGCATAATATGGGTAATAATGCATGTTATAATGATGATAATAAAAGTAATACGTATATTTGTTATAGTTCTAGCGATTATAACTGCATAATATGGGTAGTAATGCATGTTATATTGATGATAATGAAAGTAGTAAGTATATTTATTACAGTTCTGGCGATAATAACTGCATTATATGGGTAATAATGCATGTTATATAGATAATATTTCGAGTAATAAGTATAATTATTATAGTTCTAGCGATAATAATAGTAAAATATGGCTAATAGTGCATGTTATAGTGATAATAATAAAAGTAATAAGTATATTTATTACAGTTCTATTGATAATAACTGCATAATATGGGTAATAATGCATGTTACATTGATGATAATAAAAGTAATACGTATATTTATTATAGTTGTAGCGATAATAACTGCATAATATGGGTAATAATGCATGTTATATTGATAATAATATAAGTAATATGTATAATTATTACAGTTCTAGCGATAATAACTGCATGATATGGGTAATAATGGATGTTATATTGATAATATCGGGAGTAATAAGTATATTTATTATAGTTCTAGCGATAATAACTGCATAATATAGGTAATGATGCATGTTATATTGATAATAATAAAAGTAATAAGTATATTTATTATAGTTCTATCAATAAGAACTGCATAATATGGGTAATAATGCACGTTATATTGCTAACAATATAAGTAATACGTATAATTATTACAGTTCTAGCGATAATAATTGCACTATATGGGTAATAATGCAGGTTATATTGATAATATCGGGAGTAATAAGTATATTTATTACAGTTCTATCGATAATAACTGCATAATATGGGTAATAATGCATGTTATATTGATAATAATATAAGTAATAAGTATAATTATTACAGTTCTAGCGATAATAATTGCATTATATGGGTAATAATGCATGTTATATTGATAACATCGGGAGTAATAAGTATATCTATTACAGTTCTATCAATAATAACTGCATAATATGGGTAATAATGCATGTTATATTGATGATAATAAAAGTAATACGTATATTTGTTATAGTTCTAGCGATTATAACTGCATAATATGGGTAGTAATGCATGTTATATTGATGATAATGAAAGTAGTAAGTATATTTATTACAGTTCTAGCGATAATAACTGCATTATATGGGTAATAATGCATGTTATATAGATAATATTGGGAGTAATAAGTATAATTATTATAGTTCTAGCGATAATAATAGTAAAATATGGCTAATAGTGCATGTTATATTGATAATAATAAAAGTAATACGTATAATTATTACAGTTCTATCGATAATAACTGCATAATATGGGTAATAATACATGTTACATTGATGATAATAAAAGTAATACGTATATTTATTATAGTTCTAGCGATAATAACTGCATAATATGGGTAATAATGCATGTTATATTGACAATAATATAAGTAATAAGTATAATTATACAGTTCTAGCGATAATAACTGCACTATATGGGTAATAATGCATGTTATATTGATAATATCGGGAGTAATAAGTATATTTATTACAGTTCTATCGATAATAACTGCATAATATGGGTAATAATGCATGTTATATTGATGATAATAAAAGTAATACGTATATTTATTATAGTTCTAGCGATAATAACTGCATAATATGGGTAATAATGCATGTTATATTGCTAACAATATAAGTAATAAGTATAATTATTACAGTTCTAGCGATAATAATTGCACTATATGGGTAATAATGCATGTTATATTGATAATATCGGGAGTAATAAGTATAATTATTATAGTTCTAGCGATAATAATAGTAAAATATGGCTAATAGTGCATGTTATATATATAATAATAAAAGTAATAAGTATATTTATTATAGTTCTGTCGATAATAACTGCATAATATGGGTAATAATGCATGTTATATTGATGATAATAAAAGTAGTATGTATAATTATTGCAGTTCTAGCGATAATAACTGCATTATATGGGTAATAATGCATATTATATTGATAATATTGGGAGTAACAAGTATAATTATTATAGTTCTAGCGATAATAGTAGTAAAATATGGCTAATAGTGCATGTTATATTGATAATAATAAAAGTAATAAGTATATTTATTACAGTTCTATCGATAATAACTGCATAATATGGGTAATAATGCATGTTATATTGATGATAATAAAAGTAGTAAGTATATTTATTATAGTTCCAGCGATTATAACTGCATAATATGGGTAATAATGCATGTTATATTGAGACTAATATAAGTAATAAGTATAATTATTACAGTTCTAGCGATAATAATTGCACTGTATGGGTAATAATGCATGTTATATTGATAATATCGGGAGTAATAAGTATAATTATTATAGTTCTAGCGATAATAATAGTAAAATATGGCTAATAGTGCATGTTATATATATAATAATAAAAGTAATAAGTATATTTATTATAGTTCTGTCGATAATAACTGCATAATATGGGTAATAATGCATGTTATATTGATGATAATAAAAGTAGTATGTATAATTATTGCAGTTCTAGCGATAATTACTGCATTATATGGGTAATAATGCATATTATATTGATAATATTGGGAGTAACAAGTATAATTATTATAGTTCTAGCGATAATAGTAGTAAAATATGGCTAATAGTGCATGTTATATTGATAATAATAAAAGTAATAAGTATATTTATTACAGTTCTATCGATAATAACTGCATAATATGGGTAATAATGCATGTTATATTGATGATAATAAAAGTAGTAAGTATATTTATTATAGTTCCAGCGATAATAATAGTAAAATATGGCTAATAGTGCATGTTATATTGATAATAATAAAAGTAATAAGTACATTTATTATAGTTCTATCGATAATAACTGCATAATATGGGTAGTAATGCATGTTATATAGATAATATTGGGAGTAATAAGTATAATTGTTTTAGTTCTAGCGATAATAATAATAAAATATGGCTAATAGTGCATGTGTTATTGATAATAATAAAAGTAATAAGTATATTTATTACAGTTCTATCGATAATAACTGCATAATATGGGTAACAATGCATGTTATATTGATAATAATATAAGTAATAAGTATATTTATTATAGTTCTATCGATAATAACTGCATAATATGGGTAATAATGCATGTTGTATTGATGATAATAAAAGTACAAAGTATATTTATTATAGTTCTAGCGATTATAACTGCATAATATGGGTAGTAATGCATGTTATATTGATGATAATGAAAGTGGTAAGTATATTTATTACAGTTCTAGCGATAATAACTGCATTATATGGGTAATAATGCATGTTATATTGATAATATTGGGAGTAATAAGTATAATTATTATAGTTCCAGCGATAATAATAGTAAAACATGGCTAATAGTGCATGTTATATTGATAATAATGAAAGTAATAAGTATATTTATTACAGTTCTATCGATAATAACTGCATAATATGGGTAATAATGCATGTTATATTGATGATAATAAAAGTAATACGTATATTTATTATAGTTCTAGCGATAATAACTGCATAATATGGGTAATAATGCATGTTATATTGATAATAATATAAGTAATAAGTATAATTATTACAGTTCTAGCGATAATAATTGCACTATATGGGTAATAATGCATGTTATATTGATGACATCGGGAGTAATAAGTATATTTATTACAGTTCTATCGATAATAACTGCATAATATGGGTAATATTGCATGTTATATTGATGATAATAAATGTAATAAGTATATCTATTATAGCTCTAGCGATAATAACTGCATAATATGGGTAATAATGCATGTTATATTGATGATAATAAAAGTAATACGTATATTTATTATAGTTCTAGCGATAATAACTGCATAATATGAGTAATAATGCATGTTATATTGATAATATCGGGCGTAATAAGTATATTTATTACAGTTCTATCGATAATAACTGCATAATATGGGCAGTAATGCATGTTATATTGATGATAATAAAAGTAATACGTATATTTATTATAGTTCTAGCGATAATAACTGCATAATATGGGTAATAATGCATGTTATATTGATAATAATATAAGTAATAAGTATAATTATTACAGTTCTAGCGATAATAATTGCACTATATGGGTAATAATGCATGTTATATTGATAACATCGGGAGTAATAAGTATATTTATTACAGTTCTATCAATAATAACTGCATAATATGGGTAATAATGCATGTTATATTGATGATAATAAAAGTAATACGTATATTTATTATAGTTCTAGCGATAATAACTGCATAATATGGGTAATAATGCATGTTATATTGATAATAATATAAGTAATAAGTATAATTATTACAGTTCTAGCGATAATAATTGCACTATATGGGTAATAATGCATGTTATATTGATAATATCGGGAGTAATAAGTATAATTATTATAGTTCTAGCGATAATAATAGTAAAATATGGCTAATAGTGCATGTTATATTGATAATAATAAAAGTAATAAGTACATTTATTATAGTTCTATCGATAATAACTGCATAATATGGGTAGTAATGCATGTTATATAGATAATATTGGGAGTAATAAGTATAATTGTTTTAGTTCTAGCGATAATAATAATAAAATATGGCTAATAGTGCATGTGTTATTGATAATAATAAAAGTAATAAGTATATTTATTACAGTTCTATCGATAATAACTGCATAATATGGGTAATAATGCATGTTACATTGATGATAATAAAAGTAATACGTATATTTATTATAGTTCTAGCGATAATAACTGCATTATATGGGTAATAGTACATGTTATATTGATAATATCGGGAGTAATATGTATAATTATTATAGTTCTAGCGATAATAATAGTAAAATGTGGCTAATAGTGCATGTTATATTGATAATAATAAAAGTAATAAGTATGTTTATTATAGTTCTATCGATAATAACTGCATAATATGGCTAATAATGCATGTTATATTGATAATATCGGGAGTAATAAGTATAATTATTATAGTTCTAGCGATAATAACTGCATAATATGGGTAATAATGCATGTTATATTGATAATATCGGGAGTAATAAGTATAATTATTATAGTTCTAGCGATAATAACTGCATAATATGGGTAATAATGCATGTTACATTGATAATAATATAAGTAATAAGTATAATTATTACAGTTCTTGCGATAATAATTGCACTATATGGGTAATAATGCATGTTATATTGATAATATCGGGAGTAATAAGTATAATTATTATAGTTCTAGCGATAATAATAGTAAAATATGGCTAATAGTGCATGTTATATTGATAATAATAAAAGTAATAATTATATTTATTTCAGTTCTATCGATAATAACTGCATAATATGGGTAATAATGCATGTTATATTGAGAATAATATAAGTAATAAGTATAATTATTACAGTTCTAGCGATAATAACTGCATTATATGCGTAATAATGCATGTTATATTGATAATATCGGGAGTAATAAGTATATTTATTATAGTTCTATCGATAATAACTGCATAATATGGGTAATAATGCATGTTATATTGATAATAATATAAGTAATAAGTATAATTATTACAGTTCTAGCGATAATAACTCCATTATATGGGTAATAATGCATGTTATATTGATAATAATATAAGTAATAAGTATAATTATTACAGTTCTAGCGATAATAACCGCATAATATGGGTAATAATGCACGTTATATAGCTAATAATATAAGTAATAAGTATAATTATTACAGTTCTAGCGATAATAACTCTATTATATGGGTAATAATGCATGTTATATTGATAATATCGGGAGTAATAAGTATAATTATTATAGTTCTAGCGATAGTAACTGCATAATATGGGTAATAATGCATGTTATATTGATGATAATAAAAGTAGTAAGTATATTTATTACAGTTCTAGCGATAATAACTGCATTATATGTGTAATAATGCATGTTATATTGATAATATCGGGAGTAATAAGTATAATTATTATAGTTCTAGCGATAATAATAGTAAAATATGGCTAATAGTGCATGTTATATTGATAATAATAAAAGTAATAATTATATTTATTATAGTTCTATCGATAATAACTGCATAATATGGGTAATAATGCATGTTATATTGATGATAATAAAAGTAGTAAGTATATTTATTACAGTTCTAGCGATAATAACTGCATTATATGCGTAATAATGCATGTTATATTGATAATATCGGGAGTAATAAGTATATTTATTATAGTTCTAGCGATAATAACTGCATAATATAGGTAATAATGCATGTTATATTGATGATAATAAAAGTAGTAAGTATAATTATTACAGTTCGAGCGATAATAACTGCATTATATGCGTAATAATGCATGTTATATTGATAATATCGGGAGTAATAAGTATATTTATTATAGTTCTATCGATAATAACTGCATAATATGGGTAATAATGCATGTTATATTGATGATAATAAAAGTAGTAAGTATATTTATTACAGTTCTAGCGATAATAACTGCATTATATGCGTAATAATGCATGTTATATTGATAATATCGGGAGTAATAAGTATATTTATTATAGTTCTAGCGATAATAACTGCATAATATAGGTAATAATGCATGTTATATTGATGATAATAAAAGTAGTAAGTATAATTATTACAGTTCGAGCGATAATAACTGCATTATATGCGTAATAATGCATGTTATATTGATAATATCGGGAGTAATAAGTATATTTATTATAGTTCTATCGATAATAACTGCATAATATGGGTAATAATGCATGTTATATTGATAATATCGGGAGTAATAAGTATATTTATTATAGTTCTATCGATAATAACTGCATAATATGGGTAATAATGCATGTTATATTGATAATAATATAAGTAATAAGTATAATTATTACAGTTCTAGCGATAATAACTCCATTATATGGGTAATAATGCATGTTATATTGATAATAATATAAGTAATAAGTATAATTATTACAGTTCTAGCGATAATAACTGCATAATATGGGTAATAATGCACGTTATATAGCTAATAATATAAGTAATAAGTATAATTATTACAGTTCTAGCGATAATAATTGCACTATATGGGTAATAATGCATGTTATATTGATAATATCGGGAGTAATAAGTATAATTATTATAGTTCTAGCGATAATAATAGTAACATATGGCTAATAGTGCATGTTATATTGATAATAATAAAAGTAATAAGTACATTTATTATAGTTCTATCGATAATAACTGCATAATATGGGTAGTAATGCATGTTATATAGATAATATTGGGAGTAATAAGTATAATTGTTTTAGTTCTAGCGATAATAATAATAAAATATGGCTAATAGTGCATGTGTTATTGATAATAATAAAAGTAATAAGTATATTTATTACAGTTCTATCGATAATAACTGCATAATATGGGTAATAATGCATGTTACATTGATGATAATAAAAGTAATACGTATATTTATTATAGTTCTATCGATAATAACTGCATAATATGGGTAATAATGCATGTTATATTGATGATAATAAAAGTAGTAAGTATATTTATTACAGTTCTAGCGATAATAACTGCATTATATGCGTAATAATGCATGTTATATTGATAATATCGGGAGTAATAAGTATATTTATTATAGTTCTAGCGATAATAACTGCATAATATAGGTAATAATGCATGTTATATTGATGATAATAAAAGTAGTAAGTATAATTATTACAGTTCGAGCGATAATAACTGCATTATATGCGTAATAATGCATGTTATATTGATAATATCGGGAGTAATAAGTATATTTATTATAGTTCTATCGATAATAACTGCATAATATGGGTAATAATGCATGTTATATTGATAATATCGGGAGTAATAAGTATATTTATTATAGTTCTATCGATAATAACTGCATAATATGGGTAATAATGCATGTTATATTGATAATAATATAAGTAATAAGTATAATTATTACAGTTCTAGCGATAATAACTCCATTATATGGGTAATAATGCATGTTATATTGATAATAATATAAGTAATAAGTATAATTATTACAGTTCTAGCGATAATAACTGCATAATATGGGTAATAATGCACGTTATATAGCTAATAATATAAGTAATAAGTATAATTATTACAGTTCTAGCGATAATAATTGCACTATATGGGTAATAATGCATGTTATATTGATAATATCGGGAGTAATAAGTATAATTATTATAGTTCTAGCGATAATAATAGTAACATATGGCTAATAGTGCATGTTATATTGATAATAATAAAGGTAATAAGTATATTTATTACAGTTCTATCGATAATAACTGCATAATATGGGTAATAATGCATGTTATATTGATGATAATAAAAGTAATAAGTATAATTATTACAGTTCTATCGATAATAACTGCATAATATGGGTAATAATGCATGTTACATTGATAATAATATAAGTAATAAGTATAATTATTACAGTTCTAGCGATAATAATTGCACTATATGGGTAATAATGCATGTTATATTGATAATAATAAAAGTAATAAGTATATTTATTACAGTTCTATCGATAATAACTGCATAATATGGGTAATAATGCATGTTATGTTGATGATAATAAAATTAATACGTATATTTATTATAGTTCTAGCGATAATAACTGCATTATATGGGTAATAATACATGTTATATTGATAATATCGGGAGTAATAAGTATAATTATTATAGTTCTGGCGATAATAATAGTAAAACATGGCCAATAGTGCATGTTATATTGATAATAATAAAAGTAATAAGTATGTTTATTATAGTTCTATCGATAATAACTGCATAATATGGGTAATAATGCATGTTATATTGATAATATCGGGAGTAATAAGTATAATTATTATAGTTCTAGCGATAATAACTGCATAATATGGGTAATAATGCATGTTACATTGATAATAATATAAGTAATAAATATAATTATTACAGTTCTAGCGATAATAATTGCACTATATGGGTAAAAATGCATGTTATATTGATGATAATAAAAGTAGTAAGTATATTTATTATAGTTCTAGCGATTATAACTGCATAATATGGGTAATAATGCATGTTATATTGAGAATAATATAAGTAATAAGTATAATTAATACAGTTCTAGCGATAATAACTGCATAATATGTGTAATAATGCACGTTATATAGCTAATAATATAAGTAATAAGTATAATTATTACAGTTCTAGCGATAATAATTGCACTATATGGGTAATAATGCATGTTATATTGATAATATCGGGAGTAATAAGTATAATTATTATAGTTCTAGCGATAATAATAGTAAAATATGGCTAATAGTGCATGTTATATATATAATAATAAAAGTAGTAAGTATATTTATTATAGTTCTAGCGATTATAACTGCATAATATGGGTAATAATGCATGTTATATTGAGAATAATATAAGTAATAAGTATAATTATTACAGTTCTAGCGATAATAACCGCATAATATGGGTAATAATGCACGTTATACAGCTAATAATATAAGTAATAAGTATAATTATTACAGTTCTAGCGATAATAACTCTATTATATGGGTAATAATGCATGTTATATTGATAATATCGGGAGTAATAAGTATAATTATTATAGTTCCAGCGATAATAATAGTAAAATATGGCTAATAGTGCATGTTATATTGATAATAATAAAAGTAATAAGTACATTTATTATAGTTCTATCGATAATAACTGCATAATATGGGTAGTAATGCATGTTATATAGATAATATTGGGAGTAATAAGTATAATTGTTTTAGTTCTAGCGATAATAATAATAAAATATGGCTAATAGTGCATGTGTTATTGATAATAATAAAAGTAATAAGTATATTTATTACAGTTCTATCGATAATAACTGCATAATATGGGTAATAATGCATGTTACATTGACGATAATAAAAGTAATACGTATATTTATTATAGTTCTAGCGATAATAACTGCATTATATGGGTAATAGTACATGTTATATTGATAATATCGGGAGTAATAAGTATAATTATAATAGTTCTAGCGATAATAATAGTAAAATATGGCTAATAGTGCATGTTATATTGATAATAATAAAAGTAATAAGTATGTTTATTATAGTTCTATCGATAATAACTGCATAATATGGCTAATAATGCATGTTATATTGATAATATCGGGAGTAATAAGTATAATTATTATAGTTCTAGCGATAATAACTGCATAATATGGGTAATAATGCATGTTATATTGATAATATCGGGAGTAATAAGTATAATTATTATAGTTCTAGCGATAATAACTGCATAATATGGGTAATAATGCATGTTACATTGATAATAATATAAGTAATAAGTATAATTATTACAGTTCTTGCGATAATAATTGCACTATATGGGTAATAATGCATGTTATATTGATAATATCGGGAGTAATAAGTATAATTATTATAGTTCTAGCGATAATAATAGTAAAATATGGCTAATAGTGCATGTTATATTGATAATAATAAAAGTAATAAGTACATTTATTATAGTTCTATCGATAATAACTGCATAATATGGGTAGTAATGCATGTTATATAGATAATATTGGGAGTAATAAGTATAATTGTTTTAGTTCTAGCGATAATAATAATAAAATATGGCTAATAGTGCATGTGTTATTGATAATAATAAAAGTAATAAGTATATTTATTACAGTTCTATCGATAATAACTGCATAATATGGGTAATAATGCATGTTATATTGATGATAATAAAAGTAATACGTATATTTATTATAGTTCTAGCGATAATAACTGCATTATATGGGTAATAGTACATGTTATATTGATAATATCGGGAGTAATAAGTATAATTATTATAGTTCTAGCGATAATAATAGTAAAATGTGGCTAATAGTGCATGTTATATTGATAATAATAAAAGTAATAAGTATGTTTATTATAGTTCTATCGATAATAACTGCATAATATGGCTAATAATGCATGTTATATTGATAATATCGGGAGTAATAAGTATAATTATTATAGTTCTAGCGATAATAACTGCATAATATGGGTAATAATGCATGTTATATTGATAATATCGGGAGTAATAAGTATAATTATTATAGTTCTAGCGATAATAACTGCATAATATGGGTAATAATGCATGTTACATTGATAATAATATAAGTAATAAGTATAATTATTACAGTTCTTGCGATAATAATTGCACTATATGGGTAATAATGCATGTTATATTGATAATATCGGGAGTAATAAGTATAATTATTATAGTTCTAGCGATAATAATAGTAAAATATGGCTAATAGTGCATGTTATATTGATAATAATAAAAGTAATAATTATATTTATTTCAGTTCTATCGATAATAACTGCATAATATGGGTAATAATGCATGTTATATTGAGAATAATATAAGTAATAAGTATAATTATTACAGTTCTAGCGATAATAACTGCATTATATGCGTAATAATGCATGTTATATTGATAATATCGGGAGTAATAAGTATATTTATTATAGTTCTATCGATAATAACTGCATAATATGGGTAATAATGCATGTTATATTGATAATAATATAAGTAATAAGTATAATTATTACAGTTCTAGCGATAATAACTCCATTATATGGGTAATAATGCATGTTATATTGATAATAATATAAGTAATAAGTATAATTATTACAGTTCTAGCGATAATAACCGCATAATATGGGTAATAATGCACGTTATATAGCTAATAATATAAGTAATAAGTATAATTATTACAGTTCTAGCGATAATAACTCTATTATATGGGTAATAATGCATGTTATATTGATAATATCGGGAGTAATAAGTATAATTATTATAGTTCTAGCGATAGTAACTGCATAATATGGGTAATAATGCATGTTATATTGATGATAATAAAAGTAGTAAGTATATTTATTACAGTTCTAGCGATAATAACTGCATTATATGTGTAATAATGCATGTTATATTGATAATATCGGGAGTAATAAGTATAATTATTATAGTTCTAGCGATAATAATAGTAAAATATGGCTAATAGTGCATGTTATATTGATAATAATAAAAGTAATAATTATATTTATTATAGTTCTATCGATAATAACTGCATAATATGGGTAATAATGCATGTTATATTGATGATAATAAAAGTAGTAAGTATATTTATTACAGTTCTAGCGATAATAACTGCATTATATGCGTAATAATGCATGTTATATTGATAATATCGGGAGTAATAAGTATATTTATTATAGTTCTAGCGATAATAACTGCATAATATAGGTAATAATGCATGTTATATTGATGATAATAAAAGTAGTAAGTATAATTATTACAGTTCGAGCGATAATAACTGCATTATATGCGTAATAATGCATGTTATATTGATAATATCGGGAGTAATAAGTATATTTATTATAGTTCTATCGATAATAACTGCATAATATGGGTAATAATGCATGTTATATTGATGATAATAAAAGTAGTAAGTATATTTATTACAGTTCTAGCGATAATAACTGCATTATATGCGTAATAATGCATGTTATATTGATAATATCGGGAGTAATAAGTATATTTATTATAGTTCTAGCGATAATAACTGCATAATATAGGTAATAATGCATGTTATATTGATGATAATAAAAGTAGTAAGTATAATTATTACAGTTCGAGCGATAATAACTGCATTATATGCGTAATAATGCATGTTATATTGATAATATCGGGAGTAATAAGTATATTTATTATAGTTCTATCGATAATAACTGCATAATATGGGTAATAATGCATGTTATATTGATAATATCGGGAGTAATAAGTATATTTATTATAGTTCTATCGATAATAACTGCATAATATGGGTAATAATGCATGTTATATTGATAATAATATAAGTAATAAGTATAATTATTACAGTTCTAGCGATAATAACTCCATTATATGGGTAATAATGCATGTTATATTGATAATAATATAAGTAATAAGTATAATTATTACAGTTCTAGCGATAATAACTGCATAATATGGGTAATAATGCATGTTATATTGATAATATCGGGAGTAATAAGTATAATTATTATAGTTCTAGCGATAATAACTGCATAATATGGGTAATAATGCATGTTACATTGATAATAATATAAGTAATAAGTATAATTATTACAGTTCTTGCGATAATAATTGCACTATATGGGTAATAATGCATGTTATATTGATAATATCGGGAGTAATAAGTATAATTATTATAGTTCTAGCGATAATAATAGTAAAATATGGCTAATAGTGCATGTTATATTGATAATAATAAAAGTAATAAGTACATTTATTATAGTTCTATCGATAATAACTGCATAATATGGGTAGTAATGCATGTTATATAGATAATATTGGGAGTAATAAGTATAATTGTTTTAGTTCTAGCGATAATAATAATAAAATATGGCTAATAGTGCATGTGTTATTGATAATAATAAAAGTAATAAGTATATTTATTACAGTTCTATCGATAATAACTGCATAATATGGGTAATAATGCATGTTACATTGATGATAATAAAAGTAATACGTATATTTATTATAGTTCTAGCGATAATAACTGCATTATATGGGTAATAGTACATGTTATATTGATAATATCGGGAGTAATATGTATAATTATTATAGTTCTAGCGATAATAATAGTAAAATGTGGCTAATAGTGCATGTTATATTGATAATAATAAAAGTAATAAGTATGTTTATTATAGTTCTATCGATAATAACTGCATAATATGGCTAATAATGCATGTTATATTGATAATATCGGGAGTAATAAGTATAATTATTATAGTTCTAGCGATAATAACTGCATAATATGGGTAATAATGCATGTTATATTGATAATATCGGGAGTAATAAGTATAATTATTATAGTTCTAGCGATAATAACTGCATAATATGGGTAATAATGCATGTTACATTGATAATAATATAAGTAATAAGTATAATTATTACAGTTCTTGCGATAATAATTGCACTATATGGGTAATAATGCATGTTATATTGATAATATCGGGAGTAATAAGTATAATTATTATAGTTCTAGCGATAATAATAGTAAAATATGGCTAATAGTGCATGTTATATTGATAATAATAAAAGTAATAATTATATTTATTTCAGTTCTATCGATAATAACTGCATAATATGGGTAATAATGCATGTTATATTGAGAATAATATAAGTAATAAGTATAATTATTACAGTTCTAGCGATAATAACTGCATTATATGCGTAATAATGCATGTTATATTGATAATATCGGGAGTAATAAGTATATTTATTATAGTTCTATCGATAATAACTGCATAATATGGGTAATAATGCATGTTATATTGATAATAATATAAGTAATAAGTATAATTATTACAGTTCTAGCGATAATAACTCCATTATATGGGTAATAATGCATGTTATATTGATAATAATATAAGTAATAAGTATAATTATTACAGTTCTAGCGATAATAACCGCATAATATGGGTAATAATGCACGTTATATAGCTAATAATATAAGTAATAAGTATAATTATTACAGTTCTAGCGATAATAACTCTATTATATGGGTAATAATGCATGTTATATTGATAATATCGGGAGTAATAAGTATAATTATTATAGTTCTAGCGATAGTAACTGCATAATATGGGTAATAATGCATGTTATATTGATAATAATAAAAGTAGTAAGTATATTTATTACAGTTCTAGCGATAATAACTGCATTATATGTGTAATAATGCATGTTATATTGATAATATCGGGAGTAATAAGTATAATTATTATAGTTCTAGCGATAATAATAGTAAAATATGGCTAATAGTGCATGTTATATTGATAATAATAAAAGTAATAATTATATTTATTATAGTTCTATCGATAATAACTGCATAATATGGGTAATAATGCATGTTATATTGATGATAATAAAAGTAGTAAGTATATTTATTACAGTTCTAGCGATAATAACTGCATTATATGCGTAATAATGCATGTTATATTGATAATATCGGGAGTAATAAGTATATTTATTATAGTTCTAGCGATAATAACTGCATAATATAGGTAATAATGCATGTTATATTGATGATAATAAAAGTAGTAAGTATAATTATTACAGTTCGAGCGATAATAACTGCATTATATGCGTAATAATGCATGTTATATTGATAATATCGGGAGTAATAAGTATATTTATTATAGTTCTATCGATAATAACTGCATAATATGGGTAATAATGCATGTTATATTGATGATAATAAAAGTAGTAAGTATATTTATTACAGTTCTAGCGATAATAACTGCATTATATGCGTAATAATGCATGTTATATTGATAATATCGGGAGTAATAAGTATATTTATTATAGTTCTAGCGATAATAACTGCATAATATAGGTAATAATGCATGTTATATTGATGATAATAAAAGTAGTAAGTATAATTATTACAGTTCGAGCGATAATAACTGCATTATATGCGTAATAATGCATGTTATATTGATAATATCGGGAGTAATAAGTATATTTATTATAGTTCTATCGATAATAACTGCATAATATGGGTAATAATGCATGTTATATTGATAATATCGGGAGTAATAAGTATATTTATTATAGTTCTATCGATAATAACTGCATAATATGGGTAATAATGCATGTTATATTGATAATAATATAAGTAATAAGTATAATTATTACAGTTCTAGCGATAATAACTCCATTATATGGGTAATAATGCATGTTATATTGATAATAATATAAGTAATAAGTATAATTATTACAGTTCTAGCGATAATAACTGCATAATATGGGTAATAATGCACGTTATATAGCTAATAATATAAGTAATAAGTATAATTATTACAGTTCTAGCGATAATAATTGCACTATATGGGTAATAATGCATGTTATATTGATAATATCGGGAGTAATAAGTATAATTATTATAGTTCTAGCGATAATAATAGTAACATATGGCTAATAGTGCATGTTATATTGATAATAATAAAAGTAATAAGTACATTTATTATAGTTCTATCGATAATAACTGCATAATATGGGTAGTAATGCATGTTATATAGATAATATTGGGAGTAATAAGTATAATTGTTTTAGTTCTAGCGATAATAATAATAAAATATGGCTAATAGTGCATGTGTTATTGATAATAATAAAAGTAATAAGTATATTTATTACAGTTCTATCGATAATAACTGCATAATATGGGTAATAATGCATGTTACATTGATGATAATAAAAGTAATACGTATATTTATTATAGTTCTATCGATAATAACTGCATAATATGGGTAATAATGCATGTTATATTGATGATAATAAAAGTAGTAAGTATATTTATTACAGTTCTAGCGATAATAACTGCATTATATGCGTAATAATGCATGTTATATTGATAATATCGGGAGTAATAAGTATATTTATTATAGTTCTAGCGATAATAACTGCATAATATAGGTAATAATGCATGTTATATTGATGATAATAAAAGTAGTAAGTATAATTATTACAGTTCGAGCGATAATAACTGCATTATATGCGTAATAATGCATGTTATATTGATAATATCGGGAGTAATAAGTATATTTATTATAGTTCTATCGATAATAACTGCATAATATGGGTAATAATGCATGTTATATTGATAATATCGGGAGTAATAAGTATATTTATTATAGTTCTATCGATAATAACTGCATAATATGGGTAATAATGCATGTTATATTGATAATAATATAAGTAATAAGTATAATTATTACAGTTCTAGCGATAATAACTCCATTATATGGGTAATAATGCATGTTATATTGATAATAATATAAGTAATAAGTATAATTATTACAGTTCTAGCGATAATAACTGCATAATATGGGTAATAATGCACGTTATATAGCTAATAATATAAGTAATAAGTATAATTATTACAGTTCTAGCGATAATAATTGCACTATATGGGTAATAATGCATGTTATATTGATAATATCGGGAGTAATAAGTATAATTATTATAGTTCTAGCGATAATAATAGTAACATATGGCTAATAGTGCATGTTATATTGATAATAATAAAGGTAATAAGTATATTTATTACAGTTCTATCGATAATAACTGCATAATATGGGTAATAATGCATGTTATATTGATGATAATAAAAGTAATAAGTATAATTATTACAGTTCTATCGATAATAACTGCATAATATGGGTAATAATGCATGTTACATTGATAATAATATAAGTAATAAGTATAATTATTACAGTTCTAGCGATAATAATTGCACTATATGGGTAATAATGCATGTTATATTGATAATAATAAAAGTAATAAGTATATTTATTACAGTTCTATCGATAATAACTGCATAATATGGGTAATAATGCATGTTACATTGATGATAATAAAAGTAATACGTATATTTATTATAGTTCTATCGATAATAACTGCATAATATGGGTAATAATGCATGTTATATTGATGATAATAAAAGTAGTAAGTATATTTATTACAGTTCTAGCGATAATAACTGCATTATATGCGTAATAATGCATGTTATATTGATAATATCGGGAGTAATAAGTATATTTATTATAGTTCTAGCGATAATAACTGCATAATATAGGTAATAATGCATGTTATATTGATGATAATAAAAGTAGTAAGTATAATTATTACAGTTCGAGCGATAATAACTGCATTATATGCGTAATAATGCATGTTATATTGATAATATCGGGAGTAATAAGTATATTTATTATAGTTCTATCGATAATAACTGCATAATATGGGTAATAATGCATGTTATATTGATAATATCGGGAGTAATAAGTATATTTATTATAGTTCTATCGATAATAACTGCATAATATGGGTAATAATGCATGTTATATTGATAATAATATAAGTAATAAGTATAATTATTACAGTTCTAGCGATAATAACTCCATTATATGGGTAATAATGCATGTTATATTGATAATAATATAAGTAATAAGTATAATTATTACAGTTCTAGCGATAATAACTGCATAATATGGGTAATAATGCACGTTATATAGCTAATAATATAAGTAATAAGTATAATTATTACAGTTCTAGCGATAATAATTGCACTATATGGGTAATAATGCATGTTATATTGATAATATCGGGAGTAATAAGTATAATTATTATAGTTCTAGCGATAATAATAGTAACATATGGCTAATAGTGCATGTTATATTGATAATAATAAAGGTAATAAGTATATTTATTACAGTTCTATCGATAATAACTGCATAATATGGGTAATAATGCATGTTATATTGATGATAATAAAAGTAATAAGTATAATTATTACAGTTCTATCGATAATAACTGCATAATATGGGTAATAATGCATGTTACATTGATAATAATATAAGTAATAAGTATAATTATTACAGTTCTAGCGATAATAATTGCACTATATGGGTAATAATGCATGTTATATTGATAATAATAAAAGTAATAAGTATATTTATTACAGTTCTATCGATAATAACTGCATAATATGGGTAATAATGCATGTTATGTTGATGATAATAAAATTAATACGTATATTTATTATAGTTCTAGCGATAATAACTGCATTATATGGGTAATAATACATGTTATATTGATAATATCGGGAGTAATAAGTATAATTATTATAGTTCTGGCGATAATAATAGTAAAACATGGCCAATAGTGCATGTTATATTGATAATAATAAAAGTAATAAGTATGTTTATTATAGTTCTATCGATAATAACTGCATAATATGGGTAATAATGCATGTTATATTGATAATATCGGGAGTAATAAGTATAATTATTATAGTTCTAGCGATAATAACTGCATAATATGGGTAATAATGCATGTTACATTGATAATAATATAAGTAATAAATATAATTATTACAGTTCTAGCGATAATAATTGCACTATATCGGTAAAAATGCATGTTATATTGATGATAATAAAAGTAGTAAGTATATTTATTATAGTTCTAGCGATTATAACTGCATAATATGGGTAATAATGCATGTTATATTGAGAATAATATAAGTAATAAGTATAATTAATACAGTTCTAGCGATAATAACTGCATAATATGTGTAATAATGCACGTTATATAGCTAATAATATAAGTAATAAGTATAATTATTACAGTTCTAGCGATAATAATTGCACTATATGGGTAATAATGCATGTTATATTGATAATATCGGGAGTAATAAGTATAATTATTATAGTTCCCAGCGATAATAATAGTAAAATATGGCTAATAGTGCATGTTATATATATAATAATAAAAGTAATAAGTATATTTATTATAGTTCTGTCGATAATAACTGCATAATATGGGTAATAATGCATGTTATATTGATGATAATAAAAGTAGTATGTATAATTATTGCAGTTCTAGCGATAATAACTGCATTATATGGGTAATAATGCATATTATATTGATAATATTGGGAGTAACAAGTATAATTATTATAGTTCTAGCGATAATAGTAGTAAAATATGGGTAAAAGTGCATGTTATATTGATAATAATAAAAGTAATAAGTATATTTATTACAGTTCTGTCGATAATAACTGCATAATATGGGTAATAATGCATGTTATATTGATGATAATAAAAGTAGTAAGTATATTTATTATAGTTCCAGCGATTATAACTGCATAATATGGGTAATAATGCATGTTATATTGAGACTAATATAAGTAATAAGTATAATTATTACAGTTCTAGCGATAATAATTGCACTATATGGGTAATAATGCATGTTATATTGATAATATCGGGAGTAATAAGTATAATTATTATAGTGCTAGCGATAATAATAGTAAAATATGGCTAATAGTGCATGTTATATATATAATAATAAAAGTAATAAGTATATTTATTATAGTTCTGTCGATAATAACTGCATAATATGGGTAATAATGCATGTTATATTGATGATAATAAAAGTAGTATGTATAATTATTGCAGTTCTAGCGATAATTACTGCATTATATGGGTAATAATGCATATTATATTGATAATATTGGGAGTAACAAGTATAATTATTATAGTTCTAGCGATAATAGTAGTAAAATATGGCTAATAGTGCATGTTATATTGATAATAATAAAAGTAATAAGTATATTTATTACAGTTCTATCGATAATAACTGCATAATATGGGTAATAATGCATGTTATATTGATGATAATAAAAGTAGTAAGTATATTTATTATAGTTCCAGCGATTATAACTGCATAATATGGGTAATAATGCATGTTATATTGAGACTAATATAAGTAATAAGTATAATTATTACAGTTCTAGCGATAATAACTGCATAATATGGGTAATAATGCATGTTATATTGATAATATCGGAAGTAATAAGTATAATTATTACAGTTCTAGCGATAATACTAGTAAAATATGGCTAAGAGTGCATGTTATATTGATAATAATAAAAGTAATAAGTATATTTATTACAGTTCTATCGATAATAACTGCATAATATGGGTAATAATGCATGTTATATTGATGATAATAAAAGTAATACGTATATTTATTATAGTTCTAGCGATAATAACTGCATAATATGGGTAATAATGCATGTTAGATTGATAATAATATAAGCAATAAGTATAATTATTACAGTTTTAGTGATAATAACTGCATTATATGGGTAATAATGCATGTTATATTGACAATATCGGGAGTAATAAGTATAATTATTATAGTTCCAGCGATAATAATAGTAAAATATGGCTAATAGTGCATGTTATATTGATAATAATAAAAGTAATAAGTACATTTATTATAGTTCTATCGATAATAACTGCATAATATGGGTAATAATGCATGTTACATTGATGATAATAAAAGTAATACGTATATTTATTATAGTTCTAGCGATAATAACTGCATTATATGGGTAATAGTACATGTTATATTGATAATATCGGGAGTAATAAGTATAATTATTATAGTTCTAGCGATAATAATAGTAAAATATGGCTAATAGTGCATGTTATATTGATAATAATATAAGTAATAAGTATAATTATTACAGTTCTAGCGATAATAACTGCATAATATGGGTAATAATGCACGTTATATAGCTAATAATATAAGTAATAAGTATAATTATTACAGTTCTAGCGATAATAATTGCACTATATGGGTAATAATGCATGTTATATTGATAATATCGGGAGTAATAAGTATAATTATTATAGTTCTAGCGATAATAATAGTAACATATGGCTAATAGTGCATGTTATATTGATAATAATAAAGGTAATAAGTATATTTATTACAGTTCTATCGATAATAACTGCATAATATGGGTAATAATGCATGTTATATTGATGATAATAAAAGTAATAAGTATAATTATTACAGTTCTATCGATAATAACTGCATAATATGGGTAATAATGCATGTTACATTGATAATAATATAAGTAATAAGTATAATTATTACAGTTTTAGCGATAATAACTGCATAATATGGGTAATAATGCATGTTATATTGATGATAATAAAAGTAGTAAGTATATTTATTATAGTTCCAGCGATTATAACTGCATAATATGGGTAATAATGCATGTTATATTGAGAATAATATAAGTAATAAGTATAATTATTACAGTTCTAGCGATAATAACTGCATAATATGGGTAATAATGCATGTTATATTGATAATATCGGAAGTAATAAGTATAATTATTACAGTTCTAGCGATAATACTAGTAAAATATGGCTAAGAGTGCATGTTATATTGATAATAATAAAAGTAATAAGTATATTTATTACAGTTCTATCGATAATAACTGCATAATATGGGTAATAATGCATGTTATATTGATGATAATAAAAGTAATACGTATATTTATTATAGTTCTAGCGATAATAACTGCATAATATGGGTAATAATGCATGTTATATTGATGATAATAAAAGTAGTAAGTATATTTATTACAGTTCTAGCGATAATAACTGCATTATATGCGTAATAATGCATGTTATATTGATAATATCGGGAGTAATAAGTATATTTATTATAGTTCTAGCGATAATAACTGCATAATATAGGTAATAATGCATGTTATATTGATGATAATAAAAGTAGTAAGTATAATTATTACAGTTCGAGCGATAATAACTGCATTATATGCGTAATAATGCATGTTATATTGATAATATCGGGAGTAATAAGTATATTTATTATAGTTCTATCGATAATAACTGCATAATATGGGTAATAATGCATGTTATATTGATAATATCGGGAGTAATAAGTATATTTATTATAGTTCTATCGATAATAACTGCATAATATGGGTAATAATGCATGTTATATTGATAATAATATAAGTAATAAGTATAATTATTACAGTTCTAGCGATAATAACTCCATTATATGGGTAATAATGCATGTTATATTGATAATAATATAAGTAATAAGTATAATTATTACAGTTCTAGCGATAATAACTGCATAATATGGGTAATAATGCACGTTATATAGCTAATAATATAAGTAATAAGTATAATTATTACAGTTCTAGCGATAATAATTGCACTATATGGGTAATAATGCATGTTATATTGATAATATCGGGAGTAATAAGTATAATTATTATAGTTCTAGCGATAATAATAGTAACATATGGCTAATAGTGCATGTTATATTGATAATAATAAAGGTAATAAGTATATTTATTACAGTTCTATCGATAATAACTGCATAATATGGGTAATAATGCATGTTATATTGATGATAATAAAAGTAATAAGTATAATTATTACAGTTCTATCGATAATAACTGCATAATATGGGTAATAATGCATGTTACATTGATAATAATATAAGTCATAAGTATAATTATTACAGTTCTAGCGATAATAATTGCACTATATGGGTAATAATGCATGTTATATTGATAATAATAAAAGTAATAAGTATATTTATTACAGTTCTATCGATAATAACTGCATAATATGGGTAATAATGCATGTTACATTGATGATAATAAAAGTAATACGTATATTTATTATAGTTCTATCGATAATAACTGCATAATATGGGTAATAATGCATGTTATATTGATGATAATAAAAGTAGTAAGTATATTTATTACAGTTCTAGCGATAATAACTGCATTATATGCGTAATAATGCATGTTATATTGATAATATCGGGAGTAATAAGTATATTTATTATAGTTCTAGCGATAATAACTGCATAATATAGGTAATAATGCATGTTATATTGATGATAATAAAAGTAGTAAGTATAATTATTACAGTTCGAGCGATAATAACTGCATTATATGCGTAATAATGCATGTTATATTGATAATATCGGGAGTAATAAGTATATTTATTATAGTTCTATCGATAATAACTGCATAATATGGGTAATAATGCATGTTATATTGATAATATCGGGAGTAATAAGTATATTTATTATAGTTCTATCGATAATAACTGCATAATATGGGTAATAATGCATGTTATATTGATAATAATATAAGTAATAAGTATAATTATTACAGTTCTAGCGATAATAACTCCATTATATGGGTAATAATGCATGTTATATTGATAATAATATAAGTAATAAGTATAATTATTACAGTTCTAGCGATAATAACTGCATAATATGGGTAATAATGCACGTTATATAGCTAATAATATAAGTAATAAGTATAATTATTACAGTTCTAGCGATAATAATTGCACTATATGGGTAATAATGCATGTTATATTGATAATATCGGGAGTAATAAGTATAATTATTATAGTTCTAGCGATAATAATAGTAACATATGGCTAATAGTGCATGTTATATTGATAATAATAAAGGTAATAAGTATATTTATTACAGTTCTATCGATAATAACTGCATAATATGGGTAATAATGCATGTTATATTGATGATAATAAAAGTAATAAGTATAATTATTACAGTTCTATCGATAATAACTGCATAATATGGGTAATAATGCATGTTACATTGATAATAATATAAGTAATAAGTATAATTATTACAGTTCTAGCGATAATAATTGCACTATATGGGTAATAATGCATGTTATATTGATAATAATAAAAGTAATAAGTATATTTATTACAGTTCTATCGATAATAACTGCATAATATGGGTAATAATGCATGTTATGTTGATGATAATAAAATTAATACGTATATTTATTATAGTTCTAGCGATAATAACTGCATTATATGGGTAATAATACATGTTATATTGATAATATCGGGAGTAATAAGTATAATTATTATAGTTCTGGCGATAATAATAGTAAAACATGGCCAATAGTGCATGTTATATTGATAATAATAAAAGTAATAAGTATGTTTATTATAGTTCTATCGATAATAACTGCATAATATGGGTAATAATGCATGTTATATTGATAATATCGGGAGTAATAAGTATAATTATTATAGTTCTAGCGATAATAACTGCATAATATGGGTAATAATGCATGTTACATTGATAATAATATAAGTAATAAATATAATTATTACAGTTCTAGCGATAATAATTGCACTATATCGGTAAAAATGCATGTTATATTGATGATAATAAAAGTAGTAAGTATATTTATTATAGTTCTAGCGATTATAACTGCATAATATGGGTAATAATGCATGTTATATTGAGAATAATATAAGTAATAAGTATAATTAATACAGTTCTAGCGATAATAACTGCATAATATGTGTAATAATGCACGTTATATAGCTAATAATATAAGTAATAAGTATAATTATTACAGTTCTAGCGATAATAATTGCACTATATGGGTAATAATGCATGTTATATTGATAATATCGGGAGTAATAAGTATAATTATTATAGTTCTAGCGATAATAATAGTAAAATATGGCTAATAGTGCATGTTATATATATAATAATAAAAGTAATAAGTATATTTATTATAGTTCTGTCGATAATAACTGCATAATATGGGTAATAATGCATGTTATATTGATGATAATAAAAGTAGTATGTATAATTATTGCAGTTCTAGCGATAATAACTGCATTATATGGGTAATAATGCATATTATATTGATAATATTGGGAGTAACAAGTATAATTATTATAGTTCTAGCGATAATAGTAGTAAAATATGGGTAAAAGTGCATGTTATATTGATAATAATAAAAGTAATAAGTATATTTATTACAGTTCTGTCGATAATAACTGCATAATATGGGTAATAATGCATGTTATATTGATGATAATAAAAGTAGTAAGTATATTTATTATAGTTCCAGCGATTATAACTGCATAATATGGGTAATAATGCATGTTATATTGAGACTAATATAAGTAATAAGTATAATTATTACAGTTCTAGCGATAATAATTGCACTATATGGGTAATAATGCATGTTATATTGATAATATCGGGAGTAATAAGTATAATTATTATAGTGCTAGCGATAATAATAGTAAAATATGGCTAATAGTGCATGTTATATATATAATAATAAAAGTAATAAGTATATTTATTATAGTTCTGTCGATAATAACTGCATAATATGGGTAATAATGCATGTTATATTGATGATAATAAAAGTAGTATGTATAATTATTGCAGTTCTAGCGATAATTACTGCATTATATGGGTAATAATGCATATTATATTGATAATATTGGGAGTAACAAGTATAATTATTATAGTTCTAGCGATAATAGTAGTAAAATATGGCTAATAGTGCATGTTATATTGATAATAATAAAAGTAATAAGTATATTTATTACAGTTCTATCGATAATAACTGCATAATATGGGTAATAATGCATGTTATATTGATGATAATAAAAGTAGTAAGTATATTTATTATAGTTCCAGCGATTATAACTGCATAATATGGGTAATAATGCATGTTATATTGAGACTAATATAAGTAATAAGTATAATTATTACAGTTCTAGCGATAATAACTGCATAATATGGGTAATAATGCATGTTATATTGATAATATCGGAAGTAATAAGTATAATTATTACAGTTCTAGCGATAATACTAGTAAAATATGGCTAAGAGTGCATGTTATATTGATAATAATAAAAGTAATAAGTATATTTATTACAGTTCTATCGATAATAACTGCATAATATGGGTAATAATGCATGTTATATTGATGATAATAAAAGTAATACGTATATTTATTATAGTTCTAGCGATAATAACTGCATAATATGGGTAATAATGCATGTTAGATTGATAATAATATAAGCAATAAGTATAATTATTACAGTTTTAGTGATAATAACTGCATTATATGGGTAATAATGCATGTTATATTGACAATATCGGGAGTAATAAGTATAATTATTATAGTTCCAGCGATAATAATAGTAAAATATGGCTAATAGTGCATGTTATATTGATAATAATAAAAGTAATAAGTACATTTATTATAGTTCTATCGATAATAACTGCATAATATGGGTAATAATGCATGTTACATTGATGATAATAAAAGTAATACGTATATTTATTATAGTTCTAGCGATAATAACTGCATTATATGGGTAATAGTACATGTTATATTGATAATATCGGGAGTAATAAGTATAATTATTATAGTTCTAGCGATAATAATAGTAAAATATGGCTAATAGTGCATGTTATATTGATAATAATATAAGTAATAAGTATAATTATTACAGTTCTAGCGATAATAACTGCATAATATGGGTAATAATGCACGTTATATAGCTAATAATATAAGTAATAAGTATAATTATTACAGTTCTAGCGATAATAATTGCACTATATGGGTAATAATGCATGTTATATTGATAATATCGGGAGTAATAAGTATAATTATTATAGTTCTAGCGATAATAATAGTAACATATGGCTAATAGTGCATGTTATATTGATAATAATAAAGGTAATAAGTATATTTATTACAGTTCTATCGATAATAACTGCATAATATGGGTAATAATGCATGTTATATTGATGATAATAAAAGTAATAAGTATAATTATTACAGTTCTATCGATAATAACTGCATAATATGGGTAATAATGCATGTTACATTGATAATAATATAAGTAATAAGTATAATTATTACAGTTTTAGCGATAATAACTGCATAATATGGGTAATAATGCATGTTATATTGATGATAATAAAAGTAGTAAGTATATTTATTATAGTTCCAGCGATTATAACTGCATAATATGGGTAATAATGCATGTTATATTGAGAATAATATAAGTAATAAGTATAATTATTACAGTTCTAGCGATAATAACTGCATAATATGGGTAATAATGCATGTTATATTGATAATATCGGAAGTAATAAGTATAATTATTACAGTTCTAGCGATAATACTAGTAAAATATGGCTAAGAGTGCATGTTATATTGATAATAATAAAAGTAATAAGTATATTTATTACAGTTCTATCGATAATAACTGCATAATATGGGTAATAATGCATGTTATATTGATGATAATAAAAGTAATACGTATATTTATTATAGTTCTAGCGATAATAACTGCATAATATGGGTAATAATGCATGTTATATTGATAATAATATAAGCAATAAGTATAATTATTACAGTTTTAGTGATAATAACTGCATTATATGGGTAATAATGCATGTTATATTGACAATATCGGGAGTAATAAGTATAATTATTATAGTTCCAGCGATAATAATAGTAAAATATGGCTAATAGTGCATGTTATATTGATAATAATAAAAGTAATAAGTACATTTATTATAGTTCTATCGATAATAACTGCATAATATGGGTAGTAATGCATGTTATATAGATAATATTGGGAGTAATAAGTATAATTGTTTTAGTTCTAGCGATAATAATAATAAAATATGGCTAATAGTGCATGTGTTATTGATAATAATAAAAGTAATAAGTATATTTATTACAGTTCTATCGATAATAACTGCATAATATGGGTAACAATGCATGTTATATTGATAATAATATAAGTAATAAGTATATTTATTATAGTTCTATCGATAATAACTGCATAATATGGGTAATAATGCATGTTATATTGATGATAATAAAAGTACAAAGTATATTTATTATAGTTCTAGCGATTATAACTGCATAATATGGGTAGTAATGCATGTTATATTGATGATAATGAAAGTGGTAAGTATATTTATTACAGTTCTAGCGATAATAACTGCATTATATGGGTAATAATGCATGTTATATTGATAATATTGGGAGTAATAAGTATAATTATTATAGTTCCAGCGATAATAATAGTAAAACATGGCTAATAGTGCATGTTATATTGATAATAATGAAAGTAATAAGTATATTTATTACAGTTCTATCGATAATAACTGCATAATATGGGTAATAATGCATGTTATATTGATGATAATAAAAGTAATACGTATATTTATTATAGTTCTAGCGATAATAACTGCATAATATGGGTAATAATGCATGTTATATTGATAATAATATAAGTAATAAGTATAATTATTACAGTTCTAGCGATAATAATTGCACTATATGGGTAATAATGCATGTTATATTGATGACATCGGGAGTAATAAGTATATTTATTACAGTTCTATCGATAATAACTGCATAATATGGGTAATATTGCATGTTATATAGATGATAATAAATGTAATAAGTATATCTATTATAGCTCTAGCGATAATAACTGCATAATATGGGTAATAATGCATGTTATATTGATGATAATAAAAGTAATACGTATATTTATTATAGTTCTAGCGATAATAACTGCATAATATGAGTAATAATGCATGTTATATTGATAATATCGGGCGTAATAAGTATATTTATTACAGTTCTATCGATAATAACTGCATAATATGGGCAGTAATGCATGTTATATTGATGATAATAAAAGTAATACGTATATTTATTATAGTTCTAGCGATAATAACTGCATAATATGGGTAATAATGCATGTTATATTGATAATAATATAAGTAATAAGTATAATTATTACAGTTCTAGCGATAATAATTGCACTATATGGGTAATAATGCATGTTATATTGATAACATCGGGAGTAATAAGTATATTTATTACAGTTCTATCAATAATAACTGCATAATATGGGTAATAATGCATGTTATATTGATGATAATAAAAGTAATACGTATATTTATTATAGTTCTAGCGATAATAACTGCATAATATGGGTAATAATGCATGTTATATTGATAATAATGTAAGTAATAAGTATAATTATTACAGTTCTAGCGATAATAATTGCACTATATGGGTAATAATGCATGTTATATTGATAACATCGGGAGTAATAAGTATATTTATTACAGTTCTATCGATAATAACTGCATAATATGGGTAATAATGCATGTTATATTGATGATAATAAATGTAATAAGTATATTTATTATAGCTCTAGCGATATTAACTGCATAATATGGGTAATAATGCATGTTATATTGATGATAATAAAAGTAATACGTATATTTATTATAGTTCTCGCGATAATAACTGCATAATATGGGTAGTAATGCATGTTATATTGATGATAATGAAAGTAGTAAGTATATTTATTACAGTTCTAGCGATAATAACTGCATTATATGGGTAATAATGCATGTTATATAGATAATATTGGGAGTAATAAGTATAATTATTATAGTTCTAGCGATAACAATAGTAAAATATGGCTAATAGTGCATGTTATATTGATTATAATAAAAGTAATACGTATAATTATTACAGTTCTATCGATAATAACTGCATAATATGGGCAATAATACATGTTACATTGATGATAATACAAGTAATACGTATATTTATTATAGTTCTAGCGATAATAACTGCATAATATGGGTAATAATGCATGTTATATTGACAATAATATAAGTAATAAGTATAATTATTACAGTTCTAGCGATAATAACTGCATTATATGGGTAATAATGCATGTTATATAGATAATATTGGGAGTAAAAAGTATAATTATTATAGTTCTAGCGATAATAATAGTAAAATATGGCAAATAGTGCATGTTATATTGATAATAATAAAAGTAATAAGTATATTTATTATAGTTCTATCGATAATAACTGCATTATATGGGTAATAATGCATGTTATATAGATAGTATTGGGAGTAATAAGTATAATTATTATAGTTCTAGCGATAATGATAGTAAAATATGGCTAATAGTGCATGTTATAGTGATAATAATAAAAGTAATAAGTATATTTATTACAGTTCTATTGATAATAACTGCATAATATGGGTAATAATGCATGTTACATTGATGATAATAAAAGTAATACGTATATTTATTATAGTTGTAGCGATAATAACTGCATAATATGGGTAATAATGCATGTTATATTGATAATAATATAAGTAATAAGTATAATTATTACAGTTCTAGCGATAATAACTGCATTATATGGGTAATAATGGATGTTAGATTGATAATATCGGGAGTAATAAGTATATTTATTATAGTTCTAGCGATAATAACTGCATAATATAGGTAATGATGCATGTTATATTGATAATAATAAAAGTAATAAGTATATTTATTATAGTTCTATCAATAATAACTGCATAATATGGGTAATAATGCACGTTATATTGATGATAATAAAAGTAATACGTATATTTATTATAGTCCTAGCGATAATAACTGCATAATATGGGTAATAATGCATGTTATATTGCTAACAATATAAGTAATAAGTATAATTATTACAGTTCTAGCGATAATAACTGCATAATATGGGTAATAATGCATGTTATATTGATGATAATAAAAGTAGTACGTATATTTATTATAGTTCTAGCGATTATAACTGCATAATATGGGTAATAATGCATGTTATATTGATAATATTGGGAGTAATAAGTGTAATTATTATAGTTCTAGCGATAATAATAGTTAGATATGGCTAATAGTGCATGTTATATTGATAATAATAAAAGTAATAAGTATATTTATTACAGTTCTATCGATAATAACTGCATAATATGGGTAATAATGCATGTTATATTGATGATAATAAAAGTAATACTTATGTTTATTATAGTTCTAGCGATAATAACTACATAATATGGGTAATAATGCATGTTATATTGATAATAATACAAGTAATAAGTATAATTATTACAGTTCTAGCGATAATAACTGCATTATATGGGTAATAATGGATGTTATATTGATAACATCGGGAGTAATAAGTATATTTATTACAGTTCTATCAATAATAACTGCATAATATGGGTAATAATGCATGTTATAATGATGATAATAAAAGTAATACGTATATTTGTTATAGTTCTAGCGATTATAACTGCATAATATGGGTAGTAATGCATGTTATATTGATGATAATGAAAGTAGTAAGTATATTTATTACAGTTCTGGCGATAATAACTGCATTATATGGGTAATAATGCATGTTATATAGATAATATTTCGAGTAATAAGTATAATTATTATAGTTCTAGCGATAATAATAGTAAAATATGGCTAATAGTGCATGTTATAGTGATAATAATAAAAGTAATAAGTATATTTATTACAGTTCTATTGATAATAACTGCATAATATGGGTAATAATGCATGTTACATTGATGATAATAAAAGTAATACGTATATTTATTATAGTTGTAGCGATAATAACTGCATAATATGGGTAATAATGCATGTTATATTGATAATAATATAAGTAATATGTATAATTATTACAGTTCTAGCGATAATAACTGCATGATATGGGTAATAATGGATGTTATATTGATAATATCGGGAGTAATAAGTATATTTATTATAGTTCTAGCGATAATAACTGCATAATATAGGTAATGATGCATGTTATATTGATAATAATAAAAGTAATAAGTATATTTATTATAGTTCTATCAATAAGAACTGCATAATATGGGTAATAATGCACGTTATATTGCTAACAATATAAGTAATACGTATAATTATTACAGTTCTAGCGATAATAATTGCACTATATGGGTAATAATGCAGGTTATATTGATAATATCGGGAGTAATAAGTATATTTATTACAGTTCTATCGATAATAACTGCATAATATGGGTAATAATGCATGTTATATTGATAATAATATAAGTAATAAGTATAATTATTACAGTTCTAGCGATAATAATTGCATTATATGGGTAATAATGCATGTTATATTGATAACATCGGGAGTAATAAGTATATCTATTACAGTTCTATCAATAATAACTGCATAATATGGGTAATAATGCATGTTATATTGATGATAATAAAAGTAATACGTATATTTGTTATAGTTCTAGCGATTATAACTGCATAATATGGGTAGTAATGCATGTTATATTGATGATAATGAAAGTAGTAAGTATATTTATTACAGTTCTAGCGATAATAACTGCATTATATGGGTAATAATGCATGTTATATAGATAATATTGGGAGTAATAAGTATAATTATTATAGTTCTAGCGATAATAATAGTAAAATATGGCTAATAGTGCATGTTATATTGATAATAATAAAAGTAATACGTATAATTATTACAGTTCTATCGATAATAACTGCATAATATGGGTAATAATACATGTTACATTGATGATAATAAAAGTAATACGTATATTTATTATAGTTCTAGCGATAATAACTGCATAATATGGGTAATAATGCATGTTATATTGACAATAATATAAGTAATAAGTATAATTATACAGTTCTAGCGATAATAACTGCACTATATGGGTAATAATGCATGTTATATTGATAATATCGGGAGTAATAAGTATATTTATTACAGTTCTATCGATAATAACTGCATAATATGGGTAATAATGCATGTTATATTGATGATAATAAAAGTAATACGTATATTTATTATAGTTCTAGCGATAATAACTGCATAATATGGGTAATAATGCATGTTATATTGCTAACAATATAAGTAATAAGTATAATTATTACAGTTCTAGCGATAATAATTGCACTATATGGGTAATAATGCATGTTATATTGATAATATCGGGAGTAATAAGTATAATTATTATAGTTCTAGCGATAATAATAGTAAAATATGGCTAATAGTGCATGTTATATATATAATAATAAAAGTAATAAGTATATTTATTATAGTTCTGTCGATAATAACTGCATAATATGGGTAATAATGCATGTTATATTGATGATAATAAAAGTAGTATGTATAATTATTGCAGTTCTAGCGATAATAACTGCATTATATGGGTAATAATGCATATTATATTGATAATATTGGGAGTAACAAGTATAATTATTATAGTTCTAGCGATAATAGTAGTAAAATATGGCTAATAGTGCATGTTATATTGATAATAATAAAAGTAATAAGTATATTTATTACAGTTCTATCGATAATAACTGCATAATATGGGTAATAATGCATGTTATATTGATGATAATAAAAGTAGTAAGTATATTTATTATAGTTCCAGCGATTATAACTGCATAATATGGGTAATAATGCATGTTATATTGAGACTAATATAAGTAATAAGTATAATTATTACAGTTCTAGCGATAATAATTGCACTGTATGGGTAATAATGCATGTTATATTGATAATATCGGGAGTAATAAGTATAATTATTATAGTTCTAGCGATAATAATAGTAAAATATGGCTAATAGTGCATGTTATATATATAATAATAAAAGTAATAAGTATATTTATTATAGTTCTGTCGATAATAACTGCATAATATGGGTAATAATGCATGTTATATTGATGATAATAAAAGTAGTATGTATAATTATTGCAGTTCTAGCGATAATTACTGCATTATATGGGTAATAATGCATATTATATTGATAATATTGGGAGTAACAAGTATAATTATTATAGTTCTAGCGATAATAGTAGTAAAATATGGCTAATAGTGCATGTTATATTGATAATAATAAAAGTAATAAGTATATTTATTACAGTTCTATCGATAATAACTGCATAATATGGGTAATAATGCATGTTATATTGATGATAATAAAAGTAGTAAGTATATTTATTATAGTTCCAGCGATAATAATAGTAAAATATGGCTAATAGTGCATGTTATATTGATAATAATAAAAGTAATAAGTACATTTATTATAGTTCTATCGATAATAACTGCATAATATGGGTAGTAATGCATGTTATATAGATAATATTGGGAGTAATAAGTATAATTGTTTTAGTTCTAGCGATAATAATAATAAAATATGGCTAATAGTGCATGTGTTATTGATAATAATAAAAGTAATAAGTATATTTATTACAGTTCTATCGATAATAACTGCATAATATGGGTAACAATGCATGTTATATTGATAATAATATAAGTAATAAGTATATTTATTATAGTTCTATCGATAATAACTGCATAATATGGGTAATAATGCATGTTGTATTGATGATAATAAAAGTACAAAGTATATTTATTATAGTTCTAGCGATTATAACTGCATAATATGGGTAGTAATGCATGTTATATTGATGATAATGAAAGTGGTAAGTATATTTATTACAGTTCTAGCGATAATAACTGCATTATATGGGTAATAATGCATGTTATATTGATAATATTGGGAGTAATAAGTATAATTATTATAGTTCCAGCGATAATAATAGTAAAACATGGCTAATAGTGCATGTTATATTGATAATAATGAAAGTAATAAGTATATTTATTACAGTTCTATCGATAATAACTGCATAATATGGGTAATAATGCATGTTATATTGATGATAATAAAAGTAATACGTATATTTATTATAGTTCTAGCGATAATAACTGCATAATATGGGTAATAATGCATGTTATATTGATAATAATATAAGTAATAAGTATAATTATTACAGTTCTAGCGATAATAATTGCACTATATGGGTAATAATGCATGTTATATTGATGACATCGGGAGTAATAAGTATATTTATTACAGTTCTATCGATAATAACTGCATAATATGGGTAATATTGCATGTTATATTGATGATAATAAATGTAATAAGTATATCTATTATAGCTCTAGCGATAATAACTGCATAATATGGGTAATAATGCATGTTATATTGATGATAATAAAAGTAATACGTATATTTATTATAGTTCTAGCGATAATAACTGCATAATATGAGTAATAATGCATGTTATATTGATAATATCGGGCGTAATAAGTATATTTATTACAGTTCTATCGATAATAACTGCATAATATGGGCAGTAATGCATGTTATATTGATGATAATAAAAGTAATACGTATATTTATTATAGTTCTAGCGATAATAACTGCATAATATGGGTAATAATGCATGTTATATTGATAATAATATAAGTAATAAGTATAATTATTACAGTTCTAGCGATAATAATTGCACTATATGGGTAATAATGCATGTTATATTGATAACATCGGGAGTAATAAGTATATTTATTACAGTTCTATCAATAATAACTGCATAATATGGGTAATAATGCATGTTATATTGATGATAATAAAAGTAATACGTATATTTATTATAGTTCTAGCGATAATAACTGCATAATATGGGTAATAATGCATGTTATATTGATAATAATGTAAGTAATAAGTATAATTATTACAGTTCTAGCGATAATAATTGCACTATATGGGTAATAATGCATGTTATATTGATAACATCGGGAGTAATAAGTATATTTATTACAGTTCTATCGATAATAACTGCATAATATGGGTAATAATGCATGTTATATTGATGATAATAAATGTAATAAGTATATTTATTATAGCTCTAGCGATATTAACTGCATAATATGGGTAATAATGCATGTTATATTGATGATAATAAAAGTAATACGTATATTTATTATAGTTCTCGCGATAATAACTGCATAATATGGGTAGTAATGCATGTTATATTGATGATAATGAAAGTAGTAAGTATATTTATTACAGTTCTAGCGATAATAACTGCATTATATGGGTAATAATGCATGTTATATAGATAATATTGGGAGTAATAAGTATTATTATTATAGTTCTAGCGATAACAATAGTAAAATATGGCTAATAGTGCATGTTATATTGATTATAATAAAAGTAATACGTATAATTATTACAGTTCTATCGATAATAACTGCATAATATGGGCAATAATACATGTTACATTGATGATAATACAAGTAATACGTATATTTATTATAGTTCTAGCGATAATAACTGCATAATATGGGTAATAATGCATGTTATATTGACAATAATATAAGTAATAAGTATAATTATTACAGTTCTAGCGATAATAACTGCATTATATGGGTAATAATGCATGTTATATAGATAATATTTCGAGTAATAAGTATAATTATTATAGTTCTAGCGATAATAATAGTAAAATATGGCTAATAGTGCATGTTATAGTGATAATAATAAAAGTAATAAGTATATTTATTACAGTTCTATTGATAATAACTGCATAATATGGGTAATAATACATGTTACATTGATGATAATAAAAGTAATGCGTATATTTATTATAGTTCTAGCGATAATAACTGCATAATATGGGTAATAATGCATGTTATATTGACAATAACATAAGTAATAAGTATAATTATTACAGTTCTAGCGATAATAACTGCATTATATGGGTAATAATGCATGTTATATAGATAATATTGGGAGTAATAAGTATAATTATTATAGTTCTAGCGATAATAATAGTAAAATATGGCAAATAGTGCATGTTATATTGATAATAATAAAAGTAATAAGTATATTTATTATAGTTCTATCGATAATAACTGCATAATATGGGTAGTAATGCATGTTATATTGATGATAATGACAGTCGTAAGTATATTTATTACAGTTCTAGCGATAATAACTGCATTATATGGGTAATAATGCATGTTATATAGATAATATTTCGAGTAATAAGTATAATTATTATAGTTCTAGCGATAATAATAGTAAAATATGGCTAATAGTGCATGTTATAGTGATAATAATAAAAGTAATAAGTATATTTATTACAGTTCTATTGATAATAACTGCATAATATGGGTAATAATGCATGTTACATTGATGATAATAAAAGTAATACGTATATTTATTATAGTTGTAGCGATAATAACTGCATAATATGGGTAATAATGCATGTTATATTGATAATAATATAAGTAATATGTATAATTATTACAGTTCTAGCGATAATAACTGCATGATATGGGTAATAATGGATGTTATATTGATAATATCGGGAGTAATAAGTATATTTATTATAGTTCTAGCGATAATAACTGCATAATATAGGTAATGATGCATGTTATATTGATAATAATAAAAGTAATAAGTATATTTATTATAGTTCTATCAATAAGAACTGCATAATATGGGTAATAATGCACGTTATATTGCTAACAATATAAGTAATACGTATAATTATTACAGTTCTAGCGATAATAATTGCACTATATGGGTAATAATGCAGGTTATATTGATAATATCGGGAGTAATAAGTATATTTATTACAGTTCTATCGATAATAACTGCATAATATGGGTAATAATGCATGTTATATTGATAATAATATAAGTAATAAGTATAATTATTACAGTTCTAGCGATAATAATTGCATTATATGGGTAATAATGCATGTTATATTGATAACATCGGGAGTAATAAGTATATCTATTACAGTTCTATCAATAATAACTGCATAATATGGGTAATAATGCATGTTATATTGATGATAATAAAAGTAATACGTATATTTGTTATAGTTCTAGCGATTATAACTGCATAATATGGGTAGTAATGCATGTTATATTGATGATAATGAAAGTAGTAAGTATATTTATTACAGTTCTAGCGATAATAACTGCATTATATGGGTAATAATGCATGTTATATAGATAATATTGGGAGTAATAAGTATAATTATTATAGTTCTAGCGATAATAATAGTAAAATATGGCTAATAGTGCATGTTATATTGATAATAATAAAAGTAATACGTATAATTATTACAGTTCTATCGATAATAACTGCATAATATGGGTAATAATACATGTTACATTGATGATAATAAAAGTAATACGTATATTTATTATAGTTCTAGCGATAATAACTGCATAATATGGGTAATAATGCATGTTATATTGACAATAATATAAGTAATAAGTATAATTATACAGTTCTAGCGATAATAACTGCACTATATGGGTAATAATGCATGTTATATTGATAATATCGGGAGTAATAAGTATATTTATTACAGTTCTATCGATAATAACTGCATAATATGGGTAATAATGCATGTTATATTGATGATAATAAAAGTAATACGTATATTTATTATAGTTCTAGCGATAATAACTGCATAATATGGGTAATAATGCATGTTATATTGACAATAACATAAGTAATAAGTATAATTATTACAGTTCTAGCGATAATAACTGCATTATATGGGTAATAATGCATGTTATATAGATAATATTGGGAGTAATAAGTATAATTATTATAGTTCTAGCGATAATAATAGTAAAATATGGCAAATAGTGCATGTTATATTGATAATAATAAAAGTAATAAGTATATTTATTATAGTTCTATCGATAATAACTGCATAATATGGGTAGTAATGTATGTTATATTGATGATAATGACAGTCGTAAGTATATTTATTACAGTTCTAGCGATAATAACTGCATTATATGGGTAATAATGCATGTTATATAGATAATATTTCGAGTAATAAGTATAATTATTATAGTTCTAGCGATAATAATAGTAAAATATGGCTAATAGTGCATGTTATAGTGATAATAATAAAAGTAATAAGTATATTTATTACAGTTCTATTGATAATAACTGCATAATATGGGTAATAATACATGTTACATTGATGATAATAAAAGTAATGCGTATATTTATTATAGTTCTAGCGATAATAACTGCATAATATGGGTAATAATGCATGTTATATTGACAATAACATAAGTAATAAGTATAATTATTACAGTTCTAGCGATAATAACTGCATTATATGGGTAATAATGCATGTTATATAGATAATATTGGGAGTAATAAGTATAATTATTATAGTTCTAGCGATAATAATAGTAAAATATGGCAAATAGTGCATGTTATATTGATAATAATAAAAGTAATAAGTATATTTATTACAGTTCTATTGATAATAACTGCATAATATGGGTAATAATGCATGTTACATTGATGATAATAAAAGTAATACGTATATTTATTATAGTTGTAGCGATAATAACTGCATAATATGGGTAATAATGCATGTTATATTGATAATAATATAAGTAATATGTATAATTATTACAGTTCTAGCGATAATAACTGCATGATATGGGTAATAATGGATGTTATATTGATAATATCGGGAGTAATAAGTATATTTATTATAGTTCTAGCGATAATAACTGCATAATATAGGTAATGATGCATGTTATATTGATAATAATAAAAGTAATAAGTATATTTATTATAGTTCTATCAATAATAACTGCATAATATGGGTAATAATGCACGTTATATTGCTAACAATATAAGTAATAAGTATAATTATTACTGTTCCAGCGATAATAATTGCACTATATGGGTAATAATGCATGTTATATTGATAATATCGGGCGTAATAAGTATATTTATTACAGTTCTATCGATAATAACTGCATAATATGGGCAATAATGCAGGTTATATTGATAATAATAAAAGTAATACGTATATTTATTATAGTTCTAGCGATAATAACTGCATAATATGGGTAATAATGCATGTTATATTACTAACAATATAAGTAATAAGTATAATTATTACAGTTCTAGCGATAATAACTGCATGATATGGGTAATAATGCATGTTATATTGATGATAATAAAAGTAGTACGTATATTTATTATAGTTCTAGCGATTATAACTGCATAATATGGGTAATAATGCATGTTATATTGATAATATTGGGAGTAATAAGTGTAATTATTATAGTTCTAGCGATAATAATAGTTAAATATGGCTAATAGTGCATGTTATATTGATAATAATAAAAGTAATAAGTATATTTATTACAGTTCTATCGATAATAACTGCATAATATGGGTAATAATGCATGTTATATTGATGATAATAAAAGTAATACTTACGTTTATTATAGTTCTAGCGATAATAACTACATAATATGGGTAATAATGCATGTTATATTGATAATAATACAAGTAATAAGTATAATTATTACAGTTCTAGCGATAATAACTGCATTATATGGGTAATAATGGATGTTATATTGATAATATCGGGAGTAATAAGTATATTCATTATAGTTCTAGCGATAATAACTGCATAATATAGGTAATGATGCATGTTATATTGATAATAATAAAAGTAATAAGTATATTTATTACAGTTCTATCGATAATAACTGCATAATATGGGTAATAATGCATGTTATATTGATGATAATAAAAGTAATACTTACGTTTATTATAGTTCTAGCGATAATAACTACATAATATGGGTAATAATGCATGTTATATTGATAATAATACAAGTAATAAGTATATTTATTACAGTTCTAGCGATAATAACTGCATTATATGGGTAATAATGCATGTTATATAGATAATATTTCGAGTAATAAGTATAATTATTATAGTTCTAGCGATAATAATAGTAAAATATGGCTAATAGTGCATGTTATAGTGATAATAATAAAAGTAATAAGTATATTTATTACAGTTCTATTGATAATAACTGCATAATATGGGTAATAATACATGTTACATTGATGATAATAAAAGTAATGCGTATATTTATTATTGTTCTAGCGATAATAACTGCATAATATGGGTAATAATGCATGTTATATTGACAATAACATAAGTAATAAGTATAATTATTACAGTTCTAGCGATAATAACTGCATTATATGGGTAATAATGCATGTTATATAGATAATATTGGGAGTAATAAGTATAATTATTATAGTTCTAGCGATAATAATAGTAAAATATGGCAAATAGTGCATGTTATATTGATAATAATAAAAGTAATAAGTATATTTATTATAGTTCTATCGATAATAACTGCATAATATGGGTAGTAATGCATGTTATATTGATGATAATGACAGTCGTAAGTATATTTATTACAGTTCTAGCGATAATAACTGCATTATATGGGTAATAATGCATGTTATATAGATAATATTTCGAGTAATAAGTATAATTATTATAGTTCTAGCGATAATAATAGTAAAATATGGCTAATAGTGCATGTTATAGTGATAATAATAAAAGTAATAAGTATATTTATTACAGTTCTATTGATAATAACTGCATAATATGGGTAATAATGCATGTTACATTGATGATAATAAAAGTAATACGTATATTTATTATAGTTGTAGCGATAATAACTGCATAATATGGGTAATAATGCATGTTATATTGATAATAATATAAGTAATATGTATAATTATTACAGTTCTAGCGATAATAACTGCATGATATGGGTAATAATGGATGTTATATTGATAATATCGGGAGTAATAAGTATATTTATTATAGTTCTAGCGATAATAACTGCATAATATAGGTAATGATGCATGTTATATTGATAATAATAAAAGTAATAAGTATATTTATTATAGTTCTATCAATAAGAACTGCATAATATGGGTAATAATGCACGTTATATTGCTAACAATATAAGTAATACGTATAATTATTACAGTTCTAGCGATAATAATTGCACTATATGGGTAATAATGCAGGTTATATTGATAATATCGGGAGTAATAAGTATATTTATTACAGTTCTATCGATAATAACTGCATAATATGGGTAATAATGCATGTTATATTGATAATAATATAAGTAATATGTATAATTATTACAGTTCTAGCGATAATAATTGCATTATATGGGTAATAATGCATGTTATATTGATAACATCGGGAGTAATAAGTATATCTATTACAGTTCTATCAATAATAACTGCATAATATGGGTAATAATGCATGTTATATTGATGATAATAAAAGTAATACGTATATTTGTTATAGTTCTAGCGATTATAACTGCATAATATGGGTAGTAATGCATGTTATATTGATGATAATGAAAGTAGTAAGTATATTTATTACAGTTCTAGCGATAATAACTGCATTATATGGGTAATAATGCATGTTATATAGATAATATTGGGAGTAATAAGTATAATTATTATAGTTCTAGCGATAATAATAGTAAAATATGGCTAATAGTGCATGTTATATTGATAATAATAAAAGTAATACGTATAATTATTACAGTTCTATCGATAATAACTGCATAATATGGGTAATAATACATGTTACATTGATGATAATAAAAGTAATACGTATATTTATTATAGTTCTAGCGATAATAACTGCATAATATGGGTAATAATGCATGTTATATTGACAATAATATAAGTAATAAGTATAATTATACAGTTCTAGCGATAATAACTGCACTATATGGGTAATAATGCATGTTATATTGATAATATCGGGAGTAATAAGTATATTTATTACAGTTCTATCGATAATAACTGCATAATATGGGTAATAATGCATGTTATATTGATGATAATAAAAGTAATACGTATATTTATTATAGTTCTAGCGATAATAACTGCATAATATGGGTAATAATGCATGTTATATTGCTAACAATATAAGTAATAAGTATAATTATTACAGTTCTAGCGATAATAGCTGCATAATATGGGTAATAATGCATGTTATATTGATGATAATAAAAGTAATACGTATATTTATTATAGTTCTAGCGATTATAACTGCATAATATGGGTAATAATGCATGTTATATTGATAATATTGGGAGTAATAAGTGTAATTATTATAGTTCTAGCGATAATAATAGTAAAATATGGCTAATAGTGCATGTTATATCGATAATAATAAAAGTAATAAGTATATTTATTACGGTTCTATCGATAATAACTGCATAATATGGGTAATAATGCATGTTATATTGATGATAATACAAGTAATAAGTATAATTATTACATTTCTAGCGATAATAACTGCATTATATGGGTAATAATGGATGTTATATTGATAATATCGGGAGTAATAAGTATATTTATTATAGTTCTAGCGATAATAACTGCATAATATAGGTAATGATGCATGTTATATTGATAATAATAAAAGTAATAAGTACATTTTATAGTTCTATCAATAATAACTGCATAATATGGGTAATAATGCACGTTATATTGCTAACAATATAAGTAATAAGTATAATTATTACAGTTCCAGCGATAATAATTGCACTATATGGGTAATAATGCATGTTATATTGATAATATCGGGCGTAATAAGTATATTTATTACAGTTCCATCGATAATAACTGCATAATATGGGCAATAATGCATGTTATATTGATGATAATAAAAGTAATACGTATATTTATTACAGTTCTATCGATAATAACTGCATAATATGGGTAATAATGCATGTTATATTGATGATAATAAAAGTAATACGTATATTTATTATAGTTCTAGCGATAATAACTGCATAATATGGGTAATAATGCATGTTATATTGATAATAATATAAGTAATACGTATATTTATTATAGTTCTAGCGATAATAACTGCATAATATGGGTAATAATGCATGTTATATTGACAATAATATAAGTAATAAGTATAATTATACAGTTCTAGCGATAATAACTGCACTATATGGGTAATAATGCATGTTATATTCATAATATCGGGAGTAATAAGTATATTTATTACAGTTCTATCGATAATAACTGCATAATATGGGTAATAATGCATGTTATATTGATGATAATAAAAGTAATACGTATATTTATTATAGTTCTAGCGATAATAACTGCATAATATGGGTAATAATGCATGTTATATTGCTAACAATATAAGTAATAAGTATAATTATTACAGTTCTAGCGATAATAGCTGCATTATATGGGTAATAATGGATGTTATATTGATAATATCGGGAGTAATAAGTATATTTATTATAGTTCTAGCGATAATAACTGCATAATATAGGTAATGATGCATGTTATATTGATAATAATAAAAGTAATAAGTATATTTATTATAGTTCTATCAATAATAACTGCATAATATGGGTAATAATGCACGTTATATTGCTAACAATATAAGTAATAAGTATAATTATTACAGTTCCAGCGATAATAATTGCACTATATGGGTAATAATGCATGTTATATTGATAATATCGGGCGTAATAAGTATATTTATTACAGTTCCATCGATAATAACTGCATAATATGGGCAATAATGCATGTTATATTGATGATAATAAAAGTAATACGTATATTTATTATAGTTCTAGCGATAATAACTGCATAATATGGGTAATAATGCATGTTATATTGCTAACAATATAAGTAATAAGTATAATTATTACAGTTCTAGCGATAATAACTGCATTATATGGGTAATAATGCATGTTATATAGATAATATTGGGAGTAATAAGTATAATTATTATAGTTCTAGCGATAATAATAGTAAAATATGGCAAATAGTGCATGTTATATTGATAATAATAAAAGTAATAAGTATATTTATTATAGTTCTATCGATAATAACTGCATAATATGGGTAGTAATGTATGTTATATTGATGATAATGACAGTCGTAAGTATATTTATTACAGTTCTAGCGATAATAACTGCATTATATGGGTAATAATGCATGTTATATAGATAATATTTCGAGTAATAAGTATAATTATTATAGTTCTAGCGATAATAATAGTAAAATATGGCTAATAGTGCATGTTATAGTGATAATAATAAAAGTAATAAGTATATTTATTACAGTTCTATTGATAATAACTGCATAATATGGGTAATAATACATGTTACATTGATGATAATAAAAGTAATGCGTATATTTATTATAGTTCTAGCGATAATAACTGCATAATATGGGTAATAATGCATGTTATATTGACAATAACATAAGTAATAAGTATAATTATTACAGTTCTAGCGATAATAACTGCATTATATGGGTAATAATGCATGTTATATAGATAATATTGGGAGTAATAAGTATAACTATTATAGTTCTAGCGATAATAATAGTAAAATATGGCAAATAGTGCATGTTATATTGATAATAATAAAAGTAATAAGTATATTTATTACAGTTCTATTGATAATAACTGCATAATATGGGTAATAATGCATGTTACATTGATGATAATAAAAGTAATACGTATATTTATTATAGTTGTAGCGATAATAACTGCATAATATGGGTAATAATGCATGTTATATTGATAATAATATAAGTAATATGTATAATTATTACAGTTCTAGCGATAATAACTGCATGATATGGGTAATAATGGATGTTATATTGATAATATCGGGAGTAATAAGTATATTTATTATAGTTCTAGCGATAATAACTGCATAATATAGGTAATGATGCATGTTATATTGATAATAATAAAAGTAATAAGTATATTTATTATAGTTCTATCAATAATAACTGCATAATATGGGTAATAATGCACGTTATATTGCTAACAATATAAGTAATAAGTATAATTATTACTGTTCCAGCGATAATAATTGCACTATATGGGTAATAATGCATGTTATATTGATAATATCGGGCGTAATAAGTATATTTATTACAGTTCTATCGATAATAACTGCATAATATGGGCAATAATGCAGGTTATATTGATAATAATAAAAGTAATACGTATATTTATTATAGTTCTAGCGATAATAACTGCATAATATGGGTAATAATGCATGTTATATTACTAACAATATAAGTAATAAGTATAATTATTACAGTTCTAGCGATAATAACTGCATGATATGGGTAATAATGCATGTTATATTGATGATAATAAAAGTAGTACGTATATTTATTATAGTTCTAGCGATTATAACTGCATAATATGGGTAATAATGCATGTTATATTGATAATATTGGGAGTAATAAGTGTAATTATTATAGTTCTAGCGATAATAATAGTTAAATATGGCTAATAGTGCATGTTATATTGATAATAATAAAAGTAATAAGTATATTTATTACAGTTCTATCGATAATAACTGCATAATATGGGTAATAATGCATGTTATATTGATGATAATAAAAGTAATACTTACGTTTATTATAGTTCTAGCGATAATAACTACATAATATGGGTAATAATGCATGTTATATTGATAATAATACAAGTAATAAGTATAATTATTACAGTTCTAGCGATAATAACTGCATTATATGGGTAATAATGGATGTTATATTGATAATATCGGGAGTAATAAGTATATTCATTATAGTTCTAGCGATAATAACTGCATAATATAGGTAATGATGCATGTTATATTGATAATAATAAAAGTAATAAGTATATTTATTACTGTTCTATCGATAATAACTGCATAATATGGGTAATAATGCATGTTATATTGATAACATCGGGAGTAATAAGTATATTTATTACAGTTCTATCAATAATAACTGCATAATATGGGTAATAATGCATGTTATATTGATGATAATAAAAGTAATACGTATATTTGTTATAGTTCTAGCGATTATAACTGCATAATATGGGTAGTAATGCATGTTATATTGATGATAATGAAAGTAGTAAGTATATTTATTACAGTTCTAGCGATAATAACTGCATTATATGGGTAATAATGCATGTTATATAGGTAATATTGGGAGTAATAAGTATAATTATTATAGTTCTAGCGATAATAATAGTAAAATATGGCTAATAGTGCATGTTATATTGATAATAATAAAAGTAATACGTATAATTATTACAGTTCTATCGATAATAACTGCATAATATGGGTAATAATACATGTTACATTGATGATAATAAAAGTAATACGTATATTTATTATAGTTCTAGCGATAATAACTGCATAATATGGGTAATAATGCATGTTATATTGACAATAATATAAGTAATAAGTATAATTATACAGTTCTAGCGATAATAACTGCACTATATGGGTAATAATGCATGTTATATTGATAACATCGGGAGTAATAAGTATATTTATTACAGTTCTATCGATAATAACTGCATAATATGGGTAATAATGCATTTTATATTGATGATAATAAAAGTAATACGTATATTTGTTATAGTTCTAGCGATTATAACTGCATAATATGGGTAGTAATGCATGTTATATTGATGATAATGAAAGTAGTAAGTATATTTATTACAGTTCTAGCGATAATAACTGCATTATATGGGTAATAATGCATGTTATATAGGTAATATTGGGAGTAATAAGTATAATTATTATAGTTCTAGCGATAATAATAGTAAAATATGGCTAATAGTGCATGTTATATTGATAATAATAAAAGTAATACGTATAATTATTACAGTTCTATCGATAATAACTGCATAATATGGGTAATAATACATGTTACATTGATGATAATAAAAGTAATACGTATATTTATTATAGTTCTAGCGATAATAACTGCATAATATGGGTAATAATGCATGTTATATTGACAATAATATAAGTAATAAGTATAATTATACAGTTCTAGCGATAATAACTGCACTATATGGGTAATAATGCATGTTATATTGATAACATCGGGAGTAATAAGTATATTTATTACAGTTCTATCGATAATAACTGCATAATATGGGTAATAATGCATGTTATATTGATGATAATAAATGTAATAAGTATATTTATTATAGCTCTAGCGATATTAACTGCATAATATGGGTAATAATGCATGTTATATTGATGATAATAAAAGTAATACGTATATTTATTATAGTTCTCGCGATAATAACTGCATAATATGGGTAGTAATGCATGTTATATTGATGATAATGAAAGTAGTAAGTATATTTATTACAGTTCTAGCGATAATAACTGCATTATATGGGTAATAATGCATGTTATATAGGTAATATTGGGAGTAGTAAGTATAATTATTATAGTTCTAGCGATAATAATAGTAAAATATGGCTAATAGTGCATGTTATATTGATAATAATAAAAGTAATACGTATAATTATTACAGTTCTATCGATAATAACTGCATAATATGGGTAATAATACATGTTACATTGATGATAATAAAAGTAATACGTATATTTATTATAGTTCTAGCGATAATAACTGCATAATATGGGTAATAATGCATGTTATATTGACAATAATATAAGTAATAAGTATAATTATACAGTTCTAGCGATAATAACTGCACTATATGGGTAATAATGCATGTTATATTGATAACATCGGGAGTAATAAGTATATTTATTACAGTTCTATCGATAATAACTGCATAATATGGGTAATAATGCATGTTATATTGATGATAATAAATGTAATAAGTATATTTATTATAGCTCTAGCGATATTAACTGCATAATATGGGTAATAATGCATGTTATATTGATGATAATAAAAGTAATACGTATATTTATTATAGTTCTCGCGATAATAACTGCATAATATGGGTAGTAATGCATGTTATATTGATGATAATGAAAGTAGTAAGTATATTTATTACAGTTCTAGCGATAATAACTGCATTATATGGGTAATAATGCATGTTATATAGATAATATTGGGAGTAATAAGTATAATTATTATAGTTCTAGCGATAACAATAGTAAAATATGGCTAATAGTGCATGTTATATTGATTATAATAAAAGTAATACGTATAATTATTACAGTTCTATCGATAATAACTGCATAATATGGGCAATAATACATGTTACATTGATGATAATACAAGTAATACGTATATTTATTATAGTTCTAGCGATAATAACTGCATAATATGGGTAATAATGCATGTTATATTGACAATAATATAAGTAATAAGTATAATTATTACAGTTCTAGCGATAATAACTGCATTATATGGGTAATAATGCATGTTATATAGATAATATTGGGAGTAAAAAGTATAATTATTATAGTTCTAGCGATAATAATAGTAAAATATGGCAAATAGTGCATGTTATATTGATAATAATAAAAGTAATAAGTATATTTATTATAGTTCTATCGATAATAACTGCATTATATGGGTAATAATGCATGTTATATAGATAGTATTGGGAGTAATAAGTATAATTATTATAGTTCTAGCGATAATGATAGTAAAATATGGCTAATAGTGCATGTTATAGTGATAATAATAAAAGTAATAAGTATATTTATTACAGTTCTATTGATAATAACTGCATAATATGGGTAATAATGCATGTTACATTGATGATAATAAAAGTAATACGTATATTTATTATAGTTGTAGCGATAATAACTGCATAATATGGGTAATAATGCATGTTATATTGATAATAATATAAGTAATAAGTATAATTATTACAGTTCTAGCGATAATAACTGCATTATATGGGTAATAATGGATGTTAGATTGATAATATCGGGAGTAATAAGTATATTTATTATAGTTCTAGCGATAAAGCTGCATAATATAGGTAATGATGCATGTTATATTGATAATAATAAAAGTAATAAGTATATTTATTATAGTTCTATCAATAATAACTGCATAATATGGGTAATAATGCACGTTATATTGATGATAATAAAAGTAATACGTATATTTATTATAGTCCTAGCGATAATAACTGCATAATATGGGTAATAATGCATGTTATATTGCTAACAATATAAGTAATAAGTATAATTATTACAGTTCTAGCGATAATAACTGCATAATATGGGTAATAATGCATGTTATATTGATGATAATAAAAGTAGTACGTATATTTATTATAGTTCTAGCGATTATAACTGCATAATATGGGTAATAATGCATGTTATATTGATAATATTGGGAGTAATAAGTGTAATTATTATAGTTCTAGCGATAATAATAGTTAGATATGGCTAATAGTGCATGTTATATTGATAATAATAAAAGTAATAAGTATATTTATTACAGTTCTATCGATAATAACTGCATAATATGGGTAATAATGCATGTTATATTGATGATAATAAAAGTAATACTTATGTTTATTATAGTTCTAGCGATAATAACTACATAATATGGGTAATAATGCATGTTATATTGATAATAATACAAGTAATAAGTATAATTATTACAGTTCTAGCGATAATAACTGCATTATATGGGTAATAATGGATGTTATATTGATAACATCGGGAGTAATAAGTATATTTATTACAGTTCTGGCGATAATAACTGCATTATATGGGTAATAATGCATGTTATATAGATAATATTGGGAGTAATAAGTATAATTATTATAGTTCTAGCGATAATAACTGCATAATATGGGTAATAATACATGTTACATTGATGATAATAAAAGTAATGCGTATATTTATTATAGTTCTAGCGATAATAACTGCATAATATGGGTAATAATGCACGTTATATTGCTAACAATATAAGTAATAAGTATAATTATTACAGTTCTAGCCATAATAACTGCATTATATGGGTAATAATGCATGTTATATTGATAATATTGGGAGTAATAAGTATAATTATTATAGTTCCAGCGATAAGAACTGCATAATATAGGTAATAATGCATGTTATATAGATAATATTGGGAGTAATAAGTATAATTATTATAGTTCTAGCGATAATAATAGTAAAATATGGCAAATAGTGCATGTTATATTGATAATAATAAAAGTAATAAGTATATTTATTATAGTTCTATCGATAATAACTGCATAATATGGGTAGTAATGCATGTTATATTGATGATAATGACAGTCGTAAGTATATTTATTACAGTTCTAGCGATAATAACTGCATTATATGGGTAATAATGCATGTTATATAGATAATATTTCGAGTAATAAGTATAATTATTATAGTTCTAGCGATAATAATAGTAAAATATGGCTAATAGTGCATGTTATAGTGATAATAATAAAAGTAATAAGTATATTTATTACAGTTCTATTGATAATAACTGCATAATATGGGTAATAATACATGTTACATTGATGATAATAAAAGTAATGCGTATATTTATTATAGTTCTAGCGATAATAACTGCATAATATGGGTAATAATGCATGTTATATTGACAATAACATAAGTAATAAGTATAATTATTACAGTTCTAGCGATAATAACTGCATTATATGGGTAATAATGCATGTTATATAGATAATATTGGGAGTAATAAGTATAATTATTATAGTTCTAGCGATAATAATAGTAAAATATGGCAAATAGTGCATGTTATATTGATAATAATAAAAGTAATAAGTATATTTATTATAGTTCTATCGATAATAACTGCATAATATGGGTAGTAATGCATGTTATATTGATGATAATGACAGTCGTAAGTATATTTATTACAGTTCTAGCGATAATAACTGCATTATATGGGTAATAATGCATGTTATATAGATAATATTTCGAGTAATAAGTATAATTATTATAGTTCTAGCGATAATAATAGTAAAATATGGCTAATAGTGCATGTTATAGTGATAATAATAAAAGTAATAAGTATATTTATTACAGTTCTATTGATAATAACTGCATAATATGGGTAATAATGCATGTTACATTGATGATAATAAAAGTAATACGTATATTTATTATAGTTGTAGCGATAATAACTGCATAATATGGGTAATAATGCATGTTATATTGATAATAATATAAGTAATATGTATAATTATTACAGTTCTAGCGATAATAACTGCATGATATGGGTAATAATGGATGTTATATTGATAATATCGGGAGTAATAAGTATATTTATTATAGTTCTAGCGATAATAACTGCATAATATAGGTAATGATGCATGTTATATTGATAATAATAAAAGTAATAAGTATATTTATTATAGTTCTATCAATAAGAACTGCATAATATGGGTAATAATGCACGTTATATTGCTAACAATATAAGTAATACGTATAATTATTACAGTTCTAGCGATAATAATTGCACTATATGGGTAATAATGCAGGTTATATTGATAATATCGGGAGTAATAAGTATATTTATTACAGTTCTATCGATAATAACTGCATAATATGGGTAATAATGCATGTTATATTGATAATAATATAAGTAATAAGTATAATTATTACAGTTCTAGCGATAATAATTGCATTATATGGGTAATAATGCATGTTATATTGATAACATCGGGAGTAATAAGTATATCTATTACAGTTCTATCAATAATAACTGCATAATATGGGTAATAATGCATGTTATATTGATGATAATAAAAGTAATACGTATATTTGTTATAGTTCTAGCGATTATAACTGCATAATATGGGTAGTAATGCATGTTATATTGATGATAATGAAAGTAGTAAGTATATTTATTACAGTTCTAGCGATAATAACTGCATTATATGGGTAATAATGCATGTTATATAGATAATATTGGGAGTAATAAGTATAATTATTATAGTTCTAGCGATAATAATAGTAAAATATGGCTAATAGTGCATGTTATATTGATAATAATAAAAGTAATACGTATAATTATTACAGTTCTATCGATAATAACTGCATAATATGGGTAATAATACATGTTACATTGATGATAATAAAAGTAATACGTATATTTATTATAGTTCTAGCGATAATAACTGCATAATATGGGTAATAATGCATGTTATATTGACAATAATATAAGTAATAAGTATAATTATACAGTTCTAGCGATAATAACTGCACTATATAGGTAATAATGCATGTTATATTGATAATATCGGGAGTAATAAGTATATTTATTACAGTTCTATCGATAATAACTGCATAATATGGGTAATAATGCATGTTATATTGATGATAATAAAAGTAATACGTATATTTATTATAGTTCTAGCGATAATAACTGCATAATATGGGTAATAATGCATGTTATATTGCTAACAATATAAGTAATAAGTATAATTATTACAGTTCTAGCGATAATAGCTGCATAATATGGGTAATAATGCATGTTATATTGATGATAATAAAAGTAATACGTATATTTATTATAGTTCTAGCGATTATAACTGCATAATATGGGTAATAATGCATGTTATATTGATAATATTGGGAGTAATAAGTGTAATTATTATAGTTCTAGCGATAATAATAGTAAAATATGGCTAATAGTGCATGTTATATCGATAATAATAAAAGTAATAAGTATATTTATTACAGTTCTATCGATAATAACTGCATAATATGGGTAATAATGCATGTTATATTGATGATAATACAAGTAATAAGTATAATTATTACATTTCTAGCGATAATAACTGCATTATATGGGTAATAATGGATGTTATATTGATAATATCGGGAGTAATAAGTATATTTATTATAGTTCTAGCGATAATAACTGCATAATATAGGTAATGATGCATGTTATATTGATAATAATAAAAGTAATAAGTACATTTTATAGTTCTATCAATAATAACTGCATAATATGGGTAATAATGCACGTTATATTGCTAACAATATAAGTAATAAGTATAATTATTACAGTTCCAGCGATAATAATTGCACTATATGGGTAATAATGCATGTTATATTGATAATATCGGGCGTAATAAGTATATTTATTACAGTTCCATCGATAATAACTGCATAATATGGGCAATAATGCATGTTATATTGATGATAATAAAAGTAATACGTATATTTATTACAGTTCTATCGATAATAACTGCATAATATGGGTAATAATGCATGTTATATTGATGATAATGAAAGTAATACGTATATTTATTATAGTTCTAGCGATAATAACTGCATAATATGGGTAATAATGCATGTTATATTGATAATAATATAAGTAATACGTATATTTATTATAGTTCTAGCGATAATAACTGCATAATATGGGTAATAATGCATGTTATATTGACAATAATATAAGTAATAAGTATAATTATACAGTTCTAGCGATAATAACTGCACTATATGGGTAATAATGCATGTTATATTCATAATATCGGGAGTAATAAGTATATTTATTACAGTTCTATCGATAATAACTGCATAATATGGGTAATAATGCATGTTATATTGATGATAATAAAAGTAATACGTATATTTATTATAGTTCTAGCGATAATAACTGCATAATATGGGTAATAATGCATGTTATATTGCTAACAATATAAGTAATAAGTATAATTATTACAGTTCTAGCGATAATAGCTGCATTATATGGGTAATAATGGATGTTATATTGATAATATCGGGAGTAATAAGTATATTTATTATAGTTCTAGCGATAATAACTGCATAATATAGGTAATGATGCATGTTATATTGATAATAATAAAAGTAATAAGTATATTTATTATAGTTCTATCAATAATAACTGCATAATATGGGTAATAATGCACGTTATATTGCTAACAATATAAGTAATAAGTATAATTATTACAGTTCCAGCGATAATAATTGCACTATATGGGTAATAATGCATGTTATATTGATAATATCGGGCGTAATAAGTATATTTATTACAGTTCCATCGATAATAACTGCATAATATGGGCAATAATGCATGTTATATTGATGATAATAAAAGTAATACGTATATTTATTATAGTTCTAGCGATAATAACTGCATAATATGGGTAATAATGCATGTTATATTGCTAACAATTTAAGTAATAAGTATAATTATTACAGTTCTAGCGATAATAACTGCATTATATGGGTAATAATGCATGTTATATAGATAATATTGGGAGTAATAAGTATAATTATTATAGTTCTAGCGATAATAATAGTAAAATATGGCAAATAGTGCATGTTATATTGATAATAATAAAAGTAATAAGTATATTTATTATAGTTCTATCGATAATAACTGCATAATATGGGTAGTAATGTATGTTATATTGATGATAATGACAGTCGTAAGTATATTTATTACAGTTCTAGCGATAATAACTGCATTATATGGGTAATAATGCATGTTATATAGATAATATTTCGAGTAATAAGTATAATTATTATAGTTCTAGCGATAATAATAGTAAAATATGGCTAATAGTGCATGTTATAGTGATAATAATAAAAGTAATAAGTATATTTATTACAGTTCTATTGATAATAACTGCATAATATGGGTAATAATACATGTTACATTGATGATAATAAAAGTAATGCGTATATTTATTATAGTTCTAGCGATATTAACTGCATAATATGGGTAATAATGCATGTTATATTGACAATAACATAAGTAATAAGTATAATTATTACAGTTCTAGCGATAATAACTGCATTATATGGGTAATAATGCATGTTATATAGATAATATTGGGAGTAATAAGTATAATTATTATAGTTCTAGCGATAATAATAGTAAAATATGGCAAATAGTGCATGTTATATTGATAATAATAAAAGTAATAAGTATATTTATTACAGTTCTATTGATAATAACTGCATAATATGGGTAATAATGCATGTTACATTGATGATAATAAAAGTAATACGTATATTTATTATAGTTGTAGCGATAATAACTGCATAATATGGGTAATAATGCATGTTATATTGATAATAATATAAGTAATATGTATAATTATTACAGTTCTAGCGATAATAACTGCATGATGTGGGTAATAATGGATGTTATATTGATAATATCGGGAGTAACAAGTATATTTATTATAGTTCTAGCGATAATAACTGCATAATATAGGTAATGATGCATGTTATATTGATAATAATAAAAGTAATAAGTATATTTATTATAGTTCTATCAATAATAACTGCATAATATGGGTAATAATGCACGTTATATTGCTAACAATATAAGTAATAAGTATAATTATTACTGTTCCAGCGATAATAATTGCACTATATGGGTAATAATGCATGTTATATTGATAATATCGGGCGTAATAAGTATATTTATTACAGTTCTATCGATAATAACTGCATAATATGGGCAATAATGCAGGTTATATTGATAATAATAAAAGTAATACGTATATTTATTATAGTTCTAGCGATAATAACTGCATAATATGGGTAATGATGCATGTTATATTACTAACAATATAAGTAATAAGTATAATTATTACAGTTCTAGCGATAATAACTGCATGATATGGGTAATAATGCATGTTATATTGATGATAATAAAAGTAGTACGTATATTTATTATAGTTCTAGCGATTATAACTGCATAATATGGGTAATAATGCATGTTATATTGATAATATTGGGAGTAATAAGTGTAATTATTATAGTTCTAGCGATAATAATAGTTAAATATGGCTAATAGTGCATGTTATATTGATAATAATAAAAGTAATAAGTATATTTATTACAGTTCTATCGATAATAACTGCATAATATGGGTAATAATGCATGTTATATTGATGATAATAAAAGTAATACTTACGTTTATTATAGTTCTAGCGATAATAACTACATAATATGGGTAATAATGCATGTTATATTGATAATAATACAAGTAATAAGTATAATTATTACAGTTCTAGCGATAATAACTGCATTATATGGGTAATAATGGATGTTATATTGATAATATCGGGAGTAATAAGTATATTCATTATAGTTCTAGCGATAATAACTGCATAATATAGGTAATGATGCATGTTATATTGATAATAATAAAAGTAATAAGTATATTTATTACAGTTCTATCGATAATAACTGCATAATATGGGTAATAATGCATGTTATATTGATGATAATAAAAGTAATACTTACGTTTATTATAGTTCTAGCGATAATAACTACATAATATGGGTAATAATGCATGTTATATTGATAATAATACAAGTAATAAGTATATTTATTACAGTTCTAGCGATAATAACTGCATTATATGGGTAATAATGCATGTTATATAGATAATATTTCGAGTAATAAGTATAATTATTATAGTTCTAGCGATAATAATAGTAAAATATGGCTAATAGTGCATGTTATAGTGATAATAATAAAAGTAATAAGTATATTTATTACAGTTCTATTGATAATAACTGCATAATATGGGTAATAATACATGTTACATTGATGATAATAAAAGTAATGCGTATATTTATTATAGTTCTAGCGATAATAACTGCATAATATGGGTAATAATGCATGTTATATTGACAATAACATAAGTAATAAGTATAATTATTACAGTTCTAGCGATAATAACTGCATTATATGGGTAATAATGCATGTTATATAGATAATATTGGGAGTAATAAGTATAATTATTATAGTTCTAGCGATAATAATAGTAAAATATGGCAAATAGTGCATGTTATATTGATAATAATAAAAGTAATAAGTATATTTATTATAGTTCTATCGATAATAACTGCATAATATGGGTAGTAATGCATGTTATATTGATGATAATGACAGTCGTAAGTATATTTATTACAGTTCTAGCGATAATAACTGCATTATATGGGTAATAATGCATGTTATATAGATAATATTTCGAGTAATAAGTATAATTATTATAGTTCTAGCGATAATAATAGTAAAATATGGCTAATAGTGCATGTTATAGTGATAATAATAAAAGTAATAAGTATATTTATTACAGTTCTATTGATAATAACTGCATAATATGGGTAATAATGCATGTTACATTGATGATAATAAAAGTAATACGTATATTTATTATAGTTGTAGCGATAATAACTGCATAATATGGGTAATAATGCATGTTATATTGATAATAATATAAGTAATATGTATAATTATTACAGTTCTAGCGATAATAACTGCATGATATGGGTAATAATGGATGTTATATTGATAATATCGGGAGTAATAAGTATATTTATTATAGTTCTAGCGATAATAACTGCATAATATAGGTAATGATGCATGTTATATTGATAATAATAAAAGTAATAAGTATATTTATTATAGTTCTATCAATAAGAACTGCATAATATGGGTAATAATGCACGTTATATTGCTAACAATATAAGTAATACGTATAATTATTACAGTTCTAGCGATAATAATTGCACTATATGGGTAATAATGCAGGTTATATTGATAATATCGGGAGTAATAAGTATATTTATTACAGTTCTATCGATAATAACTGCATAATATGGGTAATAATGCATGTTATATTGATAATAATATAAGTAATAAGTATAATTATTACAATTCTAGCGATAATAATTGCATTATATGGGTAATAATGCATGTTATATTGATAACATCGGGAGTAATAAGTATATCTATTACAGTTCTATCAATAATAACTGCATAATATGGGTAATAATGCATGTTATATTGATGATAATAAAAGTAATACGTATATTTGTTATAGTTCTAGCGATTATAACTGCATAATATGGGTAGTAATGCATGTTATATTGATGATAATGAAGGTAGTAAGTATATTTATTACAGTTCTAGCGATAATAACTGCATTATATGGGTAATAATGCATGTTATATAGATAATATTGGGAGTAATAAGTATAATTATTATAGTTCTAGCGATAATAATAGTAAAATATGGCTAATAGTGCATGTTATATTGATAATAATAAAAGTAATACGTATAATTATTACAGTTCTATCGATAATAACTGCATAATATGGGTAATAATACATGTTACATTGATGATAATAAAAGTAATACGTATATTTATTATAGTTCTAGCGATAATAACTGCATAATATGGGTAATAATGCATGTTATATTGACAATAATATAAGTAATAAGTATAATTATACAGTTCTAGCGATAATAACTGCACTATATGGGTAATAATGCATGTTATATTGATAATATCGGGAGTAATAAGTATATTTATTACAGTTCTATCGATAATAACTGCATAATATGGGTAATAATGCATGTTATATTGATGATAATAAAAGTAATACGTATATTTATTATAGTTCTAGCGATAATAACTGCATAATATGGGTAATAATGCATGTTATATTGCTAACAATATAAGTAATAAGTATAATTATTACAGTTCTAGCGATAATAGCTGCATAATATGGGTAATAATGCATGTTATATTGATGATAATAAAAGTAATACGTATATTTATTATAGTTCTAGCGATTATAACTGCATAATATGGGTAATAATGCATGTTATATTGATAATATGGGGAGTAATAAGTGTAATTATTATAGTTCTAGCGATAATAATAGTAAAATATGGCTAATAGTGCATGTTATATCGATAATAATAAAAGTAATAAGTATATTTATTACAGTTCTATCGATAATAACTGCATAATATGGGTAATAATGCATGTTATATTGATGATAATACAAGTAATAAGTATAATTATTACATTTCTAGCGATAATAACTGCATTATATGGGTAATAATGGATGTTATATTGATAATATCGGGAGTAATAAGTATATTTATTATAGTTCTAGCGATAATAACTGCATAATATAGGTAATGATGCATGTTATATTGATAATAATAAAAGTAATAAGTACATTTTATAGTTCTATCAATAATAACTGCATAATATGGGTAATAATGCACGTTATATTGCTAACAATATAAGTAATAAGTATAATTATTACAGTTCCAGCGATAATAATTGCACTATATGGGTAATAATGCATGTTATATTGATAATATCGGGCGTAATAAGTATATTTATTACAGTTCCATCGATAATAACTGCATAATATGGGCAATAATGCATGTTATATTGATGATAATAAAAGTAATACGTATATTTATTACAGTTCTATCGATAATAACTGCATAATATGGGTAATAATGCATGTTATATTGATGATAATAAAAGTAATACGTATATTTATTATAGTTCTAGCGATAATAACTGCATAATATGGGTAATAATGCATGTTATATTGATAATAATATAAGTAATACGTATATTTATTATAGTTCTAGCGATAATAACTGCATAATATGGGTAATAATGCATGTTATATTGACAATAATATAAGTAATAAGTATAATTATACGGTTCTAGCGATAATAACTGCACTATATGGGTAATAATGCATGTTATATTCATAATATCGGGAGTAATAAGTATATTTATTACAGTTCTATCGATAATAACTGCATAATATGGGTAATAATGCATGTTATATTGATGATAATAAAAGTAATACGTATATTTATTATAGTTCTAGCGATAATAACTGCATAATATGGGTAATAATGCATGTTATATTGCTAACAATATAAGTAATAAGTATAATTATTACAGTTCTAGCGATAATAGCTGCATTATATGGGTAATAATGGATGTTATATTGATAATATCGGGAGTAATAAGTATATTTATTATAGTTCTAGCGATAATAACTGCATAATATAGGTAATGATGCATGTTATATTGATAATAATAAAAGTAATAAGTATATTTATTATAGTTCTATCAATAATAACTGCATAATATGGGTAATAATGCACGTTATATTGCTAACAATATAAGTAATAAGTATAATTATTACAGTTCCAGCGATAATAATTGCACTATATGGGTAATAATGCATGTTATATTGATAATATCGGGCGTAATAAGTATATTTATTACAGTTCCATCGATAATAACTGCATAATATGGGCAATAATGCATGTTATATTGATGATAATAAAAGTAATACGTATATTTATTATAGTTCTAGCGATAATAACTGCATAATATGGGTAATAATGCATGTTATATTGCTAACAATATAAGTAATAAGTATAATTATTACAGTGCTAGCGATAATAACTGCATTATATGGGTAATAATGCATGTTATATAGATAATATTGGGAGTAATAAGTATAATTATTATAGTTCTAGCGATAATAATAGTAAAATATGGCAAATAGTGCATGTTATATTGATAATAATAAAAGTAATAAGTATATTTATTATAGTTCTATCGATAATAACTGCATAATATGGGTAGTAATGTATGTTATATTGATGATAATGACAGTCGTAAGTATATTTATTACAGTTCTAGCGATAATAACTGCATTATATGGGTAATAATGCATGTTATATAGATAATATTTCGAGTAATAAGTATAATTATTATAGTTCTAGCGATAATAATAGTAAAATATGGCTAATAGTGCATGTTATAGTGATAATAATAAAAGTAATAAGTATATTTATTACAGTTCTATTGATAATAACTGCATAATATGGGTAATAATACATGTTACATTGATGATAATAAAAGTAATGCGTATATTTATTATAGTTCTAGCGATAATAACTGCATAATATGGGTAATAATGCATGTTATATTGACAATAACATAAGTAATAAGTATAATTATTACAGTTCTAGCGATAATAACTGCATTATATGGGTAATAATGCATGTTATATAGATAATATTGGGAGTAATAAGTATAATTATTATAGTTCTAGCGATAATAATAGTAAAATATGGCAAATAGTGCATGTTATATTGATAATAATAAAAGTAATAAGTATATTTATTACAGTTCTATTGATAATAACTGCATAATATGGGTAATAATGCATGTTACATTGATGATAATAAAAGTAATACGTATATTTATTATAGTTGTAGCGATAATAACTGCATAATATGGGTAATAATGCATGTTATATTGATAATAATATAAGTAATATGTATAATTATTACAGTTCTAGCGATAATAACTGCATGATATGGGTAATAATGGATGTTATATTGATAATATCGGGAGTAATAAGTATATTTATTATAGTTCTAGCGATAATAACTGCATAATATAGGTAATGATGCATGTTATATTGATAATAATAAAAGTAATAAGTATATTTATTATAGTTCTATCAATAATAACTGCATAATATGGGTAATAATGCACGTTATATTGCTAACAATATAAGTAATAAGTATAATTATTACTGTTCCAGCGATAATAATTGCACTATATGGGTAATAATGCATGTTATATTGATAATATCGGGCGTAATAAGTATATTTATTACAGTTCTATCGATAATAACTGCATAATATGGGCAATAATGCAGGTTATATTGATAATAATAAAAGTAATACGTATATTTATTATAGTTCTAGCGATAATAACTGCATAATATGGGTAATAATGCATGTTATATTACTAACAATATAAGTAATAAGTATAATTATTACAGTTCTAGCGATAATAACTGCATGATATGGGTAATAATGCATGTTATATTGATGATAATAAAAGTAGTACGTATATTTATTATAGTTCTAGCGATTATAACTGCATAATATGGGTAATAATGCATGTTATATTGATAATATTGGGAGTAATAAGTGTAATTATTATAGTTCTAGCGATAATAATAGTTAAATATGGCTAATAGTGCATGTTATATTGATAATAATAAAAGTAATAAGTATATTTATTACAGTTCTATCGATAATAACTGCATAATATGGGTAATAATGCATGTTATATTGATGATAATAAAAGTAATACTTACGTTTATTATAGTTCTAGCGATAATAACTACATAATATGGGTAATAATGCATGTTATATTGATAATAATACAAGTAATAAGTATAATTATTACAGTTCTAGCGATAATAACTGCATTATATGGGTAATAATGGATGTTATATTGATAATATCGGGAGTAATAAGTATATTCATTATAGTTCTAGCGATAATAACTGCATAATATAGGTAATGATGCATGTTATATTGATAATAATAAAAGTAATAAGTATATTTATTACTGTTCTATCGATAATAACTGCATAATATGGGTAATAATGCATGTTATATTGATAACATCGGGAGTAATAAGTATATTTATTACAGTTCTATCAATAATAACTGCATAATATGGGTAATAATGCATGTTATATTGATGATAATAAAAGTAATACGTATATTTGTTATAGTTCTAGCGATTATAACTGCATAATATGGGTAGTAATGCATGTTATATTGATGATAATGAAAGTAGTAAGTATATTTATTACAGTTCTAGCGATAATAACTGCATTATATGGGTAATAATGCATGTTATATAGGTAATATTGGGAGTAATAAGTATAATTATTATAGTCCTAGCGATAATAATAGTAAAATATGGCTAATAGTGCATGTTATATTGATAATAATAAAAGTAATACGTATAATTATTACAGTTCTATCGATAATAACTGCATAATATGGGTAATAATACATGTTACATTGATGATAATAAAAGTAATACGTATATTTATTATAGTTCTAGCGATAATAACTGCATAATATGGGTAATAATGCATGTTATATTGACAATAATATAAGTAATAAGTATAATTATACAGTTCTAGCGATAATAACTGCACTATATGGGTAATAATGCATGTTATATTGATAATATCGGGCGTAATAAGTATATTTATTACAGTTCCATCGATAATAACTGCATAATACGGGCAATAATGCATGTTATATTGATGATAATAAAAGTAATACGTATATTTATTATAGTTCTAGCGATAATAACTGCATAATATGGGTAATAATGCATGTTATATTGATAATAATATAAGTAATAAGTATAAGTATTACAGTTCTAGCGATAATAACTGCATTATATGGGTAATAATGGATGTTATATTGATAATATCGGGAGTAATAAGTATATTTATTATAGTTCTAGCGATAATAACTGCATAATATAGGTAATGATGCATGTGATATTGATAATAATAAAAGTAATAAGTATATTTATTATAGTTCTATCAATAATAACTGCATAATATGGGTAATAATGCACGTTATATTGCTAACAATATAAGTAATAAGTATAATTATTACAGTTCTAGCGATAATAATTGCACTATATGGGTAATAATGCATGTTATATTGATAATATCGGGAGTAATAAGTATATTTATTACAGTTCTATCGATAATAACTGCATGATATGGGTAATAATGCATGTTATATTGATGATAATAAAAGTAATACGTATATTTATTGTAGTTCTAGCGATAATAACTGCATAATATGGGTAATAATGCATGTTATATTGATAATAATATAAGTAACAAGTATAATTATTACAGTTCTAGCGATAATAACTGCATTATATTGGTAATAATGCACGTTGTATTGCTAATAATATAAGTAATAAGTATAATTATTACAGTTCTAGCGATAATAACTGCATTATATGGGTAATAACGCATGTTATATTGATAATATCGGGCGTAATAAGTATATTTATTACAGTTCTATCGATAATAACTGCATAATATAGGTAATGATGCATGTTATATTGATAATAATAAAAGTAATAAGTATATTTATTATAGTTCTATCAATAATAACTGCATAATATGGGTAATAATGCACGTTATATTGCTAACAATATAAGTAATAAGTATAATTATTACAGTTCCAGCGATAATAATTGCACTATATGGGTAATAATGCATGTTATATTGATAATATCGGGCGTAATAAGTATATTTATTACAGTTCTATCGATAATAACTGCATAATATGGGTAATAATGCATGTTATATTGATGATAGTAAAAGTAATACGTATATTTATTATAGTTCTAGCGATAATAACTGCATAATATGGGTAATAATGCATGTTATATTGATAATAATATAAGTAATAAGTATAATTATTACAGTTCTATCGATAATAACTGCATAATATGGGTAATAATGCTTGTTATATTGATGATAATAAAAGTAATACGTATATTTATTATAGTTCTAGCGATAATAACTGCATAATATGGGTAACAATGCATGTTATATTGATAATAATATAAGTAATAAGTATAATTATTACAGTTCTAGCGATAATAACCGCATTATATGGGTAATAATGGATGTTATATTGATAATATCGGGAGTTATAGGTATATTTATTATAGTTCTAGCGATAATAACTGCATAATATAGGTAATGATGCATGTTATATTGATAATAATAAAAGTAATAAGTATATTTATTATAGTTCTATCAATAATAACTGCATAATATGGGTAATAATGCACGTTATATTGCTAACAATATAAGTAATAAGTATAATTATTACAGTTCTAGCCATAATAACTGCATTATATGGGTAATAATGCATGTTATATTGATAATATTGGGAGTAATAAGTATAATTATTATAGTTCCAGCGATAATAACTGCATAATATAGGTAATGATGCATGTTATATTGATAATAATAAAAGTAATAAGTATATTTATTATAGTTCTATCAATAAGAACTGCATAATGTGGGTAATAATGCACGTTATATTGCTAACAATATAAGTAATACGTATAATTATTACAGTTCTAGCGATAATAATTGCACTATATGGGTAATAATGCAGGTTATATTGATAATATCGGGAGTAATAAGTATATTTATTACAGTTCTATCGATAATAACTGCATAATATGGGTAATAATGCATGTTATATTGATAATAATATAAGTAATAAGTATAATTATTACAGTTCTAGCGATAATAATTGCATTATATGGGTAATAATGCATGTTATATTGATAACATCGGGAGTAATAAGTATATCTATTACAGTTCTATCAATAATAACTGCATAATATGGGTAATAATGCATGTTATATTGATGATAATAAAAGTAATACGTATATTTGTTATAGTTCTAGCGATTATAACTGCATAATATGGGTAGTAATGCATGTTATATTGATGATAATGAAAGTAGTAAGTATATTTATTACAGTTCTAGCGATAATAACTGCATTATATGGGTAATAATGCATGTTATATAGATAATATTGGGAGTAATAAGTATAATTATTATAGTTCCAGCGATAATAATAGTAAAACATGGCTAATAGTGCATGTTATATTGATAATAATGAAAGTAATAAGTATATTTATTACAGTTCTATTGATAATAACTGCATAATATGGGTAATAATGCATGTTATATTGATGATAATAAAAGTAATACGTATATTTATTATAGTTCTAGCGATAATAACTGCATAATATGGGTAATAATGCATGTTATATTGATAATAATATAAGTAATAAGTATATTTATTATAGTTCTATCGATAATAACTGCATAATATGGGTAATAATGCATGTTATATTGATGATAATAAAAGTACTAAGTATATTTATTATAGTTCTAGCGATTATAACTGCATAATATGGGTAATAACGCATGTTATATTGATAATATCGGGCGTAATAAGTATATTTATTACAGTTCTATCGATAATAACTGCATAATATAGGTAATGATGCATGTTATATTGATAATAATAAAAGTAATAAGTATATTTATTATAGTTCTATCAATAATAACTGCATAATATGGGTAATAATGCACGTTATATTGCTAACAATATAAGTAATAAGTATAATTATTATTGTTCTATCGATAATAACTGCATAATATGGGCAATAATGCATGTTATATTGATGATAATAAAAGTAATACGTATATTTATTATAGTTCTAGCGATAATAACTGCATAATATGGGTAACAATGCATGTTATATTGATTATAATATAAGTAATAAGTATATGTATTATTGTTCTATCGATAATAACTGCATAATATGGGTAATAATGCATGTTATATTGATGACAATAAAAGTACTAAGTATATTTAGTATAGTTCTAGCGATTATAACTGCATAATATGGGTAGTAATGCATGTTATATTGATGATAATGAAAGTAGTAAGTATATTTATTACAGTTCTAGCGATAATAACTGCATTATATGGGTAATAATGCATGTTATATAGATAATATTGGGAGTAATAAGTATAATTATTATAGTTCTAGCGATAATAATAGTAAAATATGGCTAATAGTGCATGTTATATTGATAATAATAAAAGTAGTACGTATATTTATTATAGTTCTAGCGATTATAACTGCATAATATGGGTAATAATGCATGTTATATTGATAATATTGGGAGTAATAAGTGTAATTATTATAGTTCTAGCGATAATAATAGTTAAATATGGCTAATAGTGCATGTGATATTGATAATAATAAAAGTAATAAGTATATTTATTACAGTTCTATCGATAATAACTGCATTATATGGGTAATAATGGATGTTATATTGATAATATCGGGAGTAATTAGTATATTTATTATAGTTCTAGCGATAATAACTGCATAATATAGGTAATGATGCATGTTATATTGATAATAATAAAAGTAATAAGTATATTTATTATAGTTCTATCAATAATAACTGCATAATATGGGTAACAATGCATGTTATATTGATAATAATATAAGTAATAAGTATAATTATTACAGTTCTATCGATAATAACTGCATAATATGGGTAATAATGCATGTTATATTGATGATAATAAAAGTAATACGTATATTTATTATAGCTCTAGCGATAATAACTGCATAATATAGGTAATGATGCATGTTATATTGATAATAATAAAAGTAATAAGTATATTTATTATAGTTCTATCAATAATAACTGCATAATATGGGTAATAATGCACGTTATATTGCTAACAATAAAAGTAATAAGTATATTTATTACAGTTCTATCGATAATAACTGCATAATATGGGTAATAATGCATGTTATATTGATGATAATAAAAGTAATACTTATGTTTATTATAGTTCTAGCGATAATAACTACATGATATGGGTAATAATGCATGTTATATTGATAATAATACAAGTAATAAGTATAATTATTACAGTTCTAGCGATAATAACTGCATTATATGGGTAATAATGGATGTTATATTGATAATATCGGGAGTAATAAGTATATTCATTATAGTTCTAGCGATAATAACTGCATAATATAGGTAATGATGCATGTTATATTGATAATAATAAAAGTAATAAGTATATTTATTACAGTTCTATCGATAATAACTGCATAATATGGGTAATAATGCATGTTATATTGATGATAATAAAAGTAATACGTATATTTATTATAGTTCTAGCGATAATAACTGCATAATATGGGTAATAATGCATGTTATATTGATAATAATATAAGTAATAAGTATAAGTATTACAGTTCTAGCGATAATAACTGCATTATATGGGTAATAATGGATGTTATATTGATAATATCGGGAGTAATAAGTATATTTATTATAGTTCTAGCGATAATAACTGCATAATATAGGTAATGATGCATGTGATATTGATAATAATAAAAGTAATAAGTATATTTATTATAGTTCTATCAATAATAACTGCATAATATGGGTAATAATGCACGTTATATTGCTAACAATATAAGTAATAAGTATAATTATTACAGTTCTAGCGATAATAATTGCACTATATGGGTAATAATGCATGTTATATTGATAATATCGGGAGTAATAAGTATATTTATTACAGTTCTATCGATAATAACTGCATAATATAGGTAATGATGCATGTTATATTGATAATAATAAAAGTAATAAGTATATTTATTATAGTTCTATCAATAATAACTGCATAATATGGGTAATAATGCACGTTATATTGCTAACAATATAAGTAATAAGTATAATTATTACAGTTCCAGCGATAATAATTGCACTATATGGGTAATAATGCATGTTATATTGATAATATCGGGCGTAATAAGTATATTTATTACAGTTCTATCGATAATAACTGCATAATATGGGTAATAATGCATGTTATATTGATGATAGTAAAAGTAATACGTATATTTATTATAGTTCTAGCGATAATAACTGCATAATATGGGTAATAATGCATGTTATATTGATAATAATATAAGTAATAAGTATAATTATTACAGTTCTATCGATAATAACTGCATAATATGGGTAATAATGCTTGTTATATTGATGATAATAAAAGTAATACGTATATTTATTATAGTTCTAGCGATAATAACTGCATAATATGGGTAACAATGCATGTTATATTGATAATAATATAAGTAATAAGTATAATTATTACAGTTCTAGCGATAATAACCGCATTATATGGGTAATAATGGATGTTATATTGATAATATCGGGAGTTATAGGTATATTTATTATAGTTCTAGCGATAATAACTGCATAATATAGGTAATGATGCATGTTATATTGATAATAATAAAAGTAATAAGTATATTTATTATAGTTCTATCAATAATAACTGCATAATATGGGTAATAATGCACGTTATATTGCTAACAATATAAGTAATAAGTATAATTATTACAGTTCTAGCCATAATAACTGCATTATATGGGTAATAATGCATGTTATATTGATAATATTGGGAGTAATAAGTATAATTATTATAGTTCCAGCGATAATAACTGCATAATATAGGTAATGATGCATGTTATATTGATAATAATAAAAGTAATAAGTATATTTATTATAGTTCTATCAATAAGAACTGCATAATGTGGGTAATAATGCACGTTATATTGCTAACAATATAAGTAATACGTATAATTATTACAGTTCTAGCGATAATAATTGCACTATATGGGTAATAATGCAGGTTATATTGATAATATCGGGAGTAATAAGTATATTTATTACAGTTCTATCGATAATAACTGCATAATATGGGTAATAATGCATGTTATATTGATAATAATATAAGTAATAAGTATAATTATTACAGTTCTAGCGATAATAATTGCATTATATGGGTAATAATGCATGTTATATTGATAACATCGGGAGTAATAAGTATATCTATTACAGTTCTATCAATAATAACTGCATAATATGGGTAATAATGCATGTTATATTGATGATAATAAAAGTAATACGTATATTTGTTATAGTTCTAGCGATTATAACTGCATAATATGGGTAGTAATGCATGTTATATTGATGATAATGAAAGTAGTAAGTATATTTATTACAGTTCTAGCGATAATAACTGCATTATATGGGTAATAATGCATGTTATATAGATAATATTGGGAGTAATAAGTATAATTATTATAGTTCTAGCGATAATAATAGTAAAATATGGCTAATAGTGCATGTTATATTGATAATAATAAAAGTAATACGTATAATTATTACAGTTCTATCGATAATAACTGCATAATATGGGTAATAATACATGTTACATTGATGATAATAAAAGTAATACGTATATTTATTATAGTTCTAGCGATAATAACTGCATAATATGGGTAATAATGCATGTTATATTGACAATAATATAAGTAATAAGTATAATTATACAGTTCTAGCGATAATAACTGCACTATATGGGTAATAATGCATGTTATATTGATAATATCGGGAGTAATAAGTATATTTATTACAGTTCTATCGATAATAACTGCATAATATGGGTAATAATGCATGTTATATTGATGATAATAAAAGTAATACGTATATTTATTATAGTTCTAGCGATAATAACTGCATAATATGGGTAATAATGCATGTTATATTGCTAACAATATAAGTAATAAGTATAATTATTACAGTTCTAGCGATAATAGCTGCATAATATGGGTAATAATGCATGTTATATTGATGATAATAAAAGTAATACGTATATTTATTATAGTTCTAGCGATTATAACTGCATAATATGGGTAATAATGCATGTTATATTGATAATATTGGGAGTAATAAGTATAATTATTATAGTTCTAGCGATAATAATAGTAAAATATGGCTAATAGTGCATGTTATATCGATAATAATAAAAGTAATAAGTATATTTATTACAGTTCTATCGATAATAACTGCATAATATGGGTAATAATGCATGTTATATTGATGATAATAAAAGTAATACGTATGTTTATTATAGTTCTAGCGATAATAACTGCATAATATGGGTAATAATGCATGTTATATTGATAATAATACAAGTAATAAGTATAATTATTACATTTCTAGCGATAATAACTGCATTATATGGGTAATAATGGATGTTATATTGATAATATCGGGAGTAATAAGTATATTTATTATAGCTCTAGCGATAATAACTGCATACTATAGGTAATGATGCATGTTATATTGCTAATAATAAAAGTAATAAGTACATTTATTATAGTTCTATCAATAATAACTGCATAATATGGGTAATAATGCACGTTATATTGCTAACAATATAAGTAATAAGTATAATTATTATAGTTCTAGCGATAATAATAGTAAAATATGGCTAATAGTGCATGTTATATTGATAATAATAAAAGTAATAAGTATATTTATTACAGTTCCATCGATAATAACTGCATAATATGGGTAATAATGCATGTTACATTGATGATAATAAAAGTAATACGTATATTTATTATAGTTCTAGCGATAATAACTGCATAATATGGGTAACAATGCATGTTATATTGATAATAATATAAGTAATAAGTATAATTATTACAGTTCTAGCGATAATAACCGCATTATATGGGTAATAATAGATGTTATATTGATAATATCGGGAGTTATAAGTATATTTATTATAGTTCTAGCGATAATAACTGCATAATATAGGTAATGATGCATGTTATATTGATAATAATAAAAGTAATAAGTATATTTATTATAGTTCTATCAATAATAACTGCATAATATGGGTAATAATGCACGTTATATTGCAAACAATATAAGTAATAAGTATAATTATTACAGTTCTAGCCATAATAACTGCATTATATGGGTAATAATGCATGTTATATTGATAATATTGGGAGTAATAAGTATAATTATTATAGTTCCAGCGATAATAATAGTAAAACATGGCTAATAGTGCATGTTATATTGATAATAATGAAAGTAATAAGTATATTTATTACAGTTCTATTGATAATAACTGCATAATATGGGTAATAATGCATGTTATATTGATGATAATAAAAGTAATACGTATATTTATTATAGTTCTAGCGATAATAACTGCATAATATGGGTAATAATGCATGTTATATTGATAATAATATAAGTAATAAGTATATTTATTATAGTTCTATCGATAATAACTGCATAATATGGGTAATAATGCATGTTATATTGATGATAATAAAAGTACTAAGTATATTTATTATAGTTCTAGCGATTATAACTGCATAATATGGGTAATAACGCATGTTATATTGATAATATCGGGCGTAATAAGTATATTTATTACAGTTCTATCGATAATAACTGCATAATATAGGTAATGATGCATGTTATATTGATAATAATAAAAGTAATAAGTATATTTATTATAGTTCTATCAATAATAACTGCATAATATGGGTAATAATGCACGTTATATTGCTAACAATATAAGTAATAAGTATAATTATTATTGTTCTATCGATAATAACTGCATAATATGGGCAATAATGCATGTTATATTGATGATAATAAAAGTAATACGTATATTTATTATAGTTCTAGCGATAATAACTGCATAATATGGGTAACAATGCATGTTATATTGATTATAATATAAGTAATAAGTATATGTATTATTGTTCTATCGATAATAACTGCATAATATGGGTAATAATGCATGTTATATTGATGACAATAAAAGTACTAAGTATATTTATTATAGTTCTAGCGATTATAACTGCATAATATGGGTAGTAATGCATGTTATATTGATGATAATGAAAGTAGTAAGTATATTTATTACAGTTCTAGCGATAATAACTGCATTATATGGGTAATAATGCATGTTATATAGATAATATTGGGAGTAATAAGTATAATTATTATAGTTCTAGCGATAATAATAGTAAAATATGGCTAATAGTGCATGTTATATTGATAATAATAAAAGTAGTACGTATATTTATTATAGTTCTAGCGATTATAACTGCATAATATGGGTAATAATGCATGTTATATTGATAATATTGGGAGTAATAAGTGTAATTATTATAGTTCTAGCGATAATAATAGTTAAATATGGCTAATAGTGCATGTGATATTGATAATAATAAAAGTAATAAGTATATTTATTACAGTTCTATCGATAATAACTGCATTATATGGGTAATAATGGATGTTATATTGATAATATCGGGAGTAATTAGTATATTTATTATAGTTCTAGCGATAATAACTGCATAATATAGGTAATGATGCATGTTATATTGATAATAATAAAAGTAATAAGTATATTTATTATAGTTCTATCAATAATAACTGCATAATATGGGTAACAATGCATGTTATATTGATAATAATATAAGTAATAAGTATAATTATTACAGTTCTATCGATAATAACTGCATAATATGGGTAATAATGCATGTTATATTGATGATAATAAAAGTAATACGTATATTTATTATAGCTCTAGCGATAATAACTGCATAATATAGGTAATGATGCATGTTATATTGATAATAATAAAAGTAATAAGTATATTTATTATAGTTCTATCAATAATAACTGCATAATATGGGTAATAATGCACGTTATATTGCTAACAATAAAAGTAATAAGTATATTTATTACAGTTCTATCGATAATAACTGCATAATATGGGTAATAATGCATGTTATATTGATGATAATAAAAGTAATACTTATGTTTATTATAGTTCTAGCGATAATAACTACATGATATGGGTAATAATGCATGTTATATTGATAATAATACAAGTAATAAGTATAATTATTACAGTTCCAGCGATAATAACTGCATTATATGGGTAATAATGGATGTTATATTGATAATATCGGGAGTAATAAGTATATTCATTATAGTTCTAGCGATAATAACTGCATAATATAGGTAATGATGCATGTTATATTGATAATAATAAAAGTAATAAGTATATTTATTACAGTTCTATCGATAATAACTGCATAATATGGGTAATAATGCATGTTATATTGATGATAATAAAAGTAATACGTATATTTATTATAGTTCTAGCGATAATAACTGCATAATATGGGTAATGATGCATGTTATATTGATAATAATAAAAGTAATAAGTATATTTATTATAGTTCTATCAATAATAACTGCATAATATGGGTAACAATGCATGTTATATTGATAATAATATAAGTAATAAGTATAATTATTACAGTTCTATCGATAATAACTGCATAATATGGGTAATAATGCATGTTATATTGATGATAATAAAAGTAATACGTATATTTATTATAGCTCTAGCGATAATAACTGCATAATATAGGTAATGATGCATGTTATATTGATAATAATAAAAGTAATAAGTATATTTATTATAGTTCTATCAATAATAACTGCATAATATGGGTAATAATGCACGTTATATTGCTAACAATATAAGTAATAAGTGTAATTATTAGAGTTCCAGCGATAATAATTGCACTACATGGGTTATAATGCATGTTATATTGATAATATCGGGCGTAATAAGCATATTTATTACAGTTCTATCGATAATAACTGCATAATATGGGCAATAATGCATGTTATATTGATGATAATAAAAGTAATACGTATATTTATTATAGTTCTAGCGATAATAACTGCATAATATGGGTAACAATGCATGTTATATTGATAATAATATAAGTAATAAGTATATTTATTATAGTTCTATCGATAATAACTGCATAATATGGGTAATAATGCATGTTATATTGATGATAATAAAAGTACTAAGTATATTTATTATAGTTCTAGCGATTATAACTGCATTATATGGGTAATAATGCATGTCATATAGATAATATTGGGAGTAATAAGTATAATTATTATAGTTCTAGCGATAATAATAGTAAAATATGGCTAATAGTGCATGTTATATTGATAATAATAAAAGTAATAAGTATATTTATTACAGTTCTATCGATAATAACTGCATAATATGGGTAACAATGCATGTTATATTGATGATAATAAAAGTAATACGTATATTTATTATAGTTCTAGCGATTATAACTGCATAATATGGGTAATAATGCATGTTATATTGATAATAATACAAGTAATAAGTATAATTATTACAGTTCTAGCGATAATAACTGCATTATATGGGTAATAATGGATGTTATATTGATAATATCGGGAGTAATAAGTATATTTATTATAGCTCTAGCGATAATAACTGCATAATATAGGTAATGATGCATGTTATATTGATAATAATAAAAGTAATAAGTATATTTATTATAGTTCTATCAATAATGACTGCATAATATGGGTAATAATGCACGTTATATTGCTAACAATATAAGTAATAAGTATAATTATTACAGTTCTAGCGCTAATAACTGCATTATATGGGTAATAATGCATGTTATATTGATAATATTGGGAGTAATAAGTACAATTATTATAGTTCCAGCGATAATAATAGTAAAACATGGCTAATAGTGCATGTTATATTGATAATAATGAAAGTAATAAGTATATTTATTACAGTTCTATTGATAATAACTGCATAATATGGGTAATAATGCATGTTACATTGATGATAATAAAAGTAATACGTATATTTATTATAGTTCTAGCGATAATAACTGCATAATATAGGTAATGATGCATGTTATATTGATAATAATAAAAGTAATAAGTATATTTATTATAGTTCTATCAATAATAACTGCATAATATGGGTTATAATGCACGTTATATTGCTAACAATGTAAGTAATAAGTATAATTATTACAGTTCTAGCGATAATAACTGCATAATATGGGTAATAATGCATGTTATATTGATGATAATAAAAGTAATACGTATATTTATTATAGCTCTAGCGATAATAACTGCATAATGTAGGTAATGATGCATGTTATATTGATAATAATAAAAGTAATAAGTATATTTATTATAGTTCTATCAATAATAACTGCATAATATGGGTAATAATGCACGTTATATTGCTAACAATATAAGTAATAAGTATAATTATTAGAGTTCCAGCGATAATAATTGCACTACATGGGTTATAATGCATGTTATATTGATAATATCGGGCGTAATAAGCATATTTATTACAGTTCTATCGATAATAACTGCATAATATGGGCAATAATGCATGTTATATTGATGATAATAAAAGTAATACGTATATTTATTATAGTTCTAGCGATAATAACTGCATAATATGGGTAACAATGCATGTTATATTGATAATAATATAAGTAATAAGTATATTTATTATAGTTCTATCGATAATAACTGCATAATATGGGTAATAATGCATGTTATATTGATGATAATAAAAGTACTAAGTATATTTATTATAGTTCTAGCGATTATAACTGCATAATATGGGTAGTAATGCATGTTATATTGATGATTATGGAAGTAGTAAGTATATTTATTAGAGTTCTGGCGATAATAACTGCATTATATGGGTAATAATGCATGTTATATAGATAATATTGGGAGTAATAGGTATAATTATTATAGTTCTAGCGATAATAATAGTAAAATATGGCTAATAGTGCATGTTATATTGATAATAATAAAAGTAATAAGTATATTTATTACAGTTCTATCGATAATAACTGCATAATATGGGTAATAATGCATGTTATATTGATGATAATAAAAGTAATACGTATATTTATTATAGTTCTAGCGATTATAACTGCATAATATGGGTAATAATGCATGTTATATTGATAATAATACAAGTAATAAGTATAATTATTACAGTTCTAGCGATAATAACTGCATTATATGGGTAATAATGGATGTTATATTGATAATATCGGGAGTAATAAGTATATTTATTATAGTTCTAGCGATAATAACTGCATAATATAGGTAATGATGCATGTTATATTGATAATAATAAAAGTAATAAGTATATTTATTATAGTTCTATCAATAATGACTGCATAATATGGGTAATAATGCACGTTATATTGCTAACAATATAAGTAATAAGTATAATTATTACAGTTCTAGCCATAATAACTGCATTATATGGGTAATAATGCATGTTATATTGATAATATTGGGAGTAATAAGTACAATTATTATAGTTCCAGCGATAATAATAGTAAAACATGGCTAATAGTGCATGTTATATTGATAATAATGAAAGTAATAAGTATATTTATTACAGTTCTATTGATAATAACTGCATAATATGGGTAATAATGCATGTTACATTGATGATAATAAAAGTAATACGTATATTTATTATAGTTCTATCAATAATAACTGCATAATATGGGTTATAATGCACGTTATATTGCTAACAATGTAAGTAATAAGTATAATTATTACAGTTCTAGCGATAATAACTGCATAATATGGGTAATAATGCATGTTATATTGATGATAATAAAAGTAATACGTATATTTATTATAGCTCTAGCGATAATAACTGCATAATATAGGTAATGATGCATGTTATATTGATAATAATAAAAGTAATAAGTATATTTATTATAGTTCTATCAATAATAACTGCATAATATGGGTAATAATGCACGTTATATTGCTAACAATATAAGTAATAAGTATAATTATTAGAGTTCCAGCGATAATAATTGCACTACATGGGTTATAATGCATGTTATATTGATAATATCGGGCGTAATAAGTATATTTATTACAGTTCTATCGATAATAACTGCATAATGTGGGCAATAATGCATGTTATATTGATGATAATAAAAGTAATACGTATATTTATTATAGTTCTAGCGATAATAACTGCATAATATGGGTAACAATGCATGTTATATTGATAATAATATAAGTAATAAGTATATTTATTATAGTTCTATCGATAATAACTGCATAATATGGGTAATAATGCATGTTATATTGATGATAATAAAAGTACTAAGTATATTTATTATAGTTCTAGCGATTATAACTGCATAATATGGGTAGTAATGCATGTAATATTGATGATAATGAAAGTAGTAAGTATATTTATTAGAGTTCTAGCGATAATAACTGCATTATATGGGTAATAATGCATGTTATATAGATAATATTGGGAGTAATAGGTATAATTATTATAGTTCTAGCGATAATAATAGTAAAATATGGCTAATAGTGCATGTTATATTGATAATAATAAAAGTAATAAGTATATTTATTACAGTTCTATCGATAATAACTGCATAATATGGGTAATAATGCATGTTATATTGATGATAATAAAAGTAATACGTATATTTATTATAGTTCTAGCGATTATAACTGCATAATATGGGTAATAATGCATATTATATTGATAATAATACAAGTAATAAGTATAATTATTACAGTTCAAGCGACAATAACTGCATTATATGGGTAATAATGGATGTTATATTGATAATATCGGGAGTAATAAGTATATTTATTATAGTTCTAGCGATAATAACTGCATAATATAGGTAATGATGCATGTTATATTGATAATAATAAAAGTAATAAGTATATTTATTATAGTTCTATCAATAATGACTGCATAATATGGGTAATAATGCACGTTATATTGCTAACAATATAAGTAATAAGTATAATTATTACAGTTCTAGCCATAATAACTGCATTATATGGGTAATAATGCATGTTATATTGATAATATTGGGAGTAATAAGTATAATTATTATAGTTCAAGCGATAATAATAGTAAAACATGGCTAATAGTGCATGTTATATTGATAATAATGAAAGTAATAAGTATATTTATTACAGTTCTATCGATAATAACTGCATAATATGGGTAATAATGCATGTTATATTGATGATAATAAAAGTAATACGTATATTTATTATAGTTCTAGCGATAATAGTTGCATAATATGGGTAATAATGCATGTTATATTGATAATAATATAAGTAATAAGTATAATTATTACAGTTCTAGCGAAAATAATTGCACTATATGGGTAATAATGCATGTTATATTGATAACATCGGGAGTAATAAGTATATTTATTACAGTTCTATCGATAATAACTGCATAATATGGGTAATAATGCATGTTATATTGATGATAATAAAAGTAATACGTATATTTATTATAGCTCTAGCGATAATAACTGCATAATATGGGTAACAATGCATGTTATATTGATAATAATGAAAGTAGTAAGTATATTTATTACAGTTCTAGCGCTAATAACTGCATTATATGGGTAATAATGCATGTTATATAGATAATATTGGGAGTAATAAGTATAATTATTATAGTTCTAGCGATAATAATAGTAAAATATGGCTAATAGTGCATGTTATATTGATAATAATAAAAGTAGTACGTATATTTATTATAGTTCTAGCGATTATAACTGCATAATATGGGTAATAATGCATGTTATATTGATAATATTGGGAGTAATAAGTGTAATTATTATAGTTCTAGCGATAATAATAGTTAAATATGGCTAATAGTGCATGTTATATTGATAATAATAAAAGTAATAAGTATATTTATTACAGTTCTATCGATAATAACTGCATAATATGGGTAATAATGCATGTTATATTGATGATAATAAAAGTAATACTTATGTTTATTATAGTTCTAGCGATAATAACTACATAATATGGGTAATAATGCATGTTATATTGATAATAATACAAGTAATAAGTATAATTATTACAGTTCTAGCGATAATAACTGCATTATATGGGTAATAATGGATGTTATATTGATAATATCGGGAGTAATAAGTATATTCATTATAGTTCTAGCGATAATAACTGCATAATATAGGTAATGATGCATGTTATATTGATAATAATAAAAGTAATAAGTATATTTATTATAGTTCTACCAATAAGAACTGCATAATATGGGTAATAATGCACGTTATATTGCTAACAATATAAGTAATACGTATAATTATTACAGTTCTAGCGATAATAATTGCACTATATGGGTAATAATGCAGGTTATATTGATAATATCGGGAGTAATAAGTATATTTATTACAGTTCTATCGATAATAACTGCATAATATGGGTAATAATGCATGTTATATTGATGATAATAAAAGTAATACGTATATTTATTATAGTTCTAGCGATAATAACTGCATAATATGGGTAATAATGCATGTTATATTGATAATAATATAAGTAATCAGTATATTTATTATAGTTCTATCGATAATAACTGCATAATATGGGTAATAATGCATGTTATATTGATGATAATAAAAGTACTAAGTATATTTATTATAGTTCTAGCGATTATAACTGCATAATATGGGTAATAATGCATGTTATATTGATAATATTGGGAGTAATAAGTATAATTATTATAGTTCTAGCGATAATAATAGTAAAATATGGCTAATAGTGCATGTTATATTGATAATAATAAAAGTAATAAGTATATTTATTACAGTTCTATCGATAATAACTGCATAATATGGGTAATAATGCATGTTATATTGATGATAATAAAAGTAATACGTACATTTATTATAGTTCTAGCGATAATAACTGCATAATATGGGTAACAATGCATGTTATATTGATAATAATATAAGTAATAAGTATAATTATTACAGTTCTAGCGATAATAACCGCATTATATGGGTAATAATGGATGTTATATTGATAATATCGGGAGTTATAAGTATATTTATTATAGTTCTAGCGATAATAACTGCATAATATAGGTAATGATGCATGTTATATTGATAATAATAAAAGTAATAAGTATATTTATTATAGTTCTATCAATAATAACTGCATAATATGGGTAATAATGCACGTTATATTGCAAACAATATAAGTAATAAGTATAATTATTACAGTTCTAGCCATAATAACTGCATTATATGGGTAATAATGCATGTTATATTGATAATATTGGGAGTAATAAGTATAATTATTATAGTTCTATCGATAATAACTGCATAATATGGGTAATAATGCATGTTATATTGATGATAATAAAAGTACTAAGTATATTTATTATAGTTCTAGCGATTATAACTGCATAATATGGGTAATAACGCATGTTATATTGATAATATCGGGCGTAATAAGTATATTTATTACAGTTCTATCGATAATAACTGCATAATATAGGTAATGATGCATGTTATATTGATAATAATAAAAGTAATAAGTATATTTATTATAGTTCTATCAATAATAACTGCATAATATGGGTAATAATGCACGTTATATTGCTAACAATATAAGTAATAAGTATAATTATTATTGTTCTATCGATAATAACTGCATAATATGGGCAATAATGCATGTTATATTGATGATAATAAAAGTAATACGTATATTTATTATAGTTCTAGCGATAATAACTGCATAATATGGGTAACAATGCATGTTATATTGATAATAATATAAGTAATAAGTATATGTATTATTGTTCTATCGATAATAACTGCATAATATGGGTAATAATGCATGTTATATTGATGACAATAAAAGTACTAAGTATATTTATTATAGTTCTAGCGATTATAACTGCATAATATGGGTAGTAATGCATGTTATATTGATGATAATGAAAGTAGTAAGTATATTTATTACAGTTCTAGCGATAATAACTGCATTATATGGGTAATAATGCATGTTATATAGATAATATTGGGAGTAATAAGTATAATTATTATAGTTCTAGCGATAATAATAGTAAAATATGGCTAATAGTGCATGTTATATTGATAATAATAAAAGTAATAAGTATATTTATTACAGTTCTATCGATAATAACTGCATAATATGGGTAATAATGCATGTTATATTGATGATAATAAAAGTAATATGTATATTTATTATAGTTCTAGCGATTATAACTGCATAATATGGGTAATAATGCATGTTATATTGATAATAATACAAGTAATAAGTATAACTATTACAGTTCTAGCGATAATAACTGCATTATATGGGTAATAATGGCTGTTATATTGATAATATCGGGAGTAATAAGTATATTTATTATAGTTCTAGCGATAATAACTGCATAATATAGGTAATGATGCATGTTATATTGATAATAATAAAAGTAATAAGTATATTTATTATAGTTCTATCAATAATAACTGCATAATATGGGTAATAATGCACGTTATATTGCTAACAATATAAGTAATAAGTATAATTATTACAGTTCTAGCCATAATAACTGCATTATATGGGTAATAATGCATGTTATATTGATAATATTGGGAGTAATAAGTATAATTATTATAGTTCCAGCGATAATAATAGTAAAACATGGCTAATAGTGCATGTTATATTGATAATAATGAAAGTAATAAGTATATTTATTACAGTTCTATCGATAATAACTGCATAATATGGGTAATAATGCATGTTATATTGATGATAATAAAAGTAATAAGTATATTTATTATAGTTCTAGCGATAATAGTTGCATAATATGGGTAATAATGCATGTTATATTGATAATAATATAAGTAATAAGTATAATTATTACAGTTCTAGCGAAAATAATTGCACTATATGGGTAATAATGCATGTTATATTGATAACATCGGGAGTAATAAGTATATTTATTACAGTTCTATCGATAATAACTGCATAATATGGGTAATAATGCATGTTATATTGATGATAATAAAAGTAATACGTATATTTATTATAGCTCTAGCGATAATAACTGCATAATATGGGTAACAATGCATGTTATATTGATAATAATGAAAGTAGTAAGTATATTTATTACAGTTCTAGCGATAATAACTGCATTATATGGGTAATAATGCATGTTATATAGATAATATTGGGAGTAATAAGTATAATTATTATAGTTGTAGCGATAATAATAGTAAAATATGGCTAATAGGGCATGTTATATTGATAATAATACAAGTAATAAGTATAATTATTACAGTTCTAGCGATAATAACTGCATTATATGGGTAATAATGGATGTTATATTGATAATATCGGGAGTAATAAGTATATTCATTATAGTTCTAGCGATAATAACTGCATAATATAGGTAATGATGCATGTTATATTGATAATAATAAAAGTAATACGTATATTTATTATAGCTCTAGCGATAATAACTGCATAATATGGGTAACAATGCATGTTATATTGATAATAATGAAAGTAGTAAGTATATTTATTACAGTTCTAGCGCTAATAACTGCATTATATGGGTAATAATGCATGTTATATTGATAATATTGGGAGTAATAAGTACAATTATTATAGTTCCAGCGATAATAATAGTAAAACATGGCTAATAGTGCATGTTATATTGATAATAATGAAAGTAATAAGTATATTTATTACAGTTCTATTGATAATAACTGCATAATGTGGGTAATAATGCATGTTACATTGATGATAATAAAAGTAATACGTATATTTATTATAGTTCTAGCGATAATAACTGCATAATATGGGTAATGATGCATGTTATATTGATAATAATATAAGTAATAAGTATAATTATTACAGTTCTAGCGATAATAACTGCATTATATGGGTAATAATGGATGTTATATTGATAATATCGGGAGTAATAAGTATATTTATTATAGTTCTAGCGATAATAACTGCATAATATAGGTAATGATGCATGTTATATTGATAATAATAAAAGTAATAAGTATATTTATTATAGTTCTATCAATAATAACTGCATAATATGGGTTATAATGCACGTTATATTGCTAACAATATAAGTAATAAGTATAATTATTACAGTTCTAGCGATAATAATTGCACTATATGGGTAATAATGCATGTTATATTAATAATATCGGGAGTGATAAGTATATTTATTACAGTTCTATCGATAATAACTGCATGATATGGGTAATAATGCATGTTATATTGATGATAATAAAAGTAATACCTATATTTATTGTAGTTCTAGCGATAATAACTGCATAATATGGGTAATAATGCATGTTATATTGATAATAATGAAAGTAATAAGTATATTTATTACAGTTCTATCGATAATAACTGCATAATATGGGTAATAATGCATGTTATATTGATGATAATAAAAGTAATACGTATATTTATTATAGTTCTAGCGATAATAACTGCATAATATGGGTAATAATGCATGTTATATTGATAATAATACAAGTAATAAGTATAATTATTACAGTTCTAGCGATAATAACTGCATTATATGGGTAATAATGGATGTTATATTGATAATATCGGGAGTAATAAGTATATTTATTATAGTTCTAGCGATAATAACTGCATAATATAGGTAATGATGCATGTTATATTGATAATAATAAAAGTAATAAGTATATTTATTATAGTTCTATCAATAATGGCTGCATAATATGGGTAATAATGCACGTTATATTGCTAACAATATAAGTAATAAGTATAATTATTACAGTTCTAGCCATAATAACTGCATTATATGGGTAATAATGCATGTTATATTGATAATATTGGGAGTAATAAGTACAATTATTATAGTTCCAGCGATAATAATAGTAAAACATGGCTAATAGTGCATGTTATATTGATAATAATGAAAGTAATAAGTATATTTATTACAGTTCTATTGATAATAACTGCATAATATGGGTAATAATGCATGTTACATTGATGATAATAAAAGTAATACGTATATTTATTATAGTTCTATCAATAATAACTGCATAATATGGGTTATAATGCACGTTATATTGCTAACAATGTAAGTAATAAGTATAATTATTACAGTTCTAGCGATAATAACTGCATAATATGGGTAATAATGCATGTTATATTGATGATAATAAAAGTAATACGTATATTTATTATAGCTCTAGCGATAATAACTGCATAATATAGGTAATGATGCATGTTATATTGATAATAATAAAAGTAATAAGTATATTTATTATAGTTCTATCAATAATAACTGCATAATATGGGTAATAATGCACGTTATATTGCTAACAATATAAGTAATAAGTATAATTATTAGAGTTCCAGCGATAATAATTGCACTACATGGGTTATAATGCATGTTATATTGATAATATCGGGCGTAATAAGTATATTTATTACAGTTCTATCGATAATAACTGCATAATGTGGGCAATAATGCATGTTATATTGATGATAATAAAAGTAATACGTATATTTATTATAGTTCTAGCGATAATAACTGCATAATATGGGTAACAATGCATGTTATATTGATAATAATATAAGTAATAAGTATATTTATTATAGTTCTATCGATAATAACTGCATAATATGGGTAATAATGCATGTTATATTGATGATAATAAAAGTACTAAGTATATTTATTATAGTTCTAGCGATTATAACTGCATAATATGGGTAGTAATGCATGTAATATTGATGATAATGAAAGTAGTAAGTATATTTATTAGAGTTCTAGCGATAATAACTGCATTATATGGGTAATAATGCATGTTATATAGATAATATTGGGAGTAATAAGTATAATTATTATAGTTCTAGCGATAATAATAGTAAAATATGGCTAATAGTGCATGTTATATTGATAATAATAAAAGTAATAAGTATATTTATTACAGTTCTATCGATAATAACTGCATAATATGGGTAATAATGCATGTTATATTGATGATAATAAAAGTAATACGTATATTTATTATAGTTCTAGCGATTATAACTGCATAATATGGGTAATAATGCATGTTATATTGATAATAATACAAGTAATAAGTATAATTATTACAGTTCTAGCGACAATAACTGCATTATATGGGTAATAATGGATGTTATATTGATAATATCGGGAGTAATAAGTATATTTATTATAGTTCTAGCGATAATAACTGCATAATATAGGTAATGATGCATGTTATATTGATAATAATAAAAGTAATAAGTATATTTATTATAGTTCTATCAATAATGACTCCATAATATGGGTAATAATGCACGTTATATTGCTAACAATATAAGTAATAAGTATAATTATTACAGTTCTAGCCATAATAACTGCATTATATGGGTAATAATGCATGTTATATTGATAATATTGGGAGTAATAAGTATAATTATTATAGTTCCAGCGATAATAATAGTAAAACATGGCTAATAGTGCATGTTATATTGATAATAATGAAAGTAATAAGTATATTTATTACAGTTCTATCGATAATAACTGCATAATATGGGTAATAATGCATGTTATATTGATGATAATAAAAGTAATAAGTATATTTATTATAGTTCTAGCGATAATAGTTGCATAATATGGGTAATAATGCATGTTATATTGATAATAATATAAGTAATAAGTATAATTATTACAGTTCTAGCGAAAATAATTGCACTATATGGGTAATAATGCATGTTATATTGATAACATCGGGAGTAATAAGTATATTTATTACAGTTCTATCGATAATAACTGCATAATATGGGTAATAATGCATGTTATATTGATGATAATAAAAGTAATACGTATATTTATTATAGCTCTAGCGATAATAACTGCATAATATGGGTAACAATGCATGTTATATTGATAATAATGAAAGTAGTAAGTATATTTATTACAGTTCTAGCGATAATAACTGCATTATATGGGTAATAATGCATGTTATATAGATAATATTGGGAGTAATAAGTATAATTATTATAGTTGTAGCGATAATAATAGTAAAATATGGCTAATAGGGCGTGTTATATTGATAATAATACAAGTAATAAGTATAATTATTACAGTTCTAGCGATAATAACTGCATTATATGGGTAATAATGGATGTTATATTGATAATATCGGGAGTAATAAGTATATTCATTATAGTTCTAGCGATAATAACTGCATAATATAGGTAATGATGCATGTTATATTGATAATAATAAAAGTAATAAGTGTATTTATTACAGTTCTATCGATAATAACTGCATAATATGGGTAATAATGCATGTTATATTGATGATAATAAAAGTAATACGTATATTTATTATAGTTCTAGCGATAATAACTGCATAATATGGGTAATGATGCATGTTATATTGATAATAATATAAGTAATAAGTATAATTATTACAGTTCTAGCGATAATAACTGCATTATATGGGTAATAATGGATGTTATATTGATAATATCGGGAGTAATTAGTATATTTATTATAGTTCTAGCGATAATAACTGCATAATATAGGTAATGATGCATGTTATATTGATAATAATAAAAGTAATAAGTATATTTATTACAGTTCTATCGATAATAACTGCATAATATGGGTAATAATGCATGTTATATTGATGATAATAAAAGTAATACGTATATTTATTATAGTTCTAGCGATTATAACTGCATTATATGGGTAATAATGCATGTCATATAGATAATATTGGGAGTAATAGGTATAATTATTATAGTTCTAGCGATAATAATAGTAAAATATGGCTAATAGTGCATGTTATATTGATAATAATAAAAGTAATAAGTATATTTATTACAGTTCTATCGATAATAACTGCATAATATGGGTAACAATGCATGTTATATTGATGATAATAAAAGTAATACGTATATTTATTATAGTTCTATCAATAATGACTGCATAATATGGGTAATAATGCACGTTATATTGCTAACAATATAAGTAATAAGTATAATTATTACAGTTCTAGCCATAATAACTGCATTATATGGGTAATAATGCATGTTATATTGATAATATTGGGAGTAATAAGTACAATTATTATAGTTCCAGCGATAATAATAGTAAAACATGGCTAATAGTGCATGTTATATTGATAATAATGAAAGTAATAAGTATATTTATTACAGTTCTATTGATAATAACTGCATAATATGGGTAATAATGCATGTTACATTGATGATAATAAAAGTAATACGTATATTTATTATAGTTCTAGCGATAATAACTGCATAATATGGGTAACAATGCATGTTATATTGATAATAATATAAGTAAGAAGTATATGTATTATTGTTCTATCGATAATAACTGCATAATATGGGTAATAATGCATGTTATATTGATGACAATAAAAGTACTAAGTATATTTATTATAGTTCTAGCGATTATAACTGCATAATATGGGTAGTAATGCATGTTATATTGATAATAATAAAAGTAATAAGTATATTTATTACAGTTCTATCGATAATAACTGCATAATATGGGTAATAATACATGTTATATTGATGATAATAAAAGTAATATGTATATTTATTATAGTTCTAGCGATTATAACTGCATAATATGGGTAATAATGCATGTTATATTGATAATAATACAAGTAATAAGTATAATTATTACAGTTCTAGCGATAATAACTGCATTATATGGGTAATAATGGCTGTTATATTGATAATATCGGGAGTAATAAGTATATTTATTATAGTTCTAGCGATAATAACTGCATAATATAGGTAATGATGCATGTTATATTGATAATAATAAAAGTAATAAGTATATTTATTATAGTTCTATCAATAATAACTGCATAATATGGGTAATAATGCACGTTATATTGCTAACAATATAAGTAATAAGTATAATTATTACAGTTCTAGCCATAATAACTGCATTATATGGGTAATAATGCATGTTATATTGATAATATTGGGAGTAATAAGTATAATTATTATAGTTCCAGCGATAATAATAGTAAAACATGGCTAATAGTGCATGTTATATTGATAATAATGAAAGTAATAAGTATATTTATTACAGTTCTATCGATAATAACTGCATAATATGGGTAATAATGCATGTTATATTGATGATAATAAAAGTAATACGTATATTTATTATAGTTCTAGCGATAATAGTTGCATAATATGGGTAATAATGCATGTTATATTGATAATAATATAAGTAATAAGTATAATTATTACAGTTCTAGCGAAAATAATTGCACTATATGGGTAATAATGCATGTTATATTGATAACATCGGGAGTAATAAGTATATTTATTACAGTTCTATCGATAATAACTGCATAATATGGGTAATAATGCATGTTATATTGATGATAATAAAAGTAATACGTATATTTATTATAGCTCTAGCGATAATAACTGCATAATATGGGTAACAATGCATGTTATATTGATGATAATAAAAGTAATACGTATATTTATTATAGTTCTAGCGATTATAACTGCATTATATGGGTAATAATGCATGTCATATAGATAATATTGGGAGTAATAGGTATAATTATTATAGTTCTAGCGATAATAATAGTAAAATATGGCTAATAGTGCATGTTATATTGATAATAATAAAAGTAATAAGTATATTTATTACAGTTCTATCGATAATAACTGCATAATATGGGTAACAATGCATGTTATATTGATGATAATAAAAGTAATACGTATATTTATTATAGTTCTATCAATAATGACTGCATAATATGGGTAATAATGCACGTTATATTGCTAACAATATAAGTAATAAGTATAATTATTACAGTTCTAGCCATAATAACTGCATTATATGGGTAATAATGCATGTTATATTGATAATATTGGGAGTAATAAGTACAATTATTATAGTTCCAGCGATAATAATAGTAAAACATGGCTAATAGTGCATGTTATATTGATAATAATGAAAGTAATAAGTATATTTATTACAGTTCTATTGATAATAACTGCATAATATGGGTAATAATGCATGTTACATTGATGATAATAAAAGTAATACGTATATTTATTATAGTTCTAGCGATAATAACTGCATAATATGGGTAACAATGCATGTTATATTGATAATAATATAAGTAAGAAGTATATGTATTATTGTTCTATCGATAATAACTGCATAATATGGGTAATAATGCATGTTATATTGATGACAATAAAAGTACTAAGTATATTTATTATAGTTCTAGCGATTATAACTGCATAATATGGGTAGTAATGCATGTTATATTGATAATAATAAAAGTAATAAGTATATTTATTACAGTTCTATCGATAATAACTGCATAATATGGGTAATAATACATGTTATATTGATGATAATAAAAGTAATATGTATATTTATTATAGTTCTAGCGATTATAACTGCATAATATGGGTAATAATGCATGTTATATTGATAATAATACAAGTAATAAGTATAATTATTACAGTTCTAGCGATAATAACTGCATTATATGGGTAATAATGGCTGTTATATTGATAATATCGGGAGTAATAAGTATATTTATTATAGTTCTAGCGATAATAACTGCATAATATAGGTAATGATGCATGTTATATTGATGATAATAAAAGTAATACTTATGTTTATTATAGTTCTAGCGATAATAACTACATAATATGGGTAATAATGCATGTTATATTGATAATAATACAAGTAATAAGTATAATTATTACAGTTCTAGCGATAATAACTGCATTATATGGGTAATAATGGATGTTATATTGATAATATCGGGAGTAATAAGTATATTCATTATAGTTCTAGCGATAATAACTGCATAATATAGGTAATGATGCATGTTATATTGATAATAATAAAAGTAATAAGTATATTTATTACAGTTCTATCGATAATAACTGCATAATATGGGTAATAATGCATGTTATATTGATGATAATAAAAGTAATACGTATATTTATTATAGTTCTAGCGATAATAACTGCATAATATGGGTAATGATGCATGTTATATTGATAATAATATAAGTAATAAGTATAATTATTACAGTTCTAGCGATAATAACTGCATTATATGGGTAATAATGGATGTTATATTGATAATATCGGGAGTAATTAGTATATTTATTATAGTTCCAGCGATAATAACTGCATAATATAGGTAATGATGCATGTTATATTGATAATAATAAAAGTAATAAGTATATTCATTATAGTTCTATCAATAATAACTGCATAATATGGGTAACAATGCATGTTATATTGATAATAATATAAGTAATAAGTATAATTATTACAGTTCTATCGATAATAACTGCATAATATGGGTAATAATGCATGTTATATTGATGATAATAAAAGTAATACGTATATTTATTATATCTCTAGCGATAGTAACTGCATAATATAGGTAATGATGCATGTTATATTGATAATAATAAAAGTAATAAGTATATTTATTATAGTTCTATCAATAATAACTGCATAATATGGGTAATAATGCACGTTATATTGCTAACAATATAAGTAATAAGTATAATTATTAGAGTTCCAGCGATAATAATTGCACTACATGGGTTATAATGCATGTTATATTGATAATGTCGGGCGTAATAAGCATATTTATTACAGTTCTATCGATAATAACTGCATAATATGGGCAATAATGCATGTTATATTGATGATAATAAAAGTAATACGTATATTTATTATAGTTCTAGCGATAATAACTGCATAATATGGGTAACAATGCAAGTTATATTGATAATAATATAAGTAATAAGTATATTTATTATAGTTCTATCGATAATAACTGCATAATATGGGTAATAATGCATGTTATATTGATGATAATAAAAGTACTAAGTATATTTATTATAGTTCTAGCGATTATAACTGCATTATATGGGTAATAATGCATGTCATATAGATAATATTGGGAGTAATAAGTATAATTATTATAGTTCTAGCGATAATAATAGTAAAATATGGCTAATAGTGCATGTTATATTGATAATAATAAAAGTAATAAGTATATTTATTACAGTTCTATCGATAATAACTGCATAATATGGGTAACAATGCATGTTATATTGATGATAATAAAAGTAATACGTATATTTATTATAGTTCTATCAATAATGACTGCATAATATGGGTAATAATGCACGTTATATTGCTAACAATATAAGTAATAAGTATAATTATTACAGTTCTAGCCATAATAACTGCATTATATGGGTAATAATGCATGTTATATTGATAATATTGGGAGTAATAAGTACAATTATTATAGTTCCAGCGATAATAATAGTAAAACATGGCTAATAGTGCATGTTATATTGATAATAATGAAAGTAATAAGTATATTTATTACAGTTCTATTGATAATAACTGCATAATATGGGTAATAATGCATGTTACATTGATGATAATAAAAGTAATACGTATATTTATTATAGTTCTAGCGATAATAACTGCATAATATGGGTAATTATGCATGTTATATTGATAATAATATAAGTAATAAGTATAATTATTACAGTTCTAGCGATAATAACTGCATTATATGGGTAATAATGGATGTAATATTGATAATATCGGGAGTAATAAGTATATTTATTATAGTTCTAGCGATAATAACTGCATAATATAGGTAATGATGCATGTTATATTGATAATAATAAAAGTAATAAGTATATTTATTATAGTTCTATCAATAATAACTGCATAATATGGGTTATAATGCACGTTATATTGCTAACAATATAAGTAATAAGTATAATTATTACAGTTCTAGCGATAATAACTGCATAATATGGGTAATAATGCATGTTATATTGATGATAATAAAAGTAATACGTATATTTATTATAGCTCTAGCGATAATAACTGCATAATATAGGTAATGATGCATGTTATATTGATAATAATAAAAGTAATAAGTATATTTATTATAGTTCTATCAATAATAACTGCATAATATGGGTAATAATGCACGTTATATTGCTAACAATATAAGTAATAAGTATAATTATTAGAGTTCCAGCGATAATAATTGCACTACATGGGTTATAATGCATGTTATATTGATAATATCGGGCGTAATAAGTATATTTATTACAGTTCTAGCCATAATAACTGCATTATATGGGTAATAATGGATGTTATATTGATAATATCGGGAGTAATAAGTATATTTATTATAGTTCTAGCGATAATAACTGCATAATATAGGTAATGATGCATGTTATATTGATAATAATAAAAGTAATAAGTATATTTATTATAGTTCTAGCGATAATAACTGCATAATATGGGTAACAATGCATGTTATATTGATAATAATATAAGTAATAAGTATATTTATTATAGTTCTATCGATAATAACTGCATAATATGGGTAATAATGCATGTTATATTGATGATAATAAAAGTACTAAGTATATTTATTATAGTTCTAGCGATTATAACTGCATAATATGGGTAGTAATGCATGTTATATTGATGATAATGAAAGTAGTAAGTATATTTATTACAGTTCTAGCGATAATAACTGCATTATATGGGTAATAATGCATGTTATATAGATAATATTGGGAGTAATAAGTATAATTATTATAGTTCTAGCGATAATAATAGTAAAATATGGCTAATAGTGCATGTTATATTGATAATAATAAAAGTAATAAGTATATTTATTACAGTTCTATCGATAATAACTGCATAATATGGGTAATAATGCATGTTATATTGATGATAATAAAAGTAATACGTATATTTATTATAGTTCTAGCGATTATAACTGCATAATATGGGTAATAATGCATGTTATATTGATAATAATACAAGTAATAAGTATAATTATTACAGTTTTAGCGATAATAACTGCATTATATGGGTAATAATGGATGTTATATTGATAATATCGGGAGTAATAAGTATATTTATTATAGTTCTAGCGATAATAACTGCATAATATAGGTAATGATGCATGTTATATTGATAATAATAAAAGTAATAAGTATATTTATTATAGTTCTATCAATAATAACTGCATAATATGGGTAATAATGCATGTTATTTGATGATAGTAAAAGTAATACGTATATTTATTATAGTTCTAGCGATAATAACTGCATAATATGGGTAATAATGCATGTTATATTGATGATAATAAAAGTACTAAGTATATTTATTATAGTTCTAGCGATTATAACTGCATAATATGGGTAATAATGCATGTTATATTGATAATAATATAAGTAATAAGTATAGATATTACAGTTCTAGCGATAATAACTGCATTATATGGGTAATAATGCATGTTATATTGATAATATTGGGAGTAATAAGTATAATTATTATAGTTCTAGCGATAATAATAGTAAAATATGGCTAATAGTGCATGTTATATTGATAATAATAAAAGTAATAAGTATATTTATTACAGTTCTAGCGATAATAATAGTAAAATATGGCTAATAGTGCATGTTATATTGATAATAATAGAAGTAGTAAGTATATTTATTATAGTTCTATCCATAATAACTGCATAATATGGGTAATAATGCATGTTATATTGATGATAGTAAAAGTAATATGTATATTTATTATAGTTCTAGCGATAATAACTGCATAATATGGGTAATAATGCATGTTATTTGATGATAGTAAAAGTAATACGTATATTTATTATAGTTCTAGCGATAATAACTGCATAATATGGGTAATAATGCATGTTATATTGATGATAATAAAAGTAATACGTATATTTATTATAGTTCTAGCGGTAATAACTGCATAATATGGGTAATAATGCATGTTATATTGATAACAATACAAGTAATAAGTTTAATTATTACAGTTCTAGCGATAATAACTGCATCATATGGGTAATAATGGATGTTATATTGATAATATCGGCAGTAATAAGTACATTTATTATAGTTCTAGCGATAATAACTGCATAATATAGGTAATGATGCATGTTATATTGATAATAATAAAAGTAATAAGTATATTTATTATAGTTCTATCAATAAGAACTGCATAATATGGGTAATAATGCACGTTATATTGCTAACAATATAAGTAATACGTATAATTATTACAGTTCTAGCGATAATAATTGCACTATATGGGTAATAATGCATGTTATATTGATAATATCGGGAGTAATAAGTATATTTATTACAGTTCTATCGATAATAACTGCATAATATGGGTAATAATGCATGTTATATTGATGATAATAAAAGTAATACGTATATTTATTATAGTTCTAGCGATAATAACTGCATAATATGGGTTATAATGCACGTTATATTGCTAACAATATAAGTAATAAGTATAATTATTACAGTTCTAGCGATAATAATTGCACTATATGGGTAATAATGCATGTTATATTGATAATATCGGGAGTGATAAGTATATTTATTACAGTTCTATCGATAATAACTGCATGATATGGGTAATAATGCATGTTATATTGATGATAATAAAAGTAATACGTATATTTATTATAGTTCTAGCGATTATAACTGCATAATATGGGTAATAATGCATGTTATATTGATAATAATATAAGTAATAAGTATATTTATTATAGTTCTATCGATAATAACTGCATAGTATGGGTAATAATGCATGTTATATTGATGATAATGAAAGTAGTAAGTATATTTATTACAGTTCTAGCGATAATAACTGCATTATATGGGTAATAATGCATGTTATATTGATCATAATAGAAGTAATAAGTATATTTATTATAGTTCTATCGATAATAACTGCATAATATGGGTAATAATGCATGTTATATTGATGATAATAAAAGTACTAAGTATATTTATTATAGTTCTAGCGATTATAACTGCATAATATGGGTAGTAATGCATGTTATATTGATGATAATGAAAGCAGTAAGTATATTTATTACAGTTCTAGCGATAATAACTGCATTATATGGGTAATAATGCATGTTATATAGATAATATTGGGAGTAATAAGTATAATTATTATAGTTCTAGCGATAATAATAGTAAAATATGGCTAATAGTGCATGTTCTATTGATAATAATAAAAGTAATAAGTATATTTATTACAGTTCTATCGATAATAACTGCATAATATGGGTAATAATGCATGTTATATTGATGATAATAAAAGTAATATGTATATTTATTATAGTTCTAGCGATTATAACTGCATAATATGGGTAATAATGCATGTTATATTGCTAACAATATAAGTAATAAGTATAATTATTACAGTTCTAGCGATAATAACTGCATAATATGGGTAATAATGCATGTTATATTAATAATATTGGGAGTAATAAGTGTAATTATTATAGTTCTATCGATAATAACTGCATAATATGGGCAATAATGCATGTTATATTGATGATAATAAAAGTAATACGTATATTTATTATAGTTCTAGCGATAATAACTGCATAATATGGGTAACAATGCATGTTATATTGATAATAATATAAGTAATAAGTATATTTATTATAGTTCTATCGATAATAACTGCAATAATATGGGTAATAATGCATGTTATATTGATGATAATAAAAGTACTAAGTATATTTATTATAGTTCTAGCGATTATAACTGCATAATATGGGTAGTAATGCATGTTATATTGATGATAATGAAAGTAGTAAGTATATTTATTACAGTTCTAGCGATAATAACTGCATTATATGGGTAATAATGCATGTTATATAGATAATATTGGGAGTAATAAGTATAATTATTATAGTTCTCGCGATAATAATAGTAAAATATGGCTAATAGTGCATGTTATATTGATAATAATAAAAGTAATAAGTATATTTATTACAGTTCTATCGATAATAACTGCATAATATGGGTAATAATGCATGTTATATTGATGATAATAAAAGTAATATGTATATTTATTATAGTTCTAGCGATTATAACTGCATAATATGGGTAATAATGCATGTTATATTGATAATAATACAAGTAATAAGTATAATTATTACAGTTCTAGCGATAATAACTGCATTATATGGGTAATAATGGATGTTATATTGATAATATCGGGAGTAATAAGTATATTTATTATAGTTCTAGCGATAATAACTGCATAATATAGGTAATGATGCATGTTATATTGATAATAATAAAAGTAATAAGTATATTTATTATAGTTCTATCAATAATAACTGCATAATATGGGTCATAATGCACGTTATATTGCTAACAATATAAGTAATAAGTATAATTATTACAGTTCTAGCCATAATAACTGCATTATATGGGTAATAATGCATGTTATATTGATAATATTGGGAGTAATAAGTATAATTATTATAGTTCCAGCGATAATAATAGTAAAACATGGCTAATAGTGCATGTTATATTGATAATAATGACAGTAATATGTATATTTATTACAGTTCTATCGATAATAACTGCATAATATGGGTAATAATGCATGTTATATTGATAATAATAAAAGTAATAAGTATATTTATTATAGTTCTATCAATAATAACTGCATAATATGGGTTATAATGCACGTTATATTGCTAACAATATAAGTAATAAGTATAATTATTACAGTTCTAGCGATAATAATTGCACTATATGGGTAATAATGCATGTTATATTGATAATATCGGGAGTGATAAGTATATTTATTACAGTTCTATCGATAATAACTGCATGATATGGGTAATAATGCATGTTATATTGATGATAATAAAAGTAATACGTATATTTATTGTAGTTCTAGAGATAATAACTGCATAATATGGGTAATAATGCATGTTATATTGATAATAATATAAGTAATAAGTATATTTATTATAGTTCTATCGATAATAACTGCATAGCATGGGTAATAATGCATGTTATATTGATGATAATAAAAGTACTAAGTATATTTATTATAGTTCTAGCGATTATAACTGCATAATATGGGTAATAATGCATGTTATATTGATAATAATATAAGTAATAAGTATAGATATTACAGTTCTAGCGATAATAACTGCATTATATGGGTAATAATGCATGTTATATTGATGATAATAAGAGTAATACGTATATTTATTATAGTTCTAGCGATTATAACTGCATAATATGGGTAATAATGCATGTTATATTGATAATATTGGGAGTAATAAGTATAATTATTATAGTTCTAGCGATAATAATAGTAAAATATGGCTAATAGTGCATGTTATATTGATAATAATAAAAGTAATAAGTATATTTATTACAGTTCTATCGATAATAACTGCATAATATGGGTAATAATGCATGTTATATTGATGATAATAAAAGTAATACGTATATTTATTATAGTTCTAGCGATTATAACTGCATAATATGGGTAATAATGCATGTTATATTGATAATAATATAAGTAATAAGTATATATATTATAGTTCTATCGATAATAACTGCATAGTATGGGTAATAATGCATGTTATATTGATGATAATGAAAGTAGTAAGTATATTTATTACAGTTCTAGCGATAATAACTGCATTATATGGGTAATAATGCATGTTATATAGATAATATTGGGAGTAATAAGTATAATTATTATAGTTCTAGCGATAATAATAGTAAAATATGGCTAATAGTGCATGTTATATTGATAATAATAAAAGTAATAAGTATATTTATTATAGTTCTATCAATAATAACTGCATAATATGGGTTATAATGCACGTTATATTGCTAACAATATAAGTAATAAGTATAATTATTACAGTTCTAGCGATAATAATTGCACTATATGGGTAATAATGCATGTTATGTTGATAATATCGGGAGTGATAAGTATATTTATTACAGTTCTATTGATAATAACTGCATAATATGGGTAATAATGCATGTTATATTGATAATAATATAAGTAATAAGTATATTTATTATAGTTCTATCGATAATAACTGCATAGTATGGGTAATAATGCATGTTATATTGATGATAATAAAAGTACTAAGTATATTTATTATAGTTCTAGCGATTATAACTGCATAATATGGGTAAGAATGCATGTTATATTGATAATAATATAAGTAATAAGTATAGATATTACAGTTCTAGCGATAATAACTGCATTATATGGGTAATAATGCATGTTATATAGATAATATTGGGAGTAATAAGTATAATTATTATAGTTCTCGCGATAATAATAGTAAAATATGGCTAATAGTGCATGTTATATTGATAATAATAAAAGTAATAAGTATATTTATTACAGTTCTATCGATAATAACTGCATAATATGGGTAATAATGCATGTTATATTGATGATCATAAAAGTAATATGTATATTTATTATAGTTCTAGCGATTATAACTGCATAATATGGGTAATAATGCATGTTATATTGATAATAATACAAGTAATAAGTATAATTATTACAGTTCTAGCGATAATAACTGCATTATATGGGTAATAATGGATGTTATATTGATAATATCGGGAGTAATAAGTACATTTATTATAGTTCTAGCGATAATAACTGCATAATATAGGTAATGATGCATGTTATATTCATAATAATAAAAGTAATAAGTATATTTATTATAGTTCTATCAATAAGAACTGCATAATATGGGTAATAATGCACGTTATATTGCTAACAATATAAGTAATACGTATAATTATTACAGTTCTAGCGATAATAATTGCACTATATGGGTAATAATGCATGTTATATTGATAATATCGGGAGTAATAAGTATATTTATTACAGTTCTATCGATAATAACTGCATAATATGGGTAATAATGCATGTTATATTGATGATAATAAAAGTAATACGTATATTTATTATAGTTCTAGCGATAATAACTGCATAATATGGGTAATAATGCATGTTATATTGCTAACAATATAAGTAATAAGTATAATTATTACAGTTCTAGCGATAATAACTGCATAATATGGGTAATAATGCATGTTATATTAATAATATTGGGAGTAATAAGTGTAATTATTATAGTTCTATCGATAATAACTGCATAATATGGGCAATAATGCATGTTATATTGATGATAATAAAAGTAATACGTATATTTATTATAGTTCTAGCGATAATAACTGCATAATATGGGTAACAATGCATGTTATATTGAGAATAATATAAGTAATAAGTATATTTATTATAGTTCTATCGATAATAACTGCAATAATATGGGTAATAATGCATGTTATATTGATGATAATAAAAGTACTAAGTATATTTATTATAGTTCTAGCGATTATAACTGCATAATATGGGTAGTAATGCATGTTATATTGATGATAATGAAAGTAGTAAGTATATTTATTACAGTTCTAGCGATAATAACTGCATTATATGGGTAATAATGCATGTTATATAGATAATATTGGGAGTAATAAGTATAATTATTATAGTTCTCGCGATAATAATAGTAAAATATGGCTAATAGTGCATGTTATATTGATAATAATAAAAGTAATAAGTATATTTATTACAGTTCTATCGACAATAACTGCATAATATGGGTAATAATGCATGTTATATTGATGATAATAAAAGTAATATGTATATTTATTATAGTTCTAGCGATTATAACTGCATAATATGGGTAATAATGCATGTTATATTGATAATAATACAAGTAATAAGTATAATTATTACAGTTCTAGCGATAATAACTGCATTATATGGGTAATAATGGATGTTATATTGATAATATCGGGAGTAATAAGTATATTTATTATAGTTCTAGCGATAATAACTGCATAATATAGGTAATGATGCATGTTATATTGATAATAATAAAAGTAATAAGTATATTCATTATAGTTCTATCAATAATAACTGCATAATATGGGTCATAATGCACGTTATATTGCTAACAATATAAGTAATAAGTATAATTATTACAGTTCTAGCCATAATAACTGCATTATATGGGTAATAATGCATGTTATATTGATAATATTGGGAGTAATAAGTATAATTATTATAGTTCCAGCGATAATAATAGTAAAACATGGCTAATAGTGCATGTTATATTGATAATAATGACAGTAATATGTATATTTATTACAGTTCTATCGATAATAACTGCATAATATGGGTAATAATGCATGTTATATTGATAATAATAAAAGTAATAAGTATATTTATTATAGTTCTATCAATAATAACTGCATAATATGGGTTATAATGCACGTTATATTGCTAACAATATAAGTAATAAGTATAATTATTACAGTTCTAGCGATAATAATTGCACTATATGGGTAATAATGCATGTTATATTGATAATAATATAAGTAATAAGTATATTTATTATAGTTCTATCGATAATAACTGCATAGCATGGGTAATAATGCATGTTATATTGATGATAATAAAAGTACTAAGTATATTTATTATAGTTCTAGCGATTATAACTGCATAATATGGGTAATAATGCATGTTATATTGATAATAATATAAGCAATAAGTATAGATATTACAGTTCTAGCGATAATAACTGCATTATATGGGTAATAATGCATGTTATATTGATGATAATAAGAGTAATACGTATATTTATTATAGTTCTAGCGATTATAACTGCATAATATGGGTAATAATGCATGTTATATTGATAATATTGGGAGTAATAAGTATAATTATTATAGTTCTAGCGATAATAATAGTAAAATATGGCTAATAGTGCATGTTATATTGATAATAATAAAAGTAATAAGTATATTTATTACAGTTCTATCGATAATAACTGCATAATATGGGTAATAATGCATGTTATATTGATGACAATAAAAGTAATACGTATATTTATTATAGTTCTAGCGATTATAACTGCATAATATGGGTAATAATGCATGTTATATTGATAATAATATAAGTAATAAGTATATATATTATAGTTCTATCGATAATAACTGCATAGTATGGGTAATAATGCATGTTATATTGATGATAATGAAAGTAGTAAGTATATTTATTACAGTTCTAGCGATAATAACTGCATTATATGGGTAATAATGCATGTTATATAGATAATATTGGGAGTAATAAGTATAATTATTATAGTTCTAGCGATAATAATAGTAAAATATGGCTAATAGTGCATGTTATATTGATAATAATAAAAGTAATAAGTATATTTATTATAGTTCTATCAATAATAACTGCATAATATGGGTTATAATGCACGTTATATTGCTAACAATATAAGTAATAAGTATAATTATTACAGTTCTAGCGAAAATAATTGCACTATATGGGTAATAATGCATGTTATATTGATAATATCGGGAGTGATAAGTATATTTATTACAGTTCTATTGATAATAACTGCATAATATGGGTAATAATGCATGTTATATTGATAATAATATAAGTAATAAGTATATTTATTATAGTTCTATCGATAATAACTGCATAGTATGGGTAATAATGCATGTTATATTGATGATAATAAAAGTACTAAGTATATTTATTATAGTTCTAGCGATTATAACTGCATAATATGGGTAAGAATGCATGTTATATTGATAATAATATAAGTAATAAGTATAGATATTACAGTTCTAGCGATAATAACTGCATTATATGGGTAATAATGCATGTTATATTGATAATAATACAAGTAATAAGTATAATTATTACAGTTCTAGCGATAATAACTGCATTATATGGGTAATAATGGATGTTATATTGATAATATCGGGAGTAATAAGTATATTTATTATAGTTCTAGCGATAATAACTGCATAATATAGGTAATGATGCATGTTATATTGATAATAATAAAAGTAATAAGTATATTTATTATAGTTCTATCAATAATAACTGCATAATATGGGTCATAATGCACGTTATATTGCTAACAATATAAGTAATAAGTATAATTATTACAGTTCTAGCCATAATAACTGCATTATATGGGTAATAATGCATGTTATATTGATAATATTGGGAGTAATAAGTATAATTATTATAGTTCCAGCGATAATAATAGTAAAACATGGCTAATAGTGCATGTTATATTGATAATAATGACAGTAATATGTATATTTATTACAGTTCTATCGATAATAACTGCATAATATGGGTAATAATGCATGTTATATTGATAATAATAAAAGTAATAAGTATATTTATTATAGTTCTATCAATAATAACTGCATAATATGGGTTATAATGCACGTTATATTGCTAACAATATAAGTAATAAGTATAATTATTACAGTTCTAGCGATAATAATTGCACTATATGGGTAATAATGCATGTTATATTGATAATATCGGGAGTGATAAGTATATTTATTACAGTTCTATCGATAATAACTGCATGATATGGGTAATAATGCATGTTATATTGATGATAATAAAAGTAATACGTATATTTATTGTAGTTCTAGAGATAATAACTGCATAATATGGGTAATAATGCATGTTATATTGATAATAATATAAGTAATAAGTATATTTATTATAGTTCTATCGATAATAACTGCATAGCATGGGTAATAATGCATGTTATATTGATGATAATAAAAGTACTAAGTATATTTATTATAGTTCTAGCGATTATAACTGCATAATATGGGTAATAATGCATGTTATATTGATAATAATATAAGTAATAAGTATAGATATTACAGTTCTAGCGATAATAACTGCATTATATGGGTAATAATGCATGTTATATTGATGATAATAAGAGTAATACGTATATTTATTATAGTTCTAGCGATTATAACTGCATAATATGGGTAATAATGCATGTTATATTGATAATAATACAAGTAATAAGTATAATTATTACAGTTCTAGCGATAATAACTGCATTATATGGGTAATAATGGATGTTATATTGATAATATCGGGAGTAATAAGTATATTTATTATAGTTCTAGCGATAATAACTGCATAATATAGGTAATGATGCATGTTATATTGATAATAATAAAAGTAATAAGTATATTCATTATAGTTCTATCAATAATAACTGCATAATATGGGTCATAATGCACGTTATATTGCTAACAATATAAGTAATAAGTATAATTATTACAGTTCTAGCCATAATAACTGCATTATATGGGTAATAATGCATGTTATATTGATAATATTGGGAGTAATAAGTATAATTATTATAGTTCCAGCGATAATAATAGTAAAACATGGCTAATAGTGCATGTTATATTGATAATAATGACAGTAATATGTATATTTATTACAGTTCTATCGATAATAACTGCATAATATGGGTAATAATGCATGTTATATTGATAATAATAAAAGTAATAAGTATATTTATTATAGTTCTATCAATAACAACTGCATAATATGGGTTATAATGCACGTTATATTGCTAACAATATAAGTAATAAGTATAATTATTACAGTTCTAGCGATAATAATTGCACTATATGGGTAATAATGCATGTTATATTGATAATAATATAAGTAATAAGTATATTTATTATAGTTCTATCGATAATAACTGCATAGCATGGGTAATAATGCATGTTATATTGATGATAATAAAAGTACTAAGTATATTTATTATAGTTCTAGCGATTATAACTGCATAATATGGGTAATAATGCATGTTATATTGATAATAATATAAGCAATAAGTATAGATATTACAGTTCTAGCGATAATAACTGCATTATATGGGTAATAATGCATGTTATATTGATGATAATAAGAGTAATACGTATATTTATTATAGTTCTAGCGATTATAACTGCATAATATGGGTAATAATGCATGTTATATTGATAATATTGGGAGTAATAAGTATAATTATTATAGTTCTAGCGATAATAATAGTAAAATATGGCTAATAGTGCATGTTATATTGATAATAATAAAAGTAATAAGTATATTTATTACAGTTCTATCGATAATAACTGTATAATATGGGTAATAATGCATGTTATATTGATGATAATAAAAGTAATACGTATATTTATTATAGTTCTAGCGATTATAACTGCATAATATGGGTAATAATGCATGTTATATTGATAATAATATAAGTAATAAGTATATATATTATAGTTCTATCGATAATAACTGCATAGTATGGGTAATAATGCATGTTATATTGATGATAATGAAAGTAGTAAGTATATTTATTACAGTTCTAGCGATAATAACTGCATTATATGGGTAATAATGCATGTTATATAGATAATATTGGGAGTAATAAGTATAATTATTATAGTTCTAGCGATAATAATAGTAAAATATGGCTAATAGTGCATGTTATATTGATAATAATAAAAGTAATAAGTATATTTATTATAGTTCTATCAATAATAACTGCATAATATGGGTTATAATGCACGTTATATTGCTAACAATATAAGTAATAAGTATAATTATTACAGTTCTAGCGATAATAATTGCACTATATGGGTAATAATGCATGTTATATTGATAATATCGGGAGTGATAAGTATATTTATTACAGTTCTATTGATAATAACTGCATAATATGGGTAATAATGCATGTTATATTGATAATAATATAAGTAATAAGTATATTTATTATAGTTCTGTCGATAATAACTGCATAGTATGGGTAATAATGCATGTTATATTGATGATAATAAAAGTACTAAGTATATTTATTATAGTTCTAGCGATTATAACTGCATAATATGGGTAAGAATGCATGTTATATTGATAATAATATAAGTAATAAGTATAGATATTACAGTTCTAGCGATAATAACTGCATTATATGGGTAATAATGCATGTTATATTGATAATAATACAAGTAATAAGTATAATTATTACAGTTCTAGCGATAATAACTGCATTATATGGGTAATAATGGATGTTATATTGATAATATCGGGAGTAATAAGTATATTTATTATAGTTCTAGCGATAATAACTGCATAATATAGGTAATGATGCATGTTATATTGATAATAATAAAAGTAATAAGTATATTTATTATAGTTCTATCAATAATAACTGCATAATATGGGTCATAATGCACGTTATATTGCTAACAATATACGTAATAAGTATAATTATTACAGTTCTAGCCATAATAACTGCATTATATGGGTAATAATGCATGTTATATTGATAATATTGGGAGTAATAAGTATAATTATTATAGTTCCAGCGATAATAATAGTAAAACATGGCTAATAGTGCATGTTATATTGATAATAATGACAGTAATATGTATATTTATTACAGTTCTATCGATAATAACTGCATAATATGGGTAATAATGCATGTTATATTGATAATAATAAAAGTAATAAGTATATTTATTATAGTTCTATCAATAATAACTGCATAATATGGGTTATAATGCACGTTATATTGCTAACAATATAAGTAATAAGTATAATTATTACAGTTCTAGCGATAATAATTGCACTATATGGGTAATAATGCATGTTATATTGATAATATCGGGAGTGATAAGTATATTTATTACAGTTCTATCGATAATAACTGCATGATATGGGTAATAATGCATGTTATATTGATGATAATAAAAGTAATACGTATATTTATTGTAGTTCTAGAGATAATAACTGCATAATATGGGTAATAATGCATGTTATATTGATAATAATATAAGTAATAAGTATATTTATTATAGTTCTATCGATAATAACTGCATAGCATGGGTAATAATGCATGTTATATTGATGATAATAAAAGTACTAAGTATATTTATTATAGTTCTAGCGATTATAACTGCATAATATGGGTAATAATGCATGTTATATTGATAATAATATAAGTAATAAGTATAGATATTACAGTTCTAGCGATAATAACTGCATTATATGGGTAATAATGCATGTTATATTGATGATAATAAGAGTAATACGTATATTTATTATAGTTCTAGCGATTATAACTGCATAATATGGGTAATAATGCATGTTATATTGATAATATTGGGAGTAATAAGTATAATTATTATAGTTCTAGCGATAATAATAGTAAAATATGGCTAATAGTGCATGTTATATTGATAATAATAAAAGTAATAAGTATATTTATTACAGTTCTATCGATAATAACTGCATAATATGGGTAATAATGCATGTTATATTGATGATAATAAAAGTAATACGTATATTTATTATAGTTCTAGCGATTATAACTGCATAATATGGGTAATAATGCATGTTATATTGATAATAATATAAGTAATAAGTATATATATTATAGTTCTATCGATAATAACTGCATAGTATGGGTAATAATGCATGTTATATTGATGATAATGAAAGTAGTAAGTATATTTATTACAGTTCTAGCGATAATGACTGCATTATATGGGTAATAATGCATGTTATATAGATAATATTGGGAGTAATAAGTATAATTATTATAGTTCTAGCGATAATAATAGTAAAATATGGCTAATAGTGCATGTTATATTGATAATAATAAAAGTAATAAGTATACTTATTATAGTTCTATCAATAATAACTGCATAATATGGGTTATAATGCACGTTATATTGCTAACAATATAAGTAATAAGTATAATTATTACAGTTCTAGCGATAATAATTGCACTATATGGGTAATAATGCATGTTATATTGATAATATCGGGAGTGATAAGTATATTTATTACAGTTCTATTGATAATAACTGCATAATATGGGTAATAATGCATGTTATATTGATAATAATATAAGTAATAAGTATATTTATTATAGTTCTATCGATAATAACTGCATAGTATGGGTAATAATGCATGTTATATTGATGATAATAAAAGTACTAAGTATATTTATTATAGTTCTAGCGATTATAACTGCATAATATGGGTAAGAATGCATGTTATATTGATAATAATATAAGTAATAAGTATAGATATTACAGTTCTAGCGATAATAACTGCATTATATGGGTAATAATGCATGTTATATTGATAATATTGGGAGTAATAAGTATAATTATTATAGTTCTAGCGATAATAATAGTAAAATATGGCTAATAGTGCATGTTATATTGATAATAATAAAAGTAATAAGTATATTTATTACAGTTCTATCGATAATAACTGCATAATATGGGTAATAATGCATGTTATATTGATGATAATAAAAGTAATACGTATATTTATTATAGTTCTAGCGATAATAACTGCATAATATGGGTAATAATGCATGTTATATTGATAACAATACAAGTAATAAGTATAATTATTACAGGTCTAGCGATAATAACTGCATCATATGGGTAATAATGGATGTTATATTGATAATATCGGGAGTAGTAAGTACATTTATTATAGTTCTAGCGATAATAACTGCATAATATAGGTAATGATGCATGTTATATTGATAATAATAAAAGTAATAAGTATATTTATTATAGTTCTATCAATAAGAACTGCATAATATGGGTAATAATGCACGTTATATTGCTAACAATATAAGTAATACGTATAATTATTACAGTTCTAGCGATAATAATTGCACTATATGGGTAATAATGCATGTTATATTGATAATATCGGGAGTGATAAGTATATTTATTACAGTTCTATTGATAATAACTGCATAATATGGGTAATAATGCATGTTATATTGATAATAATATAAGTAATAAGTATATTTATTATAGTTCTATCGATAATAACTGCATAGTATGGGTAATAATGCATGTTATATTGATGATAATAAAAGTACTAAGTATATTTATTATAGTTCTAGCGATTATAACTGCATAATATGGGTAAGAATGCATGTTATATTGATAATAATATAAGTAATAAGTATAGATATTACAGTTCTAGCGATAATAACTGCATTATATGGGTAATAATGCATGTTATATTGATAATATTGGGAGTAATAAGTATAATTATTATAGTTCTAGCGATAATAATAGTAAAATATGGCTAATAGTGCATGTTATATTGATAATAATAAAAGTAATAAGTATATTTATTACAGTTCTATCGATAATAACTGCATAATATGGGTAATAATGCATGTTATATTGATGATAATAAAAGTAATACGTATATTTATTATAGTTCTAGCGATAATAACTGCATAATATGGGTAATAATGCATGTTATATTGATAACAATACAAGTAATAAGTATAATTATTACAGTTCTAGCGATAATAACTGCATCATATGGGTAATAATGGATGTTATATTGATAATATCGGGAGTAATAAGTACATTTATTATAGTTCTAGCGATAATAACTGCATAATATAGGTAATGATGCATGTTATATTGATAATAATAAAAGTAATAAGTATATTTATTATAGTTCTATCAATAAGAACTGCATAATATGGGTAATAATGCACGTTATATTGCTAACAATATAAGTAATACGTATAATTATTCCAGTTCTAGCGATAATAATTGCACTATATGGGTAATAATGCATGTTATATTGATAATATCGGGAGTAATACGTATATTTATTACAGTTCTATCGATAATAACTGCATAATATGGGTAATAATGCATGTTATATTGATGATAATAAAAGTAATACGTATATTTATTATAGTTCTAGCGATAATAACTGCATAATATGGGTAATAATGCATGTTATATTGCTAACAATATAAGTAATAAGTATAATTATTACAGTTCTAGCGATAATAACTGCATAATATGGGTAATAATGCATGTTATATTAATAATATTGGGAGTAATAAGTGTAATTATTATAGTTCTATCGATAATAACTGCATAATATGGGCAATAATGCATGTTATATTGATGATAATAAAAGTAATACGTATATTTATTATAGTTCTAGCGATAATAACTGCATAATATGGGTAGTAATGCATGTTATATTGATGATAATGAAAGTAGTAAGTATATTTATTACAGTTCTAGCGATAATAACTGCATTATATGGGTAATAATGCATGTTATATAGATAATATTGGGAGTAATAAGTATAATTATTATAGTTCTCGCGATAATAATAGTAAAATATGGCTAATAGTGCATGTTATATTGATAATAATAAAAGTAATAAGTATATTTATTACAGTTCTATCGATAATAACTGCATAATATGGGTAATAATGCATGTTATATTGATGATAATAAAAGTACTAAGTATATTTATTATAGTTCTAGCGATTATAACTGCATAATATGGGTAATAATGCATGTTATATTGATAATAATATAAGTAATAAGTATAGATATTACAGTTCTAGCGATAATAACTGCATTATATGGGTAATAATGCATGTTATATTGATGATAATAAGAGTAATACGTATATTTATTATAGTTCTAGCGATTATAACTGCATAATATGGGTAATAATGCATGTTATATTGATAATATTGGGAGTAATAAGTATAATTATTATAGTTCTAGCGATAATAATAGTAAAATATGGCTAATAGTGCATGTTATATTGATAATAATAAAAGTAATAAGTATATTTATTACAGTTCTATCGATAATAACTGCATAATATGGGTAATAATGCATGTTATATTGATGATAATAAAAGTAATACGTATATTCATTATAGTTCTAGCGATAATAACTGCATAATATGGGTAATAATGCATGTTATATTGATAATAATATAAGTAATACGTATAGTTATTACAGTTCTAGCGATAATAACTGCATCATATGGGTAATAATGGATGTTATATTGATAATATCGGGAGTAATAAGTACATTTATTATACTTCTAGCGATAATAACTGCATAATATAGGTAATGATGCATGTTATATTGATAATAATAAAAGTAATAAGTATATTTATTATAGTTCTATCAATAAGAACTGCATAATATGGGTAATAATGCACGTTATATTGCTAACAATATAAGTAATACGTATAATTATTACAGTTCTAGCGATAATAATTGCACTATATGGGTAATAATGCATGTTATATTGATAATAACGGGAGTAATAAGTATATTTATTACAGTTCTATCGATAATAACTGCATAATATGGGCAATAATGCATGTTATATTGATGACAATAAAAGTAATACGTATATTTATTATAGTTCTAGCGATAATAACTGCATAATATGGGTCATAATGCACGTTATATTGCTAACAATATAAGTAATAAGTATAATTATTACAGTTCTAGCGATAATAACTGCATAATATGGGTAATAATGCATGTTATATTGATGATAATAAGAGTAATACATATATTTATTATAGTTCTAGCGATTATAACTGCATAATATGGGTAATAATGCATGTTATATTGATAATATTGGGAGTAATAAGTATAATTATTATAGTTCTAGCGATAATAATAGTAAAATATGGCTAATCGTGCATGTTATATCGATAATAATAAAAGTAATAAGTATATTTATTACAGTTCTATCGATAATAACTGCATAATATGGGTAATAATGCATGTTATATTGATGATAATAAAAGTAATACGTATATTTATTATAGTTCTAGCGATAATAACTGCATAATATGGGTAACAATGCATGTTATATTGATAATAATAGAAGTAATAAGTATATTTATTATAGTTCTATCGATAATAACTGCATAATATGGGTAATAATGCATGTTATATTGATGATAATAAAAGTACTAAGTATATTTATTACAGTTCTAGCGATAATAACTGCATTATATGGGTAATAATGCATGTTATATTGATGATAATAAAAGTACTAAGTTTATTTATTATAGTTCTAGCGATTATAACTGCATAATATGGGTAGTAATGCATGTTATATTGATGATAATGAAAGTAGTAAGTATATTTATTACAGTTCTAGCGATAATAACTGCATTATATGGGTAATAATGCATGTTATATAGATAATATTGGGAGTAATAAGTATAATTATTATAGTTCTAGCGATAATAATAGTAAAATATGGCTAATAGTGCATGTTGTATTGATAATTATAAAAGTAATAAGTATATTTATTACAGTTCTATCGATAATAACTGCATAATATGGGTAATAATGCATGTTATATTGATGATAATAAAAGTAATACGTATATTTATTATAGTTCTAGCGATAATAACTGCATAATATGGATAACAATGCATGTTATATTGATAATAATATAAGTAATAAGTATATTTATTATAGTTCTATCAATAATAACTGCATAATATGGGTTATAATGCACGTTATATTGCTAACAATATAAGTAATAAGTATAATTATTACAGTTCTAGCGATAATAATTGCACTATATGGGTAATAATGCATGTTATATTGATAATATCGGGAGTGATAAGTATATTTATTACAGTTCTATCGATAATAACTGCATGATATGGGTAATAATGCATGTTATATTGATGATAATAAAAGTAATACGTATATTTATTGTAGTTCTAGAGATAATAACTGCATAATATGGGTAATAATGCATGTTATATTGATAATAATATAAGTAATAAGTATATTTATTATAGTTCTATCGATAATAACTGCATAGCATGGGTAATAATGCATGTTATATTGATGATAATAAAAGTACTAAGTATATTTATTATAGTTCTAGCGATTATAACTGCATAATATGGGTAATAATGCATGTTATATTGATAATAATATAAGTAATAAGTATAGATATTACAGTTCTAGCGATAATAACTGCATTATATGGGTAATAATGCATGTTATATTGATGATAATAAGAGTAATACGTATATTTATTATAGTTCTAGCGATTATAACTGCATAATATGGGTAATAATGCATGTTATATTGATAATATTGGGAGTAATAAGTATAATTATTATAGTTCTAGCGATAATAATAGTAAAATATGGCTAATAGTGCATGTTATATTGATAATAATAAAAGTAATAAGTATATTTATTACAGTTCTATCGATAATAACTGCATAATATGGGTAATAATGCATGTTATATTGATGATAATAAAAGTAATACGTATATTCATTATAGTTCTAGCGATAATAACTGCATAATATGGGTAATAATGCATGTTATATTGATAATAATATAAGTAATACGTATAGTTATTACAGTTCTAGCGATAATAACTGCATCATATGGGTAATAATGGATGTTATATTGATAATATCGGGAGTAATAAGTACATTTATTATACTTCTAGCGATAATAACTGCATAATATAGGTAATGATGCATGTTATATTGATAATAATAAAAGTAATAAGTATATTTATTATAGTTCTATCAATAAGAACTGCATAATATGGGTAATAATGCACGTTATATTGCTAACAATATAAGTAATACGTATAATTATTACAGTTCTAGCGATAATAATTGCACTATATGGGTAATAATGCATGTTATATTGATAATAACGGGAGTAATAAGTATATTTATTACAGTTCTATCGATAATAACTGCATAATATGGGCAATAATGCATGTTATATTGATGACAATAAAAGTAATACGTATATTTATTATAGTTCTAGCGATAATAACTGCATAATATGGGTCATAATGCACGTTATATTGCTAACAATATAAGTAATAAGTATAATTATTACAGTTCTAGCGATAATAACTGCATAATATGGGTAATAATGCATGTTATATTGATGATAATAAGAGTAATACATATATTTATTATAGTTCTAGCGATTATAACTGCATAATATGGGTAATAATGCATGTTATATTGATAATATTGGGAGTACTAAGTATAATTATTATAGTTCTAGCGATAATAATAGTAAAATATGGCTAATCGTGCATGTTATATCGATAATAATAAAAGTAATAAGTATATTTATTACAGTTCTATCGATAATAACTGCATAATATGGGTAATAATGCATGTTATATTGATGATAATAAAAGTAATACGTATATTTATTATAGTTCTAGCGATAATAACTGCATAATATGGGTAACAATGCATGTTATATTGATAATAATAGAAGTAATAAGTATATTTATTATAGTTCTATCGATAATAACTGCATAATATGGGTAATAATGCATGTTATATTGATGATAATAAAAGTACTAAGTATATTTATTACAGTTCTAGCGATAATAACTGCATTATATGGGTAATAATGCATGTTATATTGATGATAATAAAAGTACTAAGTTTATTTATTATAGTTCTAGCGATTATAACTGCATAATATGGGTAGTAATGCATGTTATATTGATGATAATGAAAGTAGTAAGTATATTTATTACAGTTCTAGCGATAATAACTGCATTATATGGGTAATAATGCATGTTATATAGATAATATTGGGAGTAATAAGTATAATTATTATAGTTCTAGCGATAATAATAGTAAAATATGGCTAATAGTGCATGTTGTATTGATAATTATAAAAGTAATAAGTATATTTATTACAGTTCTATCGATAATAACTGCATAATATGGGTAATAATGCATGTTATATTGATGATAATAAAAGTAATACGTATATTTATTATAGTTCTAGCGATAATAACTGCATAATATGGATAACAATGCATGTTATATTGATAATAATATAAGTAATAAGTATATTTATTATAGTTCTATCGATAATAACTGCATAATATGGGTAATAATGCATGTTATATTGATGATAATGAATGTAGTAAGTATATTTATTACAGTTCTAGCGATAATAACTGCATAATATAGGTAATGATGCATGTTATATTGATAATAATAAAAGTAATAAGTATATTTATTATAGTTCTATCAATAATAACTGCATAATATGGGTAACAATGCATGTTATATTGATAATAATATAAGTAATAAGTATAATTATTACAGTTCTATCGATAATAACTGCATAATATGGGTAATACTGCATGTTATATTGATGATAATAAAAGTAATACGTATATTTATTATAGCTCTAGCGATAATAACTGCATAATATAGGTAATGATGCATGTTATATTGATAATAATAAAAGTAATAAGTATATTTATTATATTTCTATCAATAATAACTGCATAATATGGGTAATAATGCACGTTATATTGCTAACAATAAAAGTAATAAGTATATTTATTACAGTTCTATCGATAATAACTGCATAATATGGGTAATAATGCATGTTATATTGATGATAATAAAAGTAATACTTATGTTTATTATAGTTCTAGCGATAATAACTACATAATAGGGGTAATAATGCATGTTATATTGATAATAATACAAGTAATAAGTATAATTATTACAGTTCTAGCGATAATAACTGCATTATATGGGTAATAATGGATGTTATATTGATAATATCGGGAGTAATAAGTATATTCATTATAGTTCTAGCGATAATAACTGCATAATATGGGTAATAATGCATGTTATATTGATGATAATAAAAGTAATACGTATATTTATTATAGTTCTAGCGATAATAACTGCATAATATGGGTAATGATGCATGTTATATTGATAATAATATAAGTAATAAGTATAATTATTACAGTTCTAGCGATAATAACTGCATTATATGGGTAATAATGGATGTTATATTGATAATATCGGGAGTAATTAGTATATTTATTATAGTTCTAGCGATAATAACTGCATAATATAGGTAATGATGCATGTTATATTGATAATAATGAAAGTAATAAGTATATTTATTATAGTTCTATCAATAATAACTGCATAATATGGGTAACAATGCATGTTATATTGATAATAATATAAGTAATAAGTATAATTATTACAGTTCTATCGATAATAACTGCATAATATGGGTAATAATGCATGTTATATTGATGATAATAAAAGTAATACGTATATTTATTATAGCTCTAGCGATAATAACTGCATAATATAGGTAATGATGCATGTTATATTGATAATAATAAAAGTAATAAGTATATTTATTATAGTTCTATCAATAATAACTGCATAATATGGGTCATAATGCACGTTATATTGCTAACAATATAAGTAATAAGTATAATTATTACAGTTCTAGCCATAATAACTGCATTATATGGGTAATAATGCATGTTATATTGATAATATTGGGAGTAATAAGTATAATTATTATAGTTCCAGCGATAATAATAGTAAAACATGGCTAATAGTGCATGTTATATTGATAATAATGACAGTAATAAGTATATTTATTACAGTTTTATCGATAATAACTGCATAATATGGGTAATAATGCATGTTATATTGATAATAATAAAAGTAATAAGTATATTTATTATTGTTCTATCAATAATAACTGCATAATATGGGTTATAATGCACGTTATATTGCTAACAATATAAGTAATAAGTATAATTATTACAGTTCTAGCGATAATAATTGCACTATATGGGTAATAATGCATGTTATATTGATAATATCGGGAGTGATAAGTATATTTATTACAGTTCTATCGATAATAACTGCATGATATGGGTAATAATGCATGTTATATTGATGATAATAAAAGTAATACGTATATTTATTGTAGTTCTAGAGATAATAACTGCATAATATGGGTAATAATGCATGTTATATTGATAATAATATAAGTAATAAGTATATTTATTATAGTTCTATCGATAATAACTGCATAGCATGGGTAATAATGCATGTTATATTGATGATAATAAAAGTACTAAGTATATTTATTATAGTTCTAGCGATTATAACTGCATAATATGGGTAATAATGCATGTTATATTGATAATAATATAAGTAATAAGTATAGATATTACAGTTCTAGCGATAATAACTGCATTATATGGGTAATAATGCATGTTATATTGATGATAATAAGAGTAATACGTATATTTATTATAGTTCTAGCGATTATAACTGCATAATATGGGTAATAATGCATGTTATATTGATAATATTGGGAGTAATAAGTATAATTATTATAGTTCTAGCGATAATAATAGTAAAATATGGCTAATAGTGCATGTTATATTGATAATAATAAAAGTAATAAGTATATTTATTACAGTTCTATCGATAATAACTGCATAATATGGGTAATAATGCATGTTATATTGATGATAATAAAAGTAATACGTATATTCATTATAGTTCTAGCTATAATAACTGCATAATATGGGTAATAATGCATGTTATATTGATAATAATATAAGTAATAAGTATAGTTATTACAGTTCTAGCGATAATAACTGCATCATATGGGTAATAATGGATGTTATATTGATAATATCGGGAGTAATAAGTACATTTATTATACTTCTAGCGATAATAACTGCATAATATAGGTAATGATGCATGTTATATTGATAATAATAAAAGTAATAAGTATATTTATTATAGTTCTATCAATAAGAACTGCATAATATGGGTAATAATGCACGTTATATTGCTAACAATATAAGTAATACGTATAATTATTACAGTTCTAGCGATAATAATTGCACTATATGGGTAATAATGCATGTTATATTGATAATAACGGGAGTAATAAGTATATTTATTACAGTTCTATCGATAATAACTGCATAATATGGGCAATAATGCATGTTATATTGATGACAATAAAAGTAATACGTATATTTATTATAGGTCTAGCGATAATAACTGCATAATATGGGTCATAATGCACGTTATATTGCTAACAATATAAGTAATAAGTATAATTATTACAGTTCTAGCGATAATAACTGCATAATATGGGTAATAATGCATGTTATATTGATGATAATAAAAGTACTAAGTTTATTTATTATAGTTCTAGCGATTATAACTGCATAATATGGGTAGTAATGCATGTTATATTGATGATAATGAAAGTAGTAAGTATATTTATTACAGTTCTAGCGATAATAACTGCATTATATGGGTAATAATGCATGTTATATAGATAATATTGGGAGTAATAAGTATAATTATTATAGTTCTAGCGATAATAATAGTAAAATATGGCTAATAGTGCATGTTGTATTGATAATTATAAAAGTAATAAGTATATTTATTACAGTTCTATCGATAATAACTGCATAATATGGGTAATAATGCATGTTATATTGATGATAATAAAAGTAATACGTATATTTATTATAGTTCTAGCGATAATAACTGCATAATATGGATAACAATGCATGTTATATTGATAATAATATAAGTAATAAGTATATTTATTATAGTTCTATCGATAATAACTGCATAATATGGGTAATAATGCATGTTATATTGATGATAATGAATGTAGTAAGTATATTTATTACAGTTCTAGCAATAATAACTGCATAATATAGGTAATGATGCATGTTATATTGATAATAATAAAAGTAATAAGTATATTTATTATAGTTCTATCAATAATAACTGCATAATATGGGTAACAATGCATGTTATATTGATAATAATATAAGTAATAAGTATAATTATTACAGTTCTATCGATAATAACTGCATAATATGGGTAATACTGCATGTTATATTGATGATAATAAAAGTAATACGTATATTTATTATAGCTCTAGCGATAATAACTGCATAATATAGGTAATGATGCATGTTATATTGATAATAATAAAAGTAATAAGTATATTTATTATAGTTCTATCAATAATAACTGCATAATATGGGTAATAATGCACGTTATATTGCTAACAATAAAAGTAATAAGTATATTTATTACAGTACTATCGATAATAACTGCATAATATGGGTAATAATGCATGTTATATTGATGATAATAAAAGTAATACTTATGTTTATTATAGTTCTAGCGATAATAACTACATAATATGGGTAATAATGAATGTTATATTGATAATAATACAAGTAATAAGTATAATTATTACAGTTCTAGCGATAATAACTGCATTATATGGGTAATAATGGATGTTATATTGATAATATCGGGAGTAATAAGTATATTCATTATAGTTCTAGCGATAATAACTGCATAATATAGGTAATGATGCATGTTATATTGATAATAATAAAAGTAATAAGTATATTTATTACAGTTCTATCGATAATAACTGCATAATATGGGTAATAATGCATGTTATATTGATGATAATAAAAGTAATACGTATATTTATTATAGTTCTAGCGATAATAACTGCATAATATGGGTAATGATGCATGTTATATTGATAATAATATAAGTAATAAGTATAATTATTACAGTTATAGCGATAATAACTGCATTATATGGGTAATAATGGATGTTATATTGATAATATCGGGAGTAATTAGTATATTTATTATAGTTCTAGCGATAATAACTGCATAATATAGGTAATGATGCATGTTATATTGATAATAATAAAAGTAATAAGTATATTTATTATAGTTCTATCAATAATAACTGCATAATATGGGTAACAATGCATGTTATATTGATAATAATATAAGTAATAAGTATAATTATTACAGTTCTATCGATAATAACTGCATAATATGGGTAATAATGCATGTTATATTGATGATAATAAAAGTAATACGTATATTTATTATAGCTCTAGCGATAATAACTGCATAATATAGGTAATGATGCATGTTATATTGATAATAATAAAAGTAATAAGTATATTTATTATAGTTCTATCAATAATAACTGCATAATATGGGTAATAATGCACGTTATATTGCTAACAATATAAGTAATAAGTATAATTATTAGAGTTCCAGCGATAATAATTGCACTACATGGGTTATAATGCATGTTATATTGATAATATCGGGCGTAATAAGCATATTTATTACAGTTCTATCGATAATAACTGCATAATATGGGCAATAATGCATGTTATATTGATGATAATAAAAGTAATACGTATATTTATTATAGTTCTAGCGATAATAACTGCATAATATGGGTAACAATGCATGTTATATTGATAATAATATAAGTAATAAGTATATTTATTATAGTTCTATCGATAATAACTGCATAATATGGGTAATAATGCATGTTATATTGATGATAATAAAAGTACTAAGTATATTTATTATAGTTCTAGCGATTATAACTGCATTATATGGGTAATAATGCATGTCATATAGATAATATTGGGAGTAATAAGTATAATTATTATAGTTCTAGCGATAATAATAGTAAAATATGGCTAACAGTGCATGTTATATTGATAATAATAAAAGTAATAAGTATATTTATTACAGTTCTATCGATAATAACTGCATAATATGGGTAACAATGCATGTTATATTGATGATAATAAAAGTAATACGTATATTTATTATAGTTCTAGCGATTATAACTGCATAATATGGGTAACAATGCATGTTATATTGATAATAAAATAAGTAATAAGTATAGATATTACAGTTCTAGCGATAATAACTGCATTATATGGGTAATAATGCATGTTATATTGATAATATTGGGAGTAATAAGTATAATTATTATAGTTCTAGCGATAATAATAGTAAAATATGGCTAATAGTGCATGTTATATTGATAATAATAAAAGTAATAAGTATATTTATTACAGTTCTATCGATAATAACTGCATAATATGGGTAATAATGCATGTTATATTGATGATAATAAAAGTAATACGTATATTTATTATAGTTCTAGCGATAATAACTGCATAATATGGGTAATAATGCATGTTATATTGATAACAATACAAGTAATAAGTATAATTATTACAGTTCTAGCGATAATAACTGCATCATATGGGTAATAATGGATGTTATATTGATAATATCGGGAGTAATAAGTACATTTATTATAGTTCTAGCGATAATAACTGCATAATATAGGTAATGATGCATGTTATATTGATAATAATAAAAGTAATAAGTATATTTATTATAGTTCTATCAATAAGAACTGCATAATATGGGTAATAATGCACGTTATATTGCTAACAATATAAGTAATACGTATAATTATTACAGTTCTAGCGATAATAATTGCACTATATGGGTAATAATGCATGTTATATTGATAATATCGGGAGTAATAAGTATATTTATTACAGTTCTATCGATAATAACTGCATAATATGGGTAATAATGCATGTTATATTGATGATAATAAAAGTAATACGTATATTTATTATAGTTCTAGCGATAATAACTGCATAATATGGGTAATAATGCATGTTATATTGCTAACAATATAAGTAATAAGTATAATTATTACAGTTCTAGCGATAATAACTGCATAATATGGGTAATAATGCATGTTATATTAATAATATTGGGAGTAATAAGTGTAATTATTATAGTTCTATCGATAATAACTGCATAATATGGGCAATAATGCATGTTATATTGATGATAATAAAAGTAATACGTATATTTATTATAGTTCTAGCGATAATAACTGCATAATATGGGTAACAATGCATGTTATATTGATAATAATATAAGTAATAAGTATATTTATTATAGTTCTATCGATAATAACTGCAAGAATATGGGTAATAATGCATGTTATATTGATGATAATAAAAGTAATACGTATATTTATTATAGTTCTAGCGATTATAACTGCATAATATGGGTAGTAATGCATGTTATATTGATGATAATGAAAGTAGTAAGTATATTTATTACAGTTCTAGCGATAATGACTGCATTATATGGGTAATAATGCATGTTATATAGATAATATTGGGAGTAATAAGTATAATTATTATAGTTCTAGCGATAATAATAGTAAAATATGGCTAATAGTGCATGTTCTATTGATAATAATAAAAGTAATAAGTATATTTATTACAGTTCTATCGATAATAACTGCATAATATGGGTAATAATGCATGTTATATTGATGATAATAAGAGTAATACGTATATTTATTATAGTTCTAGCGATTATAACTGCATAATATGGGTAATAATGCATGTTATATTGATAATAATATAAGTAATAAGTATATTTATTATAGTTCTATCGATAATAACAGCATAGTATGGGTAATAATGCATGTTATATTGATAATATTGGGAGTAATAAGTATAATTATTATAGTTCTAGCGATAATAATAGTAAAATATGGCTAATAGTGCATGTTATATTGATAATAATAAAAGTAATAAGTATATTTATTATAGTTCTATCGATAATAACTGCATAATATGGGTAACAATGCATGTTATATTAATAATAATATAAGTAATAAGTATAATTATTACAGTTCTATCGATAATAACTGCATAATATGGGTTATAATGCACGTTATATTGCTAACAATATTAGTAATAAGTATAATTATTACAGTTCTAGCGATAATAACTGCATTATATGGGTAATAATGCATGTTATATAGATAATATTGGGAGTAATAAGTATAATTATTATAGTTCTAGCGATAATAATAGTAAAATATGGCTAATAGTGCATGTTCTATTGATAATAATAAAAGTAATAAGTATATTTATTACAGTTCTATCGATAATAACTGCATAATATGGGTAATAATGCATGTTATATTGATGATAATAAAAGTAATACGTATATTTATTATAGTTCTAGCGATTATAACTGCATAATATGGGTAATAATGCATGTTATATTGATAATAATATAAGTAATAAGTATATTTATTATAGTTCTATCGATAATAACAGCATAGTATGGGTAATAATGCATGTTATATTGATAATATTGGGAGTAATAAGTATAATTATTATAGTTCTAGCGATAATAATAGTAAAATATGGCTAATAGTGCATGTTATATTGATAATAATAAAAGTAATAAGTATATTTATTATAGTTCTATCGATAATAACTGCATAATATGGGTAACAATGCATGTTATATTAATAATAATATAAGTAATAAGTATAATTATTACAGTTCTATCGATAATAACTGCATAATATGGGTTATAATGCACGTTATATTGCTAACAATATTAGTAATAAGTATAATTATTACAGTTCTAGCGATAATAATTGCACTATATGGGTAATAATGCATGTTATATTGATAATATTGGGAGTAATAAGTATAATTATTATAGTTCTAGCGATAATAATAGTAAAATATGGCTAATAGTGCATGTTATATTGATAATAATAAAAGTAATAAGTATATTTATTACAGTTCTATCGATAATAACTGCATAATATGGGTAATAATGCATGTTATATTGATGATAATAAAAGTAATACGTATATTTATTATAGTTCTAGCGATAATAACTGCATAATATGGGTAATAATGCATGTTATATTGATAACAATACAAGTAATAAGTATAATTATTACAGTTCTAGCGATAATAACTGCATCATATGGGTAATAATGGATGTTATATTGATAATATCGGGAGTAATAAGTACATTTATTATAGTTCTAGCGATAATAACTGCATAATATAGGTAATGATGCATGTTATATTGATAATAATAAAAGTAATAAGTATATTTATTATAGTTCTATCAATAAGAACTGCATAATATGGGTAATAATGCACGTTATATTGCTAACAATATAAGTAATACGTATAATTATTACAGTTCTAGCGATAATAATTGCACTATATGGGTAATAATGCATGTTATATTGATAATATCGGGAGTAATAAGTATATTTATTACAGTTCTATCGATAATAACTGCATAATATGGGTAATAATGCATGTTATATTGATGATAATAAAAGTAATACGTATATTTATTATAGTTCTAGCGATAATAACTGCATAATATGGGTAATAATGCATGTTATATTGCTAACAATATAAGTAATAAGTATAATTATTACAGTTCTAGCGATAATAACTGCATAATATGGGTAATAATGCATGTTATATTAATAATAATACAAGTAATAAGTATAATTATTACAGTTCTAGCCATAATAACTGCATTATATGGGTAATAATGCATGTTATATTGATAATATTGGGAGTAATAAGTATAATTATTATAGTTCCAGCGATAATAATAGTAAAACATGGCTAATAGTGAATGTTATATTGATAATAATGAAAGTAATAAGTATATTTATTACAGTTCTATCGATAATAACTGCATAATATGGGTAATAATGCATGTTATATTGATAATAATAAAAGTAATAAGTATATTTATTATAGTTCTATCAATAATAACTGCATAATATGGGTTATAATGCACGTTATATTGCTAACAATATAAGTAATAAGTATAATTATTACAGTTCTAGCGATAATAATTGCACTATATGGGTAATAATGCATGTTATATTGATAATATCGGGAGTGATAAGTATATTTATTACAGTTCTATCGATAATAACTGCATGATATGGGTAATAATGCATGTTATATTGATGATAATAAAAGTAATACGTATATTTATTGTAGTTCTAGCGATAATAACTGCATAATATGGGTAATAATGCATGTTATATTGATAATAATAGAAGTAATAAGTATATTTATTATAGTTCTATCGATAATAACTGCATAATATGGGTAATAATGCATGTTATATTGATGATAATAAAAGTAATACGTATATTTATTATAGTTCTAGCGATTATAACTGCATAATATGGGTAATAATGCATGTTATATTGATAATAATATAAGTAATAAGTATATTTATTATAGTTCTATCGATAATAACAGCATAGTATGGGTAATAATGCATGTTATATTGATAATATTGGGAGTAATAAGTATAATTATTATAGTTCTAGCGATAATAATAGTAAAATATGGCTAATAGTGCATGTTATATTGATAATAATAAAAGTAATAAGTATATTTATTATAGTTCTATCGATAATAACTGCATAATATGGGTAACAATGCATGTTATATTAATAATAATGTAAGTAATAAGTATAATTATTATAGTTCTAGCGATAATAATAGTAAAATATGGCTAATAGTGCATGTTATATTGATAATAATAAAAGTAATAAGTATATTTATTACAGTTCTGTCGATAATAACTGCATAATATGGGTAATAATGCATGTTATATTGATGATAATAAAAGTAATACGTATATTTATTATAGTTCTAGCGATAATAACTGCATAATATGGGTAATAATGCATGTTATATTGATAACAATACAAGTAATAAGTATAATTATTACAGTTCTAGCGATAATAACTGCATCATATGGGTAATAATGCATGTTATATTGATGATAATAAAAGTACTAAGTATATTTATTATAGTTCTAGCGATTATAACTGCATAATATGGGTAGTAATGCATGTTATATTGATGATAATGAAAGTAGTAAGTATATTTATTACAGTTCTAGCGATAATGACTGCATTATATGGGTAATAATGCATGTTATATAGATAATATTGGGAGTAATAAGTATAATTATTATAGTTCTAGCGATAATAATAGTAAAATATGGCTAATAGTGCATGTTCTATTGATAATAATAAAAGTAATAAGTATATTTATTACAGTTCTATCGATAATAACTGCATAATATGGGTAATAATGCATGTTATATTGATGATAATAAGAGTAATACGTATATTTATTATAGTTCTAGCGATTATAACTGCATAATATGGGTAATAATGCATGTTATATTGATAATAATATAAGTAATAAGTATATTTATTATAGTTCTATCGATAATAACAGCATAGTATGGGTAATAATGCATGTTATATTGATAATATTGGGAGTAATAAGTATAATTATTATAGTTCTAGCGATAATAATAGTAAAATATGGCTAATAGTGCATGTTATATTGATAATAATATAAGTAATAAGTATAAATATTACAGTTCTAGCGATAATAACTGCATTATATGGGTAATAATGCATGTTATATTGATGATAATAAAAGTAATACGTATATTTATTATAGTTCTAGCGATAATAACTGCATAATATGGATAACAATGCATGTTATATTGATAATAATATAAGTAATAAGTATATTTATTATAGTTCTATCGATAATAACTGCATAATATGGGTAATAATGCATGTTATATTGATGATAATGAATGTAGTAAGTATATTTATTACAGTTCTAGCAATAATAACTGCATAATATAGGTAATGATGCATGTTATATTGATAATAATAAAAGTAATAAGTATATTTATTATAGTTCTATCAATAATAACTGCATAATATGGGTAACAATGCATGTTATATTGATAATAATATAAGTAATAAGTATAATTATTACAGTTCTATCGATAATAACTGCATAATATGGGTAATACTGCATGTTATATTGATGATAATAAAAGTAATACGTATATTTATTATAGCTCTAGCGATAATAACTGCATAATATAGGTAATGATGCATGTTATATTGATAATAATAAAAGTAATAAGTATATTTATTATAGTTCTATCAATAATAACTGCATAATATGGGTAATAATGCACGTTATATTGCTAACAATAAAAGTAATAAGTATATTTATTACAGTACTATCGATAATAACTGCATAATATGGGTAATAATGCATGTTATATTGATGATAATAAAAGTAATACTTATGTTTATTATAGTTCTAGCGATAATAACTACATAATATGGGTAATAATGAATGTTATATTGATAATAATACAAGTAATAAGTATAATTATTACAGTTCTAGCGATAATAACTGCATTATATGGGCAATAATGGATGTTATATTGATAATATCGGGAGTAATAAGTATATTCATTATAGTTCTAGCGATAATAACTGCATAATATAGGTAATGATGCATGTTATATTGATAATAATAAAAGTAATAAGTATATTTATTACAGTTCTATCGATAATAACTGCATAATATGGGTAATAATGCATGTTATATTGATGATAATAAAAGTAATACGTATATTTATTATAGTTCTAGCGATAATAACTGCATAATATGGGTAATGATGCATGTTATATTGATAATAATATAAGTAATAAGTATAATTATTACAGTTATAGCGATAATAACTGCATTATATGGGTAATAATGGATGTTATATTGATAATATCGGGAGTAATTAGTATATTTATTATAGTTCTAGCGATAATAACTGCATAATATAGGTAATGATGCATGTTATATTGATAATAATAAAAGTAATAAGTATATTTATTATAGTTCTATCAATAATAACTGCATAATATGGGTAACAATGCATGTTATATTGATAATAATATAAGTAATAAGTATAATTATTACAGTTCTATCGATAATAACTGCATAATATGGGTAATAATGCATGTTATATTGATGATAATAAAAGTAATACGTATATTTATTATAGCTCTAGCGATAATAACTGCATAATATAGGTAATGATGCATGTTATATTGATAATAATAAAAGTAATAAGTATATTTATTATAGTTCTATCAATAATAACTGCATAATATGGGTAATAATGCACGTTATATTGCTAACAATATAAGTAATAAGTATAATTATTAGAGTTCCAGCGATAATAATTGCACTACATGGGTTATAATGCATGTTATATTGATAATATCGGGCGTAATAAGCATATTTATTACAGTTCTATCGATAATAACTGCATAATATGGGCAATAATGCATGTTATATTGATGATAATAAAAGTAATACGTATATTTATTATAGTTCTAGCGATAATAACTGCATAATATGGGTAACAATGCATGTTATATTGATAATAATATAAGTAATAAGTATATTTATTATAGTTCTATCGATAATAACTGCATAATATGGGTAATAATGCATGTTATATTGATGATAATAAAAGTACTAAGTATATTTATTATAGTTCTAGCGATTATAACTGCATTATATGGGTAATAATGCATGTCATATAGATAATATTGGGAGTAATAAGTATAATTATTATAGTTCTAGCGATAATAATAGTAAAATATGGCTAACAGTGCATGTTATATTGATAATAATAAAAGTAATAAGTATATTTATTACAGTTCTATCGATAATAACTGCATAATATGGGTAACAATGCATGTTATATTGATGATAATAAAAGTAATACGTATATTTATTATAGTTCTAGCGATTATAACTGCATAATATGGGTAACAATGCATGTTATATTGATAATAAAATAAGTAATAAGTATAGATATTACAGTTCTAGCGATAATAACTGCATTATATGGGTAATAATGCATGTTATATTGATAATATTGGGAGTAATAAGTATAATTATTATAGTTCTAGCGATAATAATAGTAAAATATGGCTAATAGTGCATGTTATATTGATAATAATAAAAGTAATAAGTATATTTATTACAGTTCTATCGATAATAACTGCATAATATGGGTAATAATGCATGTTATATTGATGATAATAAAAGTAATACGTATATTTATTATAGTTCTAGCGATAATAACTGCATAATATGGGTAATAATGCATGTTATATTGATAACAATACAAGTAATAAGTATAATTATTACAGTTCTAGCGATAATAACTGCATCATATGGGTAATAATGGATGTTATATTGATAATATCGGGAGTAATAAGTACATTTATTATAGTTCTAGCGATAATAACTGCATAATATAGGTAATGATGCATGTTATATTGATAATAATAAAAGTAATAAGTATATTTATTATAGTTCTATCAATAAGAACTGCATAATATGGGTAATAATGCACGTTATATTGCTAACAATATAAGTAATACGTATAATTATTACAGTTCTAGCGATAATAATTGCACTATATGGGTAATAATGCATGTTATATTGATAATATCGGGAGTAATAAGTATATTTATTACAGTTCTATCGATAATAACTGCATAATATGGGTAATAATGCATGTTATATTGATGATAATAAAAGTAATACGTATATTTATTATAGTTCTAGCGATAATAACTGCATAATATGGGTAATAATGCATGTTATATTGCTAACAATATAAGTAATAAGTATAATTATTACAGTTCTAGCGATAATAACTGCATAATATGGGTAATAATGCATGTTATATTAATAATATTGGGAGTAATAAGTGTAATTATTATAGTTCTATCGATAATAACTGCATAATATGGGCAATAATGCATGTTATATTGATGATAATAAAAGTAATACGTATATTTATTATAGTTCTAGCGATAATAACTGCATAATATGGGTAACAATGCATGTTATATTGATAATAATATAAGTAATAAGTATATTTATTATAGTTCTATCGATAATAACTGCAAGAATATGGGTAATAATGCATGTTATATTGATGATAATAAAAGTAATACGTATATTTATTATAGTTCTAGCGATTATAACTGCATAATATGGGTAGTAATGCATGTTATATTGATGATAATGAAAGTAGTAAGTATATTTATTACAGTTCTAGCGATAATGACTGCATTATATGGGTAATAATGCATGTTATATAGATAATATTGGGAGTAATAAGTATAATTATTATAGTTCTAGCGATAATAATAGTAAAATATGGCTAATAGTGCATGTTCTATTGATAATAATAAAAGTAATAAGTATATTTATTACAGTTCTATCGATAATAACTGCATAATATGGGTAATAATGCATGTTATATTGATGATAATAAGAGTAATACGTATATTTATTATAGTTCTAGCGATTATAACTGCATAATATGGGTAATAATGCATGTTATATTGATAATAATATAAGTAATAAGTATATTTATTATAGTTCTATCGATAATAACAGCATAGTATGGGTAATAATGCATGTTATATTGATAATATTGGGAGTAATAAGTATAATTATTATAGTTCTAGCGATAATAATAGTAAAATATGGCTAATAGTGCATGTTATATTGATAATAATAAAAGTAATAAGTATATTTATTATAGTTCTATCGATAATAACTGCATAATATGGGTAACAATGCATGTTATATTAATAATAATATAAGTAATAAGTATAATTATTACAGTTCTATCGATAATAACTGCATAATATGGGTTATAATGCACGTTATATTGCTAACAATATTAGTAATAAGTATAATTATTACAGTTCTAGCGATAATAACTGCATTATATGGGTAATAATGCATGTTATATAGATAATATTGGGAGTAATAAGTATAATTATTATAGTTCTAGCGATAATAATAGTAAAATATGGCTAATAGTGCATGTTATATTGATAATAATAAAAGTAATAAGTATATTTATTACAGTTCTATCGATAATAACTGCATAATATGGGTAATAATGCATGTTATATTGATGATAATAAAAGTAATACGTATATTTATTATAGTTCTAGCGATAATAACTGCATAATATGGGTAATAATGCATGTTATATTGATAACAATACAAGTAATAAGTATAATTATTACAGTTCTAGCGATAATAACTGCATCATATGGGTAATAATGGATGTTATATTGATAATATCGGGAGTAATAAGTACATTTATTATAGTTCTAGCGATAATAACTGCATAATATAGGTAATGATGCATGTTATATTGATAATAATAAAAGTAATAAGTATATTTATTATAGTTCTATCAATAAGAACTGCATAATATGGGTAATAATGCACGTTATATTGCTAACAATATAAGTAATACGTATAATTATTACAGTTCTAGCGATAATAATTGCACTATATGGGTAATAATGCATGTTATATTGATAATATCGGGAGTAATAAGTATATTTATTACAGTTCTATCGATAATAACTGCATAATATGGGTAATAATGCATGTTATATTGATGATAATAAAAGTAATACGTATATTTATTATAGTTCTAGCGATAATAACTGCATAATATGGGTAATAATGCATGTTATATTGCTAACAATATAAGTAATAAGTATAATTATTACAGTTCTAGCGATAATAACTGCATAATATGGGTAATAATGCATGTTATATTAATAATAATACAAGTAATAAGTATAATTATTACAGTTCTAGCCATAATAACTGCATTATATGGGTAATAATGCATGTTATATTGATAATATTGGGAGTAATAAGTATAATTATTATAGTTCCAGCGATAATAATAGTAAAACATGGCTAATAGTGAATGTTATATTGATAATAATGAAAGTAATAAGTATATTTATTATAGTTCTATCGATAATAACTGCATAATATGGGTAACAATGCATGTTATATTAATAATAATGTAAGTAATAAGTATAATTATTATAGTTCTAGCGATAATAATAGTAAAATATGGCTAATAGTGCATGTTATATTGATAATAATAAAAGTAATAAGTATATTTATTACAGTTCTGTCGATAATAACTGCATAATATGGGTAATAATGCATGTTATATTGATGATAATAAAAGTAATACGTATATTTATTATAGTTCTAGCGATAATAACTGCATAATATGGGTAATAATGCATGTTATATTGATAACAATACAAGTAATAAGTATAATTATTACAGTTCTAGCGATAATAACTGCATCATATGGGTAATAATGCATGTTATATTGATGATAATAAAAGTACTAAGTATATTTATTATAGTTCTAGCGATTATAACTGCATAATATGGGTAGTAATGCATGTTATATTGATGATAATGAAAGTAGTAAGTATATTTATTACAGTTCTAGCGATAATGACTGCATTATATGGGTAATAATGCATGTTATATAGATAATATTGGGAGTAATAAGTATAATTATTATAGTTCTAGCGATAATAATAGTAAAATATGGCTAATAGTGCATGTTCTATTGATAATAATAAAAGTAATAAGTATATTTATTACAGTTCTATCGATAATAACTGCATAATATGGGTAATAATGCATGTTATATTGATGATAATAAGAGTAATACGTATATTTATTATAGTTCTAGCGATTATAACTGCATAATATGGGTAATAATGCATGTTATATTGATAATAATATAAGTAATAAGTATATTTATTATAGTTCTATCGATAATAACAGCATAGTATGGGTAATAATGCATGTTATATTGATAATATTGGGAGTAATAAGTATAATTATTATAGTTCTAGCGATAATAATAGTAAAATATGGCTAATAGTGCATGTTATATTGATAATAATAAAAGTAATAAGTATATTTATTATAGTTCTATCGATAATAACTGCATAATATGGGTAACAATGCATGTTATATTAATAATAATATAAGTAATAAGTATAATTATTACAGTTCTATCGATAATAACTGCATAATATGGGTTATAATGCACGTTATATTGCTAACAATATTAGTAATAAGTATAATTATTACAGTTCTAGCGATAATAATTGCACTATATGGGTAATAATGCATGTTATATTGATAATATTGGGAGTAATAAGTATAATTATTATAGTTCTAGCGATAATAATAGTAAAATATGGCTAATAGTGCATGTTATATTGATAATAATAAAAGTAATAAGTATATTTATTACAGTTCTATCGATAATAACTGCATAATATGGGTAATAATGCATGTTATATTGATGATAATAAAAGTAATACGTATATTTATTATAGTTCTAGCGATAATAACTGCATAATATGGGTAATAATGCATGTTATATTGATAACAATACAAGTAATAAGTATAATTATTACAGTTCTAGCGATAATAACTGCATCATATGGGTAATAATGGATGTTATATTGATAATATCGGGAGTAATAAGTACATTTATTATAGTTCTAGCGATAATAACTGCATAATATAGGTAATGATGCATGTTATATTGATAATAATAAAAGTAATAAGTATATTTATTATAGTTCTATCAATAAGAACTGCATAATATGGGTAATAATGCACGTTATATTGCTAACAATATAAGTAATACGTATAATTATTACAGTTCTAGCGATAATAATTGCACTATATGGGTAATAATGCATGTTATATTGATAATATCGGGAGTAATAAGTATATTTATTACAGTTCTATCGATAATAACTGCATAATATGGTTAATAATGCATGTTATATTGATGATAATAAAAGTAATACGTATATTTATTATAGTTCTAGCGATAATAACTGCATAATATGGGTAATAATGCATGTTATATTGCTAACAATATAAGTAATAAGTATAATTATTACAGTTCTAGCGATAATAACTGCATAATATGGGTAATAATGCATGTTATATTAATAATAATACAAGTAATAAGTATAATTATTACAGTTCTAGCCATAATAACTGCATTATATGGGTAATAATGCATGTTATATTGATAATATTGGGAGTAATAAGTATAATTATTATAGTTCCAGCGATAATAATAGTAAAACATGGCTAATAGTGCATGTTATATTGATAATAATGAAAGTAATAAGTATATTTATTACAGTTCTATCGATAATAACTGCATAATATGGGTAATAATGCATGTTATATTGATAATAATAAAAGTAATAAGTATATTTGTTATAGTTCTATCAATAATAACTGCATAATATGGGTTATAATGCACGTTATATTGCTAACAATATAAGTAATAAGTATAATTATTACAGTTCTAGCGATAATAATTGCACTATATGGGTAATAATGCATGTTATATTGATAATATCGGGAGTGATAAGTATATTTATTACAGTTCTATCGATAATAACTGCATGATATGGGTAATAATGCATGTTATATTGATGATAATAAAAGTAATACGTATATTTATTGTAGTTCTAGCGATAATAACTGCATAATATGGGTAATAATGCATGTTATATTGATAATAATAGAAGTAATAAGTATATTTATTATAGTTCTATCGATAATAACTGCATAATATGGGTAATAATGCATGTTATATTGATGATAATAAAAGTACTAAGTATATTTATTATAGTTCTAGCGATTATAACTGCATAATATGGGTAGTAATGCATGTTATATTGATGATAATGAAAGTAGTAAGTATATTTATTACAGTTCTAGCGATAATGACTGCATTATATGGGTAATAATGCATGTTATATAGATAATATTGGGAGTAATAAGTATAATTATTATAGTTCTAGCGATAATAATAGTAAAATATGGCTAATAGTGCATGTTCTATTGATAATAATAAAAGTAATAAGTATATTTATTACAGTTCTATCGATAATAACTGCATAATATGGGTAATAATGCATGTTATATTGATGATAATAAAAGTAATACGTATATTTATTATAGTTCTAGCGATTATAACTGCATAATATGGGTAATAATGCATGTTATATTGATAATAATATAAGTAATAAGTATATTTATTATAGTTCTATCGATAATAACAGCATAGTATGGGTAATAATGCATGTTATATTGATAATATTGGGAGTAATAAGTATAATTATTATAGTTCTAGCGATAATAATAGTAAAATATGGCTAATAGTGCATGTTATATTGATAATAATAAAAGTAATAAGTATATTTATTATAGTTCTATCGATAATAACTGCATAATATGGGTAACAATGCATGTTATATTAATAATAATGTAAGTAATAAGTATAATTATTACAGTTCTATCGATAATAACTGCATAATATGGGTTATAATGCACGTTATATTGCTAACAATATTAGTAATAAGTATAATTATTACAGTTCTAGCGATAATAATTGCACTATATGGGTAATAATGCATGTTATATTGATAATATTGGGAGTAATAAGTATAATTATTATAGTTCTAGCGATAATAATAGTAAAATATGGCTAATAGTGCATGTTATATTGATAATAATAAAAGTAATAAGTATATTTATTACAGTTCTGTCGATAATAACTGCATAATATGGGTAATAATGCATGTTATATTGATAATAATATAAGTAATAAGTATAATTATTACAGTTCTAGCGATAATAACTGCATAATATGGGTAATAATGCATGTTATATTGATGATAATAAAAGTAATACGTATATTTATTATGGTTCTAGCGATAATAACTGCATAATATGGGTAATAATGCATGTTATATTGATAATAATATAAGTAATAAGTATAATTATTACAGTTCTAGCGATAATAACTGCATCATATGGGTAATAATGGATGTTATATTGATAATATCGGGAGTAATAAGTACATTTATTATAGTTCTAGCGATAATAACTGCATAATATGGGTAGTAATGCATGTTATATTGATGATAATGAAAGTAGTAAGTATATTTATTACAGTTCTAGCGATAATGACTGCATTATATGGGTAATAATGCATGTTATATAGATAATATTGGGAGTAATAAGTATAATTATTATAGTTCTAGCGATAATAATAGTAAAATATGGCTAATAGTGCATGTTCTATTGATAATAATAAAAGTAATAAGTATATTTATTACAGTTCTATCGATAATAACTGCATAATATGGGTAATAATGCATGTTATATTGATGATAATAAGAGTAATACGTATATTTATTATAGTTCTAGCGATTATAACTGCATAATATGGGTAATAATGCATGTTATATTGATAATAATATAAGTAATAAGTATATTTATTATAGTTCTATCGATAATAACAGCATAGTATGGGTAATAATGCATGTTATATTGATAATATTGGGAGTAATAAGTATAATTATTATAGTTCTAGCGATAATAATAGTAAAATATGGCTAATAGTGCATGTTATATTGATAATAATAAAAGTAATAAGTATATTTATTATAGTTCTATCGATAATAACTGCATAATATGGGTAACAATGCATGTTATATTAATAATAATATAAGTAATAAGTATAATTATTACAGTTCTATCGATAATAACTGCATAATATGGGTTATAATGCACGTTATATTGCTAACAATATTAGTAATAAGTATAATTATTACAGTTCTAGCGATAATAATTGCACTATATGGGTAATAATGCATGTTATATTGATAATATTGGGAGTAATAAGTATAATTATTATAGTTCTAGCGATAATAATAGTAAAATATGGCTAATAGTGCATGTTATATTGATAATAATAAAAGTAATAAGTATATTTATTACAGTTCTATCGATAATAACTGCATAATATGGGTAATAATGCATGTTATATTGATGATAATAAAAGTAATACGTATATTTATTATAGTTCTAGCGATAATAACTGCATAATATGGGTAATAATGCATGTTATATTGATAACAATACAAGTAATAAGTATAATTATTACAGTTCTAGCGATAATAACTGCATCATATGGGTAATAATGGATGTTATATTGATAATATCGGGAGTAATAAGTACATTTATTATAGTTCTAGCGATAATAACTGCATAATATAGGTAATGATGCATGTTATATTGATAATAATAAAAGTAATAAGTATATTTATTATAGTTCTATCAATAAGAACTGCATAATATGGGTAATAATGCACGTTATATTGCTAACAATATAAGTAATACGTATAATTATTACAGTTCTAGCGATAATAATTGCACTATATGGGTAATAATGCATGTTATATTGATAATATCGGGAGTAATAAGTATATTTATTACAGTTCTATCGATAATAACTGCATAATATGGTTAATAATGCATGTTATATTGATGATAATAAAAGTAATACGTATATTTATTATAGTTCTAGCGATAATAACTGCATAATATGGGTAATAATGCATGTTATATTGCTAACAATATAAGTAATAAGTATAATTATTACAGTTCTAGCGATAATAACTGCATAATATGGGTAATAATGCATGTTATATTAATAATAATACAAGTAATAAGTATAATTATTACAGTTCTAGCCATAATAACTGCATTATATGGGTAATAATGCATGTTATATTGATAATATTGGGAGTAATAAGTATAATTATTATAGTTCCAGCGATAATAATAGTAAAACATGGCTAATAGTGCATGTTATATTGATAATAATGAAAGTAATAAGTATATTTATTACAGTTCTATCGATAATAACTGCATAATATGGGTAATAATGCATGTTATATTGATAATAATAAAAGTAATAAGTATATTTGTTATAGTTCTATCAATAATAACTGCATAATATGGGTTATAATGCACGTTATATTGCTAACAATATAAGTAATAAGTATAATTATTACAGTTCTAGCGATAATAATTGCACTATATGGGTAATAATGCATGTTATATTGATAATATCGGGAGTGATAAGTATATTTATTACAGTTCTATCGATAATAACTGCATGATATGGGTAATAATGCATGTTATATTGATGATAATAAAAGTAATACGTATATTTATTGTAGTTCTAGCGATAATAACTGCATAATATGGGTAATAATGCATGTTATATTGATAATAATAGAAGTAATAAGTATATTTATTATAGTTCTATCGATAATAACTGCATAATATGGGTAATAATGCATGTTATATTGATGATAATAAAAGTACTAAGTATATTTATTATAGTTCTAGCGATTATAACTGCATAATATGGGTAGTAATGCATGTTATATTGATGATAATGAAAGTAGTAAGTATATTTATTACAGTTCTAGCGATAATGACTGCATTATATGGGTAATAATGCATGTTATATAGATAATATTGGGAGTAATAAGTATAATTATTATAGTTCTAGCGATAATAATAGTAAAATATGGCTAATAGTGCATGTTCTATTGATAATAATAAAAGTAATAAGTATATTTATTACAGTTCTATCGATAATAACTGCATAATATGGGTAATAATGCATGTTATATTGATGATAATAAAAGTAATACGTATATTTATTATAGTTCTAGCGATTATAACTGCATAATATGGGTAATAATGCATGTTATATTGATAATAATATAAGTAATAAGTATATTTATTATAGTTCTATCGATAATAACAGCATAGTATGGGTAATAATGCATGTTATATTGATAATATTGGGAGTAATAAGTATAATTATTATAGTTCTAGCGATAATAATAGTAAAATATGGCTAATAGTGCATGTTATATTGATAATAATAAAAGTAATAAGTATATTTATTATAGTTCTATCGATAATAACTGCATAATATGGGTAACAATGCATGTTATATTAATAATAATGTAAGTAATAAGTATAATTATTACAGTTCTATCGATAATAACTGCATAATATGGGTTATAATGCACGTTATATTGCTAACAATATTAGTAATAAGTATAATTATTACAGTTCTAGCGATAATAATTGCACTATATGGGTAATAATGCATGTTATATTGATAATATTGGGAGTAATAAGTATAATTATTATAGTTCTAGCGATAATAATAGTAAAATATGGCTAATAGTGCATGTTATATTGATAATAATAAAAGTAATAAGTATATTTATTACAGTTCTGTCGATAATAACTGCATAATATGGGTAATAATGCATGTTATATTGATAATAATATAAGTAATAAGTATAATTATTACAGTTCTAGCGATAATAACTGCATAATATGGGTAATAATGCATGTTATATTGATGATAATAAAAGTAATACGTATATTTATTATGGTTCTAGCGATAATAACTGCATAATATGGGTAATAATGCATGTTATATTGATAATAATATAAGTAATAAGTATAATTATTACAGTTCTAGCGATAATAACTGCATCATATGGGTAATAATGGATGTTATATTGATAATATCGGGAGTAATAAGTACATTTATTATAGTTCTAGCGATAATAACTGCATAATATGGGTAGTAATGCATGTTATATTGATGATAATGAAAGTAGTAAGTATATTTATTACAGTTCTAGCGATAATGACTGCATTATATGGGTAATAATGCATGTTATATAGATAATATTGGGAGTAATAAGTATAATTATTATAGTTCTAGCGATAATAATAGTAAAATATGGCTAATAGTGCATGTTCTATTGATAATAATAAAAGTAATAAGTATATTTATTACAGTTCTATCGATAATAACTGCATAATATGGGTAATAATGCATGTTATATTGATGATAATAAGAGTAATACGTATATTTATTATAGTTCTAGCGATTATAACTGCATAATATGGGTAATAATGCATGTTATATTGATAATAATATAAGTAATAAGTATATTTATTATAGTTCTATCGATAATAACAGCATAGTATGGGTAATAATGCATGTTATATTGATAATATTGGGAGTAATAAGTATAATTATTATAGTTCTAGCGATAATAATAGTAAAATATGGCTAATAGTGCACGTTATATTGATAATAATAAAAGTAATAAGTATATTTATTATAGTTCTATCGATAATAACTGCATAATATGGGTAATAATGCATGTTATATTAATAATAATATAAGTAATAAGTATAATTATTACAGTTCTATCGATAATAACTGCATAATATGGGTTATAATGCACGTTATATTGCTAACAATATTAGTAATAAGTATAATTATAACAGTTCTAGCGATAATAATTGCACTATATGGGTAATAATGCATGTTATATTGATAATATTGGGAGTAATAAGTATAATTATTATAGTTCTAGCGATAATAATAGTAAAATATGGCTAATAGTGCATGTTATATTAATAATAATAAAAGTAATAAGTATATTTATTACAGTTCTATCGATAATAACTGCATAATATGGGTAATAATGCATGTTATATTGATGATAATAAAAGTAATACGTATATTTATTATAGTTCTAGCGATAATAACTGCATAATATGGGTAATAATGCATGTTATATTGATAACAATACAAGTAATAAGTATAATTATTACAGTTCTAGCGATAATAACTGCATCATATGGGTAATAATGGATGTTATATTGATAATATCGGGAGTAATAAGTACATTTATTATAGTTCTAGCGATAATAACTGCATAATACAGGTAATGATGCATGTTATATTGATAATAATAAAAGTAATAAGTATATTTATTATAGTTCTATCAATAAGAACTGCATAATATGGGTAATAATGCACGTTATATTGCTAACAATATAAGTAATACGTATAATTATTACAGTTCTAGCGATAATAATTGCACTATATGGGTAATAATGCATGTTATATTGATAATATCGGGAGTAATAAGTATATTTATTACAGTTCTATCGATAATAACTGCATAATATGGGTAATAATGCATGTTATATTGATGATAATAAAAGTAATACGTATATTTATTATAGTTCTAGCGATAATAACTGCATAATATGGGTAATAATGCATGTTATATTGCTAACAATATAAGTAATAAGTATAATTATTACAGTTCTAGCGATAATAACTGCATAATATGGGTAATAATGCATGTTATATTAATAATATTGGGAGTAATAAGTGTAATTATTATAGTTCTATCGATAATAACTGCATAATATGGGCAATAATGCATGTTATATTGATGATAATAAAAGTAATACGTATATTTATTATAGTTCTAGCGATAATAACTGCATAATATGGGTAACAATGCATGTTATATTGATAATAATATAAGTAATAAGAATATTTATTATAGTTCTATCGATAATAACTGCAATAATATGGGTAATAATGCATGTTATATTGATGATAATAAAAGTACTAAGTATATTTATTATAGTTCTAGCGATTATAACTGCATAATATGGGTAGTAATGCATGTTATATTGATGATAATGAAAGTAGTAAGTATATTTATTACAGTTCTAGCGATAATAACTGCATTATATGGGTAATAATGCATGTTATATAGATAATATTGGGAGTAATAAGTATAATTATTATAGTTCTAGCGATAATAATAGTAAAATATGGCTAATAGTGCATGTTATATTGATAATAATAAAAGTAATAAGTATATTTATTACAGTTCTATCGATAATAACTGCATAATATGGGTAATAATGCATGTTATATTGATGATAATAAAAGTAATACGTATATTTATTATAGTTCTAGCGATAATAACTGCATAATATGGGTAACAATGCATGTTATATTGATAATAATAGAAGTAATAAGTATATTTATTATAGTTCTATCGATAATAACTGCATAATATGGGTAATAATGCATGTTATATTGATGATAATAAAAGTACTAAGTATATTTATTATAGTTCTAGCGATTATAACTGCATAATATGGGTAGTAATCCATGTTATATTGATGATAATGAAAGTAGTAAGTATATTTATTACAGTTCTAGCGATAATAACTGCATTATATGGGTAATAATGCATGTTATATTGATGATAATAAAAGTACTAAGTATATTTATTATAGTTCTAGCGATTATAACTGCATAATATGGGTAGTAATGCATGTTATATTGATGATAATGAAAGTAGTAGGTATATTTATTACAGTTCTAGCGATAATAACTGCATTATATGGGTAATAATGCATGTTATATAGATAATATTGGGAGTAATAAGTATAATTATTATAGTTCTAGCGATAATAATAGTAAAATATGGCTAATAGTGCATGTTGTATTGATAATTATAAAAGTAATAAGTATATTTATTATAGTTCTATCAATAATAACTGCATAATATGGGTTATAATGCACGTTATATTGCTAACAATATAAGTAATAAGTATAATTATTACAGTTCTAGCGATAATAATTGCACTATATGGGTAATAATGCATGTTATATTGATAATATCGGGAGTGATAAGTATATTTATTACAGTTCTATCGATAATAACTGCATGATATGGGTAATAATGCATGTTATATTGATGATAATAAAAGTAATACGTATATTTATTGTAGTTCTAGCGATAATAACTGCATAATATGGGTAATAATGCTTGTTATATTGATGATAATGAAAGTAGTAAGTATATTTATTACAGTTCTAGCGATAATAACTGCATTATATGGGTAATAATGCATGTTATATAGATAATATTGGGAGTAATAAGTATAATTATTATAGTTCTAGCGATAATAATAGTAAAATATGGCTAATAGTGCATGTTATATTGATAATAATAAAAGTAATAAGTATATTTATTATAGTTCTATCAATAATAACTGCATAATATGGGTTATAATGCACGTTATATTGCTAACAATATAAGTAATAAGTATAATTATTACAGTTCTAGCGATAATAATTGCACTATATGGGTAATAATGCATGTTATATTGATAATATCGGGAGTGATAAGTATATTTATTACAGTTCTATCGATAATAACTGCATGATATGGGTAATAATGCATGTTATATTGATGATAATAAAAGTAATACGTATATTTATTGTAGTTCTAGCGATAATAACTGCATAATATGGGTAATAATGCATGTTATATTGATAATAATATAAGTAATAAGTATATTTATTATAGTTCTATCGATAATAACTGCATAATATGGGTAATAATGCATGTTATATAGATAATATTGGGAGTAATAAGTATAATTATTATAGTTCTAGCGATAATAATAGTAAAATATGGCTAATAGTGCATGTTATATTGATAATAATAAAAGTAATAAGTATATTTATTACAGTTCTATCGATAATAACTGCATAATATGGGTAATAATGCATGTTATATTGATGATAATAAAAGTAATACGTATATTTATTATAGTTCTATCAATAATGACTGCATAATATGGGTAATAATGCACGTTATATTGCTAACAATATAAGTAATAAGTATAATTATTACAGTTCTAGCCATAATAACTGCATTATATGGGTAATAATGCATGTTATATTGATAATATTGGGAGTAATAAGTACAATTATTATAGTTCCAGCGATAATAATAGTAAAACATGGCTAATAGTGCATGTTACATTGATGATAATAAAAGTAATACGTATATTTATTATAGTTCTAGCGATAATAACTGCATAATATGGGCAATGATACATGTTATATTGATAATAATATAAGTAATAAGTATAAATATTACAGTTCTAGCGATAATAACTGCATTATATGGGTAATAATGGATGTTATATTGATAATATCGGGAGTAATAAGTATATTTATTATAGTTCTAGCGATAATAACTGCATAATATAGGTAATGATGCATGTTATATTGATAATAATAAAAGTAATAAGTATATTTATTATAGTTCTATCAGTAATAACTGCATAATATGGGTTATAATGCACGTTATATTGCTAACAATATAAGTAATAAGTAAAATTATTACAGTTCTAGCGATAATAATTGCACTATATGGATAATAATGCATGTTATATTGATAATATCGGGAGTGATAAGTATATTTATTACAGTTCTATCGATAATAACTGCATGATATGGGTAATAATGCATGTTATATTGATGATAATAAAAGCAATACGTATATTTATTGTAGTTCTAGCGATAATAACTGCATAATATGGGTAATAATGCATGTTATATTGATAATAATATAAGTAATAAGTATATTTATTATAGTTCTATCGATAATAACTGCATAGTATGGGTAATAATGCATGTTATATTGATGATAATAAAAGTACTAAGTATATTTATTATAGTTCTAGCGATAATAACTGCATAATATAGGTAATGATGCATGTTATATTGATAATAATAAAAGTAATAAGTATATTTATTATAGTTCTATCAATAAGAACTGCATAATATGGGTAATAATGCACGTTATATTGCTAACAATATTAGTAATAAGTATAATTATTACAGTTCTAGCGATAATAATTGCACTATATGGGTAATAATGCATGTTATATTGATAATATTGGGAGTAATAAGTATAATTATTATAGTTCTAGCGATAATAATAGTAAAATATGGCTAATAGTGCATGTTATATTGATAATAATAAAAGTAATAAGTATATTTATTACAGTTCTATCGATAATAACTGCATAATATGGGTAATAATGCATGTTATATTGATGATAATAAAAGTAATACGTATATTTATTATAGTTCTAGCGATAATAACTGCATAATATGGGTAATAATGCATGTTATATTGATAACAATACAAGTAATAAGTATAATTATTACAGTTCTAGCGATAATAACTGCATCATATGGGTAATAATGGATGTTATATTGATAATATCGGGAGTAATAAGTACATTTATTATAGTTCTAGCGATAATAACTGCATAATATAGGTAATGATGCATGTTATATTGATAATAATAAAAGTAATAAGTATATTTATTATAGTTCTATCAATAAGAACTGCATAATATGGGTAATAATGCACGTTATATTGCTAACAATATAAGTAATACGTATAATTATTACAGTTCTAGCGATAATAATTGCACTATATGGGTAATAATGCATGTTATATTGATAATATCGGGAGTAATAAGTATATTTATTACAGTTCTATCGATAATAACTGCATAATATGGGTAATAATGCATGTTATATTGATGATAATAAAAGTAATACGTATATTTATTATAGTTCTAGCGATAATAACTGCATAATATGGTTAATAATGCATGTTATATTGCTAACAATATAAGTAATAAGTATAATTATTACAGTTCTAGCGATAATAATTGCACTACATGGGTAATAATGCATGTTATATTGATAATATCGGGAGTAATAAGTATATTTATTACAGTTCTATCGATAATAACTGCATAATATGGGTAATAATGCATGTTATATTGATGATAATAAAAGTAATACGTATATTTATTATAGTTCTAGCGATATTAACTGCATAATATGGGTAATAATGCATGTTATATTGATAATAATATAAGTAATAAGTGTAATTATTACAGTTCTAGCGATAATAACTGCATAATATGGGTAATAATGCATGTTATATTGATGATAATAAAAGTAATACGTATATTTATTATGGTTCTAGCGATAATAACTGCATAATATGGGTAATAATGCATGTTATATTGATAATAATATAAGTAATAAGTATAATTATTACAGTTCTAGCGATAATAACTGCATCATATGGGTAATAATGGATGTTATATTGATAATATCGGGAGTAATAAGTACATTTATTATAGTTCTAGCGATAATAACTGCATAATATAGGTAATGATGAATGTTATATTGATAACAATAAAAGTAATAAGTATATTTATTATAGATCTATCAATAAGAACTGCATAATATGGGTAATAATGCACGTTATATTGCTAACAATATAATTAATACGTATAATTATTACAGTTCTAGCGATAATAATTGCACTATATGGGTAATAATGCATGTTATATTGATAATATCGGGAGTAATAAGTATATTTATTACAGTTCTATCGATAATAACTGCATAATATGGGTAATAATGCATGTTATATTGATGATAATAAAAGTAATACGTATATTTGTTATAGTTCTAGCGATAACAACTGCATAATATGGGTAATAATGCATGTTATATTGCTAACAATATAAGTAATAAGTATAATTATTACAGTTCTAGCGATAATAACTGCATAATATGGGTAATAATGCATGTTATATTGATGATAATAAGAGTAATACGTATATTTATTATAGTTCTAGCGATTATAACTGCATAATATGGGTAATAATGCATGTTATATTGATAATATTGGGAGTAATAAGTATAATTATTATAGTTCTAGCGATAATAATAGTAAAATATGGCTAATAGTGCATGTTATATTGATAATAATAAAAGTAATAAGTATATTTATTACAGTTCTATCGATAATAACTGCATAATATGGGTAATAATGCATGTTATATTGATGATAATAAAAGTAATACGTATATTTATTATAGTTCCAGCGATAATAACTGCATAATATGGGTAACAATGCATGTTATATTGATAATAATATAAGTAATAAGTATATTTATTATAGTTCTATCGATAATAACTGCATAATATGGGTAATAATGCATGTTATATTGATGATAATAAAAGTACTAAGTATATTTATTATAGTTCTAGCGATTATAACTGCATAATATGGGTAGTAATGCATGTTATATTGATGATAATGAAAGTAGTAAGTATATTTATTACAGTTCTAGCGATAATAACTGCATTATATGGGTAATAATGCATGTTATATAGATAATATTGGGAGTAATAGGTATAATTATTATAGTTCTAGCGATAATAATAGTAAAATATGGCTAATAGTGCATGTTATATTGATAATAATAAAAGTAATAAGTATATTTATTACAGTTCTATCGATAATAACTGCATAATATGGGTAATAATGCATGTTATATTGATGATAATAAAAGTAATACGTATATTTATTGTAGTTCTAGCGATAATAACTGCATAATATGGGTAATAATGCATGTTATATTGATAATAATATAAGTAATAAGTATATTTATTATAGTTCTATCGATAATAACTGCATAGTATGGGTAATAATGCATGTTATATTGATAATAAAATAAGTAATAAGTATAATCATTACAGTTCTAGCGATAATAACTGCATTATATGGTTAATAATGCATGTTATGTTGATAATATTGGGAGTAATAAGTATAATTATTATAGCTCTAGCGATAATAATAGTAAAATATGGGTAATAGAGCATGTTATATTGATAATAATAAAAGTAATAAGTATATTTATTATAGTTCTATCGATAATAACTGCATAATATGGGTAATAATGCATGTAATATTGATAATAATATAAGTAATAAGTATAATTATTACAGTTCTAGCGATAATAACTGCATAATATGGGTAATAATACATGTTACATTGATGATAATAAAAGTAATACGTATATTTATTACAGTTCTATCGATAATAACTGCATAATATGGGTAATAATGCATGTTATATTGATGATAATAAAAGTAATACGTATATTTATTATAGTTCTAGCGATTATAACTGCATAATATGGGTAATAATGCATGTTATATTGATAATAATACAAGTAATAAGTATAATTATTACAGTTCTAGCGATAATAACTGCATTATATGGGTAATAATGGATGTTATATTGATAATATCGGGAGTAATAAGTATATTTATTATAGTTCTAGCGATAATAACTGCATAATATAGGTAATGATGCATGTTGAATTGATAATAATAAAAGTAATAAGTATATTTATTATAGTTCTATCAGTAATGACTGCATAATATGGGTAATAATGCATGTTATATTGATAATAATACAAGTAATAAGTATAATTATTACAGTTCTAGCGATAATAATTGCACTATATGGGTAATAATGCAAGTTATATTGATAATATCGGGAGTGATAAGTATATTTATTACAGTTCTATCGATAATAACTGCATGATATGGGTAATAATGCATGCTATATTGATAATAATATAAGTAATAAGTATAATTATTACAGTTCTAACGATAATAACTGCATTATATGGGTAATAATGCACGTTGTATTGCTAATAATATAAGTAATAAGTATAATTATTACAGTTCTAGCGATAATAACTGCGTTATATGGGTAATAACGCATGTTATATTGATAATATTGGGAGTAATAAGTATAATTGTTTTAGTTCTAGCGATAATAATAGTAAAATATGGCTAATAGTGCATGTTATATTGATAATAATAAAAATAATAAGTATATTTATTATAGTTCTATCGATAATAACTGCATAATATGGGTAATAATGCATGTTATATTGATAATAATATAAGTAATAAGTATAATTATTACAGTTCTAGCGATAATAACTGCATAATATGGGTAATAATACATGTTACATTGATGATAATAAAAGTAATACGTATATTTATTACAGTTCTATCGATAATAACTGCATAATATGGGTAATAATGCATGTTATATTGATGATAATAAAAGTAATACGTATATTTATTATAGTTCTAGCGATAATAACTGCATAATATGGGTAATAATGCATGTTATATTGATAATAATACAAGTAATAAGTATAATTATTACAGTTCTAGCGATAATAATTGCACTATATGGGTAATAATGCATGTTATATTGATAACATCGGGAGTAATACGTATATTTATTACAGTTCTATCGATAATAACTGCAAAATATGGGTAATAATGCATGTTATATTGATAATAATACAAGTAATAAGTATAATTATTACAGTTCTAGCGATAATAATTGCACTATATGGGTAATAATGCATGTTATATTGATAACATCGGGAGTAATACGTATATTTATTACAGTTCTATCGATAATAACTGCAAAATATGGGTAATAATGCATGTTATATTGATAATAATACAAGTAATAAGTATAATTATTACAGTTCTAGCGATAATAACTGCATTATATGGGTAATAACGCATGTTATATTGATAATATTGGGAGTAATAAGTATAATTGTTTTAGTTCTAGCGATAATAATAGTAAAATATGGCTAATAGTGCATGTTATATTGATAATAATAAAAGTAATAAGTATATTTATTACAGTTCTATCGATAATAACTGCATAATATGGGTAATAATGCATGTTATATTGATGATAATAAAAGTAATACGTATATTTATTGTAGTTCTAGCGATAATAACTGCATAATATGGGTAATAATGCATGTTATATTGATAATAATATACGTAATAAGTATAATTATTACAGTTCTAGCGATAATAATTGCACTATATGGGTAATAATGCAAGTTATATTGATAATATCGGGAGTGATAAGTATATTTATTACAGTTCTATCGATAATAACTGCATTATATGTGTAATAATGCATGTTATATTGATAATAATATAAGTAATAAGTATAATTATTACAGTTCTGACGATAATAACTGCATTATATGGGTAATAATGCACGTTGTATTGCTAATAATATAAGTAATAAGTATAATTATTACAGTTCTAGCGATAATAACTGCATTATATGGGTAATAACGCATGTTATATTGATAATATTGGGAGTAATAAGTATAATTGTTTTAGTTCTAGCGATAATAATAGTAAAATATGGCTAATAGTGCATGTTATATTGATGATAATAAAAGTAATACGTATATTTATTATAGTTCTATCAATAATGACTGCATAATATGGGTAATAATGCACGTTATATTGCTAACAATATAAGTAATAAGTATAATTATTACAGTTCTAGCCATAATAACTGCATTATATGGGTAATAATGCATGTTATATTGATAATATTGGGAGTAATAAGTACAATTATTATAGTTCCAGCGATAATAATAGTAAAACATGGCTAATAGTGCATGTTACATTGATGATAATAAAAGTAATACGTATATTTATTATAGTTCTAGCGATAATAACTGCATAATATGGGCAATGATACATGTTATATTGATAATAATATAAGTAATAAGTATAAATATTACAGTTCTAGCGATAATAACTGCATTATATGGGTAATAATGGATGTTATATTGATAATATCGGGAGTAATAAGTATATTTATTATAGTTCTAGCGATAATAACTGCATAATATAGGTAATGATGCATGTTATATTGATAATAATAAAAGTAATAAGTATATTTATTATAGTTCTATCAATAAGAACTGCATAATATGGGTAATAATGCACGTTATATTGCTGAAAATATAAGTAATACGTATAATTATTACAGTTCTAGCGATAATAATTGCACTATATGGGTAATAATGCATGTTATATTGATAATATCGGGAGTAATAAGTATATTTATTACAGTTCTATCGATAATAACTGCATAATATGGGTAATAATGCATGTCATATTGATGATAATAAAAGTAATACGTATATTTATTATAGTTCTAGCGATAATAACTGCATAATATGGTTAATAATGCATGTTATATTGCTAATAATATAAGTAATAAGTATAATTATTACAGTTCTAGCGATAATAATTGCACTACATGGGTAATAATGCATGTTATATTGATAATATCGGGAGTAATAAGTATATTTATTACAGTTCTATCGATAATAACTGCATAATATGGGTAATAATGCATGTTATATTGATGATAATAAAAGTAATACGTATATTTATTATAGTTCTAGCGATATTAACTGCATAATATGGGTAATAATGCATGTTATATTGATAATAATATAAGTAATAAGTATAATTATTACAGTTCTAGCGATAATAACTGCATAATATGGGTAATAATGCATGTTATATTGATGATAATAAAAGTAATACGTATATTTATTATGGTTCTAGCGATAATAACTGCATAATATGGGTAATAATGCATGTTATATTGATAATAATATAAGTAATAAGTATAATTATTACAGTTCTAGCGATAATAACTGCATCATATGGGTAATAATGGATGTTATATTGATAATATCGGGAGTAATAAGTACATTTATTATAGTTCTAGCGATAATAACTGCATAATATAGGTAATGATGAATGTTATATTGATAACAATAAAAGTAATAAGTATATTTATTATAGATCTATCAATAATAACTGCATAATTTGGGTAATAATGCATGTTATATTGATAATAATATACGTAATAAGTATAATTATTACAGTTCTAGCTATAATAATTGCACTATATGGGTAATAATGCAAGTTATATTGATAATATCGGGAGTGATAAGTATATTTATTACAGTTCTATCGATAATAACTGCATTATATGTGTAATAATGCATGTTATATTGATAATAATATAAGTAATAAGTATAATTATTACAGTTCTGACGATAATAACTGCATTATATGGGTAATAATGCACGTTGTATTGCTAATAATATAAGTAATAAGTATAATTATTACAGTTCTAGCGATAATAACTGCATTATATGGGTAATAACGCATGTTATATTGATAATATTGGGAGTAATAAGTATAATTGTTTTAGTTCTAGCGATAATAATAGTAAAATATGGCTAATAGTGCATGTTATATTGATAATAATAAAAGTAATAAGTATATTTATTATAGTTCTATCGATAATAACTGCATAATATGGGTAATAATGCATGTTATATTGATAATAATATAAGTAATAAGTATAATTATTACAGTTCTAGCGATAATAACTGCATTATATGGTTAATAATGCATGTTATATTGATAATATTGGGAGTAATAAGTATAATTATTATAGTTCTAGCGATAATAATAGTAAAATATGGCTAATAGTGCTTGTTGTATTGATAATAATAAAAATAATAAGTATATTTATTATAGTTCTATCGATAATAACTGCATAATATGGGTAATAATGCATGTTATATTGATAATAATATAAGTAATAAGTATAATTATTACAGTTCTAGCGATAATAACTGCATAATATGGGTAATAATACATGTTACATTGATGATAATAAAAGTAATACGTATATTTATTACAGTTCTATCGATAATAACTGCATAATATGGGTAATAATGCATGTTATATTGATGATAATAAAAGTAATACGTATATTTGTTATAGTTCTAGCGATAATAACTGCATAATATGGGTAATAATGCATGTTATATTGCTAACAATATAAGTAATAAGTATAATTATTACAGTTCTAGCGATAATAACTGCATTATATGGTTAATAATGCATGTTATATTGATAATATTGGGAGTAATAAGTATAATTATTATAGTTCTAGCGATAATAATAGTAAAATATGGCTAATAGTGCATGTTATATTGAAAATAATAAAAGTAATAAGTATATTTATTACAGTTATATCGATAATAACTGCATAATATGGGTAATAATGCATGTTATATTGATGATAATAAAAGTAATACGTATATTTATTATAGTTCCAGCGATAATAACTGCATAATATGGGTAACAATGCATGTTATATTGATAATAATATAAGTAATAAGTATATTTATTATAGTTCTATCGATAATAACTGCATAATATGGGTAATAATGCATGTTATATTGATGATAATAAAAGTACTAAGAATATTTATTATAGTTCTAGCGATTATAACTGCATAATATGGGTAGTAATGCATGTTATATTGACGATAATGAAAGTAGTAAGTATATTTATTTCAGTTCTAGCGATAATAACTGCATTATATGGGTAATAATGCATGTTATATAGATAATATTGGGAGTAATAAGTATAATTATTATAGTTCTAGCGATAATAATAGTAAAATATGGCTAATAGTGCATGTTATATTGATAATAATAAAAGTAATAAGTATATTTATTACAGTTCTATCGATAATAACTGCATAATATGGGTAATAATGCATGTTATATTGATGATAATAAAAGTAATACGTATATTTATTGTAGTTCTAGCGATAATAACTGCATAATATGGGTAATAATGCATGTTATATTGATAATAATATAAGTAATAAGTATATTTATTATAGTTCTATCGATAATAACTGCATAGTATGGGTAATAATGCATGTTATATTGATAATATTGGGAGTAATAAGTATAATTATTATAGTTCTAGCGATAATAATAGTAAAATATGGCTAATAGTGCATGTTATATTGATAATAATAAAAGTAATAAGTATATTTATTATAGTTCTATCGATAATAACTGCATAATATGGGTAATAATGCATGTTATATTGATAATAATATAAGTAATAAGTATAATCATTACAGTTCTAGCGATAATAACTGCATTATATGGTTAATAATGCATGTTATATTGATAATATTGGGAGTAATAAGTATAATTATTATAGCTCTAGCGATAATAATAGTAAAATATGGCTAATAGTGCATGTTATATTGATAATAATAAAAATAATAAGTATATTTATTATAGTTCTATCGATAATAACTGCATAATATGGGTAATAATGCATGTTATATTGATAATAATATAAGTAATAAGTATAATTATTACAGTTCTAGCGATAATAACTGCATTATATGGTTAATAATGCATGTTATATAGATAATATTGGGAGTAATAAGTATAATTATTATAGTTCTAGCGATAATAATAGTAAAATATGGCTAATAGTGCATGTTATATTGATAATAATAAAAGTAATAAGTATATTTATTACAGTTCTATCGATAATAACTGCATAATATGGGTAATAATGCATGTTATATTGATGATAATAAAAGTAATACGTATATTTATTATAGTTCTAGCGATAATAACTGCATAATATGGGTAACAATGCATGTTATATTGATAATAATAGAAGTAATAAGTATATTTATTATAGTTCTATCGATAATAACTGCATAATATGGGTAATAATGCATGTTATATTGATGATAATAAAAGTACTAAGTATATTTATTATAGTTCTAGCGATTATAACTGCATAATATGGGTAGTAATCCATGTTATATTGATGATAATGAAAGTAGTAAGTATATTTATTACAGTTCTAGCGATAATAACTGCATTATATGGGTAATAATGCATGTTATATTGATGATAATAAAAGTACTAAGTATATTTATTATAGTTCTAGCGATTATAACTGCATAATATGGGTAGTAATGCATGTTATATTGATGATAATGAAAGTAGTAGGTATATTTATTACAGTTCTAGCGATAATAACTGCATTATATGGGTAATAATGCATGTTATATAGATAATATTGGGAGTAATAAGTATAATTATTATAGTTCTAGCGATAATAATAGTAAAATATGGCTAATAGTGCATGTTGTATTGATAATTATAAAAGTAATAAGTATATTTATTACAGTTCTATCGATAATAACTGCATAATATGGGTAATAATGCATGTTATATTGATGATAATAAAAGTAATACGTATATTTATTATAGTTCTAGCGATAATAACTGCATAATATGGATAACAATGCATGTTATATTGATAATAATATAAGTAATAAGTATATTTATTATAGTTCTATCGATAATAACTGCATAATATGGGTAATAATGCTTGTTATATTGATGATAATGAAAGTGGTAAGTATATTTATTACAGTTCTAGCGATAATAACTGCATTATATGGGTAATAATGCATGTTATATAGATAATATTGGGAGTAATAAGTATAATTATTATAGTTCTAGCGATAATAATAGTAAAATATGGCTAATAGTGCATGTTATATTGATAATAATAAAAGTAATAAGTATATTTATTATAGTTCTATCAATAATAACTGCATAATATGGGTTATAATGCACGTTATATTGCTAACAATATAAGTAATAAGTATAATTATTACAGTTCTAGCGATAATAATTGCACTATATGGGTAATAATGCATGTTATATTGATAATATCGGGAGTGATAAGTATATTTATTACAGTTCTATCGATAATAACTGCATGATATGGGTAATAATGCATGTTATATTGATGATAATAAAAGTAATACGTATATTTATTGTAGTTCTAGCGATAATAACTGCATAATATGGGTAATAATGCATGTTATATTGATAATAATATAAGTAATAAGTATATTTATTATAGTTCTATCGATAATAACTGCATAATATGGGTAATAATGCATGTTATATAGATAATATTGGGAGTAATAAGTATAATTATTATAGTTCTAGCGATAATAATAGTAAAATATGGCTAATAGTGCATGTTATATTGATAATAATAAAAGTAATAAGTATATTTATTACAGTTCTATCGATAATAACTGCATAATATGGGTAATAATGCATGTTATATTGATGATAATAAAAGTAATACGTATATTTATTATAGTTCTATCAATAATGACTGCATAATATGGGTAATAATGCACGTTATATTGCTAACAATATAAGTAATAAGTATAATTATTACAGTTCTAGCCATAATAACTGCATTATATGGGTAATAATGCATGTTATATTGATAATATTGGGAGTAATAAGTACAATTATTATAGTTCCAGCGATAATAATAGTAAAACATGGCTAATAGTGCATGTTACATTGATGATAATAAAAGTAATACGTATATTTATTATAGTTCTAGCGATAATAACTGCATAATATGGGCAATGATACATGTTATATTGATAATAATATAAGTAATAAGTATAAATATTACAGTTCTAGCGATAATAACTGCATTATATGGGTAATAATGGATGTTATATTGATAATATCGGGAGTAATAAGTATATTTATTATAGTTCTAGCGATAATAACTGCATAATATAGGTAATGATGCATGTTATATTGATAATAATAAAAGTAATAAGTATATTTATTATAGTTCTATCAGTAATAACTGCATAATATGGGTTATAATGCACGTTATATTGCTAACAATATAAGTAATAAGTAAAATTATTACAGTTCTAGCGATAATAATTGCACTATATGGGTAATAATGCATGTTATATTGATAATATCGGGAGTGATAAGTATATTTATTACAGTTCTATCGATAATAACTGCATGATATGGGTAATAATGCATGTTATATTGATGATAATAAAAGTAATACGTATATTTATTGTAGTTCTAGCGATAATAACTGCATAATATGGGTAATAATGCATGTTATATTGATAATAATATAAGTAATAAGTATATTTATTATAGTTCTATCGATAATAACTGCATAGTATGGGTAATAATGCATGTTATATTGATGATAATAAAAGTACTAAGTATATTTATTATAGTTCTAGCGATAATAACTGCATAATATAGGTAATGATGCATGTTATATTGATAATAATAAAAGTAATAAGTATATTTATTATAGTTCTATCAATAAGAACTGCATAATATGGGTAATAATGCACGTTATATTGCTGAAAATATAAGTAATACGTATAATTATTACAGTTCTAGCGATAATAATTGCACTATATGGGTAATAATGCATGTTATATTGATAATATCGGGAGTAATAAGTATATTTATTACAGTTCTATCGATAATAACTGCATAATATGGGTAATAATGCATGTTATATTGATGATAATAAAAGTAATACGTATATTTATTATAGTTCTAGCGATAATAACTGCATAATATGGTTAATAATGCATGTTATATTGCTAACAATATAAGTAATAAGTATAATTATTACAGTTCTAGCGATAATAATTGCACTACATGGGTAATAATGCATGTTATATTGATAATATCGGGAGTAATAAGTATATTTATTACAGTTCTATCGATAATAACTGCATAATATGGGTAATAATGCATGTTATATTGATGATAATAAAAGTAATACGTATATTTATTATAGTTCTAGCGATATTAACTGCATAATATGGGTAATAATGCATGTTATATTGATAATAATATAAGTAATAAGTGTAATTATTACAGTTCTAGCGATAATAACTGCATAATATGGGTAATAATGCATGTTATATTGATGATAATAAAAGTAATACGTATATTTATTATGGTTCTAGCGATAATAACTGCATAATATGGGTAATAATGCATGTTATATTGATAATAATATAAGTAATAAGTATAATTATTACAGTTCTAGCGATAATAACTGCATCATATGGGTAATAATGGATGTTATATTGATAATATCGGGAGTAATAAGTACATTTATTATAGTTCTAGCGATAATAACTGCATAATATAGGTAATGATGAATGTTATATTGATAACAATAAAAGTAATAAGTATATTTATTATAGATCTATCAATAAGAACTGCATAATATGGGTAATAATGCACGTTATATTGCTAACAATATAATTAATACGTATAATTATTACAGTTCTAGCGATAATAATTGCACTATATGGGTAATAATGCATGTTATATTGATAATATCGGGAGTAATAAGTATATTTATTACAGTTCTATCGATAATAACTGCATAATATGGGTAATAATGCATGTTATATTGATGATAATAAAAGTAATACGTATATTTGTTATAGTTCTAGCGATAACAACTGCATAATATGGGTAATAATGCATGTTATATTGCTAACAATATAAGTAATAAGTATAATTATTACAGTTCTAGCGATAATAACTGCATAATATGGGTAATAATGCATGTTATATTGATGATAATAAGAGTAATACGTATATTTATTATAGTTCTAGCGATTATAACTGCATAATATGGGTAATAATGCATGTTATATTGATAATATTGGGAGTAATAAGTATAATTATTATAGTTCTAGCGATAATAATAGTAAAATATGGCTAATAGTGCATGTTATATTGATAATAATGAAAGTAATAAGTATATTTATTACAGTTCTATCGATAATAACTGCATAATATGGGTAATAATGCATGTTATATTGATGATAATAAAAGTAATACGTATATTTATTATAGTTCCAGCGATAATAACTGCATAATATGGGTAACAATGCATGTTATATTGATAATAATATAAGTAATAAGTATATTTATTATAGTTCTATCGATAATAACTGCATAATATGGGTAATAATGCATGTTATATTGATGATAATAAAAGTACTAAGTATATTTATTATAGTTCTAGCGATTATAACTGCATAATATGGGTAGTAATGCATGTTATATTGATGATAATGAAAGTAGTAAGTATATTTATTACAGTTCTAGCGATAATAACTGCATTATATGGGTAATAATGCATGTTATATAGATAATATTGGGAGTAATAAGTATAATTATTATAGTTCTAGCGATAATAATAGTAAAATATGGCTAATAGTGCATGTTATATTGATAATAATAAAAGTAATAAGTATATTTATTACAGTTCTATCGATAATAACTGCATAATATGGGTAATAATGCATGTTATATTGATGATAATAAAAGTAATACGTATATTTATTGTAGTTCTAGCGATAATAACTGCATAATATGGGTAATAATGCATGTTATATTGATAATAATATAAGTAATAAGTATAATTATTATAGTTCTAGCGATAATAATAGTAAAATATGGGTAATAGAGCATGTTATATTGATAATAATAAAAGTAATAAGTATATTTATTATAGTTCTATCGATAATAACTGCATAATATGGGTAATAATGCATGTTATATTGATAATAAAATAAGTAATAAGTATAATCATTACAGTTCTGGCGATAATAACTGCATTATATGGTTAATAATGCATGTTATATTGATAATATTGGGAGTAATAAGTATAATTATTATAGCTCTAGCGATAATAATAGTAAAATATGGGTTATAGAGCATGTTATATTGATAATAATAAAAATAATAAGTATATTTATTATAGTTCTATCGATAATAACTGCATAATATGGGTAATAATGCATGTAATATTGATAATAATATAAGTAATAAGTATAATTATTACAGTTCTAGCGATAATAACTGCATAATATGGGTAATAATACATGTTACATTGATGATAATAAAAGTAATACGTATATTTATTACAGTTCTATCGATAATAACTGCATAATATGGGTAATAATGCATGTTATATTGATGATAATAAAAGTAATACGTATATTTATTATAGTTCTAGCGATTATAACTGCATAATATGGGTAATAATGCATGTTATATTGATAATAATACAAGTAATAAGTATAATTATTACAGTTCTAGCGATAATAACTGCATTATATGGGTAATAATGGATGTTATATTGATAATATCGGGAGTAATAAGTATATTTATTATAGTTCTAGCGATAATAACTGCATAATATAGGTAATGATGCATGTTGAATTGATAATAATAAAAGTAATAAGTATATTTATTATAGTTCTATCAGTAATGACTGCATAATATGGGTAATAATGCATGTTATATTGATAATAATACAAGTAATAAGTATAATTATTACAGTTCTAGCGATAATAATTGCACTATATGGGTAATAATGCAAGTTATATTGATAATATCGGGAGTGATAAGTATATTTATTACAGTTCTATCGATAATAACTGCATGATATGGGTAATAATGCATGCTATATTGATAATAATATAAGTAATAAGTATAATTATTACAGTTCTAACGATAATAACTGCATTATATGGGTAATAATGCACGTTGTATTGCTAATAATATAAGTAATAAGTATAATTATTACAGTTCTAGCGATAATAACTGCGTTATATGGGTAATAACGCATGTTATATTGATAATATTGGGAGTAATAAGTATAATTGTTTTAGTTCTAGCGATAATAATAGTAAAATATGGCTAATAGTGCATGTTATATTGATAATAATAAAAATAATAAGTATATTTATTATAGTTCTATCGATAATAACTGCATAATATGGGTAATAATGCATGTTATATTGATAATAATATAAGTAATAAGTATAATTATTACAGTTCTAGCGATAATAACTGCATAATATGGGTAATAATACATGTTACATTGATGATAATAAAAGTAATACGTATATTTATTACAGTTCTATCGATAATAACTGCATAATATGGGTAATAATGCATGTTATATTGATGATAATAAAAGTAATACGTATATTTATTATAGTTCTAGCGATAATAACTGCATAATATGGGTAATAATGCATGTTATATTGATAATAATACAAGTAATAAGTATAATTATTACAGTTCTAGCGATAATAATTGCACTATATGGGTAATAATGCATGTTATATTGATAACATCGGGAGTAATACGTATATTTATTACAGTTCTATCGATAATAACTGCAAAATATGGGTAATAATGCATGTTATATTGATAATAATACAAGTAATAAGTATAATTATTACAGTTCTAGCGATAATAATTGCACTATATGGGTAATAATGCATGTTATATTGATAACATCGGGAGTAATACGTATATTTATTACAGTTCTATCGATAATAACTGCAAAATATGGGTAATAATGCATGTTATATTGATAATAATACAAGTAATAAGTATAATTATTACAGTTCTAGCGATAATAACTGCATTATATGGGTAATAACGCATGTTATATTGATAATATTGGGAGTAATAAGTATAATTGTTTTAGTTCTAGCGATAATAATAGTAAAATATGGCTAATAGTGCATGTTATATTGATAATAATAAAAGTAATAAGTATATTTATTACAGTTCTATCGATAATAACTGCATAATATGGGTAATAATGCATGTTATATTGATGATAATAAAAGTAATACGTATATTTATTGTAGTTCTAGCGATAATAACTGCATAATATGGGTAATAATGCATGTTATATTGATAATAATATACGTAATAAGTATAATTATTACAGTTCTAGCGATAATAATTGCACTATATGGGTAATAATGCAAGTTATATTGATAATATCGGGAGTGATAAGTATATTTATTACAGTTCTATCGATAATAACTGCATTATATGTGTAATAATGCATGTTATATTGATAATAATATAAGTAATAAGTATAATTATTACAGTTCTGACGATAATAACTGCATTATATGGGTAATAATGCACGTTGTATTGCTAATAATATAAGTAATAAGTATAATTATTACAGTTCTAGCGATAATAACTGCATTATATGGGTAATAACGCATGTTATATTGATAATATTGGGAGTAATAAGTATAATTGTTTTAGTTCTAGCGATAATAATAGTAAAATATGGCTAATAGTGCATGTTATATTGATGATAATAAAAGTAATACGTATATTTATTATAGTTCTATCAATAATGACTGCATAATATGGGTAATAATGCACGTTATATTGCTAACAATATAAGTAATAAGTATAATTATTACAGTTCTAGCCATAATAACTGCATTATATGGGTAATAATGCATGTTATATTGATAATATTGGGAGTAATAAGTACAATTATTATAGTTCCAGCGATAATAATAGTAAAACATGGCTAATAGTGCATGTTACATTGATGATAATAAAAGTAATACGTATATTTATTATAGTTCTAGCGATAATAACTGCATAATATGGGCAATGATACATGTTATATTGATAATAATATAAGTAATAAGTATAAATATTACAGTTCTAGCGATAATAACTGCATTATATGGGTAATAATGGATGTTATATTGATAATATCGGGAGTAATAAGTATATTTATTATAGTTCTAGCGATAATAACTGCATAATATAGGTAATGATGCATGTTATATTGATAATAATAAAAGTAATAAGTATATTTATTATAGTTCTATCAATAAGAACTGCATAATATGGGTAATAATGCACGTTATATTGCTGAAAATATAAGTAATACGTATAATTATTACAGTTCTAGCGATAATAATTGCACTATATGGGTAATAATGCATGTTATATTGATAATATCGGGAGTAATAAGTATATTTATTACAGTTCTATCGATAATAACTGCATAATATGGGTAATAATGCATGTCATATTGATGATAATAAAAGTAATACGTATATTTATTATAGTTCTAGCGATAATAACTGCATAATATGGTTAATAATGCATGTTATATTGCTAACAATATAAGTAATAAGTATAATTATTACAGTTCTAGCGATAATAATTGCACTACATGGGTAATAATGCATGTTATATTGATAATATCGGGAGTAATAAGTATATTTATTACAGTTCTATCGATAATAACTGCATAATATGGGTAATAATGCATGTTATATTGATGATAATAAAAGTAATACGTATATTTATTATAGTTCTAGCGATATTAACTGCATAATATGGGTAATAATGCATGTTATATTGATAATAATATAAGTAATAAGTATAATTATTACAGTTCTAGCGATAATAACTGCATAATATGGGTAATAATGCATGTTATATTGATGATAATAAAAGTAATACGTATATTTATTATGGTTCTAGCGATAATAACTGCATAATATGGGTAATAATGCATGTTATATTGATAATAATATAAGTAATAAGTATAATTATTACAGTTCTAGCGATAATAACTGCATCATATGGGTAATAATGGATGTTATATTGATAATATCGGGAGTAATAAGTACATTTATTATAGTTCTAGCGATAATAACTGCATAATATAGGTAATGATGAATGTTATATTGATAACAATAAAAGTAATAAGTATATTTATTATAGATCTATCAATAATAACTGCATAATTTGGGTAATAATGCATGTTATATTGATAATAATATACGTAATAAGTATAATTATTACAGTTCTAGCGATAATAATTGCACTATATGGGTAATAATGCAAGTTATATTGATAATATCGGGAGTGATAAGTATATTTATTACAGTTCTATCGATAATAACTGCATTATATGTGTAATAATGCATGTTATATTGATAATAATATAAGTAATAAGTATAATTATTACAGTTCTGACGATAATAACTGCATTATATGGGTAATAATGCACGTTGTATTGCTAATAATATAAGTAATAAGTATAATTATTACAGTTCTAGCGATAATAACTGCATTATATGGGTAATAACGCATGTTATATTGATAATATTGGGAGTAATAAGTATAATTGTTTTAGTTCTAGCGATAATAATAGTAAAATATGGCTAATAGTGCATGTTATATTGATAATAATAAAAGTAATAAGTATATTTATTATAGTTCTATCGATAATAACTGCATAATATGGGTAATAATGCATGTTATATTGATAATAATATAAGTAATAAGTATAATTATTACAGTTCTAGCGATAATAACTGCATTATATGGTTAATAATGCATGTTATATTGATAATATTGGGAGTAATAAGTATAATTATTATAGTTCTAGCGATAATAATAGTAAAATATGGCTAATAGTGCTTGTTGTATTGATAATAATAAAAATAATAAGTATATTTATTATAGTTCTATCGATAATAACTGCATAATATGGGTAATAATGCATGTTATATTGATAATAATATAAGTAATAAGTATAATTATTACAGTTCTAGCGATAATAACTGCATAATATGGGTAATAATACATGTTACATTGATGATAATAAAAGTAATACGTATATTTATTACAGTTCTATCGATAATAACTGCATAATATGGGTAATAATGCATGTTATATTGATGATAATAAAAGTAATACGTATATTTGTTATAGTTCTAGCGATAATAACTGCATAATATGGGTAATAATGCATGTTATATTGCTAACAATATAAGTAATAAGTATAATTATTACAGTTCTAGCGATAATAATTGCACTATATGGGTAATAATGCAAGTTATATTGATAATATCGGGAGTGATAAGTATATTTATTACAGTTCTATCGATAATAACTGCATGATATGGGTAATAATGCATGCTATATTGATAATAATATAAGTAATAAGTATAATTATTACAGTTCTAACGATAATAACTGCATTATATGGGTAATAATGCACGTTGTATTGCTAATAATATAAGTAATAAGTATAATTATTACAGTTCTAGCGATAATAACTGCGTTATATGGGTAATAACGCATGTTATATTGATAATATTGGGAGTAATAAGTATAATTGTTTTAGTTCTAGCGATAATAATAGTAAAATATGGCTAATAGTGCATGTTATATTGATAATAATAAAAATAATAAGTATATTTATTATAGTTCTATCGATAATAACTGCATAATATGGGTAATAATGCATGTTATATTGATAATAATATAAGTAATAAGTATAATTATTACAGTTCTAGCGATAATAACTGCATAATATGGGTAATAATACATGTTACATTGATGATAATAAAAGTAATACGTATATTTATTACAGTTCTATCGATAATAACTGCATAATATGGGTAATAATGCATGTTATATTGATGATAATAAAAGTAATACGTATATTTATTATAGTTCTAGCGATAATAACTGCATAATATGGGTAATAATGCATGTTATATTGATAATAATACAAGTAATAAGTATAATTATTACAGTTCTAGCGATAATAATTGCACTATATGGGTAATAATGCATGTTATATTGATAACATCGGGAGTAATACGTATATTTATTACAGTTCTATCGATAATAACTGCAAAATATGGGTAATAATGCATGTTATATTGATAATAATACAAGTAATAAGTATAATTATTACAGTTCTAGCGATAATAATTGCACTATATGGGTAATAATGCATGTTATATTGATAACATCGGGAGTAATACGTATATTTATTACAGTTCTATCGATAATAACTGCAAAATATGGGTAATAATGCATGTTATATTGATAATAATACAAGTAATAAGTATAATTATTACAGTTCTAGCGATAATAACTGCATTATATGGGTAATAACGCATGTTATATTGATAATATTGGGAGTAATAAGTATAATTGTTTTAGTTCTAGCGATAATAATAGTAAAATATGGCTAATAGTGCATGTTATATTGATAATAATAAAAGTAATAAGTATATTTATTACAGTTCTATCGATAATAACTGCATAATATGGGTAATAATGCATGTTATATTGATGATAATAAAAGTAATACGTATATTTATTGTAGTTCTAGCGATAATAACTGCATAATATGGGTAATAATGCATGTTATATTGATAATAATATACGTAATAAGTATAATTATTACAGTTCTAGCGATAATAATTGCACTATATGGGTAATAATGCAAGTTATATTGATAATATCGGGAGTGATAAGTATATTTATTACAGTTCTATCGATAATAACTGCATTATATGTGTAATAATGCATGTTATATTGATAATAATATAAGTAATAAGTATAATTATTACAGTTCTGACGATAATAACTGCATTATATGGGTAATAATGCACGTTGTATTGCTAATAATATAAGTAATAAGTATAATTATTACAGTTCTAGCGATAATAACTGCATTATATGGGTAATAACGCATGTTATATTGATAATATTGGGAGTAATAAGTATAATTGTTTTAGTTCTAGCGATAATAATAGTAAAATATGGCTAATAGTGCATGTTATATTGATGATAATAAAAGTAATACGTATATTTATTATAGTTCTATCAATAATGACTGCATAATATGGGTAATAATGCACGTTATATTGCTAACAATATAAGTAATAAGTATAATTATTACAGTTCTAGCCATAATAACTGCATTATATGGGTAATAATGCATGTTATATTGATAATATTGGGAGTAATAAGTACAATTATTATAGTTCCAGCGATAATAATAGTAAAACATGGCTAATAGTGCATGTTACATTGATGATAATAAAAGTAATACGTATATTTATTATAGTTCTAGCGATAATAACTGCATAATATGGGCAATGATACATGTTATATTGATAATAATATAAGTAATAAGTATAAATATTACAGTTCTAGCGATAATAACTGCATTATATGGGTAATAATGGATGTTATATTGATAATATCGGGAGTAATAAGTATATTTATTATAGTTCTAGCGATAATAACTGCATAATATAGGTAATGATGCATGTTATATTGATAATAATAAAAGTAATAAGTATATTTATTATAGTTCTATCAATAAGAACTGCATAATATGGGTAATAATGCACGTTATATTGCTGAAAATATAAGTAATACGTATAATTATTACAGTTCTAGCGATAATAATTGCACTATATGGGTAATAATGCATGTTATATTGATAATATCGGGAGTAATAAGTATATTTATTACAGTTCTATCGATAATAACTGCATAATATGGGTAATAATGCATGTCATATTGATGATAATAAAAGTAATACGTATATTTATTATAGTTCTAGCGATAATAACTGCATAATATGGTTAATAATGCATGTTATATTGCTAACAATATAAGTAATAAGTATAATTATTACAGTTCTAGCGATAATAATTGCACTACATGGGTAATAATGCATGTTATATTGATAATATCGGGAGTAATAAGTATATTTATTACAGTTCTATCGATAATAACTGCATAATATGGGTAATAATGCATGTTATATTGATGATAATAAAAGTAATACGTATATTTATTATAGTTCTAGCGATATTAACTGCATAATATGGGTAATAATGCATGTTATATTGATAATAATATAAGTAATAAGTATAATTATTACAGTTCTAGCGATAATAACTGCATAATATGGGTAATAATGCATGTTATATTGATGATAATAAAAGTAATACGTATATTTATTATGGTTCTAGCGATAATAACTGCATAATATGGGTAATAATGCATGTTATATTGATAATAATATAAGTAATAAGTATAATTATTACAGTTCTAGCGATAATAACTGCATCATATGGGTAATAATGGATGTTATATTGATAATATCGGGAGTAATAAGTACATTTATTATAGTTCTAGCGATAATAACTGCATAATATAGGTAATGATGAATGTTATATTGATAACAATAAAAGTAATAAGTATATTTATTATAGATCTATCAATAATAACTGCATAATTTGGGTAATAATGCATGTTATATTGATAATAATATACGTAATAAGTATAATTATTACAGTTCTAGCGATAATAATTGCACTATATGGGTAATAATGCAAGTTATATTGATAATATCGGGAGTGATAAGTATATTTATTACAGTTCTATCGATAATAACTGCATTATATGTGTAATAATGCATGTTATATTGATAATAATATAAGTAATAAGTATAATTATTACAGTTCTGACGATAATAACTGCATTATATGGGTAATAATGCACGTTGTATTGCTAATAATATAAGTAATAAGTATAATTATTACAGTTCTAGCGATAATAACTGCATTATATGGGTAATAACGCATGTTATATTGATAATATTGGGAGTAATAAGTATAATTGTTTTAGTTCTAGCGATAATAATAGTAAAATATGGCTAATAGTGCATGTTATATTGATAATAATAAAAGTAATAAGTATATTTATTATAGTTCTATCGATAATAACTGCATAATATGGGTAATAATGCATGTTATATTGATAATAATATAAGTAATAAGTATAATTATTACAGTTCTAGCGATAATAACTGCATTATATGGTTAATAATGCATGTTATATTGATAATATTGGGAGTAATAAGTATAATTATTATAGTTCTAGCGATAATAATAGTAAAATATGGCTAATAGTGCTTGTTGTATTGATAATAATAAAAATAATAAGTATATTTATTATAGTTCTATCGATAATAACTGCATAATATGGGTAATAATGCATGTTATATTGATAATAATATAAGTAATAAGTATAATTATTACAGTTCTAGCGATAATAACTGCATAATATGGGTAATAATACATGTTACATTGATGATAATAAAAGTAATACGTATATTTATTACAGTTCTATCGATAATAACTGCATAATATGGGTAATAATGCATGTTATATTGATGATAATAAAAGTAATACGTATATTTGTTATAGTTCTAGCGATAATAACTGCATAATATGGGTAATAATGCATGTTATATTGCTAACAATATAAGTAATAAGTATAATTATTACAGTTCTAGCGATAATAACTGCATTATATGGTTAATAATGCATGTTATATTGATAATATTGGGAGTAATAAGTATAATTATTATAGTTCTAGCGATAATAATAGTAAAATATGGCTAATAGTGCATGTTATATTGATAATAATAAAAGTAATAAGTATATTTATTACAGTTATATCGATAATAACTGCATAATATGGGTAATAATGCATGTTATATTGATGATAATAAAAGTAATACGTATATTTATTATAGTTCCAGCGATAATAACTGCATAATATGGGTAACAATGCATGTTATATTGATAATAATATAAGTAATAAGTATATTTATTATAGTTCTATCGATAATAACTGCATAATATGGGTAATAATGCATGTTATATTGATGATAATAAAAGTACTAAGAATATTTATTATAGTTCTAGCGATTATAACTGCATAATATGGGTAGTAATGCATGTTATATTGATGATAATGAAAGTAGTAAGTATATTTATTTCAGTTCTAGCGATAATAACTGCATTATATGGGTAATAATGCATGTTATATAGATAATATTGGGAGTAATAAGTATAATTATTATAGTTCTAGCGATAATAATAGTAAAATATGGCTAATAGTGCATGTTATATTGATAATAATAAAAGTAATAAGTATATTTATTACAGTTCTATCGATAATAACTGCATAATATGGGTAATAATGCATGTTATATTGATGATAATAAAAGTAATACGTATATTTATTGTAGTTCTAGCGATAATAACTGCATAATATGGGTAATAATGCATGTTATATTGATAATAATATAAGTAATAAGTATATTTATTATAGTTCTATCGATAATAACTGCATAGTATGGGTAATAATGCATGTTATATTGATAATATTGGGAGTAATAAGTATAATTATTATAGTTCTAGCGATAATAATAGTAAAATATGGCTAATAGTGCATGTTATATTGATAATAATAAAAGTAATAAGTATATTTATTATAGTTCTATCGATAATAACTGCATAATATGGGTAATAATGCATGTTATATTGATAATAATATAAGTAATAAGTATAATCATTACAGTTCTAGCGATAATAACTGCATTATATGGTTAGTAATGCATGTTATATTGATAATATTGGGAGTAATAAGTATAATTATTATAGCTCTAGCGATAATAATAGTAAAATATGGCTAATAGTGCATGTTATATTGATAATAATAAAAATAATAAGTATATTTATTATAGTTCTATCGATAATAACTGCATAATATGGGTAATAATGCATGTTATATTGATAATAATATAAGTAATAAGTATAATTATTACAGTTCTAGCGATAATAACTGCATAATATGGGTAATAATACATGTTACATTGATGATAATAAAAGTAATACGTATATTTATTACAGTTCTATCGATAATAACTGCATAATATGGGTAATAATGCATGTTATATTGATGATAATAAAAGTAATACGTATATTTATTATAGTTCTAGCGATTATAACTGCATAATATGGGTAATAATGCATGTTATATTGATAATAATACAAGTAATGAGTATAATTATTACAGTTCTAGCGATAATAACTGCATTATATGGGTAATAATGGGTGTTATATTGATAATATCGGGAGTAATAAGTATATTTATTATAGTTCTAGCGATAATAACTGCATAATATAGGTAATGATGCATGTTGAATTGATAATAATAAAAGTAATAAGTATATTTATTATAGTTCTATCAGTAATGACTGCATAATATGGGTAATGATGCACGTTATATTGCTAACAATATAAGTAATAAGTATAATTATTACAGTTCTAGCCATAATAACTGCATTATATGGGTAATAATGCATGTTATATTGATAATATTGGGAGTAATAAGTACAATTATTATAGTTCCAGCGATAATAATAGTAAAACATGGCTAATAGTGCGTGTTATAATGATAATAATGAAAGTAATAAGTATATTTATTACAGTTCTATTGATAATAACTGCATAATATGGGTAATAATGCATGTTACATTGATGATAATAAAAGTAATACGTATATTTATTACAGTTCTAGCGATAATAACTGCATAATATGGGTAATGATGCATGTTATATTGATAATAATATAAGTAATAAGTATAATTATTACAGTTCTAGCGATAATAACTGCATTATATGGGTAATAACGCATGTTATATTGATAATATTGGGAGTAATAAGTATAATTGTTTTAGTTCTAGCGATAATAATAGTAAAATATGGCTAATAGTGCATGTTATATTGATAATAATAAAAGTAATAAGTATATTTATTATAGTTCTATCGATAATAACTGCATAATATGGGTAATAATGCATGTTATATTGATAATAATATAAGTAATAAGTATAATTATTACAGTTCTAGCGATAATAACTGCATTATATGGTTAATAATGCATGTTATATTGATAATATTGGGAGTAATAAGTATAATTATTATAGTTCTAGCGATAATAATAGTAAAATATGGCTAATAGTGCTTGTTGTATTGATAATAATAAAAATAATAAGTATATTTATTATAGTTCTATCGATAATAACTGCATAATATGGGTAATAATACATGTTATATTGATAATAATATAAGTAATAAGTATATTTATTATAGTTCTATCGATAATAACTGCATAATATGGGTAATAATGCATGTTATATTGATGATAATAAAAGTACTAAGAATATTTATTATAGTTCTAGCGATTATAACTGCATAATATGGGTAGTAATGCATGTTATATTGATGATAATGAAAGTAGTAAGTATATTTATTTCAGTTCTAGCGATAATAACTGCATTATATGGGTAATAATGCATGTTATATAGATAATATTGGGAGTAATAAGTATAATTATTATAGTTCTAGCGATAATAATAGTAAAATATGGCTAATAGTGCATGTTATATTGATAATAATAAAAGTAATAAGTATATTTATTACAGTTCTATCGATAATAACTGCATAATATGGGTAATAATGCATGTTATATTGATGATAATAAAAGTAATACGTATATTTATTGTAGTTCTAGCGATAATAACTGCATAATATGGGTAATAATGCATGTTATATTGATAATAATATAAGTAATAAGTATATTTATTATAGTTCTATCGATAATAACTGCATAGTATGGGTAATAATGCATGTTATATTGATAATATTGGGAGTAATAAGTATAATTATTATAGTTCTAGCGATAATAATAGTAAAATATGGCTAATAGTGCATGTTATATTGATAATAATAAAAGTAATAAGTATATTTATTATAGTTCTATCGATAATAACTGCATAATATGGGTAATAATGCATGTTATATTGATAATAATATAAGTAATAAGTATAATCATTACAGTTCTAGCGATAATAACTGCATTATATGGTTAGTAATGCATGTTATATTGATAATATTGGGAGTAATAAGTATAATTATTATAGCTCTAGCGATAATAATAGTAAAATATGGCTAATAGTGCATGTTATATTGATAATAATAAAAATAATAAGTATATTTATTATAGTTCTATCGATAATAACTGCATAATATGGGTAATAATGCATGTTATATTGATAATAATATAAGTAATAAGTATAATTATTACAGTTCTAGCGATAATAACTGCATAATATGGGTAATAATACATGTTACATTGATGATAATAAAAGTAATACGTATATTTATTACAGTTCTATCGATAATAACTGCATAATATGGGTAATAATGCATGTTATATTGATGATAATAAAAGTAATACGTATATTTATTATAGTTCTAGCGATTATAACTGCATAATATGGGTAATAATGCATGTTATATTGATAATAATACAAGTAATGAGTATAATTATTACAGTTCTAGCGATAATAACTGCATTATATGGGTAATAATGGGTGTTATATTGATAATATCGGGAGTAATAAGTATATTTATTATAGTTCTAGCGATAATAACTGCATAATATAGGTAATGATGCATGTTGAATTGATAATAATAAAAGTAATAAGTATATTTATTATAGTTCTATCAGTAATGACTGCATAATATGGGTAATGATGCACGTTATATTGCTAACAATATAAGTAATAAGTATAATTATTACAGTTCTAGCCATAATAACTGCATTATATGGGTAATAATGCATGTTATATTGATAATATTGGGAGTAATAAGTACAATTATTATAGTTCCAGCGATAATAATAGTAAAACATGGCTAATAGTGCGTGTTATAATGATAATAATGAAAGTAATAAGTATATTTATTACAGTTCTATTGATAATAACTGCATAATATGGGTAATAATGCATGTTACATTGATGATAATAAAAGTAATACGTATATTTATTACAGTTCTAGCGATAATAACTGCATAATATGGGTAATGATGCATGTTATATTGATAATAATATAAGTAATAAGTATAATTATTACAGTTCTAGCGATAATAACTGCATTATATGGGTAATAACGCATGTTATATTGATAATATTGGGAGTAATAAGTATAATTGTTTTAGTTCTAGCGATAATAATAGTAAAATATGGCTAATAGTGCATGTTATATTGATAATAATAAAAGTAATAAGTATATTTATTATAGTTCTATCGATAATAACTGCATAATATGGGTAATAATGCATGTTATATTGATAATAATATAAGTAATAAGTATAATTATTACAGTTCTAGCGATAATAACTGCATTATATGGTTAATAATGCATGTTATATTGATAATATTGGGAGTAATAAGTATAATTATTATAGTTCTAGCGATAATAATAGTAAAATATGGCTAATAGTGCTTGTTGTATTGATAATAATAAAAATAATAAGTATATTTATTATAGTTCTATCGATAATAACTGCATAATATGGGTAATAATGCATGTTATATTGATAATAATATAAGTAATAAGTATAATTATTACAGTTCTAGCGATAATAACTGCATAATATGGGTAATAATACATGTTACATTGATGATAATAAAAGTAATACGTATATTTATTACAGTTCTATCGATAATAACTGCATAATATGGGTAATAATGCATGTTATATTGATGATAATAAAAGTAATACGTATATTTGTTATAGTTCTAGCGATAATAACTGCATAATATGGGTAATAATGCATGTTATATTGCTAACAATATAAGTAATAAGTATAATTATTACAGTTCTAGCGATAATAACTGCATTATATGGTTAATAATGCATGTTATATTGATAATATTGGGAGTAATAAGTATAATTATTATAGTTCTAGCGATAATAATAGTAAAATATGGCTAATAGTGCATGTTATATTGATAATAATAAAAGTAATAAGTATATTTATTACAGTTATATCGATAATAACTGCATAATATGGGTAATAATGCATGTTATATTGATGATAATAAAAGTAATACGTATATTTATTATAGTTCCAGCGATAATAACTGCATAATATGGGTAACAATGCATGTTATATTGATAATAATATAAGTAATAAGTATATTTATTATAGTTCTATCGATAATAACTGCATAATATGGGTAATAATGCATGTTATATTGATGATAATAAAAGTACTAAGAATATTTATTATAGTTCTAGCGATTATAACTGCATAATATGGGTAGTAATGCATGTTATATTGATGATAATGAAAGTAGTAAGTATATTTATTTCAGTTCTAGCGATAATAACTGCATTATATGGGTAATAATGCATGTTATATAGATAATATTGGGAGTAATAAGTATAATTATTATAGTTCTAGCGATAATAATAGTAAAATATGGCTAATAGTGCATGTTATATTGATAATAATAAAAGTAATAAGTATATTTATTACAGTTCTATCGATAATAACTGCATAATATGGGTAATAATGCATGTTATATTGATGATAATAAAAGTAATACGTATATTTATTGTAGTTCTAGCGATAATAACTGCATAATATGGGTAATAATGCATGTTATATTGATAATAATATAAGTAATAAGTATATTTATTATAGTTCTATCGATAATAACTGCATAGTATGGGTAATAATGCATGTTATATTGATAATATTGGGAGTAATAAGTATAATTATTATAGTTCTAGCGATAATAATAGTAAAATATGGCTAATAGTGCATGTTATATTGATAATAATAAAAGTAATAAGTATATTTATTATAGTTCTATCGATAATAACTGCATAATATGGGTAATAATGCATGTTATATTGATAATAATATAAGTAATAAGTATAATCATTACAGTTCTAGCGATAATAACTGCATTATATGGTTAATAATGCATGTTATATTGATAATATTGGGAGTAATAAGTATAATTATTATAGCTCTAGCGATAATAATAGTAAAATATGGCTAATAGTGCATGTTATATTGATAATAATAAAAATAATAAGTATATTTATTATAGTTCTATCGATAATAACTGCATAATATGGGTAATAATGCATGTTATATTGATAATAATATAAGTAATAAGTATAATTATTACAGTTCTAGCGATAATAACTGCATAATATGGGTAATAATACATGTTACATTGATGATAATAAAAGTAATACGTATATTTATTACAGTTCTATCGATAATAACTGCATAATATGGGTAATAATGCATGTTATATTGATGATAATAAAAGTAATACGTATATTTATTATAGTTCTAGCGATTATAACTGCATAATATGGGTAATAATGCATGTTATATTGATAATAATACAAGTAATGAGTATAATTATTACAGTTCTAGCGATAATAACTGCATTATATGGGTAATAATGGGTGTTATATTGATAATATCGGGAGTAATAAGTATATTTATTATAGTTCTAGCGATAATAACTGCATAATATAGGTAATGATGCATGTTGAATTGATAATAATAAAAGTAATAAGTATATTTATTATAGTTCTATCAGTAATGACTGCATAATATGGGTAATGATGCACGTTATATTGCTAACAATATAAGTAATAAGTATAATTATTACAGTTCTAGCCATAATAACTGCATTATATGGGTAATAATGCATGTTATATTGATAATATTGGGAGTAATAAGTACAATTATTATAGTTCCAGCGATAATAATAGTAAAACATGGCTAATAGTGCGTGTTATAATGATAATAATGAAAGTAATAAGTATATTTATTACAGTTCTATTGATAATAACTGCATAATATGGGTAATAATGCATGTTACATTGATGATAATAAAAGTAATACGTATATTTATTACAGTTCTAGCGATAATAACTGCATAATATGGGTAATGATGCATGTTATATTGATAATAATATAAGTAATAAGTATAATTATTACAGTTCTAGCGATAATAACTGCATTATATGGGTAATAATCGATGTTATATTGATAATATCGGGAGTAATAAGTATATTTATTATAGTTCTAGCGATAATAACTGCATAATATAGGTAATGATGCATGTTATATTGATAATAATAAAAGTAATAAGTATATTTATTATAGTTCTATCAATAATAACTGCATAATATGGGTTATAATGCACGTTATATTGCTAACAATATAAGTAATAAGTATAATTATTACAGTTCTAGCGATAATAATTGCACTATATGGGTAATAATGCAAGTTATATTGATAATATCGGGAGTGATAAGTATATTTATTACAGTTCTATCGATAATAACTGCATGATATGGGTAATAATGCATGTTATATTGATAATAATATAAGTAATAAGTATAATTATTACAGTTCTAACGATAATAACTGCATTATATGGGTAATAATGCACGTTGTATTGCTAATAATATAAGTAATAAGTATAATTATTACAGTTCTAGCGATAATAACTGCGTTATATGGGTAATAACGCATGTTATATTGATAATATTGGGAGTAATAAGTATAATTGTTTTAGTTCTAGCGATAATAATAGTAAAATATGGCTAATAGTGCATGTTATATTGATAATAATAAAAATAATAAGTATATTTATTATAGTTCTATCGATAATAACTGCATAATATGGGTAATAATGCATGTTATATTGATAATAATATAAGTAATAAGTATAATTATTACAGTTCTAGCGATAATAACTGCATAATATGGGTAATAATGCATGTTATATTGATGATAATAAAAGTAATACGTATATTTATTATAGTTCTAGCGATAATAACTGCATAATATGGGTAATAATGCATGTTATATTGATAATAATACAAGTAATAAGTATAATTATTACAGTTCTAGCGATAATAATTGCACTATATGGGTAATAATGCATGTTGTATTGATAACATCGGGAGTAATACGTATATTTATTACAGTTCTATCGATAATAACTGCAAAATATGGGTAATAATGCATGTTATATTGATAATAATACAAGTAATAAGTATAATTATTACAGTTCTAGCGATAATAATTGCACTATATGGGTAATAATGCATGTTATATTGATAACATCGGGAGTAATACGTATATTTATTACAGTTCTATCGATAATAACTGCAAAATATGGGTAATAATGCATGTTATATTGATAATAATACAAGTAATAAGTATAATTATTACAGTTCTAGCGATAATAACTGCATTATATGGGTAATAACGCATGTTATATTGATAATATTGGGAGTAATAAGTATAATTGTTTTAGTTCTAGCGATAATAATAGTAAAATATGGCTAATAGTGCATGTTATATTGATAACAATAAAAGTAATAAGTATATTTATTACAGTTCTATCGATAATAACTGCATAATATGGGTAATAATGCATGTTATATTGATGATAATAAAAGTAATACGTATATTTATTGTAGTTCTAGCGATAATAACTGCATAATTTGGGTAATAATGCATGTTATATTGATAATAATATACGTAATAAGTATAATTATTACAGTTCTAGCGATAATAATTGCACTATATGGGTAATAATGCAAGTTATATTGATAATATCGGGAGTGATAAGTATATTTATTACAGTTCTATCGATAATAACTGCATTATATGTGTAATAATGCATGTTATATTGATAATAATATAAGTAATAAGTATAATTATTACAGTTCTGACGATAATAACTGCATTATATGGGTAATAATGCACGTTGTATTGCTAATAATATAAGTAATAAGTATAATTATTACAGTTCTAGCGATAATAACTGCATTATATGGGTAATAACGCATGTTATATTGATAATATTGGGAGTAATAAGTATAATTGTTTTAGTTCTAGCGATAATAATAGTAAAATATGGCTAATAGTGCATGTTATATTGATAATAATAAAAGTAATAAGTATATTTATTATAGTTCTATCGATAATAACTGCATAATATGGGTAATAATGCATGTTATATTGATAATAATATAAGTAATAAGTATAATTATTACAGTTCTAGCGATAATAACTGCATTATATGGTTAATAATGCATGTTATATTGATAATATTGGGAGTAATAAGTATAATTATTATAGTTCTAGCGATAATAATAGTAAAATATGGCTAATAGTGCTTGTTGTATTGATAATAATAAAAATAATAAGTATATTTATTATAGTTCTATCGATAATAACTGCATAATATGGGTAATAATGCATGTTATATTGATAATAATATAAGTAATAAGTATAATTATTACAGTTCTAGCGATAATAACTGCATAATATGGGTAATAATACATGTTACATTGATGATAATAAAAGTAATACGTATATTTATTACAGTTCTATCGATAATAACTGCATAATATGGGTAATAATGCATGTTATATTGATGATAATAAAAGTAATACGTATATTTGTTATAGTTCTAGCGATAATAACTGCATAATATGGGTAATAATGCATGTTATATTGCTAACAATATAAGTAATAAGTATAATTATTACAGTTCTAGCGATAATAACTGCATTATATGGTTAATAATGCATGTTATATTGATAATATTGGGAGTAATAAGTATAATTATTATAGTTCTAGCGATAATAATAGTAAAATATGGCTAATAGTGCATGTTATATTGATAATAATAAAAGTAATAAGTATATTTATTACAGTTATATCGATAATAACTGCATAATATGGGTAATAATGCATGTTATATTGATGATAATAAAAGTAATACGTATATTTATTATAGTTCCAGCGATAATAACTGCATAATATGGGTAACAATGCATGTTATATTGATAATAATATAAGTAATAAGTATATTTATTATAGTTCTATCGATAATAACTGCATAATATGGGTAATAATGCATGTTATATTGATGATAATAAAAGTACTAAGAATATTTATTATAGTTCTAGCGATTATAACTGCATAATATGGGTAGTAATGCATGTTATATTGATGATAATGAAAGTAGTAAGTATATTTATTTCAGTTCTAGCGATAATAACTGCATTATATGGGCAATAATGCATGTTATATAGATAATATTGGGAGTAATAAGTATAATTATTATAGTTCTAGCGATAATAATAGTAAAATATGGCTAATAGTGCATGTTATATTGATAATAATAAAAGTAATAAGTATATTTATTACAGTTCTATCGATAATAACTGCATAATATGGGTAATAATGCATGTTATATTGATGATAATAAAAGTAATACGTATATTTATTGTAGTTCTAGCGATAATAACTGCATAATATGGGTAATAATGCATGTTATATTGATAATAATATAAGTAATAAGTATATTTATTATAGTTCTATCGATAATAACTGCATAGTATGGGTAATAATGCATGTTATATTGATAATATTGGGAGTAATAAGTATAATTATTATAGTTCTAGCGATAATAATAGTAAAATATGGCTAATAGTGCATGTTATATTGATAATAATAAAAGTAATAAGTATATTTATTATAGTTCTATCGATAATAACTGCATAATATGGGTAATAATGCATGTTATATTGATAATAATATAAGTAATAAGTATAATCATTACAGTTCTAGCGATAATAACTGCATTATATGGTTAATAATGCATGTTATATTGATAATATTGGGAGTAATAAGTATAATTATTATAGCTCTAGCGATAATAATAGTAAAATATGGCTAATAGTGCATGTTATATTGATAATAATAAAAATAATAAGTATATTTATTATAGTTCTATCGATAATAACTGCATAATATGGGTAATAATGCATGTTATATTGATAATAATATAAGTAATAAGTATAATTATTACAGTTCTAGCGATAATAACTGCATAATATGGGTAATAATACATGTTACATTGATGATAATAAAAGTAATACGTATATTTATTACAGTTCTATCGATAATAACTGCATAATATGGGTAATAATGCATGTTATATTGATGATAATAAAAGTAATACGTATATTTATTATAGTTCTAGCGATTATAACTGCATAATATGGGTAATAATGCATGTTATATTGATAATAATACAAGTAATGAGTATAATTATTACAGTTCTAGCGATAATAACTGCATTATATGGGTAATAATGGGTGTTATATTGATAATATCGGGAGTAATAAGTATATTTATTATAGTTCTAGCGATAATAACTGCATAATATAGGTAATGATGCATGTTGAATTGATAATAATAAAAGTAATAAGTATATTTATTATAGTTCTATCAGTAATGACTGCATAATATGGGTAATGATGCACGTTATATTGCTAACAATATAAGTAATAAGTATAATTATTACAGTTCTAGCCATAATAACTGCATTATATGGGTAATAATGCATGTTATATTGATAATATTGGGAGTAATAAGTACAATTATTATAGTTCCAGCGATAATAATAGTAAAACATGGCTAATAGTGCGTGTTATAATGATAATAATGAAAGTAATAAGTATATTTATTACAGTTCTATTGATAATAACTGCATAATATGGGTAATAATGCATGTTACATTGATGATAATAAAAGTAATACGTATATTTATTACAGTTCTAGCGATAATAACTGCATAATATGGGTAATGATGCATGTTATATTGATAATAATATAAGTAATAAGTATAATTATTACAGTTCTAGCGATAATAACTGCATTATATGGGTAATAATCGATGTTATATTGATAATATCGGGAGTAATAAGTATATTTATTATAGTTCTAGCGATAATAACTGCATAATATAGGTAATGATGCATGTTATATTGATAATAATAAAAGTAATAAGTATATTTATTATAGTTCTATCAATAATAACTGCATAATATGGGTTATAATGCACGTTATATTGCTAACAATATAAGTAAGAAGTATAATTATTACAGTTCTAGCGATAATAATTGCACTATATGGGTAATAATGCAAGTTATATTGATAATATCGGGAGTGATAAGTATATTTATTACAGTTCTATCGATAATAACTGCATGATATGGGTAATAATGCATGTTATATTGATAATAATATAAGTAATAAGTATAATTATTACAGTTCTAACGATAATAACTGCATTATATGGGTAATAATGCACGTTGTATTGCTAATAATATAAGTAATAAGTATAATTATTACAGTTCTAGCGATAATAACTGCGTTATATGGGTAATAACGCATGTTATATTGATAATATTGGGAGTAATAAGTATAATTGTTTTAGTTCTAGCGATAATAATAGTAAAATATGGCTAATAGTGCATGTTATATTGATAATAATAAAAATAATAAGTATATTTATTATAGTTCTATCGATAATAACTGCATAATATGGGTAATAATGCATGTTATATTGATAATAATATAAGTAATAAGTATAATTATTACAGTTCTAGCGATAATAACTGCATAATATGGGTAATAATGCATGTTATATTGATGATAATAAAAGTAATACGTATATTTATTATAGTTCTAGCGATAATAACTGCATAATATGGGTAATAATGCATGTTATATTGATAATAATACAAGTAATAAGTATAATTATTACAGTTCTAGCGATAATAATTGCACTATATGGGTAATAATGCATGTTGTATTGATAACATCGGGAGTAATACGTATATTTATTACAGTTCTATCGATAATAACTGCAAAATATGGGTAATAATGCATGTTATATTGATAATAATACAAGTAATAAGTATAATTATTACAGTTCTAGCGATAATAATTGCACTATATGGGTAATAATGCATGTTATATTGATAACATCGGGAGTAATACGTATATTTATTACAGTTCTATCGATAATAACTGCAAAATATGGGTAATAATGCATGTTATATTGATAATAATACAAGTAATAAGTATAATTATTACAGTTCTAGCGATAATAACTGCATTATATGGGTAATAACGCATGTTATATTGATAATATTGGGAGTAATAAGTATAATTGTTTTAGTTCTAGCGATAATAATAGTAAAATATGGCTAATAGTGCATGTTATATTGATAATAATAAAAGTAATAAGTATATTTATTACAGTTCTATCGATAATAACTGCATAATATGGGTAATAATGCATGTTATATTGATGATAATAAAAGTAATACGTATATTTATTGTAGTTCTAGCGATAATAACTGCATAATTTGGGTAATAATGCATGTTATATTGATAATAATATACGTAATAAGTATAATTATTACAGTTCTAGCGATAATAATTGCACTATATGGGTAATAATGCAAGTTATATTGATAATATCGGGAGTGATAAGTATATTTATTACAGTTCTATCGATAATAACTGCATTATATGTGTAATAATGCATGTTATATTGATAATAATATAAGTAATAAGTATAATTATTACAGTTCTGACGATAATAACTGCATTATATGGGTAATAATGCACGTTGTATTGCTAATAATATAAGTAATAAGTATAATTATTACAGTTCTAGCGATAATAACTGCATTATATGGGTAATAACGCATGTTATATTGATAATATTGGGAGTAATAAGTATAATTGTTTTAGTTCTAGCGATAATAATAGTAAAATATGGCTAATAGTGCATGTTATATTGATAATAATAAAAGTAATAAGTATATTTATTATAGTTCTATCGATAATAACTGCATAATATGGGTAATAATGCATGTTATATTGATAATAATATAAGTAATAAGTATAATTATTACAGTTCTAGCGATAATAACTGCATTATATGGTTAATAATGCATGTTATATTGATAATATTGGGAGTAATAAGTATAATTATTATAGTTCTAGCGATAATAATAGTAAAATATGGCTAATAGTGCTTGTTGTATTGATAATAATAAAAATAATAAGTATATTTATTATAGTTCTATCGATAATAACTGCATAATATGGGTAATAATGCATGTTATATTGATAATAATATAAGTAATAAGTATAATTATTACAGTTCTAGCGATAATAACTGCATAATATGGGTAATAATACATGTTACATTGATGATAATAAAAGTAATACGTATATTTATTACAGTTCTATCGATAATAACTGCATAATATGGGTAATAATGCATGTTATATTGATGATAATAAAAGTAATACGTATATTTATTATAGTTCTAGCGATAATAACTGCATAATATGGCTAATAATGCATGTTATATTGATAATAATACAAGTAATAAGTATAATTATTACAGTTCTAGCGATAATAATTGCACTATATGGGTAATAATGCATGTTATATTGATAACATCGGGAGTAATACGTATATTTATTACAGTTCTATCGATAATAACTGCATTATATGTGTAATAATGCATGTTATATTGATAAGAATATAAGTAATAAGTATAATTATTACAGTTCTGACGATAATAACTGCATAATATGGGTAATAATGCATGTTATATTGATAATAATATAAGTAATAAGTATAATTATTACAGTTCTAGCGATAATAACTGCATTATATGGTTAATAATGCATGTTATATTGATAATATTGGGAGTAATAAGTATAATTATTATAGTTCTAGCGATAATAATAGTAAAATATGGCTAATAGTGCATGTTGTATTGATAATAATAAAAATAATAAGTATATTTATTATAGTTCTATCGATAATAACTGCATAATATGGGTAATAATGCATGTTATCTTGATAATAATATAAGTAATAAGTATAATTATTACAGTTCTAGCGATAATAACTGCATAATATGGGTAATAATACATGTTACATTGATGATAATAAAAGTAATACGTATATTTATTACAGTTCTATCGAAAATAACTGCATAATATGGGTCATAATGCATGTTATATTGATGATAATAAAAGTAATACGTATATTTATTATAGTTCTAGCGATAATAACTGCATAATATGGGTAATAATGCATGTTATATTGATAATAATACAAGTAATAAGTATAATTATTACAGTTCTAGCGATAATAATTGCACTATATGGGTAATAATGCATGTTATATTGATAACATCGGGAGTAATACGTATATTTATTACAGTTCTATCGATAATAACTGCAAAATATGGGTAATAATGCATGTTATATTGATAATAATACAAGTAATAAGTATAATTATTACAGTTCTAGCGATAATAATTGCACTATATGGGTAATAATGCATGTTATATTGATAACATCGGGAGTAATACGTATATTTATTACAGTTCTATCGATAATAACTGCAAAATATGGGTAATAATGCATGTTATATTGATAATAATACAAGTAATAAGTATAATTATTACAGTTCTAGCGATAATAACTGCATTATATGGGTAATAACGCATGTTATATTGATAATATTGGGAGTAATAAGTATAATTGTTTTAGTTCTAGCGATAATAATAGTAAAATATGGCTAATAGTGCATGTTATATTGATAATAATAAAAGTAATAAGTATATTTATTACAGTTCTATCGATAATAACTGCATAATATGGGTAATAATGCATGTTATATTGATGATAATAAAAGTAATACGTATATTTATTGTAGTTCTAGCGATAATAACTGCATAATATGGGTAATAATGCATGTTATATTGATAATAATATACGTAATAAGTATAATTATTACAGTTCTAGCGATTATAATTGCACTATATGGGTAATAATGCAAGTTATATTGATAATATCGGGAGTGATAAGTATATTTATTACAGTTCTATCGATAATAACTGCATTATATGTGTAATAATGCATGTTATATTGATAATAATATAAGTAATAAGTATAATTATTACAGTTCTGACGATAATAACTGCATTATATGGGTAATAATGCACGTTGTATTGCTAATAATATAAGTAATAAGTATAATTATTACAGTTCTAGCGATAATAACTGCATTATATGGGTAATAACGCATGTTATATTGATAATATTGGGAGTAATAAGTATAATTGTTTTAGTTCTAGCGATAATAATAGTAAAATATGGCTAATAGTGCATGTTATATTGATAATAATAAAAGTAATAGGTATATTTATTATAGTTCTATCGATAATAACTGCATAATATGGGTAATAATGCATGTTATATTGATAATAATATAAGTAATAAGTATAATTATTACAGTTCTAGCGATAATAACTGCATTATATGGTTAATAATGCATGTTATATTGATAATATTGGGAGTAATAAGTATAATTATTATAGTTCTAGCGATAATAATAGTAAAATATGGCTAATAGTGCATGTTGTATTGATAATAATAAAAATAATAAGTATATTTATTATAGTTCTATCGATAATAACTGCATAATATGGGTAATAATGCATGTTATATTGATAATAATATAAGTAATAAGTACAATTATTACAGTTCTAGCGATAATAACTGCATAATATGGGTAATAATACATGTTACATTGATGATAATAAAAGTAATACGTATATTTATTACAGTTCTATCGATAATAACTGCATAATATGGCTAATAATGCATGTTATATTGATAATAATACAAGTAATAAGTATAATTATTACAGTTCTAGCGATAATAATTGCACTATATGGGTAATAATGCATGTTATATTGATAACATCGGGAGTAATACGTATATTTATTACAGTTCTATCGATAAGAACTGCATAATATGGGTAATAATGCATGTTATATTGATAATAATATAAGTAATAAGTATAATTATTACAGTTCTAGCGATAATAACTGCATTATATGGGTAATAACGCATGTTATATTGATAATATTGGGAGTTATAAGTATAATTGTTTTAGTTCTAGCGATAATAATAGTAAAATATGGCTAATAGTGCATGTTATATTGATAATAATAAAAGTAATAAGTATATTTATTACAGTTCTATCGATAATAACTGCATAATATGGGTAATAATGCATGTTATATTGATGATAATAAAAGTAATACGTGTATTTATTATAGTTCTAGCGATAATAACTGCATAATATGGGTAACAATGCATTTTATATTAATAATAATATAAGTAATAAGTATAATTATTACAGTTCTAGCGATAATAATTGCACTATATGGGTAATAATGCAAGTTATATTGATAATATCGGGAGTAATAAGTATATATATTACAGTTCTATCGATAATAACTGCATAATATGGGTAATAATGCATGTTATATTGATGATAATAAAAGTAATACGTATATTTATTGTAGTTCTAGCGATAGTAACTGCATAATATGGGTAATAATGCATGTTATATTGATAATAATATACGTAATAAGTATATTTATTATAGTTCTATCGATAATAACTGCATAGTATGGGTAATAATGCATGTTATATTGATGATAATAAAAGTACTAAGTATATTTATTATAGTTCTAGCGATTATAACTGCATAATATGGGTAATAATGCATGTTATATTGATAATAATATAAGTAATAAGTATAATTATTACAGTTCTAGCGATAATAACTGCATTATATGGGTAATAATGCATGTTATATTGATAATATTGGGAGTAATAAGTATAATTATTATAGTTCTAGCGATAATAATAGTAAAATATGGCTAATAGTGCATGTTATATTGATAATAATAAAAGTAATAAGTATATTTATTATAGTTCTATCGATAATAACTGCATAATATGGGTAATAATGCATGTTATATTGATGATAATAAAAGTAATACGTATATTTATTGTAGTTCTAGCGATAATAACTGCATAATATGGGTAATAATGCATGTTATATTGATAATAATATACGTAATAGGTATAATTATTAGAGTTCTAGCGATAATAATTGCACTATATGGGTAATAATGCAAGTTATATTGATAATATCGGGAGTGATAAGTATATTTATTACAGTTCTATCGATAATAACTGCATTATATGTGTAATAATGCATGTTATATTGATAATAATATAAGTAATAAGTATAATTATTACAGTTCTGACGATAATAACTGCATTATATGGGTAATAATGCACGTTGTATTGCTAATAATATAAGTAATAAGTATAATTATTACAGTTCTAGCGATAATAACTGCATTATATGGGTAATAACGCATGTTATATTGATAATATTGGGAGTAATAAGTATAATTGTTTTAGTTCTAGCGATAATAATAGTAAAATATGGCTAATAGTGCATGTTATATTGATAATAATAAAAGTAATAAGTATATTTATTATAGTTCTATCGATAATAACTGCATAATATGGGTAATAATGCATGTTATATTGATAATAATATAAGTAATAAGTATAATTATTACAGTTCTAGCGATAATAACTGCATTATATGGTTAATAATGCATGTTATATTGATAATATTGGGAGTAATAAGTATAATTATTATAGTTCTAGCGATAATAATAGTAAAATATGGCTAATAGTGCATGTTGTATTGATAATAATAAAAATAATAAGTATATTTATTATAGTTCTATCGATAATAACTGCATAATATGGGTAATAATGCATGTTATATTGATAATAATATAAGTAATAAGTATAATTATTACAGTTCTAGCGATAATAACTGCATAATATGGGTAATAATACATGTTACATTGATGATAATAAAAGTAATACGTATATTTATTACAGTTCTATCGATAATAACTGCATAATATGGGTAATAATGCATGTTATATTGATGATAATAAAAGTAATACGTATATTTATTATAGTTCTAGCGATAATAACTGCATAACATGGCTAATAATGCATGTTATATTGATAATAATACAAGTAATAAGTATAATTATTACAGTTCTAGCGATAATAATTGCACTATATGGGTAATAATGCATGTTATATTGATAACATCGGGAGTAATACGTATATTTATTACAGTTCTATCGATAAGAACTGCATAATATGGGTAATAATGCATGTTATATTGATAATAATATAAGTAATAAGTATAATTATTACAGTTCTAGCGATAATAACTGCGTTATATGGGTAATAACGCATGTTATATTGATAATATTGGGAGTAATAAGTATAATTGTTTTAGTTCTAGCGATAATAATAGTAAAATATGGCTAATAGTGCATGTTATATTGATAATAATAAAAATAATAAGTATATTTATTATAGTTCTATCGATAATAACTGCATAATATGGGTAATAATGCATGTTATATTGATAATAATATAAGTAATAAGTATAATTATTACAGTTCTAGCGATAATAACTGCATAATATGGGTAATAATGCATGTTATATTGATGATAATAAAAGTAATACGTATATTTATTATAGTTCTAGCGATAATAACTGCATAATATGGGTAATAATGCATGTTATATTGATAATAATACAAGTAATAAGTATAATTATTACAGTTCTAGCGATAATAATTGCACTATATGGGTAATAATGCATGTTGTATTGATAACATCGGGAGTAATACGTATATTTATTACAGTTCTATCGATAATAACTGCAAAATATGGGTAATAATGCATGTTATATTGATAATAATACAAGTAATAAGTATAATTATTACAGTTCTAGCGATAATAATTGCACTATATGGGTAATAATGCATGTTATATTGATAACATCGGGAGTAATACGTATATTTATTACAGTTCTATCGATAATAACTGCAAAATATGGGTAATAATGCATGTTATATTGATAATAATACAAGTAATAAGTATAATTATTACAGTTCTAGCGATAATAACTGCATTATATGGGTAATAACGCATGTTATATTGATAATATTGGGAGTAATAAGTATAATTGTTTTAGTTCTAGCGATAATAATAGTAAAATATGGCTAATAGTGCATGTTATATTGATAATAATAAAAGTAATAAGTATATTTATTACAGTTCTATCGATAATAACTGCATAATATGGGTAATAATGCATGTTATATTGATGATAATAAAAGTAATACGTATATTTATTGTAGTTCTAGCGATAATAACTGCATAATTTGGGTAATAATGCATGTTATATTGATAATAATATACGTAATAAGTATAATTATTACAGTTCTAGCGATAATAATTGCACTATATGGGTAATAATGCAAGTTATATTGATAATATCGGGAGTGATAAGTATATTTATTACAGTTCTATCGATAATAACTGCATTATATGTGTAATAATGCATGTTATATTGATAATAATATAAGTAATAAGTATAATTATTACAGTTCTGACGATAATAACTGCATTATATGGGTAATAATGCACGTTGTATTGCTAATAATATAAGTAATAAGTATAATTATTACAGTTCTAGCGATAATAACTGCATTATATGGGTAATAACGCATGTTATATTGATAATATTGGGAGTAATAAGTATAATTGTTTTAGTTCTAGCGATAATAATAGTAAAATATGGCTAATAGTGCATGTTATATTGATAATAATAAAAGTAATAAGTATATTTATTATAGTTCTATCGATAATAACTGCATAATATGGGTAATAATGCATGTTATATTGATAATAATATAAGTAATAAGTATAATTATTACAGTTCTAGCGATAATAACTGCATTATATGGTTAATAATGCATGTTATATTGATAATATTGGGAGTAATAAGTATAATTATTATAGTTCTAGCGATAATAATAGTAAAATATGGCTAATAGTGCTTGTTGTATTGATAATAATAAAAATAATAAGTATATTTATTATAGTTCTATCGATAATAACTGCATAATATGGGTAATAATGCATGTTATATTGATAATAATATAAGTAATAAGTATAATTATTACAGTTCTAGCGATAATAACTGCATAATATGGGTAATAATACATGTTACATTGATGATAATAAAAGTAATACGTATATTTATTACAGTTCTATCGATAATAACTGCATAATATGGGTAATAATGCATGTTATATTGATGATAATAAAAGTAATACGTATATTTATTATAGTTCTAGCGATAATAACTGCATAATATGGCTAATAATGCATGTTATATTGATAATAATACAAGTAATAAGTATAATTATTACAGTTCTAGCGATAATAATTGCACTATATGGGTAATAATGCATGTTATATTGATAACATCGGGAGTAATACGTATATTTATTACAGTTCTATCGATAAGAACTGCATAATATGGGTAATAATGCATGTTATATTGATAATAATATAAGTAATAAGTATAATTATTACAGTTCTAGCGATAATAACTGCATTATATGGGTAATAACGCATGTTATATTGATAATATTGGGAGTAATAAGTATAATTGTTTTAGTTCTAGCGATAATAATAGTAAAATATGGCTAATAGTGCATGTTATATTGATAATAATAAAAGTAATAAGTATATTTATTACAGTTCTATCGATAATAACTGCATAATATGGGTAATAATGCATGTTATATTGATAATAATATAAGTAATAAGTATAATTATTACAGTTCTAGCGATAATAACTGCATAATATGGGTAATAATACATGTTACATTGATGATAATAAAAGTAATACGTATATTTATTACAGTTCTATCGATAATAACTGCATAATATGGGTAATAATGCATGTTATATTGATGATAATAAAAGTAATACGTATATTTATTATAGTTCTAGCGATTATAACTGCATAATATGGGTAATAATGCATGTTATATTGATAATAATACAAGTAATAAGTATAATTATTACAGTTCTAGCGATAATAACTGCATTATATGGGTAATAATGGATGTTATATTGATAATATCGGGAGTAATAAGTATATTTATTATAGTTCTAGCGATAATAACTGCATAATATAGGTAATGATGCATGTTGAATTGATAATAATAAAAGTAATAAGTATATTTATTATAGTTCTATCAGTAATGACTGCATAATATGGGTAATGATGCACGTTATATTGCTAACAATATAAGTAATAAGTATAATTATTACAGTTATAGCCATAATAACTGCATTATATGGGTAATAATGCATGTTATATTGATAATATTGGGAGTAATAAGTACAATTATTATAGTTCCAGCGATAATAATAGTAAAACATGGCTAATAGTGCGTGTTATAATGATAATAATGAAAGTAATAAGTATATTTATTACAGTTCTATTGATAATAACTGCATAATATGGGTAATAATGCATGTTACATTGATGATAATAAAAGTAATACGTATATTTATTACAGTTCTAGCGATAATAACTGCATAATATGGGTAATGATGCATGTTATATTGACAATAATATAAGTAATAAGTATAATTATTACAGTTCTAGCGATAATAACTGCATTATATGGGTAATAATCGATGTTATATTGATAATATCGGGAGTAATAAGTATATTTATTATAGTTCTAGCGATAATAACTGCATAATATAGGTAATGATGCATGTTATATTGATAATAATAAAAGTAATAAGTATATTTATTATAGTTCTATCAATAATAACTGCATAATATGGGTTATAATGCACGTTATATTGCTAACAATATAAGTAATAAGTATAATTATTACAGTTCTAGCGATAATAATTGCACTATATGGGTAATAATGCAAGTTATATTGATAATATCGGGAGTGATAAGTATATTTATTACAGTTCTATCGATAATAACTGCATGATATGGGTAATAATGCATGTTATATTGATAATAATATAAGTAATAAGTATAATTATTACAGTTCTAACGATAATAACTGCATTATATGGGTAATAATGCACGTTGTATTGCTAATAATATAAGTAATAAGTATAATTATTACAGTTCTAGCGATAATAACTGCGTTATATGGGTAATAACGCATGTTATATTGATAATATTGGGAGTAATAAGTATAATTGTTTTAGTTCTAGCGATAATAATAGTAAAATATGGCTAATAGTGCATGTTATATTGATAATAATAAAAATAATAAGTATATTTATTATAGTTCTATCGATAATAACTGCATAATATGGGTAATAATGCATGTTATATTGATAATAATATAAGTAATAAGTATAATTATTACAGTTCTAGCGATAATAACTGCATAATATGGGTAATAATACATGTTACATTGATGATAATAAAAGTAATACGTATATTTATTACAGTTCTATCGATAATAACTGCATAATATGGGTAATAATGCATGTTATATTGATGATAATAAAAGTAATACGTATATTTATTATAGTTCTAGCGATAATAACTGCATAATATGGGTAATAATGCATGTTATATTGATAATAATACAAGTAATAAGTATAATTATTACAGTTCTAGCGATAATAATTGCACTATATGGGTAATAATGCATGTTATATTGATAACATCGGGAGTAATACGTATATTTATTACAGTTCTATCGATAATAACTGCAAAATATGGGTAATAATGCATGTTATATTGATAATAATACAAGTAATAAGTATAATTATTACAGTTCTAGCGATAATAACTGCATTATATGGGTAATAACGCATGTTATATTGATAATATTGGGAGTAATAAGTATAATTGTTTTAGTTCTAGCGATAATAATAGTAAAATATGGCTAATAGTGCATGTTATATTGATAATAATAAAAGTAATAAGTATATTTATTACAGTTCTATCGATAATAACTGCATAATATGGGTAATAATGCATGTTATATTGATGATAATAAAAGTAATACGTATATTTATTGTAGTTCTAGCGATAATAACTGCATAATATGGGTAATAATGCATGTTATATTGATAATAATATACGTAATAAGTATAATTATTACAGTTCTAGCGATAATAATTGCACTATATGGGTAATAATGCAAGTTATATTGATAATATCGGGAGTGATAAGTATATTTATTACAGTTCTATCGATAATAACTGCATTATATGTGTAATAATGCATGTTATATTGATAAGAATATAAGTAATAAGTATAATTATTACAGTTCTGACGATAATAACTGCATTATATGGGTAATAATGCACGTTGTATTGCTAATAATATAAGTAATAAGTATAATTATTACAGTTCTAGCGATAATAACTGCATTATATGGGTAATAACGCATGTTATATTGATAATATTGGGAGTAATAAGTATAATTGTTTTAGTTCTAGCGATAATAATAGTAAAATATGGCTAATAGTGCATGTTATATTGATAATAATAAAAGTAATAAGTATATTTATTATAGTTCTATCGATAATAACTGCATAATATGGGTAATAATGCATGTTATATTGATAATAATATAAGTAATAAGTATAATTATTACAGTTCTAGCGATAATAACTGCATTATATGGTTAATAATGCATGTTATATTGATAATATTGGGAGTAATAAGTATAATTATTATAGTTCTAGCGATAATAATAGTAAAATATGGCTAATAGTGCATGTTGTATTGATAATAATAAAAATAATAAGTATATTTATTATAGTTCTATCGATAATAACTGCATAATATGGGTAATAATGCATGTTATCTTGATAATAATATAAGTAATAAGTATAATTATTACAGTTCTAGCGATAATAACTGCATAATATGGGTAATAATACATGTTACATTGATGATAATAAAAGTAATACGTATATTTATTACAGTTCTATCGAAAATAACTGCATAATATGGGTCATAATGCATGTTATATTGATGATAATAAAAGTAATACGTATATTTATTATAGTTCTAGCGATAATAACTGCATAATATGGGTAATAATGCATGTTATATTGATAATAATACAAGTAATAAGTATAATTATTACAGTTCTAGCGATAATAATTGCACTATATGGGTAATAATGCATGTTATATTGATAACATCGGGAGTAATACGTATATTTATTACAGTTCTATCGATAATAACTGCAAAATATGGGTAATAATGCATGTTATATTGATAATAATACAAGTAATAAGTATAATTATTACAGTTCTAGCGATAATAATTGCACTATATGGGTAATAATGCATGTTATATTGATAACATCGGGAGTAATACGTATATTTATTACAGTTCTATCGATAATAACTGCAAAATATGGGTAATAATGCATGTTATATTGATAATAATACAAGTAATAAGTATAATTATTACAGTTCTAGCGATAATAACTGCATTATATGGGTAATAACGCATGTTATATTGATAATATTGGGAGTAATAAGTATAATTGTTTTAGTTCTAGCGATAATAATAGTAAAATATGGCTAATAGTGCATGTTATATTGATAATAATAAAAGTAATAAGTATATTTATTACAGTTCTATCGATAATAACTGCATAATATGGGTAATAATGCATGTTATATTGATGATAATAAAAGTAATACGTATATTTATTGTAGTTCTAGCGATAATAACTGCATAATATGGGTAATAATGCATGTTATATTGATAATAATATACGTAATAAGTATAATTATTACAGTTCTAGCGATTATAATTGCACTATATGGGTAATAATGCAAGTTATATTGATAATATCGGGAGTGATAAGTATATTTATTACAGTTCTATCGATAATAACTGCATTATATGTGTAATAATGCATGTTATATTGATAATAATATAAGTAATAAGTATAATTATTACAGTTCTGACGATAATAACTGCATTATATGGGTAATAATGCACGTTGTATTGCTAATAATATAAGTAATAAGTATAATTATTACAGTTCTAGCGATAATAACTGCATTATATGGGTAATAACGCATGTTATATTGATAATATTGGGAGTAATAAGTATAATTGTTTTAGTTCTAGCGATAATAATAGTAAAATATGGCTAATAGTGCATGTTATATTGATAATAATAAAAGTAATAGGTATATTTATTATAGTTCTATCGATAATAACTGCATAATATGGGTAATAATGCATGTTATATTGATAATAATATAAGTAATAAGTATAATTATTACAGTTCTAGCGATAATAACTGCATTATATGGTTAATAATGCATGTTATATTGATAATATTGGGAGTAATAAGTATAATTATTATAGTTCTAGCGATAATAATAGTAAAATATGGCTAATAGTGCATGTTGTATTGATAATAATAAAAATAATAAGTATATTTATTATAGTTCTATCGATAATAACTGCATAATATGGGTAATAATGCATGTTATATTGATAATAATATAAGTAATAAGTACAATTATTACAGTTCTAGCGATAATAACTGCATAATATGGGTAATAATACATGTTACATTGATGATAATAAAAGTAATACGTATATTTATTACAGTTCTATCGATAATAACTGCATAATATGGCTAATAATGCATGTTATATTGATAATAATACAAGTAATAAGTATAATTATTACAGTTCTAGCGATAATAATTGCACTATATGGGTAATAATGCATGTTATATTGATAACATCGGGAGTAATACGTATATTTATTACAGTTCTATCGATAAGAACTGCATAATATGGGTAATAATGCATGTTATATTGATAATAATATAAGTAATAAGTATAATTATTACAGTTCTAGCGATAATAACTGCATTATATGGGTAATAACGCATGTTATATTGATAATATTGGGAGTTATAAGTATAATTGTTTTAGTTCTAGCGATAATAATAGTAAAATATGGCTAATAGTGCATGTTATATTGATAATAATAAAAGTAATAAGTATATTTATTACAGTTCTATCGATAATAACTGCATAATATGGGTAATAATGCATGTTATATTGATGATAATAAAAGTAATACGTGTATTTATTATAGTTCTAGCGATAATAACTGCATAATATGGGTAACAATGCATGTTATATTAATAATAATATAAGTAATAAGTATAATTATTACAGTTCTAGCGATAATAATTGCACTATATGGGTAATAATGCAAGTTATATTGATAATATCGGGAGTAATAAGTATATATATTACAGTTCTATCGATAATAACTGCATAATATGGGTAATAATGCATGTTATATTGATGATAATAAAAGTAATACGTATATTTATTGTAGTTCTAGCGATAGTAACTGCATAATATGGGTAATAATGCATGTTATATTGATAATAATATACGTAATAAGTATATTTATTATAGTTCTATCGATAATAACTGCATAGTATGGGTAATAATGCATGTTATATTGATGATAATAAAAGTACTAAGTATATTTATTATAGTTCTAGCGATTATAACTGCATAATATGGGTAATAATGCATGTTATATTGATAATAATATAAGTAATAAGTATAATTATTACAGTTCTAGCGATAATAACTGCATTATATGGGTAATAATGCATGTTATATTGATAATATTGGGAGTAATAAGTATAATTATTATAGTTCTAGCGATAATAATAGTAAAATATGGCTAATAGTGCATGTTATATTGATAATAATAAAAGTAATAAGTATATTTATTATAGTTCTATCGATAATAACTGCATAATATGGGTAATAATGCATGTTATATTGATGATAATAAAAGTAATACGTATATTTATTGTAGTTCTAGCGATAATAACTGCATAATATGGGTAATAATGCATGTTATATTGATAATAATATACGTAATAGGTATAATTATTAGAGTTCTAGCGATAATAATTGCACTATATGGGTAATAATGCAAGTTATATTGATAATATCGGGAGTGATAAGTATATTTATTACAGTTCTATCGATAATAACTGCATTATATGTGTAATAATGCATGTTATATTGATAATAATATAAGTAATAAGTATAATTATTACAGTTCTGACGATAATAACTGCATTATATGGGTAATAATGCACGTTGTATTGCTAATAATATAAGTAATAAGTATAATTATTACAGTTCTAGCGATAATAACTGCATTATATGGGTAATAACGCATGTTATATTGATAATATTGGGAGTAATAAGTATAATTGTTTTAGTTCTAGCGATAATAATAGTAAAATATGGCTAATAGTGCATGTTATATTGATAATAATAAAAGTAATAAGTATATTTATTATAGTTCTATCGATAATAACTGCATAATATGGGTAATAATGCATGTTATATTGATAATAATATAAGTAATAAGTATAATTATTACAGTTCTAGCGATAATAACTGCATTATATGGTTAATAATGCATGTTATATTGATAATATTGGGAGTAATAAGTATAATTATTATAGTTCTAGCGATAATAATAGTAAAATATGGCTAATAGTGCATGTTGTATTGATAATAATAAAAATAATAAGTATATTTATTATAGTTCTATCGATAATAACTGCATAATATGGGTAATAATGCATGTTATATTGATAATAATATAAGTAATAAGTATAATTATTACAGTTCTAGCGATAATAACTGCATAATATGGGTAATAATACATGTTACATTGATGATAATAAAAGTAATACGTATATTTATTACAGTTCTATCGATAATAACTGCATAATATGGGTAATAATGCATGTTATATTGATGATAATAAAAGTAATACGTATATTTATTATAGTTCTAGCGATAATAACTGCATAACATGGCTAATAATGCATGTTATATTGATAATAATACAAGTAATAAGTATAATTATTACAGTTCTAGCGATAATAATTGCACTATATGGGTAATAATGCATGTTATATTGATAACATCGGGAGTAATACGTATATTTATTACAGTTCTATCGATAAGAACTGCATAATATGGGTAATAATGCATGTTATATTGATAATAATATAAGTAATAAGTATAATTATTACAGTTCTAGCGATAATAACTGCATTATATGGGTAATAACGCATGTTATATTGATAATATTGGGAGTAATAAGTATAATTATTATAGTTCTAGCGATAATAATAGTAAAATATGGCTAATAGTGCATGTTATATTGATAATAATAAAAGTAATAAGTATATTTATTATAGTTCTATCGATAATAGCTGCATAATATGGGTAATAATGCATGTTATATTGATAATAATATAAGTAATAAGTATAATTATTACAGTTCTAGCGATAATAACTGCATAATATGGGTAATAATACATGTTACATTGATGATAATAAAAGTAATACGTATATTTATTACAGTTCTATCGATAATAACTGCATAATATGGGTAATAATGCATGTTATATTGATGATAATAAAAGTAATACGTATATTTATTATAGTTCTAGCGATAATAACTGCATAATATGGGTAATAATGCATGTTATAATGATAATAATATAAGTAATAGTAATAATTATTACAGTTCTAGCGATAATAATTGCACTATATGGGTAATAATGCATGTTATATTGATAACATCGGGAGTAATAAGTATATTTATTACAGTTCTATCGATAATAACTGCATAATATGGGTAATAATGCATGTTATATTGATAATAATATAAGTAATAAGTATAATTATTACAGTTCTAGCGATAATAACTGCATTATATGGGTAATAATGCACGTTGTATTGCTAATAATATAAGTAATAAGTATAATTATTACAGTTCTAGCGATAATAACTGCATTATATGGGTAATAACGCATGTTATATTGATAATATTGGGAGTAATAAGTATAATTGTTTTAGTTCTAGCGATAATAATAGTAAAATATGGCTAATAGTGCATGTTATATTGATAATAATAAAAGTAATAAGTATATTTATTACAGTTCTATCGATAATAACTGCATAATATGGGTAATAATGCCTGTTATATTGATGATAATAAAAGTAATACGTATATTTATTATAGTTCTAGCGATAATAACTGCATAATATGGGTAACAATGCATGTTATATTGATAATAATATAAGTAATAAGTATAATTATTACAGTTCTAGCGATAATATCTGCATTATATGGGTAATAATGCACGTTGTATTGCTAATAATATAAGTAATAAGTATAATTATTACAGTTCTAGCGATAATAACTGCATTATATGGGTAATAGCGCATGTTATATTGATAATATTGGGAGTAATAAGTATAATTGTTTTAGTTCTAGCGATAATAATAGTAAAATATGGCTAATAGTGCATGTTATATTGATAATAATAAAAGTAATAAGTATATTTATTACAGTTCTATCGATAATAACTGCATAATATGGGTAATAATGCATGTTATATTGATGATAATAAAAGTAATACGTATATTTATTATAGTTCTAGCGATAATAACTGCATAATATGGGTAACAATGCATGTTATATTGATAATAATATAAGTAATAAGTATAATTATTACAGTTCTAGCGATCATAACTGCATTATATGGCTAATAATGGATGTTATATTGATAATATCGGGAGTAATAAGTATATTTATTACAGTTCTATCGATAATAACTGCATAATATGGGCAATAATGCATGTTATATTGATGATAATAAAAGTAATACGTACCTTTATTATAGTTCTAGCGATAATAACTGCATAATATGGGTAACAATGCATGTTTTATTGATAATAAGATAAGTAATAAGTATATTTATTATAGTTCTATCGATAATAACTGCATGATATGGGTAATAATGCATGTTATATTGATGATAATAAAAGTACTAAGTATATTTATTATAGTTCTAGCGATTATAACTGCATAATATGGGTAGTAATGCATGTTATATTGATGATAATGAAAGTAGTAAGTATATTTATTACAGTTCTAGCGATAATAACTGCATTATATGGGTAATAATGCATGTTATATTGATAATATCGGGAGTAATAAGTATATTTATTATAGTTCTAGCGATAATAACTGCATAATATAGGTAATGATGCATGTTATATTGATAATAATAAAAGTAATAAGTATATTTATTACAGTTCTATCGATAATAACTGCATAATATGGGTACTAATGCATGTTATATTGATGATAATAAAAGTAATACGTATATTTATTATAGTTCTAGCGAAAATAACTGCATAATATGGGTAATAATGCATGTTATATTGACAATAATATAAGTAATAAGTATAATTATTACAGTTCTAGCGATAATAACTGCATAATATGGGTAATAATGCATGTTATATTGATGATAATAAAAGTAATACGTATATTTATTACAGTTCTAGCGATAATAACTGCATAATATGGGTAATAATGCATGTTATATTGATGACAATAAAAGTAATACGTATATTTATTACAGTTCTACCGATAATAACTGCATTATATGGGTAATAATGCATGTTATATAGATAATATTGGGAGTAATAAGTATAATTATTATATTTCTAGCGATAATAATAGTAAAATATGGCTAATAGTGCATGTTATATTGATAATAATAAAAGTAATACGTATAATTATTACAGTTCCATCGATAATAACTGCATAATGTGGGTAATAATGCACGTTATATTACTAACAATATAAGTAATAAGTATAATTATTACAGTTCCAGCGATAATAACTGCATTATATGGGTAATAATGGATGTTATATTGATAATATCGGGAGTAATAAGTATATTTATTATAGTTCTAGCGATAATAACTGCATAATATAGGTAATGATGCATGTTACATTGATAATAATAAAAGTAATAAGTATATTTATTATAGTTCTATCAATAATAACTGCATAATATGGGTAATAATGCACGTTATATTGCTAACAATATAAGTAATAAGTATAATTATTACAGTTCTAGCGATAATAATTGCACTATATGGGTAATAATGCATGTTATATTGATAATATCGGGAGTAATAAGTATATTTATTACAGTTCTATCGATAATAACTGCATGATATGGGTAATAATGCATGTTATATTGATGATAATAAAAGTAATACGTATATTTATTGTAGTTCTAGCGATAATAACAGCATAATATGGGTAATAATGCATGTTATATTGATAATAGTATAAGTAATAAGTATATTTATTATAGTTCTATCGATAATAACTGCATAATATGGGTAATAATGCATGTTATATTGATGATAATAGAAGTACTAAGTATATTTATTATAGTTCTAGCGATTATAACTGCATAATATGGGTAATAATGCATGTTATATTGATAATAATATAAGTAATAAGTATAATTTTTACAGTTCTAGCGATAATAACTGCATTATATGGGTAATAATGCATGTTATATTGATAATATTGGGAGTAATAAGTATAATTATTATAGTTCTAGCGGTAATAATAGTAAAATATGGCTAATAGTGCATGTTATATTGATAATGATAAAAGTAATAAGTATATTTATTACAGTTCTATCGATAATAACTGCATAATATGGGTAACAATGCATGTTATATTGATAATAATATAAGTAATAAGTATATTTATTATAGTTCTAGCGTTAATAACTGCATAATATGGGTAATAATGCATGTTATATTGATGATAATAAAAGTACTAAGTATATTTATTATAGTTCTAGCGATTATAACTGCATAATATGGGTAGTAATGCATGTTATATTGATGATAATGAAAGTAGTAAGTATATTTATTACAGTTCTAGCGATAATAACTGCATTATATGGGTAATAATGCATGTTATATAGATAATATTGGGAGTAATAAGTATAATTATTATAGTTCTAGGGATAATAATAGTAAAATATGGCTAATAGTGCATGTTATATTGATGATAATAAAGGTAATACGTATATTTATTATAGTTCTAGCGATAATAACTGCATAATATGGGTAATAATGCATGTTATATTGATGATAATAAAAGTAATACGTATATTTATTACAGTTCTAGCGATAATAACTGCATTATATGGGTAATAATGCATGTTATATAGATAATATTGGGAGTAATAAGTATAATTATTATAGTTCTAGCGATAATAATAGTAAAATATGGCTAATAGTGCATGTTATATTGATAATAATAAAAGTAATACGTATAATTATTACAGTTCTATCGATAATAACTGCATAATGTGGGTAATAATACATGTTACATTGATGATAATAAAAGTAATACGTATATTTATTATGGTTCTAGCGATAATAACTGCATAATATGGGTAATAATGCATGTTATATTGACAATAATATAAGTAATAAGTATAATTATTACAGTTCTAGCGATAATAACTGCATTATATGGGTAATAATGCATGTTATATAGATAATATTGGGAGTAATATGTATAATTATTATAGTTCTAGCGATAATAGTAAAATATGGCAAATAGTGCATGTTATATTGATAATAATAAAAGTAATACGTATAATTATTACAGTTCTATCGATAATAACTGCATAATATGGGTAATAATACATGTTACATTGATGATAATAAAAGTAATACGTATATTTATTATAGTTCTAGCGATAATAACTGCATAATATGGGTAATAATGCATGTTATATTGATAATAATATGAGTAATAAGTATAATTATTACAGTTCTAGCGATAATAACTGCATTATATGGTTAATAATGCATGTTATATTGATAATATTGGGAGTAATAAGTATAATTATTATAGTTCTAGCGATAATAATAGTAAAATATGGCTAATAGTGCATGTTGTATTGATAATAATAAAAATAATAAGTATATTTATTATAGTTCTATCGATAATAACTGCATAATATGGGTAATAATGCATGTTATATTGATAATAATATAAGTAATAAGTATAATTATTACAGTTCTAGCGATAATAACTGCATAATATGGGTAATAATACATGTTACATTGATGATAATAAAAGTAATACGTATATTTATTACAGTTCTATCGATAATAACTGCATAATATGGGTAATAATGCATGTTATATTGATGATAATAAAAGTAATACGTATATTTATTATAGTTCTAGCGATAATAACTGCATAACATGGCTAATAATGCATGTTATATTGATAATAATACAAGTAATAAGTATAATTATTACAGTTCTAGCGATAATAATTGCACTATATGGGTAATAATGCATGTTATATTGATAACATCGGGAGTAATACGTATATTTATTACAGTTCTATCGATAAGAACTGCATAATATGGGTAATAATGCATGTTATATTGATAATAATATAAGTAATAAGTATAATTATTACAGTTCTAGCGATAATAACTGCATTATATGGGTAATAACGCATGTTATATTGATAATATTGGGAGTAATAAGTATAATTGTTTTAGTTCTAGCGATAATAATAGTAAAATATGGCTAATAGTGCATGTTATATTGGTAATAATAAAAGTAATAAGTATATTTATTACAGTTCTATCGATAATAACTGCATAATATGGGTAATAATGCATGTTATATTGATAATAATATAAGTAATAAGTACAATTATTACAGTTCTAGCGATAATAACTGCATTATATGGTTAATAATGCATGTTATATTGATAATATTGGGAGTAATAAGTATAATTATTATAGTTCTAGCGATAATAATAGTAAAATATGGCTAATAGTGCATGTTATATTGATAATAATAAAAGTAATAAGTATATTTATTATAGTTCTATCGATAATAGCTGCATAATATGGGTAATAATGCATGTTATATTGATAATAATATAAGTAATAAGTATAATTATTACAGTTCTAGCGATAATAACTGCATAATATGGGTAATAATACATGTTACATTGATGATAATAAAAGTAATACGTATATTTATTACAGTTCTATCGATAATAACTGCATAATATGGGTAATAATGCATGTTATATTGATGATAATAAAAGTAATACGTATATTTATGATAGTTCTAGCGATAATAACTGCATAATATGGGTAATAATGCATGTTATATTGATAATAATATAAGTAATAGTAATAATTATTACAGTTCTAGCGATAATAATTGCACTATATGGGTAATAATGCATGTTATATTGATAACATCGGGAGTAATAAGTATATTTATTACAGTTCTATCGATAATAACTGCATAATATGGGTAATAATGCATGTTATATTGATAATAATATAAGTAATAAGTATAATTATTACAGTTCTAGCGATAATAACTGCATTATATGGGTAATAATGCACGTTGTATTGCTAATAATATAAGTAATAAGTATAATTATTACAGTTCTAGCGATAATAACTGCATTATATGGGTAATAACGCATGTTATATTGATAATATTGGGAGTAATAAGTATAATTGTTTTAGTTCTAGCGATAATAATAGTAAAATATGGCTAATAGTGCATGTTATATTGATAATAATAAAAGTAATAAGTATATTTATTACAGTTCTATCGATAATAACTGCATAATATGGGTAATAATGCCTGTTATATTGATGATAATAAAAGTAATACGTATATTTATTATAGTTCTAGCGATAATAACTGCATAATATGGGTAACAATGCATGTTATATTGATAATAATATAAGTAATAAGTATAATTATTACAGTTCTAGCGATAATATCTGCATTATATGGGTAATAATGCACGTTGTATTGCTAATAATATAAGTAATAAGTATAATTATTACAGTTCTAGCGATAATAACTGCATTATATGGGTAATAACGCATGTTATATTGATAATATTGGGAGTAATAAGTATAATTGGTTTAGTTCTAGCGATAATAATAGTAAAATATGGCTAATAGTGCATGTTATATTGATAATAATAAAAGTAATAAGTATATTTATTACAGTTCTATCGATAATAACTGCATAATATGGGTAATAATGCATGTTATATTGATGATAATAAAAGTAATACGTATATTTATAATAGTTCTAGCGATAATAACTGCATAATATGGGTAACAATGCATGTTATATTGATAATAATATAAGTAATAAGTATAATTATTACAGTTCTAGCGATCATAACTGCATTATATGGGTAATAATGGATGTTATATTGATAATATCGGGAGTAATAAGTATATTTATTACAGTTCTATCGATAATAACTGCATAATATGGGCAATAATGCATGTTATATTGATGATAATAAAAGTAATACGTATCTTTATTATAGTTCTAGCGATAATAACTGCATAATATGGGTAACAATGCATGTTATATTGATAATAATATAAGTAATAAGTATATTTATTATAGTTCTATCGATAATAACTGCATAATATGGGTAATAATGCATGTTATATTGATGATAATAAAAGTACTAAGTATATTTATTATAGTTCTAGCGATTATAACTGCATAATATGGGTAGCAATGCATGTTATATTGATGATAATGAAAGTAGTAAGTATATTTATTACAGTTCTAGCGATAATAACTGCATTATATGGGTAATAATACATGTTATATAGATAATATTGGGAGTAATAAGTATAATTATTATAGTTCTAGCGATAATAATAGTAAAATATGGCTAATAGTGCATGTTATATTGATAATAATAAAAGTAATACGTATAATTATTACAGTTCTATCGATAATAACTGCATAATGTGGGTAATAATACATGTTACATTGATGATAATAAAAGTAATACGTATATTTATTATAGTTCTAGCGATAATAACTGCATAATATGGGTAATAATGCATGTTATATTGACAATAATATAAGTAATAAGTATAATTATTACAGTTCTAGCGATAATAACTGCATTATATGGGTAATAATGCATGTTATATAGATAATATTGGGAATAATATGTATAATTATTATAGTTCTAGCGATAATAATAGTAAAATATGGCAAATAGTGCATGTTATATTGATAATAATAAAAGTAATACGTATAATTATTACCGTTCTATCGATAATAACTGCATAATATGGGTAATAATACATGTTACATTGATGATAATAAAAGTAATACGTATATTTATTATAGTTCTAGCGATAATAACTGCATAATATGGGTAATAATGCATGTTATATTGATAATAATATAAGTAATAAGTATAATTATTACAGTTCTAGCGATAATAACTGCATTATATGGGTAATAATGCATGTTATATTGATAATATTTGGAGTAATAAGTATAATTATTATAGTTCAAGCGGTAATAATAGTAAAATATGGCTAATAGTGCATGTTAAATTGATAATGATAAAAGTAATAAGTATATTTATTACAGTTCTATCGATAGTAACTGCATAATATGGGTAATAATGCATGTTATATTGATGATAATAAAAGTAATACGTATATTTATTATAGTTCTAGCGATAATAACTGCATAATATGGGTAACAATGCATGTTATATTGATAATAATATAAGTAATAAGTATAATTATTACAGTTCTAGCGATCATAACTGCATTATATGGGTAATAATGGATGTTATATTGATAATATCGGGAGTAATAAGTATATTTATTACAGTTCTATCGATAATAACTGCATAATATGGGCAATAATGCATGTTGTGTTGATGATAATAAAAGTAATACGTATCTTTATTATAGTTCTAGCGATAATAACTGCATAATATGGGTAACAATGCATGTTATATTGATAATAATATAAGTAATAAGTATATTTATTATAGTTCTATCGATAATAACTGCATAATATGGGTAATAGTGCATGTTATATTGATGATAATAGAAGTACTAAGTATATTTATTATAGTTCTAGCGATTATAACTGCATAATATGGGTAATAATGCATGTTATATTGATAATAATATAAGTAATAAGTATAATTATTACAGTTCTAGCGATAATAACTGCATTATATGGGTAATAATGCATGTTATATTGATAATATTGGGAGTAATAAGTATAATTATTATAGTTCTAGCGGTAATAATAGTAAAATATGGCTAATAGTGCATGTTATATTGATAATGATAAAAGTAATAAGTATATTTATTACAGTTCTATCGATAATAACTGCATAATATGGGTAACAATGCATGTTATATTGATAATAATATAAGTAATAAGTATATTTATTATAGTTCTAGCGTTAATAACTGCATAATATGGGTAATAATGCATGTTATATTGATGATAATAAAAGTACTAAGTATATTTATTATAGTTCTAGCGATTATAACTGCATAATATGGGTAATAATGCATGTTATATTGATAATAATATAAGTAATAAGTACAATTATTACAGTTCTAGCGATAATAACTGCATTATATGGGTAATAATGGATGTTATATTGATAATAATATAAGTAATAAGTATAATTATTACAGTTCTAGCGATAATAACTGCACTATATGGGTAATAATGCACGTTGTATTGCTAATAATATAAGTAATAAGTATAAATATTACAGTCCAGCGATAATAACTGCATTATATGGGTAATAATGGATGTTATATTGATAATATCGGGAGTAATAAGTATATTTATTATAGTTCTAGCGATACTAACTGCATAATATAGGTAATGATGCATGTTATATTGATAATAATAAAAGTAATATGTATATTTATTATAGTTCTATCAATAATAACTGCATAATATGGGTAATAATGCACGTTATATTGCTAACAATATAAGTAATAAGTATAATTATTACAGTTCTAGCGATAATAATTTCACTATATGGGTAATAATGCATGTTATATTGATAATAATATAAGTAATAAGTATATTTATTATAGTTCTATCGATAATAACTGCATAATATGGGTAATAGTGCATGTTATATTGATGATAATAGAAGTACTAAGTATATTTATTATAGTTCTAGCGATTATAACTGCATAATATGGGTAATAATGCATGTTATATTGATAATAATATAAGTAATAAGTATAATTATTACAGTTCTAGCGATAATAACTGCATTATATGGGTAATAATGCATGTTATATTGATAATATTGGGAGTAATAAGTATAATTATTATAGTTCTAGCGGTAATAATAGTAAAATATGGCTAATAGTGCATGTTATATTGATAATGATAAAAGTAATAAGTATATTTATTACAGTTCTATCGATAATAACTGCATAATATGGGTAACAATGCATGTTATATTGATAATAATATAAGTAATAAGTATATTTATTATAGTTCTAGCGTTAATAACTGCATAATATGGGTAATAATGCATGTTATATTGATGATAATAAAAGTACTAAGTATATTTATTATAGTTCTAGCGATTATAACTGCATAATATGGGTAGTAATGCATGTTATATTGATGATAATGAAAGTAGTAAGTACATTTATTACAGTTCTAGCGATAATAACTGCATTATATGGGTAATAATGCATGTTATATAGATAATATTGGGAGTAATAAGTATAATTATTATAGTTCTAGCGATAATAATAGTAAAATATGGCTAATAGTGCATGTTATATTGATAATAATAAAAGTAATACGTATAATTATTACAGTTCTATCGATAATAACTGCATAATGTGGGTAATAATACATGTTACATTGATGATAATAAAAGTAATACGTATATTTATTATGGTTCTTGCGATAATAACTGCATAATATGGGTAATAATGCATGTTATATTGACAATAATATAAGTAATAAGTATAATTATTACAGTTCTAGCGATAATAACTGCATTATATGGGTAATAATGCATGTTATATAGATAATATTGGGAGTAATATGTATAATTATTATAGTTCTAGCGATAATAATAGTAAAATATGGCAAATAGTGCATGTTATATTGATAATAATAAAAGTAATACGTATAATTATTACAGTTCTATCGATAATAACTGCATAATATGGGTAATAATACATGTTACATTGATGATAATAAAAGTAATACGTATATTTATTATAGTTCTAGCGATAATAACTGCATAATATGGGTAATAATGCATGTTATATTGATAATAATATGAGTAATAAGTATAATTATTACAGTTCTAGCGACAATAACTGCATTATATGGGTAATAATGGATGTTATATTGATAATATCGGGAGTAATAAGTATATTTATTATAGTTCTAGCGATAATAACTGCATAATATAGGTAATGATGCATGTTATATTGATAATAATAAAAGTAATAAGTATATTTATTATAGTTCTATCAATAATAACTGCATAATATGGGTAATAATGCACGTTATATTGCTAACAATATAAGTAATAAGTATAATTATTACAGTTCTAGCGATAATAATTGCACTATATGGGTAATAATGCATGTTATATTGATAATATCGGGAGTAATAAGTATATTTATTACAGTTCTATCGATAATAACTGCATGATATGGGTAATAATGCATGTTATATTGATGATAATAAAAGTAATACGTATATTTATTGTAGTTCTAGCGATAATAACTGCATAATATGGGTAATAATGCATGTTATATTGATAATAATATAAGTAATAAGTATATTTATTATAGTTCTATCGATAATAACTGCATAATATGGGTAATAATGCATGTTATATTGATGATAATAAAAGTACTAAGTATATTTATTATAGTTCTAGCGATTATAACTGCATAATATGGGTAATAATGCATGTTATATTGATAATAATATAAGTAATAAGTACAATTATTACAGTTCTAGCGATAATAACTGCATTATATGGGTAATAATGGATGTTATATTGATAATAATATAAGTAATAAGTATAATTATTACAGTTCTAGCGATAATAACTGCACTATATGGGTAATAATGCACGTTGTATTGCTAATAATATAAGTAATAAGTATAAATATTACAGTTCTAGCGATAATAACTGCATTATATGGGTAATAACGCATGTTATATTGATAATATTGGGAGTAATAAGGATAATTGTTTTAGTTCTAGCGATAATAATAGTAAAATATGGCTAATAGTGCATGTTATATTGATAATAATAAAAGTAATAAGTATATTTATTACAGTTCTATCGATAATAACTGCATAATATGGGTAACAATGCATGTTATATTGATAATAACATAAGTAATAAGTATATTTATTATAGTTCTAGCGATAAAAACTGCATAATATGGGTAATAATGCATGTTATATTGATGATAATAAAAGTACTAAGTATATTTATTATAGTTCTAGCGATTATAACTGCATAATATGGGTAGTAATGCATGTTATATTGATGATAATGAAAGTAGTAAGTATATTTATTACAGTTCTAGCGATAATAACTGCATTATATGGGTAATAATGCATGTTATATAGATAATATTGGGAGTAATAAGTATAATTATTATAGTTCTAGCGATAATAATAGTAAAATATGGCTAATAGTGCATGTTATATTGATAATAATAAAAGTAATACGTATAATTATTACAGTTCTATCGATAATAACTGCATAATGTGGGTAATAATACATGTTACATTGATGATAATAAAAGTAATACGTATATTTATTATGGTTCTAGCGATAATAACTGCATAATATGGGTAATAATGCATGTTATATTGACAATAATATAAGTAATAAGTATAATTATTACAGTTCTAGCGATAATAACTGCATTATATGGGTAATAATGCATGTTATATAGATAATATTGGGAGTAATATGTATAATTATTATAGTTCTAGCGATAATAGTAAAATATGGCAAATAGTGCATGTTATATTGATAATAATAAAAGTAATACGTATAATTATTATAGTTCTATCGATAATAACTGCATAATATGGGTAATAATACATGTTACATTGATGATAATAAAAGTAATACGTATATTTATTATAGTTCTAGCGATAATAACTGCATAATATGGGTAATAATGCATGTTATATTGATAATAATATGAGTAATAAGTATAATTATTACAGTTCTAGCGATAATAACTGCATTATATGGGTAATAATGGATGTTATATTGATAATATCGGGAGTAATAAGTATATTTATTATAGTTCTAGCGATACTAACTGCATAATATAGGTAATGATGCATGTTATATTGATAATAATAAAAGTAATATGTATATTTATTATAGTTCTAGCGATTATAACTGCATAATATGGGTAGCAATGCACGTTATATTGCTAACAATATAAGTAATAAGTATAATTATTACAGTTCTAGCGATAATAATTGCACTATATGGGTAATAATGCATGTTATATTGATAATATCGGGAGTAATAAGTATATTTATTACAGTTCTATCGATAATAACTGCATGATATGGGTAAAAATGCATGTTATATTGATGACAATAAAAGTAATACGTATATTTATTGTAGTTCTAGCGATAATAACTGCATAATATGGGTAATAATGCATGTTATATTGATAATAATATAAGTAATAAGTATATGTATTATAGTTCTATCGATAATAACTGCATAATATGGGTAATAATGCATGTTATATTGATGATAATAAAAGTACTAAGTATATTTATTATAGTTCTAGCGATTATAACTGCATAATATGGGTAGCAATGCATGTTATATTGATAATAATATAAGTAATAAGTATAATTATTACAGTTCTAGCGATCATAACTGCATTATATGGGTAATAATGGATGTTATATTGATAATATCGGGAGTAATAAGTATATTTATTACAGTTCTATCGATAATAACTGCATAATATGGGCAATAATGCATGTTGTATTGATGATAATAAAAGTAATACGTATCTTTATTATAGTTCTAGCGATAATAACTGCATAATATGGGTAACAATGCATGTTATATTGATAATAATATAAGTAATAAGTATATTTATTATAGTTCTATCGATAATAACTGCATAATATGGGTAATAGTGCATGTTATATTGATGATAATAGAAGTACTAAGTATATTTATTATAGTTCTAGCGATTACAACTGCATAATATGGGTAATAATGCATGTTATATTGATAATAATATAAGTAATAAGTATAATTATTACAGTTCTAGCGATAATAACTGCATTATATGGGTAATAATGCATGTTATATTGATAATATTGGGAGTAATAAGTATAATTATTATAGTTCTAGCGGTAATAATAGTAAAATATGGCTAATAGTGCATGTTATATTGATAATGATAAAAGTAATAAGTATATTTATTACAGTTCTATCGATAATAACTGCATAATATGGGTAATAATGCATGTTATATTGATGATAATAAAAGTAATACGTATATTTATTATAGTTCTAGCGATAATAACTGCATAATATGGGTAATAATGCATGTTATATTGATAATAATATAAGTAATAAGTATAATTATTACAGTTCTAGCGATCATAACTGCATTATATGGGTAATAATGGATGTTATAGTGATAATATCGGGAGTAATAAGTATATTTATTACAGTTCTATCGATAATAACTGCATAATATGGGCAATAATGCATGTTATATTGATGATAATAAAAGTAATACGTATCTTTATTATAGTTCTAGCGATAATAACTGCATAATATGGGTAACAATGCATGTTATATTGATAATAATATAAGTAATAAGTATATGTATTATAGTTCTATCGATAATAACTGCATAATATGGGTAATAATGCATGTTATATTGATGATAATAAAAGTACTAAGTATATTTATTATAGTTCTAGCGATTATAACTGCATAATATGGGTAGCAATGCATGTTATATTGATGATAATGAAAGTAGTAAGTATATTTATTACAGTTCTAGCGATAATAACTGCATTATATGGGTAATAATACATGTTATATAGATAATATTGGGAGTAATAAGTATAATTATTATAGTTCTAGCGATAATAATAGTAAAATATGGCTAATAGTGCATGTTATATTGATAACAATAAAAGTAATACGTATAATTATTACAGTTCTATCGATAATAACTGCATAATGTGGGTAATAATACATGTTACATTGATGATAATAAAAGTAATACGTATATTTATTATAGTTCTAGCGATAATAACTGCATAATATGGGTAATAATGCATGTTATATTGACAATAATATAAGTAATAAGTATAATTATTACAGTTCTAGCGATAATAACTGCATTATATGGGTAATAATGCATGTTATATAGATAATATTGGGAGTAATATGTATAATTATTATAGTTCTAGCGATAATAATAGTAAAATATGGCAAATAGTGCATGTTATATTGATACTAATAAAAGTAATACGTATAATTATTACAGTTCTATCGATAATAACTGCATAATATGGGTAATAATACATGTTACATTGATGATAATAAAAGTAATACGTATATTTATTATAGTTCTAGCGATAATAACTGCATAATATGGGTAATAATGCATGTTATATTGATAATAATATAAGTAATAAGTATAATTATTACAGTTCTAGCGATAATAATTGCATTATATGGGTAATAATGGATGTTATATTGATAATATCGGGAGTAATAAGTATATTTATTATAGTTCTAGCGATAATAACTGCATAATATAGGTAATGATGCATGTTATATTGATAATAATAAAAGTAATAAGTATATTTATTATAGTTCTATCAATAATAACTGCATAATATGGGTAATAATGCACGTTATATTGCTAACAATATAAGTAATAAGTATAATTATTACAGTTCTAGCGATAATAATTGCACTATATGGGTAATAATGTATGTTATATTGATAATATCGGGAGTAATAAGTATATTTATTACAGTTCTATCGATAATAACTGCATGATATGGGTAATAATGCATGTTATATTGATGATAATAAAAGTAATACGTATATTCATTGTAGTTCTAGCGATAATAACTGCATAACATGGGTAATAATGCATGTTATATTGATAATAATATAAGTAATAAGTATAATTATTACAGTTCTAGCGATAATAACTGCATTATATGGGTAATAATGCATGTTATATTGATAATATTTGGAGTAATAAGTATAATTATTATAGTTCAAGCGGTAATAATAGTAAAATATGGCTAATAGTGCATGTTAAATTGATAATGATAAAAGTAATAAGTATATTTATTACAGTTCTATCGATAATAACTGCATAATATGGGTAATAATGCATGTTATATTGATGATAATAAAAGTAATACGTATATTTATTATAGTTCTAGCGATAATAACTGCATAATATGGGTAACAATGCATGTTATATTGATAATAATATAAGTAATAAGTATAATTATTACAGTTCTAGCGATCATAACTGCATTATATGGGTAATAATGGATGTTATATTGATAATATCGGGAGTAATAAGTATATTTATTACAGTTCTATCGATAATAACTGCATAATATGGGCAATAATGCATGTTGTATTGATGATAATAAAAGTAATACGTATCTTTATTATAGTTCTAGCGATAATAACTGCATAATATGGGTAACAATGCATGTTATATTGATAATAATATAAGTAATAAGTATATTTATTATAGTTCTATCGATAATAACTGCATAATATGGGTAATAGTGCATGTTATATTGATGATAATAGAAGTACTAAGTATATTTATTATAGTTCTAGCGATTATAACTGCATAATATGGGTAATAATGCATGTTATATTGATAATAATATAAGTAATAAGTATAATTATTACAGTTCTAGCGATAATAACTGCATTATATGGGTAATAATGCATGTTATATTGATAATATTGGGAGTAATAAGTATAATTATTATAGTTCTAGCGGTAATAATAGTAAAATATGGCTAATAGTGCATGTTATATTGATAATGATAAAAGTAATAAGTATATTTATTACAGTTCTATCGATAATAACTGCATAATATGGGTAACAATGCATGTTATATTGATAATAATATAAGTAATAAGTATATTTATTATAGTTCTAGCGTTAATAACTGCATAATATGGGTAATAATGCATGTTATATTGATGATAATAAAAGTACTAAGTATATTTATTATAGTTCTAGCGATTATAACTGCATAATATGGGTAGTAATGCATGTTATATTGATGATAATGAAAGTAGTAAGTATATTTATTACAGTTCTAGCGATAATAACTGCATTATATGGGTAATAATGCATGTTATATAGATAATATTGGGAGTAATAAGTATAATTATTATAGTTCTAGCGATAATAATAGTAAAATATGGCTAATAGTGCATGTTATATTGATAATAATAAAAGTAATACGTATAATTATTACAGTTCTATCGATAATAACTGCATAATGTGGGTAATAATACATGTTACATTGATGATAATAAAAGTAATACGTATATTTATTATGGTTCTAGCGATAATAACTGCATAATATGGGTAATAATGCATGTTATATTGACAATAATATAAGTAATAAGTATAATTATTACAGTTCTAGCGATAATAACTGCATTATATGGGTAATAATGCATGTTATATAGATAATATTGGGAGTAATATGTATAATTATTATAGTTCTAGCGATAATAATAGTAAAATATGGCAAATAGTGCATGTTATATTGATAATAATAAAAGTAATACGTATAATTATTACAGTTCTATCGATAATAACTGCATAATATGGGTAATAATACATGTTACATTGATGATAATAAAAGTAATACGTATATTTATTATAGTTCTAGCGATAATAACTGCATAATATGGGTAATAATGCATGTTATATTGATAATAATATAAGTAATAAGTATAATTATTACAGTTCTAGCGATAATAACTGCATTATATGGGTAATAATGCATGTTATATTGATAATATTGGGAGTAATAAGTATAATTATTATAGTTCTAGCGGTAATAATAGTAAAATATGGCTAATAGTGCATGTTATATTGATAATGATAAAAGTAATAAGTATATTTATTACAGTTCTATCGATAATAACTGCATAATATGGGTAACAATGCATGTTATATTGATAATAATATAAGTAATAAGTATATTTATTATAGTTCTAGCGTTAATAACTGCATAATATGGGTAATAATGCATGTTATATTGATGATAATAAAAGTACTAAGTATATTTATTATAGTTCTAGCGATTATAACTGCATAATATGGGTAGTAATGCATGTTATATTGATGATAATGAAAGTAGTAAGTATATTTATTACAGTTCTAGCGATAATAACTGCATTATATGGGTAATAATGCATGTTATATAGATAATATTGGGAGTAATAAGTATAATTATTATAGTTCTAGCGATAATAATAGTAAAATATGGCTAATAGTGCATGTTATATTGATAATAATAAAAGTAATACGTATAATTATTACAGTTCTATCGATAATAACTGCATAATGTGGGTAATAATACATGTTACATTGATGATAATAAAAGTAATACGTATATTTATTATAGTTCTAGCGATAATAACTGCATAATATGGGTAATAATGCATGTTATATTGATAATATTGGGAGTAATAAGTATAATTATTATAGTTCTAGCGGTAATAATAGTAAAATATGGCTAATAGTGCATGTTATATTGATAATGATAAAAGTAATAAGTATATTTATTACAGTTCTATCGATAATAACTGCATAATATGGGTAACAATGCATGTTATATTGATAATAATATAAGTAATAAGTATATTTATTATAGTTCTAGCGTTAATAACTGCATAATATGGGTAATAATGCATGTTATATTGATGATAATAAAAGTACTAAGTATATTTATTATAGTTCTAGCGATTATAACTGCATAATATGGGTAGTAATGCATGTTATATTGATGATAATGAAAGTAGTAAGTACATTTATTACAGTTCTAGCGATAATAACTGCATTATATGGGTAATAATGCATGTTATATAGATAATATTGGGAGTGATAAGTATAATTATTAGAGTTCTAGCGATAATAATAGTAAAATATGGCTAATAGTGCATGTTATATTGATAATAATAAAAGTAATAAGTATATTTATTACAGTTCTATCGATAATAACTGCATAATATGGGTAATAATGCACGTTATATTGCTAACAATATAAGTAATACGTATAATTATTACAGTTCTAGCGATAATAATTGCACTATATGGGTAATAATGCATGTTATATTGATAATATCGGGAGTAATAAGTATATTTATTACAGTTCTATCGATAATAACTGCATAATATGGGTAATAATGCATGTTATATTGATGATAATAAAAGTAATACGTATATTTATTATAGTTCTAGCGATAATAACTGCATAATGTGGGTAATAATACATGTTACATTGATGATAATAAAAGTAATACGTATATTTATTATAGTTCTAGCGATAATAACTGCATAATATGGGTAATAATGCATGTTATATTGACAATAATATAAGTAATAAGTATAATTATTACAGTTCTAGCGATAATAACTGCATTATATGGGTAATAATGCATGTTATATAGATAATATTGGGAGTAATATGTATAATTATTATAGTTCTAGCGATAATAATAGTAAAATATGGCAAATAGTGCATGTTATATTGATAATAATAAAAGTAATACGTATAATTATTACAGTTCTATCGATAATAACTGCATAATATGGGTAATAATACATGTTACATTGATGATAATAAAAGTAATACGTATATTTATTATAGTTCTAGCGATAATAACTGCATAATATGGGTAATAATGCATGTTATATTGATAATAATATAAGTAATAAGTATAATTATTACAGTTCTAGCGATAATAACTGCATTATATGGGTAATAATGGATGTTATATTGATAATATCGGGAGTAATAAGTATATTTATTATAGTTCTAGCGATAATAACTGCATAATATAGGTAATGATGCATGTTATATTGATAATAATAAAAGTAATAAGTATATTTATTATAGTTCTATCAATAATAACTGCATAATATGGGTAATAATGCACGTTATATTGCTAACAATATAAGTAATAAGTATAATTATTACAGTTCTAGCGATAATAATTGCACTATATGGGTAATAATGTATGTTATATTGATAATATCGGGAGTAATAAGTATATTTATTACAGTTCTATCGATAATACCTGCATGATATGGGTAATAATGCATGTTATATTGATGATAATAAAAGTAATACGTATATTCATTGTAGTTCTAGCGATAATAACTGCATAACATGGGTAATAATGCATGTTATATTGATAATAATATAAGTAATAAGTATAATTATTACAGTTCTAGCGATAATAACTGCATTATATGGGTAATAATGCATGTTATATTGATAATATTTGGAGTAATAAGTATAATTATTATAGTTCAAGCGGTAATAATAGTAAAATATGGCTAATAGTGCATGTTAAATTGATAATGATAAAAGTAATAAGTATATTTATTACAGTTCTATCGATAATAACTGCATAATATGGGTAATAATGCATGTTATATTGATGATAATAAAAGTAATACGTATATTTATTATAGTTCTAGCGATAATAACTGCATAATATGGGTAACAATGCATGTTATATTGATAATAATATAAGTAATAAGTATAATTATTACAGTTCTAGCGATCATAACTGCATTATATGGGTAATAATGGATGTTATATTGATAATATCGGGAGTAATAAGTATATTTATTACAGTTCTATCGATAATAACTGCATAATATGGGCAATAATGCATGTTGTATTGATGATAATAAAAGTAATACGTATCTTTATTATAGTTCTAGCGATAATAACTGCATAATATGGGTAACAATGCATGTTATATTGATAATAATATAAGTAATAAGTATATTTATTATAGTTCTATCGATAATAACTGCATAATATGGGTAATAGTGCATGTTATATTGATGATAATAGAAGTACTAAGTATATTTATTATAGTTCTAGCGATTATAACTGCATAATATGGGTAATAATGCATGTTATATTGATAATAATATAAGTAATAAGTATAATTATTACAGTTCTAGCGATAATAACTGCATTATATGGGTAATAATGCATGTTATATTGATAATATTGGGAGTAATAAGTATAATTATTATAGTTCTAGCGGTAATAATAGTAAAATATGGCTAATAGTGCATGTTATATTGATAATGATAAAAGTAATAAGTATATTTATTACAGTTCTATCGATAATAACTGCATAATATGGGTAACAATGCATGTTATATTGATAATAATATAAGTAATAAGTATATTTATTATAGTTCTAGCGTTAATAACTGCATAATATGGGTAATAATGCATGTTATATTGATGATAATAAAAGTACTAAGTATATTTATTATAGTTCTAGCGATTATAACTGCATAATATGGGTAGTAATGCATGTTATATTGATGATAATGAAAGTAGTAAGTATATTTATTACAGTTCTAGCGATAATAACTGCATTATATGGGTAATAATGCATGTTATATAGATAATATTGGGAGTAATAAGTATAATTATTATAGTTCTAGCGATAATAATAGTAAAATATGGCTAATAGTGCATGTTATATTGATAATAATAAAAGTAATACGTATAATTATTACAGTTCTATCGATAATAACTGCATAATGTGGGTAATAATGCATGTTATATAGATAATATTGGGAGTAATATGTATAATTATTATAGTTCTAGCGATAATAATAGTAAAATATGGCAAATAGTGCATGTTATATTGATAATAATAAAAGTAATACGTATAATTATTACAGTTCTATCGATAATAACTGCATAATATGGGTAATAATACATGTTACATTGATGATAATAAAAGTAATACGTATATTTATTATAGTTCTAGCGATAATAACTGCATAATATGGGTAATAATGCATGTTATATTGATAATAATATGAGTAATAAGTATAATTATTACAGTTCTAGCGATAATAACTGCATTATATGGGTAATAATGGATGTTATATTGATAATATCGGGAGTAATAAGTATATTTATTATAGTTCTAGCGATAATAACTGCATAATATAGGTAATGATGCATGTTATATTGATAATAATAAAAGTAATAAGTATATTTATTATAGTTCTATCAATAATAACTGCATAATATGGGTAATAATGCACGTTATATTGCTAACAATATAAGTAATAAGTATAATTATTATAGTTCTAGCGATAATAATTGCACTATATGGGTAATAATGCATGTTATATTGATAATATCGGGAGTAATAAGTATATTTATTACAGTTCTATCGATAATAACTGCATGATATGGGTAATAATGCATGTTATATTGATGATAATAAAAGTAATACGTATATTTATTGTAGTTCTAGCGATAATAACTGCATAATATGGGTAATAATGCATGTTATATTGATAATAATATAAGTAATAAGTATATTTATTATAGTTCTATCGATAATAACTGCATAATATGGGTAATAATGCATGTTATATTGATGATAATAAAAGTACTAAGTATATTTATTATAGTTCTAGCGATTATAACTGCATAATATGGGTAATAATGCATGTTATATTGATAATAATATAAGTAATAAGTACAATTATTACAGTTCTAGCGATAATAACTGCATTATATGGGTAATAATGGATGTTATATTGATAATAATATAAGTAATAAGTATAATTATTACAGTTCTAGCGATAATAACTGCACTATATGGGTAATAATGCATGTTATATTGATAATATTGGGAGTAATAAGTATAATTATTATAGTTCTAGCGATAATAATAGTAAAATATGGCTAATAGTGCATGTTATATTGATAATAATAACAGTAATAAGTATATTTATTATAGTTCTATCAATAAGAACTGCATAATATGGGTAATAATGCACGTTATATTGCTAACAATATAAGTAATACGTATAATTATTACAGTTCTAGCGATAATAATTGCACTATATGGGTAATAATGCATGTTATATTGATAATATCGGGAGTAATAAGTATATTTATTACAGTTCTATCGATAATAACTGCATAATATGGGTAATAATGCATGTTATATTGATGACAATAAGAGTAATACGTATATTTATTATAGTTCTAGCGATTATAACTGCATAATATGGGTAATAATGCATGTTATATTGATAATATTGGGAGTAATAAGTATAATTATTATAGTTCTAGCGATAGTAATAGTAAAATATGGCTAATAGTGCATGTTATATTGATAATAATAAAAGTAATAAGTATATTTATTACAGTTCTATCGATAATAACTGCATAATATGGGTAATAATGCATGTTATATTGATGATAATAAAAGTAATACGTATATTTATTATAGTTCTAGCGATAATAACTGCATAATATGGGTAACAATACATGTTATATTGATAATAATATAAGTAATAAGTATATTTATTATAGTTCTATCGATAATAACTGCATAATATGGGTAATAATGCATGTTATATTGATAATAATATAAGTAATAAGTATATTTATTATAGTTCTATCGATAATAACTGCATAGTATGGGTAATAATGCATGTTATATTGATGATAATAAAAGTACTAAGTATATTTATTATAGTTCTAGCGATTATAACTGCATAATATGGGTAGTAATGCATGTTATATTGATGATAATGAAAGTAGTAAGTACATTTATTACAGTTCTAGCGATAATAACTGCATTATATGGGTAATAATGCATGTTATATAGATAATATTGGGAGTAATAAGTATAATTATTATAGTTCTAGCGATAATAATAGTAAAATATGGCTAATAGTGCATGTTATATTGATAATAATAAAAGTAATAAGTATATTTATTACAGTTCTATCGATAATAACTGCATAATATGGGTAATAATGCATGTTATATTGATGATAATAAAAGTAATACGTATATTTATTGTAGTTCTAGCGATAATAACTGCATAATATGGGTAATAATGCATGTTATATTGATAATAATATAAGTAATAAGTATATTTATTATAGTTCTATCGATAATAACTGCATAGTATGGGTAATAATGCATGTTATATTGATGATAATAAAAGTACTAAGTATATTTATTATAGTTCTAGCGATTATAACTGCATAATATGGGTAATAATGCATGTTACATTGATAATAATATAAGTAATAAGTATAATTATTACAGTTCTAGCGATAATAACTGCATAATATGGGTAATAATGCATGTTATATTGATGACAATAAGAGTAATACGTATATTTATTATAGTTCTAGCGATTATAACTGCATAATATGGGTAGTAATGCATGTTATATTGATGATAATGAAAGTAGTAAGTACATTTATTACAGTTCTAGCGATAATAACTGCATTATATGGGTAATAATGCATGTTATATAGATAATATTGGGAGTGATAAGTATAATTATTAGAGTTCTAGCGATAATAATAGTAAAATATGGCTAATAGTGCATGTTATATTGATAATAATAAAAGTAATAAGTATATTTATTACAGTTCTATCGATAATAACTGCATAATATGGGTAATAATGCACGTTATATTGCTAACAATATAAGTAATACGTATAATTATTACAGTTCTAGCGATAATAATTGCACTATATGGGTAATAATGCATGTTATATTGATAATATCGGGAGTAATAAGTATATTTATTACAGTTCTATCGATAATAACTGCATAATATGGGTAATAATGCATGTTATATTGATGATAATAAAAGTAATACGTATATTTATTATAGTTCTAGCGATAATAACTGCATAATATGGGTAATAATGCATGTTATATTGCTAACAATATAAGTAATAAGTATAATTATTACAGTTCTAGCGATAATAACTGCATAATATGGGTAATAATGCATGTTATATTGATGACAATAAGAGTAATACGTATATTTATTATAGTTCTAGCGATTATAACTGCATAATATGGGTAATAATGCATGTTATATTGATAATATTGGGAGTAATAAGTATAATTATTATAGTTCTAGCGATAATAATAGTAAAATATGGTTAATAGTGCATGTTATATTGATAAAAATAAAAGTAATAAGTATATTTATTACAGTTCTATCGATAATAACTGCATAATATGGGTAATAATGCATGTTATATTGATGATAATAAAAGTAATACGTATATTTATTATAGTTCTAGCGATAATAACTGCATAATATGGGTAACAATACATGTTATATTGATAATAATATAAGTAATAAGTATATTTATTATAGTTCTATCGATAATAACTGCATAATATGGGTAATAATGCATGTTATATTGATGATAATAAAAGTACTAAGTATATTTATTATAGTTCTAGCGATTATAACTGCATAATATGGGTAGTAATGCATGTTATATTGATGATAATGAAAGTAGTAAGTACATTTATTACAGTTCTAGCGATAATAACTGCATTATATGGGTAATAATGCATGTTATATAGATAATATTGGGAGTAATAAGTATAATTATTATAGTTCTAGCGATAATAATAGTAAAATATGGCTAATAGTGCATGTTATATTGATAATAATAAAAGTAATAAGTATATTTATTACAGTTCTATCGATAATAACTGCATAATATGGGTAATAATGCATGTTATATTGATGATAATAAAAGTAATACGTATATTTATTGTAGTTCTAGCGATAATAACTGCATAATATGGGTAATAATGCATGTTATATTGCTAACAATATAAGTAATAAGTATAATTATTACAGTTCTAGCGATAATAACTGCATAATATGGGTAATAATGCATGCTATATTGATGACAATAAGAGTAATACGTATATTTATTACAGTTCTAGCGATAATAACTGCATTATATGGGTAATAATGCATGTTATATTGATAATATTGGGAGTAATAAGTATAATTATTATAGTTCTAGCGATAATAACTGCATAATATGGGTAATAATGCATGTTATATTGATAATAATATAAGTAATAAGTATAATTATTACAGTTCTATCGATAATAACTGCATAATATGGGTAATAATGCGTGTTATATTGATAATAATATAAGTAATAAGTATAATTATTACAGTTCTAGCGATAATAACTGCATTATATGGGTAATAATGCACGTTGTATTGCTAATAATATAAGTAATAAGTATAATTATTACAGTTCTATCGATAATAACTGCATAATATGGGTAATAATGCGTGTTATATTGATAATAATATAAGTAATAAGTATAATTATTACAGTTCTAGCGATAATAACTGCATAATATGGGTAATAATGCGTGTTATATTGATAATAATATAAGTAATAAGTATAATTATTACAGTTCTAGCGATAATAACTGCATAATATGGGTAATAATGCATGTTATATTGATAATAATATAAGTAATAAGTATAATTATTACAGTTCTAGCGATAATAACTGCATTATATGGGTAATAATGGATGTTATATTGATAATATCGGGAGTAATAAATATATTTATTATAGTTCTAGCGATACTAACTGCATAATATAGGTAATGATGCATGTTATATTGATAATAATAAAAGTAATATGTATATTTATTATAGTTCTATCAATAATAACTGCATAATATGGGTAATAATGCACGTTATATTGCTAACAATATAAGTAATAAGTATAATTATTACAGTTCTAGCGATAATAATTGCACTATATGAGTAATAATGCATGTTATATTGATAATATCGGGAGTAATAAGTATATTTATTACAGTTCTATCGATAATAACTGCATGATATGGGTAATAATGCATGTTATATTGATGATAATAAAAATAATACGTATATTTATTGTAGTTCTAGCGATAATAACTGCATAATATGGGTAATAATGCATGTTATATTGATAATAATATAAGTAATAAGTATATTTATTATAGTTCTATCGATAATAACTGCATAATATGGGTAATAATGCATGTTATATTGATGATAATAAAAGTACTAAGTATATTTATTATAGTTCTAGCGATTATAACTGCATAATATGGGTAATAATGCATGTTATATTGATAATAATATAAGCAATAAGTATAATTATTACAGTTCTAGCGATAATAACTGCATTATATGGGTAATAATGCATGTTATATTGATAAAATTGGGAGTAATAAGTATAATTATTATAGTTCTAGCGGTAATAATAGTAAAATATGGCTAATAGTGCATGTTATATTGATAATGATAAAAGTAATAAGTATATTTATTACAGTTCTATCGATAATAACTGCATAATATGGGTAATAATGCATGTTATATTGATGATAATAAAAGTAATACGTATATTTATTATAGTTCTAGCGATAATAACTGCATAATATGGGTAATAATGCATGTTATATTGATAATAATATAAGTAATAAGTATAATTATTACAGTTCTAGCGATAATAACTGCATTATATGGGTAATAATGGATGTTATATTGATAATAATATAAGTAATAAGTATAATTATTACAGTTCTAGCGATAATAACTGCATTATATGGGTAATAACGCATGTTATATTGATAATATTGGGAGTAATAAGTATAATTGTTTTAGTTCTAGCGATAATAATAGTAAAATATGGCTAATAGTGCATGTTATATTGATAATAATAAAAGTAATAAGTATATTTATTACAGTTCTATCGATAATAACTGCATAATATGGGTAATAATGCATGTTATATTGATGATAATAAAAGTAATACGTATATTTATAATAGTTCTAGCGATAATAACTGCATAATATGGGTAACAATGCATGTTATATTGATAATAATATAAGTAATAAGTATAATTATTACAGTTCTAGCGATCATAACTGCATTATATGGGTAATAATGGATGTTATATTGATAATATCGGGAGTAATAAGTATATTTATTACAGTTCTATCGATAATAACTGCATAATATGGGCAATAATGCATGTTATATTGATAATAATATAAGTAATAAGTATAATTATTACAGTTCTAGCGATCATAACTGCATTATATGGGTAATAATGGATGTTACATTGATAATATCGGGAGTAATAAGTATATTTATTACAGTTCTATCGATAATAACTGCATAATATGGGCAATAATGCATGTTATATTGATAATATTGGGAGTAATAAGTATAATTATTATAGTTCTAGCGGTAATAATAGTAAAATATGGCTAATAGTGCATGTTATATTGATAATGATAAAAGTACTAAGTATATTTATTATAGTTCTAGCGATTATAACTGCATAATATGGGCAATAATGCATGTTATATTGATGATAATAAAAGTAATACGTATATTTATTATAGTTCTAGCGATAATAACTGCATAATATGGGTAACAATGCATGTTATATTGATAATAATATAAGTAATAAGTATATTTATTATAGTTCTATCGATAATAACTGCATAATATGGGTAATAATGCATGTTATATTGATGATAATAAAAGTACTAAGTATATTTATTATAGTTCTAGCGATAATAACTGCATTATATGGGTAATAATGCATGTTATATAGATAATATTGGGAGTAATAAGTATAATTATTATAGTTCTAGCGATAATAATAGTAAAATATGGCTAATAGTGCATGTTATATTGATAATAATAAAAGTAATAAGTATATTTATTACAGTTCTATCGATAATAACTGCATAATATGGGTAATAATGCATGTTATATTGATGATAATAAAAGTAATACGTATATTTATTGTAGTTCTAGCGATAATAACTGCATAATATGGGTAATAATGCATGTTATATTGCTAACAATATGAGCAATAAGTATAATTATTACAGTTCTAGCGATAATAACTGCATAATATGGGTAATAATGCATGCTATATTGATGACAATAAGAGTAATACGTATATTTATTACAGTTCTAGCGATAATAACTGCATTATATGGGTAATAATGCATGTTATATTGATAATATTGGGAGTAATAAGTATAATTATTATAGTTCTAGCGATAATAATAGTAAAATATGGCTAATAGTGCATGTTATATTGATAATAATAAAAGTAATAAGTATATTTATTATAGTTCTATCGATAATAACTGCATAATATGGGTAATAATGCATGTTATATTGATAATAATATAAGTAATAAGTATAATTATTACAGTTCTAGCGATAATAACTGCATTATATGGGTAATAATACATGTTATATAGATAATATTGGGAGTAATAAGTATAATTATTATAGTTCTAGCGATAATAATAGTAAAATATGGCTAATAGTGCATGTTATATTGATAATAATATAAGTAATAAGTATAATTATTACAGTTCTAGCGATAATAACTGCATAATATGGGTAATAATACATGTTACATTGATGATAATAAAAGTAATACGTATATTTATTACAGTTCTATCGATAATAAATGCATAATATGGGTAATAATGCATGTTATATTGATGATAATAAAAGTAATACGTATATTTATTATAGTTCTAGCGATAATAACTGCATAATATGGGTAATAATGCATGTTGTATTGATAATAATATAAGTAATAAGTATAATTATTACAGTTCTAGCGATAATAATTGCACTATATGGGTAATAATGCATGTTATATTGATAACATCGGGAGTAATAAGTATATTTATTACAGTTCTATCGATAATAACTGCATAATATGGGTAATAATGCGTGTTATATTGATAATAATATAAGTAATAAGTATAATTATTACAGTTCTAGCGATAATAACTGCATTATATGGGTAATAATGCACGTTGTATTGCTAATAATATAAGTAATAAGTATAATTATTACAGTTCTAGCGATAATAACTGCATTATATGGGTAATAACGCATGTTATATTGATAATATTGGGAGTAATAAGTATAATTGTTTTAGTTCTAGCGATAATAATAGTAAAATATGGCTAATAGTGCATGTTATATTGATAATAATAAAAGTAATAAGTATATTTATTACAGTTCTATCGATAATAACTGCATAATATGGGTAATAATGCATGTTATATTGATGATAATAAAAGTAATACGTATATTTATTATAGTTCTAGCGATAATAACTGCATAATATGGGTAACAATGCATGTTATATTGATAACAATATAAGTAATAAGTATAATTATTACAGTCCTAGCGATCATAACTGCATTATATGGGTAATAATGGATGTTATATTGATAATATCGGGAGTAATAAGTATATTTATTACAGTTCTATCGATAATAACTGCATAATATGGGCAATAATGCATGTTATATAGATAATATTGGGAGTAATATGTATAATTATTATAGTTCTAGCGATAATAATAGTAAAATATGGCAAATAGTGCATGTTATATTGATAATAATAAAAGTAATACGTATCATTATTACAGTACTATCGATAATAACTGCATAATATGGGTAATAATACATGTTACATTAAATGATAATAAAAGTAATACGTATATTTATTATAGTTCTAGCGATAATAACTGCATAATATGGGTAATAATGCATGTTATATTGATAATAATATAAGTAATAAGTATAATTATTACAGTTCTAGCGAAAATAACTGCATTATATGGGTAATAATGGATGTTATATTGATAATATCGGGAGTAATAAATATATTTATTATAGTTCTAGCAATACTAACTGCATAATATAGGTAATGATGCATGTTATATTGATAATAATAAAAGTAATATGTATATTTATTATAGTTCTATCAATAATAACTGCATAATATGGGTAATAATGCACGTTATATTGCTAACAATATAAGTAATAAGTATAATTATTACAGTTCTAGCGATAATAACTGCATAATATGGGTAATAACGCATGTTATATTGATGACAATAAGAGTAATACGTATATTTATTATAGTTCTAGCGATTATAACTGCATAATATGGGTAATAATGCATGTTATATTGATAATATTGGGAGTAATAAGTATAATTATTATAGTTCTAGCGATAGTAATAGTAAAATATGGCTAATAGTGCATGTTATATTGATAATAATAAAAGTAATAAGTATATTTATTACAGTTCTATCGATAATAACTGCATAATATGGGTAATAATGCATGTTATATTGATGATAATAAAAGTAATACGTATATTTATTATAGTTCTAGCGATAATAACTGCATAATATGGGTAACAATACATGTTATATTGATAATAATATAAGTAATAAGTATATTTATTATAGTTCTATCGATAATAACTGCATAATATGGGTAATAATGCATGTTATATTGATGATAATAAAAGTACTAAGTATATTTATTATAGTTCTAGCGATTATAACTGCATAATATGGGTAGTAATGCATGTTATATTGATGATAATGAAAGTAGTAAGTACATTTATTACAGTTCTAGCGATAATAACTGCATTATATGGGTAATAATGCATGTTATATAGATAATATTGGGAGTAATAAGTATAATTATTATAGTTCTAGCGATAATAATAGTAAAATATGGCTAATAGTGCATGTTATATTGATAATAATAAAAGTAATAAGTATATTTATTACAGTTCTATCGATAATAACTGCATAATATGGGTAATAATGCATGTTATATTGATGATAATAAAAGTAATACGTATATTTATTGTAGTTCTAGCGATAATAACTGCATAATATGGGTAATAATGCATGTTATATTGATAATAATATAAGTAATAAGTATATTTATTATAGTTCTATCGATAATAACTGCATAGTATGGGTAATAATGCATGTTATATTGATGATAATAAAAGTACTAAGTATATTTATTATAGTTCTAGCGATTATAACTGCATAATATGGGTAATAATGCATGTTACATTGATAATAATATAAGTAATAAGTATAATTATTACAGTTCTAGCGATAATAACTGCATAATATGGGTAATAATGCATGTTATATTGATGACAATAAGAGTAATACGTATATTTATTATAGTTCTAGCGATTATAACTGCATAATATGGGTAGTAATGCATGTTATATTGATGATAATGAAAGTAGTAATACATTTATTACAGTTCTAGCGATAATAACTGCATTATATGGGTAATAATGCATGTTATATAGATAATATTGGGAGTGATAAGTATAATTATTAGAGTTCTAGCGATAATAATAGTAAAATATGGCTAATAGTGCATGTTATATTGATAATAATAAAAGTAATAAGTATATTTATTACAGTTCTATCGATAATAACTGCATAATATGGGTAATAATGCACGTTATATTGCTAACAATATAAGTAATACGTATAATTATTACAGTTCTAGCGATAATAATTGCACTATATGGGTAATAATGCATGTTATATTGATAATATCGGGAGTAGTAAGTATATTTATTACAGTTCTATCGATAATAACTGCATAATATGGGTAATAATGCATGTTATATTGATGATAATAAAAGTAATACGTATATTTATTATAGTTCTAGCGATAATAACTGCATAATATGGGTAATAATGCATGTTATATTGCTAACAATATAAGTAATAAGTATAATTATTACAGTTCTAGCGATAATAACTGCATAATATGGGTAATAATGCATGTTATATTGATGACAATAAGAGTAATACGTATATTTATTATAGTTCTAGCGATTATAACTGCATAATATGGGTAATAATGCATGTTATATTGATAATATTGGGAGTAATAAGTATAATTATTATAGTTCTAGCGATAATAATAGTAAAATATGGTTAATAGTGCATGTTATATTGATAAAAATAAAAGTAATAAGTATATTTATTACAGTTCTATCGATAATAACTGCATAATATGGGTAATAATGCATGTTATATTGATGATAATAAAAGTAATACGTATATTTATTATAGTTCTAGCGATAATAACTGCATAATATGGGTAACAATACATGTTATATTGATAATAATATAAGTAATAAGTATATTTATTATAGTTCTATCGATAATAACTGCATAATATGGGTAATAATGCATGTTATATTGATGATAATAAAAGTACTAAGTATATTTATTATAGTTCTAGCGATTATAACTGCATAATATGGGTAGTAATGCATGTTATATTGATGATAATGAAAGTAGTAAGTACATTTATTACAGTTCTAGCGATAATAACTGCATTATATGGGTAATAATGCATGTTATATAGATAATATTGGGAGTAATAAGTATAATTATTATAGTTCTAGCGATAATAATAGTAAAATATGGCTAATAGTGCATGTTATATTGATAATAATAAAAGTAATAAGTATATTTATTACAGTTCTATCGATAATAACTGCATAATATGGGTAATAATGCATGTTATATTGATGATAATAAAAGTAATACGTATATTTATTGTAGTTCTAGCGATAATAACTGCATAATATGGGTAATAATGCATGTTATATTGCTAACAATATAAGTAATAAGTATAATTATTACAGTTCTAGCGATAATAACTGCATAATATGGGTAATAATGCATGCTATATTGATGACAATAAGAGTAATACTTATATTTATTACAGTTCTAGCGATAATAACTGCATTATATGGGTAATAATGCATGTTATATTGATAATATTGGGAGTAATAAGTATAATTATTATAGTTCTAGCGATAATAATAGTAAAATATGGCTAATAGTGCATGTTATATTGATAATAATAAAAGTAATAAGTATATTTATTATAGTTCTATCGATAATAACTGCATAATATGGGTAATAATGCATGTTATATTGATAATAATATAAGTAATAAGTATAATTATTACAGTTCTAGCGATAATAACTGCATTATATGGTTAATAATGCATGTTATATTGATAATATTGGGAGTAATAAGTATAATTATTATAGTTCTAGCGATAATAATAGTAAAATATGGCTAATAGTGCATGTCATATTGATAATAATAAAAGTAATAAGTATATTTATTGTAGTTCTATCGATAATAACTGCATAATATGGGTAATAATGCATGTTATATTGATAATAATATAAGTAATAAGTATAATTATTACAGTTCTAGCGATAATAACTGCATAATATGGGTAATAATACATGTTACATTGATGATAATAAAAGTAATACGTATATTTATTACAGTTCTATCGATAATAAATGCATAATATGGGTAATAATGCATGTTATATTGATGATAATAAAAGTAATACGTATATTTATTATAGTTCTAGCGATAATAACTGCATAATATGGGTAATAATGCATGTTGTATTGATGATAATAAAAGTAATACGTATATTTATTGTAGTTCTAGCGATAATAACTGCATAATATGGGTAATAATGCATGTTATATTGATAATAATATAAGTAATAAGTATAATTATTACAGTTCTAGCGATAATAACTGCATTATATGGGTAATAATGGATGTTATATTGATAATAATATAAGTAATAAGTATAATTATTACAGTTCTAGCGATAATAACTGCATTATATGGGTAATAACGCATGTTATATTGATAATATTGGGAGTAATAAGTATAATTGTTTTAGTTCTAGCGATAATAATAGTAAAATATGGCTAATAGTGCATGTTATATTGATAATAATAAAAGTAATAAGTATATTTATTACAGTTCTATCGATAATAACTGCATAATATGGGTAATAATGCATGTTATATTGATGATAATAAAAGTAATACGTATATTTATAATAGTTCTAGCGATAATAACTGCATAATATGGGTAACAATGCATGTTATATTGATAATAATATAAGTAATAAGTATAATTATTACAGTTCTAGCGATCATAACTGCATTATATGGGTAATAATGGATGTTATATTGATAATATCGGGAGTAATAAGTATATTTATTACAGTTCTATCGATAATAACTGCATAATATGGGCAATAATGCATGTTATATTGATAATAATATAAGTAATAAGTATAATTATTACAGTTCTAGCGATCATAACTGCATTATATGGGTAATAATGGATGTTACATTGATAATATCGGGAGTAATAAGTATATTTATTACAGTTCTATCGATAATAACTGCATAATATGGGCAATAATGCATGTTATATTGATAATATTGGGAGTAATAAGTATAATTATTATAGTTCTAGCGGTAATAATAGTAAAATATGGCTAATAGTGCATGTTATATTGATAATGATAAAAGTACTAAGTATATTTATTATAGTTCTAGCGATTATAACTGCATAATATGGGCAATAATGCATGTTATATTGATGATAATAAAAGTAATACGTATATTTATTATAGTTCTAGCGATAATAACTGCATAATATGGGTAACAATGCATGTTATATTGATAATAATATAAGTAATAAGTATATTTATTATAGTTCTATCGATAATAACTGCATAATATGGGTAATAATGCATGTTATATTGATGATAATAAAAGTACTAAGTATATTTATTATAGTTCTAGCGATAATAACTGCATTATATGGGTAATAATGCATGTTATATAGATAATATTGGGAGTAATAAGTATAATTATTATAGTTCTAGCGATAATAATAGTAAAATATGGCTAATAGTGCATGTTATATTGATAATAATAAAAGTAATAAGTATATTTATTACAGTTCTATCGATAATAACTGCATAATATGGGTAATAATGCATGTTATATTGATGATAATAAAAGTAATACGTATATTTATTGTAGTTCTAGCGATAATAACTGCATAATATGGGTAATAATGCATGTTATATTGCTAACAATATGAGCAATAAGTATAATTATTACAGTTCTAGCGATAATAACTGCATAATATGGGTAATAATGCATGCTATATTGATGACAATAAGAGTAATACGTATATTTATTACAGTTCTAGCGATAATAACTGCATTATATGGGTAATAATGCATGTTATATTGATAATATTGGGAGTAATAAGTATAATTATTATAGTTCTAGCGATAATAATAGTAAAATATGGCTAATAGTGCATGTTATATTGATAATAATAAAAGTAATAAGTATATTTATTATAGTTCTATCGATAATAACTGCATAATATGGGTAATAATGCATGTTATATTGATAATAATATAAGTAATAAGTATAATTATTACAGTTCTAGCGATAATAACTGCATTATATGGGTAATAATACATGTTATATAGATAATATTGGGAGTAATAAGTATAATTATTATAGTTCTAGCGATAATAATAGTAAAATATGGCTAATAGTGCATGTTATATTGATAATAATATAAGTAATAAGTATAATTATTACAGTTCTAGCGATAATAACTGCATAATATGGGTAATAATACATGTTACATTGATGATAATAAAAGTAATACGTATATTTATTACAGTTCTATCGATAATAAATGCATAATATGGGTAATAATGCATGTTATATTGATGATAATAAAAGTAATACGTATATTTATTATAGTTCTAGCGATAATAACTGCATAATATGGGTAATAATGCATGTTATATTGATAATAATATAAGTAATAAGTATAATTATTACAGTTCTAGCGATAATAATTGCACTATATGGGTAATAATGCATGTTATATTGATAACATCGGGAGTAATAAGTATATTTATTACAGTTCTATCGATAATAACTGCATAATATGGGTAATAATGCGTGTTATATTGATAATAATATAAGTAATAAGTATAATTATTACAGTTCTAGCGATAATAACTGCATTATATGGGTAATAATGCACGTTGTATTGCTAATAATATAAGTAATAAGTATAATTATTACAGTTCTAGCGATAATAACTGCATTATATGGGTAATAACGCATGTTATATTGATAATATTGGGAGTAATAAGTATAATTGTTTTAGTTCTAGCGATAATAATAGTAAAATATGGCTAATAGTGCATGTTATATTGATAATAATAAAAGTAATAAGTATATTTATTACAGTTCTATCGATAATAACTGCATAATATGGGTAATAATGCATGTTATATTGATGATAATAAAAGTAATACGTATATTTATTATAGTTCTAGCGATAATAACTGCATAATATGGGTAACAATGCATGTTATATTGATAACAATATAAGTAATAAGTATAATTATTACAGTCCTAGCGATCATAACTGCATTATATGGGTAATAATGGATGTTATATTGATAATATCGGGAGTAATAAGTATATTTATTACAGTTCTATCGATAATAACTGCATAATATGGGCAATAATGCATGTTATATAGATAATATTGGGAGTAATATGTATAATTATTATAGTTCTAGCGATAATAATAGTAAAATATGGCAAATAGTGCATGTTATATTGATAATAATAAAAGTAATACGTATCATTATTACAGTACTATCGATAATAACTGCATAATATGGGTAATAATACATGTTACATTAAATGATAATAAAAGTAATACGTATATTTATTATAGTTCTAGCGATAATAACTGCATAATATGGGTAATAATGCATGTTATATTGATAATAATATAAGTAATAAGTATAATTATTACAGTTCTAGCGAAAATAACTGCATTATATGGGTAATAATGGATGTTATATTGATAATATCGGGAGTAATAAATATATTTATTATAGTTCTAGCAATACTAACTGCATAATATAGGTAATGATGCATGTTATATTGATAATAATAAAAGTAATATGTATATTTATTATAGTTCTATCAATAATAACTGCATAATATGGGTAATAATGCACGTTATATTGCTAACAATATAAGTAATAAGTATAATTATTACAGTTCTAGCGATAATAACTGCATAATATGGGTAATAACGCATGTTATATTGATGACAATAAGAGTAATACGTATATTTATTATAGTTCTAGCGATTATAACTGCATAATATGGGTAATAATGCATGTTATATTGATAATATTGGGAGTAATAAGTATAATTATTATAGTTCTAGCGATAGTAATAGTAAAATATGGCTAATAGTGCATGTTATATTGATAATAATAAAAGTAATAAGTATATTTATTACAGTTCTATCGATAATAACTGCATAATATGGGTAATAATGCATGTTATATTGATGATAATAAAAGTAATACGTATATTTATTATAGTTCTAGCGATAATAACTGCATAATATGGGTAACAATACATGTTATATTGATAATAATATAAGTAATAAGTATATTTATTATAGTTCTATCGATAATAACTGCATAATATGGGTAATAATGCATGTTATATTGATGATAATAAAAGTACTAAGTATATTTATTATAGTTCTAGCGATTATAACTGCATAATATGGGTAGTAATGCATGTTATATTGATGATAATGAAAGTAGTAAGTACATTTATTACAGTTCTAGCGATAATAACTGCATTATATGGGTAATAATGCATGTTATATAGATAATATTGGGAGTAATAAGTATAATTATTATAGTTCTAGCGATAATAATAGTAAAATATGGCTAATAGTGCATGTTATATTGATAATAATAAAAGTAATAAGTATATTTATTACAGTTCTATCGATAATAACTGCATAATATGGGTAATAATGCATGTTATATTGATGATAATAAAAGTAATACGTATATTTATTGTAGTTCTAGCGATAATAACTGCATAATATGGGTAATAATGCATGTTATATTGATAATAATATAAGTAATAAGTATATTTATTATAGTTCTATCGATAATAACTGCATAGTATGGGTAATAATGCATGTTATATTGATGATAATAAAAGTACTAAGTATATTTATTATAGTTCTAGCGATTATAACTGCATAATATGGGTAATAATGCATGTTACATTGATAATAATATAAGTAATAAGTATAATTATTACAGTTCTAGCGATAATAACTGCATAATATGGGTAATAATGCATGTTATATTGATGACAATAAGAGTAATACGTATATTTATTATAGTTCTAGCGATTATAACTGCATAATATGGGTAGTAATGCATGTTATATTGATGATAATGAAAGTAGTAATACATTTATTACAGTTCTAGCGATAATAACTGCATTATATGGGTAATAATGCATGTTATATAGATAATATTGGGAGTGATAAGTATAATTATTAGAGTTCTAGCGATAATAATAGTAAAATATGGCTAATAGTGCATGTTATATTGATAATAATAAAAGTAATAAGTATATTTATTACAGTTCTATCGATAATAACTGCATAATATGGGTAATAATGCACGTTATATTGCTAACAATATAAGTAATACGTATAATTATTACAGTTCTAGCGATAATAATTGCACTATATGGGTAATAATGCATGTTATATTGATAATATCGGGAGTAGTAAGTATATTTATTACAGTTCTATCGATAATAACTGCATAATATGGGTAATAATGCATGTTATATTGATGATAATAAAAGTAATACGTATATTTATTATAGTTCTAGCGATAATAACTGCATAATATGGGTAATAATGCATGTTATATTGCTAACAATATAAGTAATAAGTATAATTATTACAGTTCTAGCGATAATAACTGCATAATATGGGTAATAATGCATGTTATATTGATGACAATAAGAGTAATACGTATATTTATTATAGTTCTAGCGATTATAACTGCATAATATGGGTAATAATGCATGTTATATTGATAATATTGGGAGTAATAAGTATAATTATTATAGTTCTAGCGATAATAATAGTAAAATATGGTTAATAGTGCATGTTATATTGATAAAAATAAAAGTAATAAGTATATTTATTACAGTTCTATCGATAATAACTGCATAATATGGGTAATAATGCATGTTATATTGATGATAATAAAAGTAATACGTATATTTATTATAGTTCTAGCGATAATAACTGCATAATATGGGTAACAATACATGTTATATTGATAATAATATAAGTAATAAGTATATTTATTATAGTTCTATCGATAATAACTGCATAATATGGGTAATAATGCATGTTATATTGATGATAATAAAAGTACTAAGTATATTTATTATAGTTCTAGCGATTATAACTGCATAATATGGGTAGTAATGCATGTTATATTGATGATAATGAAAGTAGTAAGTACATTTATTACAGTTCTAGCGATAATAACTGCATTATATGGGTAATAATGCATGTTATATAGATAATATTGGGAGTAATAAGTATAATTATTATAGTTCTAGCGATAATAATAGTAAAATATGGCTAATAGTGCATGTTATATTGATAATAATAAAAGTAATAAGTATATTTATTACAGTTCTATCGATAATAACTGCATAATATGGGTAATAATGCATGTTATATTGATGATAATAAAAGTAATACGTATATTTATTGTAGTTCTAGCGATAATAACTGCATAATATGGGTAATAATGCATGTTATATTGCTAACAATATAAGTAATAAGTATAATTATTACAGTTCTAGCGATAATAACTGCATAATATGGGTAATAATGCATGCTATATTGATGACAATAAGAGTAATACTTATATTTATTACAGTTCTAGCGATAATAACTGCATTATATGGGTAATAATGCATGTTATATTGATAATATTGGGAGTAATAAGTATAATTATTATAGTTCTAGCGATAATAATAGTAAAATATGGCTAATAGTGCATGTTATATTGATAATAATAAAAGTAATAAGTATATTTATTATAGTTCTATCGATAATAACTGCATAATATGGGTAATAATGCATGTTATATTGATAATAATATAAGTAATAAGTATAATTATTACAGTTCTAGCGATAATAACTGCATTATATGGTTAATAATGCATGTTATATTGATAATATTGGGAGTAATAAGTATAATTATTATAGTTCTAGCGATAATAATAGTAAAATATGGCTAATAGTGCATGTCATATTGATAATAATAAAAGTAATAAGTATATTTATTGTAGTTCTATCGATAATAACTGCATAATATGGGTAATAATGCATGTTATATTGATAATAATATAAGTAATAAGTATAATTATTACAGTTCTAGCGATAATAACTGCATAATATGGGTAATAATACATGTTACATTGATGATAATAAAAGTAATACGTATATTTATTACAGTTCTATCGATAATAAATGCATAATATGGGTAATAATGCATGTTATATTGATGATAATAAAAGTAATACGTATATTTATTATAGTTCTAGCGATAATAACTGCATAATATGGGTAATAATGCATGTTGTATTGATAATAATATAAGTAATAAGTATAATTATTACAGTTCTAGCGATAATAATTGCACTATATGGGTAATAATGCATGTTATATTGATAACATCGGGAGTAATAAGTATATTTATTACAGTTCTATCGATAATAACTGCATAATATGGGTAATAATGCGTGTTATATTGATAATAATATAAGTAATAAGTATAATTATTACAGTTCTAGCGATAATAACTGCATTATATGGGTAATAATGCACGTTGTATTGCTAATAATATAAGTAATAAGTATAATTATTACAGTTCTAGCGATAATAACTGCATTATATGGGTAATAACGCATGTTATATTGATAATATTGGGAGTAATAAGTATAATTGTTTTAGTTCTAGCGATAATAATAGTAAAATATGGCTAATAGTGCATGTTATATTGATAATAATAAAAGTAATAAGTATATTTATTACAGTTCTATCGATAATAACTGCATAATATGGGTAATAATGCATGTTATATTGATGATAATAAAAGTAATACGTATATTTATTATAGTTCTAGCGATAATAACTGCATAATATGCGTAACAATGCATGTTATATTGATAATAATATAAGTAGTAAGTATAATTATTACAGTTCTAGCGATAATATCTGCATTATATGGGTAATAATGCACGTTGTATTGCTAATAATATAAGTAATAAGTATAACTATTACAGTTCTAGCGATAATAACTGCATTATATGGGTAATAACGCATGTTATATTGATAATATTGGGAGTAATAAGTATAATTTTTTTAGTTCTAGCGATAATAATAGTAAAATATGGCTAATAGTGCATGTTATATTGATAATAATAAAAGTAATAAGTATATTTATTACAGTTCTATCGATAATAACTGCATAATATGGGTAATAATGCGTGTTATATTGATGATAATAAAAGTAATACGTATATTTATAATAGTTCTAGCGATAATAACTGCATAATATGGGTAACAATGCATGTTATATTGATAACAATATAAGTAATAAGTATAATTATTACAGTCCTAGCGATCATAACTGCATTATATGGGTAATAATGGATGTTATATTGATAATATCGGGAGTAATAAGTATATTTATTACAGCTCTATCGATAATAACTGCATAATATGGGCAATAATGCATGTTATATAGATAATATTGGGAGTAATATGTATAATTATTATAGTTCTAGCGATAATAATAGTAAAATATGGCAAATAGTGCATGTTATATTGATAATAATAAAAGTAATACGTATAATTATTACAGTTCTATCGATAATAACTGCATAATATGGGTAATAATACATGTTACATTGATGATAATAAAAGTAATACGTATATTTATTATAGTTCTAGCGATAATAACTGCATAATATGGGTAATAATGCATGTTATATTGATAATAATATAAGTAATAAGTATAATTATTACAGTTCTAGCGATAATAACTGCATTATATGGGTAATAATGGATGTTATATTGATAATATCGGGAGTAATAAATATATTTATTATAGTTCTAGCGATACTAACTGCATAATATAGGTAATGATGCATGTTATATTGATGATAATAAAAATAATACGTATATTTATTGTAGTTCTAGCGATAATAACTGCATAATATGGGTAATAATGCATGTTATATTGATAATAATATAAGTAATAAGTATATTTATTATAGTTCTATCGATAATAACTGCATAATATGGGTAATAATGCATGTTATATTGATGATAATAAAAGTACTAAGTATATTTATTATAGTTCTAGCGATTATAACTGCATAATATGGGTAATAATGCATGTTATATTGATAATAATATAAGTAATAAGTATAATTATTACAGTTCTAGCGATAATAACTGCATTATATGGGTAATAATGCATGTTATATTGATAAAATTGGGAGTAATAAGTATAATTATTATAGTTCTAGCGGTAATAATAGTAAAATATGGCTAATAGTGCATGTTATATTGATAATGATAAAAGTAATAAGTATATTTATTACAGTTCTATCGATAATAACTGCATAATATGGGTAATAATGCATGTTATATTGATGATAATAAAAGTAATACGTATATTTATTATAGTTCTAGCGATAATAACTGCATAATATGGGTAATAATGCATGTTATATTGATAATAATATAAGTAATAAGTATAATTATTACAGTTCTAGCGATAATAACTGCATTATATGGGTAATAATGGATGTTATATTGATAATAATATAAGTAATAAGTTTAATTATTACAGTTCTAGCGATAATAACTGCATTATATGGGTAATAACGCATGTTATATTGATAATATTGGGAGTAATAAGTATAATTGTTTTAGTTCTAGCGATAATAATAGTAAAATATGGCTAATAGTGCATGTTATATTGATAATAATAAAAGTAATAAGTATATTTATTACAGTTCTATCGATAATAACTGCATAATATGGGTAATAATGCATGTTATATTGATGATAATAAAAGTAATACGTATATTTATAATAGTTCTAGCGATAATAACTGCATAATATGGGTAACAATGCATGTTATATTGATAATAATATAAGTAATAAGTATAATTATTACAGTTCTAGCGATCATAACTGCATTATATGGGTGATAATGGATGTTATATTGATAATATCGCGAGTAATAAGTATATTTATTACAGTTCTATCGATAATAACTGCATAATATGGGCAATAATGCATGTTATATTGATAATAATATAAGTAATAAGTATAATTATGACAGTTCTAGCGATCATAACTGCATTATATGGGTAATAATGGATGTTATATTGATAATATCGCGAGTAATAAGTATATTTATTACAGTTCTATCGATAATAACTGCATAATATGGGCAATAATGCATGTTATATTGATGATAATAAAAGTACTAAGTATATTTATTATAGTTCTAGCGATAATAACTGCATTATATGGGTAATAATGCATGTTATATAGATAATATTGGGAGTAATAAGTATAATTATTATAGTTCTAGCGATAATAATAGTAAAATATGGCTAATAGTGCATGTTATATTGATAATAATAAAAGTAATAAGTATATTTATTACAGTTCTATCGATAATAACTGCATAATATGGGTAATAATGCATGTTATATTGATGATAATAAAAGTAATACGTATATTTATTGTAGTTCTAGCGATAATAACTGCATAATATGGGTAATAATGCATGTTATATTGCTAACAATATAAGTAATAAGTATAATTATTACAGTTCTAGCGATAATAACTGCATAATATGGGTAATAATGCATGCTATATTGATGACAATAAGAGTAATACGTATATTTATTACAGTTCTAGCGATAATAACTGCATTATATGGGTAATAATGCATGTTATATTGATAATATTGGGAGTAATAAGTATAATTATTATAGTCCTAGCGATAATAATAGTAAAATATGGCTAATAGTGCATGTTATATTGATAATAATAAAAGTAATAAGTATATTTATTATAGTTCTATCGATAATAACTGCATAATATGGGTAATAATGCATGTTATATTGATAATAATATAAGTAATAAGTATAATTATTACAGTTCTAGCGATAATAACTGCATTATATGGGTAATAATACATGTTATATAGATAATATTGGGAGTAATAAGTATAATTATTATAGTTCTAGCGATAATAATAGTAAAATATGGCTAATAGTGCATGTTATATTGATAATAATATAAGTAATAAGTATAATTATTACAGTTCTAGCGATAATAACTGCATAATATGGGTAATAATACATGTTATATTGATGATAATAAAAGTAATACGTATATTTATTACAGTTCTATCGATAATAAATGCATAATATGGGTAATAATGCATGTTATATTGATGATAATAAAAGTAATACGTATATTTATTATAGTTCTAGCGATAATAACTGCATAATATGGGTAATAATGCATGTTGTATTGATAATAATATAAGTAATAAGTATAATTATTACAGTTCTAGCGATAATAATTGCACTATATGGGTAATAATGCATGTTATATTGATAACATCGGGAGTAATAAGTATATTTATTACAGTTCTATCGATAATAACTGCATAATATGGGTAATAATGCGTGTTATATTGATAATAATATAAGTAATAAGTATAATTATTACAGTTCTAGCGATAATAACTGCATTATATGGGTAATAATGCACGTTGTATTGCTAATAATATAAGTAATAAGTATAATTATTACAGTTCTAGCGATAATAACTGCATTATATGGGTAATAACGCATGTTATATTGATAATATTGGGAGTAATAAGTATAATTTTTTTAGTTCTAGCGATAATAATAGTAAAATATGGCTAATAGTGCATGTTATATTGATAATAATAAAAGTAATAAGTATATTTATTACAGTTCTATCGATAATAACTGCATAATATGGGTAATAATGCGTGTTATATTGATGATAATAAAAGTAATACGTATATTTATAATAGTTCTAGCGATAATAACTGCATAATATGGGTAACAATGCATGTTATATTGATAACAATATAAGTAATAAGTATAATTATTACAGTCCTAGCGATCATAACTGCATTATATGGGTAATAATGGATGTTATATTGATAATATCGGGAGTAATAAGTATATTTATTACAGTTCTATCGATAATAACTGCATAATATGGGCAATAATGCATGTTATATAGATAATATTGGGAGTAATATGTATAATTATTATAGTTCTAGCGATAATAATAGTAAAATATGGCAAATAGTGCATGTTATATTGATAATAATAAAAGTAATACGTATAATTATTACAGTTCTATCGATAATAACTGCATAATATGGGTAATAATACATGTTACATTGATGATAATAAAAGTAATACGTATATTTATTATAGTTCTAGCGATAATAACTGCATAATATGGGTAATAATGCATGTTATATTGATAATAATATAAGTAATAAGTATAATTATTACAGTTCTAGCGAAAATAACTGCATTATATGGGTAATAATGGATGTTATATTGATAATATCGGGAGTAATAAATATATTTATTATAGTTCTAGCGATACTAACTGCATAATATAGGTAATGATGCATGTTATATTGATAATAATAAAAGTAATATGTATATTTATTATATTTCTATCAATAATAACTGCATAATATGGGTAATAATGCACGTTATATTGCTAACAATATAAGTAATAAGTATAATTATTACAGTTCTAGCGATAATAATTGCACTATATGAGTAATAATGCATGTTATATTGATAATATCGGGAGTAATAAGTATATTTATTACAGTTCTATCGATAATAACTGCATGATATGGGTAATAATGCATGTTATATTGATGATAATAAAAATAATACGTATATTTATTGTAGTTCTAGCGATAATAACTGCATAATATGGGTAATAATGCATGTTATATTGATAATAATATAAGTAATAAGTATATTTATTATAGTTCTATCGATAATAACTGCATAATATGGGTAATAATGCATGTTATATTGATGGTAATAAAAGTACTAAGTATATTTATTATAGTTCTAGCGATTATAACTGCATAATATGGGTAATAATGCATGTTATATTGATAATAATATAAGTAATAAGTTTAATTATTACAGTTCTAGCGATAATAACTGCATTATATGGGTAATAACGCATGTTATATTGATAATATTGGGAGTAATAAGTATAATTGTTTTAGTTCTAGCGATAATAATAGTAAAATATGGCTAATAGTGCATGTTATATTGATAATAATAAAAGTAATAAGTATATTTATTACAGTTCTATCGATAATAACTGCATAATATGGGTAATAATGCATGTTATATTGATGATAATAAAAGTAATACGTATATTTATAATAGTTCTAGCGATAATAACTGCATAATATGGGTAACAATGCATGTTATATTGATAATAATATAAGTAATAAGTATAATTATTACAGTTCTAGCGATCATAACTGCATTATATGGGTAATAATGGATGTTATATTGATAATATCGGGAGTAATAAGTATATTTATTACAGTTCTATCGATAATAACTGCATAATATGGGCAATAATGCATGTTATATTGATAATAATATAAGTAATAAGTATAATTATTACAGTTCTAGCGATCATAACTGCATTATATGGGTAATAATGGATGTTACATTGATAATATCGGGAGTAATAAGTATATTTATTACAGTTCTATCGATAATAACTGCATAATATGGGCAATAATGCATGTTATATTGATAATATTGGGAGTAATAAGTATAATTATTATAGTTCTAGCGGTAATAATAGTAAAATATGGCTAATAGTGCATGTTATATTGATAATGATAAAAGTACTAAGTATATTTATTATAGTTCTAGCGATTATAACTGCATAATATGGGCAATAATGCATGTTATATTGATGATAATAAAAGTAATACGTATATTTATTATAGTTCTAGCGATAATAACTGCATAATATGGGTAACAATGCATGTTATATTGATAATAATATAAGTAATAAGTATATTTATTATAGTTCTATCGATAATAACTGCATAATATGGGTAATAATGCATGTTATATTGATGATAATAAAAGTACTAAGTATATTTATTATAGTTCTAGCGATTATAACTGCATTATATGGGTAATAATGCATGTCATATAGATAATATTGGGAGTAATAAGTATAATTATTATAGTTCTAGCGATAATAATAGTAAAATATGGCTAATAGTGCATGTTATATTGATAATAATAAAAGTAATAAGTATATTTATTACAGTTCTATCGATAATAACTGCATAATATGGGTAACAATGCATGTTATATTGATGATAATAAAAGTAATACGTATATTTATTATAGTTCTATCAATAATGACTGCATAATATGGGTAATAATGCACGTTATATTGCTAACAATATAAGTAATAAGTATAATTATTACAGTTCTAGCCATAATAACTGCATTATATGGGTAATAATGCATGTTATATTGAGAATATTGGGAGTAATAAGTACAATTATTATAGTTCCAGCGATAATAATAGTAAAACATGGCTAATAGTGCATGTTATATTGATAATAATGAAAGTAATAAGTATATTTATTACAGTTCTATTGATAATAACTGCATAATATGGGTAATAATGCATGTTACATTGATGATAATAAAAGTAATACGTATATTTATTATAGTTCTAGCGATAATAACTGCATAATATGGGTAATGATGCATGATATATTGATAATAATATAAGTAATAAGTATAATTATTACAGTTCTAGCGATAATAACTGCATTATATGGGTAATAATGGATGTTATATTGATGATAATAAAAGTACTAAGTATATTTATTATAGTTCTAGCGATTATAACTGCATAATATGGGTAATAACGCATGTTATATTGATAATATCGGGCGTAATAAGTATATTTATTACAGTTCTATCGATAATAACTGCATAATATAGGTAATGATGCATGTTATATTGATAATAATAAAAGTAATAAGTATATTTATTATAGTTCTATCAATAATAACTGCATAATATGGGTAATAATGCACGTTATATTGCTAACAATATAAGTAATAAGTATAATTATTATTGTTCTATCGATAATAACTGCATAATATGGGCAATAATGCATGTTATATTGATGATAATAAAAGTAATACGTATATTTATTATAGTTCTAGCGATAATAACTGCATAATATGGGTAACAATGCATGTTATATTGATAATAATATAAGTAATAAGTATATGTATTATTGTTCTATCGATAATAACTGCATAATATGGGTAATAATGTATGTTATATTGATGACAATAAAAGTACTAAGTATATTTATTATAGTTCTAGCGATTATAACTGCATAATATGGGTAGTAATGCATGTTATATTGATGATAATGAAAGTAGTAAGTATATTTATTACAGTTCTAGCGATAATAACTGCATTATATGGGTAATAATGCATGTTATATAGATAATATTGGGAGTAATAAGTATAATTATTATAGTTCTAGCGATAATAATAGTAAAATATGGCTAATAGTGCATGTTATATTGATAATAATAAAAGTAATAAGTATATTTATTACAGTTCTATCGATAATAACTGCATAATATGGGTAATAATGCATGTTATATTGATGATAATAAAAGTAATATGTATATTTATTATAGTTCTAGCGATTATAACTGCATAATATGGGTAATAATGCATGTTATATTGATAATAATACAAGTAATAAGTATAATTATTACAGTTCTAGCGATAATAACTGCATTATATGGGTAATAATGGCTGTTATATTGATAATATCGGGAGTAATAAGTATATTTATTATAGTTCTAGCGATAATAACTGCATAATATAGGTAATGATGCATGTTATATTGATAATAATAAAAGTAATAAGTATATTTATTATAGTTCTATCAATAATAACTGCATAATATGGGTAATAATGCACGTTATATTGCTAACAATATAAGTAATAAGTATAATTATTACAGTTCTAGCCATAATAACTGCATTATATGGGTAATAATGCATGTTATATTGATAATATTGGGAGTAATAAGTATAATTATTATAGTTCCAGCGATAATAATAGTAAAACATGGCTAATAGTGCATGTTATATTGATAATAATGAAAGTAATAAGTATATTTATTACAGTTCTATCGATAATAACTGCATAATATGGGTAATAATGCATGTTATATTGATGATAATAAAAGTAATACGTATATTTATTATAGTTCTAGCGATAATAGTTGCATAATATGGGTAATAATGCATGTTATATTGATAACAATATAAGTAATAAGTATAATTATTACAGTTCTAGCGAAAATAATTGCACTATATGGGTAATAATGCATGTTATATTGATAACATCGGGAGTAATAAGTATATTTATTACAGTTCTATCGATAATAACTGCATAATATGGGTAATAATGCATGTTATATTGATGATAATAAAAGTAATACGTATATTTATTATAGCTCTAGCGATAATAACTGCATAATATGGGTAACAATGCATGTTATATTGATGATAATAAAAGTAATAAGTATATTTATTATAGTTCTATCAATAATAACTGCATAATATGGGTAACAATGCATGTTATATTGATAATAATATAAGTAATAAGTATAATTATTACAGTTCTATCGATAATAACTGCATAATATGGGTAATACTGCATGTTATATTGATGATAATAAAAGTAATACGTATATTTATTATAGCTCTAGCGATAATAACTGCATAATATAGGTAATGATGCATGTTATATTGATAATAATAAAAGTAATAAGTGTATTTATTATAGTTCTATCAATAATAACTGCATAATATGGGTAATAATGCACGTTATATTGCTAACAATAAAAGTAATAAGTATATTTATTACAGTTCTATCGATAATAACTGCATAATATGGGTAATAATGCATGTTATATTGATGATAATAAAAGTAATACTTATGTTTATTATAGTTCTAGCGATAATAACTACATAATATGGGTAATAATGCATGTTATATTGATAATAATACAAGTAATAAGTATAATTATTACAGTTCTAGCGATAATAACTGCATTATATGGGTAATAATGGATGTTATATTGATAATATCGGGAGTAATAAGTATATTCATTATAGTTCTAGCGATAATAACTGCATAATATAGGTAATGATGCATGTTATATTGATAATAATAAAAGTAATAAGTATATTTATTACAGTTCTATCGATAATAACTGCATAATATGGGTAATAATGCATGTTATATTGATGATAATAAAAGTAATACGTATATTTATTATAGTTCTAGCGATAATAACTGCATAATATGGGTAATGATGCATGTTATATTGATAATAATATAAGTAATAAGTATAATTATTACACTTCTAGCGATAATAACTGCATTATATGGGTAATAATGGATGTTATATTGATAATATCGGGAGTAATTAGTATATTTATTACAGTTCTATCGATAATAACTGCATAATATGGGTAACAATGCATGTTATATTGTTGATAATAAAAGTAATACGTATATTTATTATAGTTCTATCAATAATGACTGCATAATATGGGTAATAATGCACGTTATATTGCTAACAATATAAGTAATAAGTATAATTATTACAGTTCTAGCCATAATAACTGCATTATATGGGTAATAATGCATGTTATATTGATAATATTGGGAGTAATAAGTATAATTATTATAGTTCCAGCGATAATAATAGTAAAACATGGCTAATAGTGCATGTTATATTGATAATAATGAAAGTAATAAGTATATTTATTACAGTTCTATCGATAATAACTGCATAATATGGGTAATAATGCATGTTATATTGATGATAATAAAAGTAATACGTATATTTATTATAGTTCTAGCGATAATAGTTGCATAATATGGGTAATAATGCATGTTATATTGATAATAATATAAGTAATAAGTATAATTATTACAGTTCTAGCGAAAATAATTGCACTATATGGGTAATAATGCATGTTATATTGATAACATCGGGAGTAATAAGTATATTTATTACAGTTCTATCGATAATAACTGCATAATATGGGTAATAATGCATGTTATATTGATGATAATAAAAGTAATACGTATATTTATTATAGCTCTAGCGATAATAACTGCATAATATGGGTAACAATGCATGTTATATTGATGATAATATAAGTAATAAGTATATGTATTATTGTTCTATCGATAATAACTGCATAATATGGGTAATAATGTATGTTATATTGATGACAATAAAAGTACTAAGTATATTTATTATAGTTCTAGCGATTATAACTGCATAATATGGGTAGTAATGCATGTTATATTGATGATAATGAAAGTAGTAAGTATATTTATTACAGTTCTAGCGATAATAACTGCATTATATGGGTAATAATGCATGTTATATAGATAATATTGGGAGTAATAAGTATAATTATTATAGTTCTAGCGATAATAATAGTAAAATATGGCTAATAGTGCATGTTATATTGATAATAATAAAAGTAATAAGTATATTTATTACAGTTCTATCGATAATAACTGCATAATATGGGTAATAATGCATGTTATATTGATGATAATAAAAGTAATATGTATATTTATTATAGTTCTAGCGATTATAACTGCATAATATGGGTAATAATGCATGTTATATTGATAATAATACAAGTAATAAGTATAATTATTACAGTTCTAGCGATAATAACTGCATTATATGGGTAATAATGGCTGTTATATTGATAATATCGGGAGTAATAAGTATATTTATTATAGTTCTAGCGATAATAACTGCATAATATAGGTAATGATGCATGTTATATTGATAATAATAAAAGTAATAAGTATATTTATTATAGTTCTATCAATAATAACTGCATAATATGGGTAATAATGCACGTTATATTGCTAACAATATAAGTAATAAGTATAATTATTACAGTTCTAGCCATAATAACTGCATTATATGGGTAATAATGCATGTTATATTGATAATATTGGGAGTAATAAGTATAATTATTATAGTTCCAGCGATAATAATAGTAAAACATGGCTAATAGTGCATGTTATATTGATAATAATGAAAGTAATAAGTATATTTATTACAGTTCTATCGATAATAACTGCATAATATGGGTAATAATGCATGTTATATTGATGATAATAAAAGTAATACGTATATTTATTATAGTTCTAGCGATAATAGTTGCATAATATGGGTAATAATGCATGTTATATTGATAATAATATAAGTAATAAGTATAATTATTACAGTTCTAGCGAAAATAATTGCACTATATGGGTAATAATGCATGTTATATTGATAACATCGGGAGTAATAAGTATATTTATTACAGTTCTATCGATAATAACTGCATAATATGGGTAATAATGCATGTTATATTGATGATAATAAAAGTAATACGTATATTTATTATAGCTCTAGCGATAATAACTGCATAATATGGGTAACAATGCATGTTATATTGATGATAATAAAAGTAATACGTATATTTATTATAGCTCTAGCGATAATAACTGCATAATATAGGTAATGATGCATGTTATATTGATAATAATAAAAGTAATAAGTATATTTATTATAGTTCTATCAATAATAACTGCATAATATGGGTAATAATGCACGTTATATTGCTAACAATAAAAGTAATAAGTATATTTATTACAGTTCTATCGATAATAACTGCATAATATGGGTAATGATGCATGTTATATTGATGATAATAAAAGTAATACTTATGTTTATTATAGTTCTAGCGATAATAACTACATAATATGGGTAATAATGCATGTTATATTGATAATAATACAAGTAATAAGTATAATTATTACAGTTCTAGCGATAATAACTGCATTATATGGGTAATAATGGATGTTATATTGATAATATCGGGAGTAATAAGTATATTCATTATAGTTCTAGCGATAATAACTGCATAATATAGGTAATGATGCATGTTATATTGATAATAATAAAAGTAATAAGTATATTTATTACAGTTCTATCGATAATAACTGCATAATATGGGTAATAATGCATGTTATATTGATGATAATAAAAGTAATACGTATATTTATTATAGTTCTAGCGATAATAACTGCATAATATAGGTAATGATGCATGTTATATTGATAATAATAAAAGTAATAAGTATATTTATTATAGTTCTATCAATAATAACTGCATAATATGGGTAATAATGCACGTTATATTGCTAACAATATAAGTAATAAGTATAATTATTAGAGTTCCAGCGATAATAATTGCACTACATGGGTTATAATGCATGTTATATTGATAATGTCGGGCGTAATAAGCATATTTATTACAGTTCTATCGATAATAACTGCATAATATGGGCAATAATGCATGTTATATTGATGATAATAAAAGTAATACGTTTATTTATTATAGTTCTAGCGATAATAACTGCATAATATGGGTAATGATGCATGTTATATTGATAATAATATAAGTAATAAGTATAATTATTACAGTTCTAGCGATAATAACTGCATTACATGGGTAATAATGGATGTTATATTGATAATATCGGGAGTAATTAGTATATTTATTATAGTTCTAGCGATAATAACTGCATAATATAGGTAATGATGCATGTTATATTGATAATAATAAAAGTAATAAGTATATTTATTATAGTTCTATCAATAATAACTGCATAATATGGGTAACAATGCATGTTATATTGATAATAATATAAGTAATAAGTATAATTATTACAGTTCTATCGATAATAACTGCATAATATGGGTAATACTGCATGTTATATTGATGATAATAAAAGTAATACGTATATTTATTATAGCTCTAGCGATAATAACTGCATAATATAGGTAATGATGCATGTTATATTGATAATAATAAAAGTAATAAGTATATTTATTATAGTTCTATCAATAATAACTGCATAATATGGGTAATAATGCACGTTATATTGCTAACAATAAAAGTAATAAGTATATTTATTACAGTTCTATCGATAATAACTGCATAATATGGGTAATAATGCATGTTATATTGATGATAATAAAAGTAATACGTATATTTATTATAGCTCTAGCGATAATAACTGCATAATATAGGTAATGATGCATGTTATATTGATAATAATAAAAGTAATAAGTATATTTATTATAGTTCTATCAATAATAACTGCATAATATGGGTAATAATGCACGTTATATTGCTAACAATAAAAGTAATAAGTATATTTATTACAGTTCTATCGATAATAACTGCATAATATGGGTAATAATGCATGTTATATTGATGATAATAAAAGTAATACTTATGTTTATTATAGTTCTAGCGATAATAACTACATAATATGGGTAATAATGCATGTTATATTGATAATAATACAAGTAATAAGTATAATTATTACAGTTCTAGCGATAATAACTGCATTATATGGGTAATAATGGATGTTATATTGATAATATCGGGAGTAATAAGTATATTCATTATAGTTCTAGCGATAATAACTGTATAATATAGGTAATGATGCATGTTATATTGATAATAATAAAAGTAATAAGTATATTTATTACAGTTCTATCGATAATAACTGCATAATATGGGTAATAATGCATGTTATATTGATGATAATAAAAGTAATACGTATATTTATTATAGTTCTAGCGATAATAACTGCATAATATAGGTAATGATGCATGTTATATTGATAATAATAAAAGTAATAAGTATATTTATTATAGTTCTATCAATAATAACTGCATAATATGGGTAATAATGCACGTTATATTGCTAACAATATAAGTAATAAGTATAATTATTAGAGTTCCAGCGATAATAATTGCACTACATGGGTTATAATGCATGTTATATTGATAATGTCGGGCGTAATAAGCATATTTATTACAGTTCTATCGATAATAACTGCATAATATGGGCAATAATGCATGTTATATTGATGATAATAAAAGTAATACGTATATTTATTATAGTTCTAGCGATAATAACTGCATAATATGGGTAACAATGCAAGTTATATTGATAATAATATAAGTAATAAGTATATTTATTATAGTTCTATCGATAATAACTGCATAATATGGGTAATACTGCATGTTATATTGATGATAATAAAAGTAATACGTATATTTATTATAGCTCTAGCGATAATAACTGCATAATATAGGTAATGATGCATGTTATATTGATAATAATAAAAGTAATAAGTGTATTTATTATAGTTCTATCAATAATAACTGCATAATATGGGTAATAATGCACGTTATATTGCTAACAATAAAAGTAATAAGTATATTTATTACAGTTCTATCGATAATAACTGCATAATATGGGTAATAATGCATGTTATATTGATGATAATAAAAGTAATACTTATGTTTATTATAGTTCTAGCGATAATAACTACATAATATGGGTAATAATGCATGTTATATTGATAATAATACAAGTAATAAGTATAATTATTACAGTTCTAGCGATAATAACTGCATTATATGGGTAATAATGGATGTTATATTGATAATATCGGGAGTAATAAGTATATTCATTATAGTTCTAGCGATAATAACTGCATAATATAGGTAATGATGCATGTTATATTGATAATAATAAAAGTAATAAGTATATTTATTACAGTTCTATCGATAATAACTGCATAATATGGGTAATAATGCATGTTATATTGATGATAATAAAAGTAATACGTATATTTATTATAGTTCTAGCGATAATAACTGCATAATATGGGTAATGATGCATGTTATATTGATAATAATATAAGTAATAAGTATAATTATTACACTTCTAGCGATAATAACTGCATTATATGGGTAATAATGGATGTTATATTGATAATATCGGGAGTAATTAGTATATTTATTACAGTTCTATCGATAATAACTGCATAATATGGGTAACAATGCATGTTATATTGTTGATAATAAAAGTAATACGTATATTTATTATAGTTCTATCAATAATGACTGCATAATATGGGTAATAATGCACGTTATATTGCTAACAATATAAGTAATAAGTATAATTATTACAGTTCTAGCCATAATAACTGCATTATATGGGTAATAATGCATGTTATATTGATAATATTGGGAGTAATAAGTATAATTATTATAGTTCCAGCGATAATAATAGTAAAACATGGCTAATAGTGCATGTTATATTGATAATAATGAAAGTAATAAGTATATTTATTACAGTTCTATCGATAATAACTGCATAATATGGGTAATAATGCATGTTATATTGATGATAATAAAAGTAATACGTATATTTATTATAGTTCTAGCGATAATAGTTGCATAATATGGGTAATAATGCATGTTATATTGATAATAATATAAGTAATAAGTATAATTATTACAGTTCTAGCGAAAATAATTGCACTATATGGGTAATAATGCATGTTATATTGATAACATCGGGAGTAATAAGTATATTTATTACAGTTCTATCGATAATAACTGCATAATATGGGTAATAATGCATGTTATATTGATGATAATAAAAGTAATACGTATATTTATTATAGCTCTAGCGATAATAACTGCATAATATGGGTAACAATGCATGTTATATTGATGATAATATAAGTAATAAGTATATGTATTATTGTTCTATCGATAATAACTGCATAATATGGGTAATAATGTATGTTATATTGATGACAATAAAAGTACTAAGTATATTTATTATAGTTCTAGCGATTATAACTGCATAATATGGGTAGTAATGCATGTTATATTGATGATAATGAAAGTAGTAAGTATATTTATTACAGTTCTAGCGATAATAACTGCATTATATGGGTAATAATGCATGTTATATAGATAATATTGGGAGTAATAAGTATAATTATTATAGTTCTAGCGATAATAATAGTAAAATATGGCTAATAGTGCATGTTATATTGATAATAATAAAAGTAATAAGTATATTTATTACAGTTCTATCGATAATAACTGCATAATATGGGTAATAATGCATGTTATATTGATGATAATAAAAGTAATATGTATATTTATTATAGTTCTAGCGATTATAACTGCATAATATGGGTAATAATGCATGTTATATTGATAATAATACAAGTAATAAGTATAATTATTACAGTTCTAGCGATAATAACTGCATTATATGGGTAATAATGGCTGTTATATTGATAATATCGGGAGTAATAAGTATATTTATTATAGTTCTAGCGATAATAACTGCATAATATAGGTAATGATGCATGTTATATTGATAATAATAAAAGTAATAAGTATATTTATTATAGTTCTATCAATAATAACTGCATAATATGGGTAATAATGCACGTTATATTGCTAACAATATAAGTAATAAGTATAATTATTACAGTTCTAGCCATAATAACTGCATTATATGGGTAATAATGCATGTTATATTGATAATATTGGGAGTAATAAGTATAATTATTATAGTTCCAGCGATAATAATAGTAAAACATGGCTAATAGTGCATGTTATATTGATAATAATGAAAGTAATAAGTATATTTATTACAGTTCTATCGATAATAACTGCATAATATGGGTAATAATGCATGTTATATTGATGATAATAAAAGTAATACGTATATTTATTATAGTTCTAGCGATAATAGTTGCATAATATGGGTAATAATGCATGTTATATTGATAATAATATAAGTAATAAGTATAATTATTACAGTTCTAGCGAAAATAATTGCACTATATGGGTAATAATGCATGTTATATTGATAACATCGGGAGTAATAAGTATATTTATTACAGTTCTATCGATAATAACTGCATAATATGGGTAATAATGCATGTTATATTGATGATAATAAAAGTAATACGTATATTTATTATAGCTCTAGCGATAATAACTGCATAATATGGGTAACAATGCATGTTATATTGATGATAATAAAAGTAATACGTATATTTATTATAGCTCTAGCGATAATAACTGCATAATATAGGTAATGATGCATGTTATATTGATAATAATAAAAGTAATAAGTATATTTATTATAGTTCTATCAATAATAACTGCATAATATGGGTAATAATGCACGTTATATTGCTAACAATAAAAGTAATAAGTATATTTATTACAGTTCTATCGATAATAACTGCATAATATGGGTAATGATGCATGTTATATTGATGATAATAAAAGTAATACTTATGTTTATTATAGTTCTAGCGATAATAACTACATAATATGGGTAATAATGCATGTTATATTGATAATAATACAAGTAATAAGTATAATTATTACAGTTCTAGCGATAATAACTGCATTATATGGGTAATAATGGATGTTATATTGATAATATCGGGAGTAATAAGTATATTCATTATAGTTCTAGCGATAATAACTGCATAATATAGGTAATGATGCATGTTATATTGATAATAATAAAAGTAATAAGTATATTTATTACAGTTCTATCGATAATAACTGCATAATATGGGTAATAATGCATGTTATATTGATGATAATAAAAGTAATACGTATATTTATTATAGTTCTAGCGATAATAACTGCATAATATAGGTAATGATGCATGTTATATTGATAATAATAAAAGTAATAAGTATATTTATTATAGTTCTATCAATAATAACTGCATAATATGGGTAATAATGCACGTTATATTGCTAACAATATAAGTAATAAGTATAATTATTAGAGTTCCAGCGATAATAATTGCACTACATGGGTTATAATGCATGTTATATTGATAATGTCGGGCGTAATAAGCATATTTATTACAGTTCTATCGATAATAACTGCATAATATGGGCAATAATGCATGTTATATTGATGATAATAAAAGTAATACGTTTATTTATTATAGTTCTAGCGATAATAACTGCATAATATGGGTAATGATGCATGTTATATTGATAATAATATAAGTAATAAGTATAATTATTACAGTTCTAGCGATAATAACTGCATTATATGGGTAATAATGGATGTTATATTGATAATATCGGGAGTAATTAGTATATTTATTATAGTTCTAGCGATAATAACTGCATAATATAGGTAATGATGCATGTTATATTGATAATAATAAAAGTAATAAGTATATTTATTATAGTTCTATCAATAATAACTGCATAATATGGGTAACAATGCATGTTATATTGATAATAATATAAGTAATAAGTATAATTATTACAGTTCTATCGATAATAACTGCATAATATGGGTAATACTGCATGTTATATTGATGATAATAAAAGTAATACGTATATTTATTATAGCTCTAGCGATAATAACTGCATAATATAGGTAATGATGCATGTTATATTGATAATAATAAAAGTAATAAGTATATTTATTATAGTTCTATCAATAATAACTGCATAATATGGGTAATAATGCACGTTATATTGCTAACAATAAAAGTAATAAGTATATTTATTACAGTTCTATCGATAATAACTGCATAATATGGGTAATAATGCATGTTATATTGATGATAATAAAAGTAATACTTATGTTTATTATAGTTCTAGCGATAATAACTACATAATATGGGTAATAATGCATGTTATATTGATAATAATACAAGTAATAAGTATAATTATTACAGTTCTAGCGATAATAACTGCATTATATGGGTAATAATGGATGTTATATTGATAATATCGGGAGTAATAAGTATATTCATTATAGTTCTAGCGATAATAACTGTATAATATAGGTAATGATGCATGTTATATTGATAATAATAAAAGTAATAAGTATATTTATTACAGTTCTATCGATAATAACTGCATAATATGGGTAATAATGCATGTTATATTGATGATAATAAAAGTAATACGTATATTTATTATAGTTCTAGCGATAATAACTGCATAATATAGGTAATGATGCATGTTATATTGATAATAATAAAAGTAATAAGTATATTTATTATAGTTCTATCAATAATAACTGCATAATATGGGTAATAATGCACGTTATATTGCTAACAATATAAGTAATAAGTATAATTATTAGAGTTCCAGCGATAATAATTGCACTACATGGGTTATAATGCATGTTATATTGATAATGTCGGGCGTAATAAGCATATTTATTACAGTTCTATCGATAATAACTGCATAATATGGGCAATAATGCATGTTATATTGATGATAATAAAAGTAATACGTATATTTATTATAGTTCTAGCGATAATAACTGCATAATATGGGTAACAATGCAAGTTATATTGATAATAATATAAGTAATAAGTATATTTATTATAGTTCTATCGATAATAACTGCATAATATGGGTAATAATGCATGTTATATTGATGATAATAAAAGTACTAAGTATATTTATTATAGTTCTAGCGATTATAACTGCATTATATGGGTAATAATGCATGTCATATAGATAATATTGGGAGTATTAAGTATAATTATTATAGTTCTAGCGATAATAATAGTAAAATATGGCTAATAGTGCATGTTATATTGATAATAATAAAAGTAATAAGTATATTTATTACAGTTCTATCGATAATAACTGCATAATATGGGTAACAATGCATGTTATATTGATGATAATAAAAGTAATACGTATATTTATTATAGTTCTATCAATAATGACTGCATAATATGGGTAATAATGCACGTTATATTGCTAACAATATAAGTAATAAGTATAATTATTACAGTTCTAGCCATAATAACTGCATTATATGGGTAATAATGCATGTTATATTGACAATATTGGGAGTAATAAGTACAATTATTATAGTTCCAGCGATAATAATAGTAAAACATGGCTAATAGTGCATGTTATATTGATAATAATGAAAGTAATAAGTATATTTATTACAGTTCTATTGATAATAACTGCATAATATGGGTAATAATGCATGTTACATTGATGATAATAAAAGTAATACGTATATTTATTATAGTTCTAGCGATAATAACTGCATAATATGGGTAATTATGCATGTTATATTGATAATAATATAAGTAATAAGTATAATTATTACAGTTCTAGCGATAATAACTGCATTACATGGGTAATAATGGATGTAATATTGATAATATCGGGAGTAATAAGTATATTTATTATAGTTCTAGCGATAATAACTGCATAATATAGGTAATGATGCATGTTATATTGATAATAATAAAAGTAATAAGTATATTTATTATAGTTCTATCAATAATAACTGCATAATATGGGTTATAATGCACGTTATATTGCTAACAATATAAGTAATAAGTATAATTATTACAGTTCTAGCGATAATAACTGCATAATATGGGTAATAATGCATGTTATATTGATGATAATAAAAGTAATACGTATATTTATTATAACTCTAGCGATAATAACTGCATAATATAGGTAATGATGCATGTTATATTGATAATAATAAAAGTAATAAGTATATTTATTATAGTTCTATCAATAATAACTGCATAATATGGGTAATAATGCACGTTATATTGCTAACAATATAAGTAATAAGTATAATTATTAGAGTTCCAGCGATAATAATTGCACTATATGGGTAATAATGCATGTTATATTGATAATATCGGCAGTAATAAGTATATTTATTACAGTTCTATCGATAATAACTGCATAATATGGGTAATAATGCATGTTATATTGATGATAATAAAAGTAATACGTATATTTATTATAGTTCTAGCGATAATAACTGCATAATATGGGTAATAATGCATGTTATATTGCTAACAATATAAGTAATAAGTATAATTATTACAGTTCTAGCGATAATAACTGCATAATATGGGTAATAATGCATGTTATATTAATAATATTGGGAGTAATAAGTGTAATTATTATAGTTCTATCGATAATAACTGCATAATATGGGCAATAATGCATGTTATATTGATGATAATAAAAGTAATACGTATATTTATTATAGTTCTAGCGATAATAACTGCATAATATGGGTAACAATGCATGTTATATTGATAACAATACAAGTAATAAGTATAATTATTACAGTTCTAGCGATAATAACTGCATCATATGGGTAATAATGGATGTTATATTGATAATATCGGCAGTAATAAGTACATTTATTATAGTTCTAGCGATAATAACTGCATAATATAGGTAATGATGCATGTTATATTGATAATAATAAAAGTAATAAGTATATTTATTATAGTTCTATCAATAAGAACTGCATAATATGGGTAATAATGCATGTTATATTGATGATAATAAAAGTAATACGTATATTTATTATAGTTCTAGCGATAATAACTGCATAATATGGGTAACAATGCATGTTATATTGATAATAATATAAGTAATAAGTATATTTATTATAGTTCTATCGATAATAACTGCAATAATATGGGTAATAATGCACGTTATATTGCTAACAATATAAGTAATACGTATAATTATTACAGTTCTAGCGATAATAATTGCACTATATGGGTAATAATGCATGTTATATTGATAATATCGGGAGTAATAAGTATATTTATTACAGTTCTATCGATAATAACTGCATAATATGGGTAATAATGCATGTTATATTGATGATAATAAAAGTAATACGTATATTTATTATAGCTCTAGCGATAATAACTGCATAATATGGGTAATAATGCATGTTATATTGATGATAATAAAAGTAATACGTATATTTATTATAGCTCTAGCGATAATAACTGCATAATATAGGTAATGATGCATGTTATATTGATAATAATAAAAGTAATAAGTATATTTATTATAGTTCTATCAATAATAACTGCATAATATGGGTAATAATGCACGTTATATTGCTAACAATATAAGTAATACGTATAATTATTACAGTTCTAGCGATAATAATTGCACTATATGGGTAATAATGCATGTTATATTGATAATATCGGGAGTAATAAGTATATTTATTACAGTTCTATCGATAATAACTGCATAATATGGGTAATAATGCATGTTATATTGATGATAATAAAAGTAATACGTATATTTATTATAGTTCTAGCGATAATAACTGCATAATATGGGTAATAATGCATGTTATATTGCTAACAATATAAGTAATAAGTATAATTATTACAGTTCTAGCGATAATAACTGCATAATATGGGTAATAATGCATGTTATATTAATAATATTGGGAGTAATAAGTGTAATTATTATAGTTCTATCGATAATAACTGCATAATATGGGCAATAATGCATGTTATATTGATGATAATAAAAGTAATACGTATATTTATTATAGTTCTAGCGATAATAACTGCATAATATGGGTAACAATGCATGTTATATTGATAATAATATAAGTAGTAAGTATATTTATTACAGTTCTAGCGATAATAACTGCATTATATGGGTTATAATGCACGTTATATTGCTAACAATATAAGCAATAAGTATAATTATTACAGTTCTAGCGATAATAACTGCATAATATGGGTAATAATGCATGTTATATTGATAATAATAAAAGTAATAAGTATATTTATTACAGTTCTATCGATAATAACTGCATAATATGGGTAATAATGCATGTTATATTGATGATAACAAAAGTAATATGTATATTTATTATAGTTCTAGCGATTATAACTGCATAATATGGGTAATAATGCATGTTATATTGATAATAATACAAGTAATAAGTATAATTATTACAGTTCTAGCCATAATAACTGCATTATATGGGTAATAATGCATGTTATATTGATAATATTGGGAGTAATAAGTATAATTATTATAGTTCCAGCGATAATAATAGTAAAACATGGCTAATAGTGCATGTTATATTGATAATAATGAAAGTAATAAGTATATTTATTACAGTTCTATCGATAATAACTGCATAATATGGGTAATAATGCATGTTATATTGATAATAATAAAAGTAATAAGTATATTTATTATAGTTCTATCAATAATAACTGCATAATATGGGTTATAATGCACGTTATATTGCTAACAATATAAGTAATAAGTATAATTATTACAGTTCTAGCGATAATAATTGCACTATATGGGTAATAATGCATGTTATATTGATAATATCGGGAGTGATAAGTATATTTATTACAGTTCTATTGATAATAACTGCATAATATGGGTAATAATGCATGTTATATTGATAATAATATAAGTAATAAGTATATTTATTATAGTTCTATCGATAATAACTGCATAGTATGGGTAATAATGCATGTTATATTGATGATAATAAAAGTACTAAGTATATTTATTATAGTTCTAGCGATTATAACTGCATAATATGGGTAATAATGCATGTTATATTGATAATAATATAAGTAATAAGTATAGATATTACAGTTCTAGCGATAATAACTGCATTATATGGGTAATAATGCATGTTATATTGATAATATTGGGAGTAATAAGTATAATTATTATAGTTCTAGCGATAATAATAGTAAAATATGGCTAATAGTGCATGTTATATTGATAATAATAAAAGTAATAAGTATATTTATTATAGTTCTATCGATAATAACTGCATAGCATGGGTAATAATGCATGTTATATTGATGATAATAAAAGTACAAAGTATATTTATTATAGTTCTAGCGATTATAACTGCATAATATGGGTAATAATGCATGTTATATTGATAATAATATAAGTAATAAGTATAGATATTACAGTTCTAGCGATAATAACTGCATTATATGGGTAATAATGCATGTTATATTGATGATAATAAGAGTAATACGTATATTTATTATAGTTCTAGCGATTATAACTGCATAATATGGGTAATAATGCATGTTATATTGATAATATTGGGAGTAATAAGTATAATTATTATAGTTCTAGCGATAATAATAGTAAAATATGGCTAATAGTGCATGTTATATTGATAATAATAAAAGTAATAAGTATATTTATTACAGTTCTATCGATAATAACTGCATAATATGGGTAATAATGCATGTTATATTGATGATAATAAAAGTAATACGTATATTCATTATAGTTCTAGCGATAATAACTGCATAATATGGGTAATAATGCATGTTATATTGATAATAATATAAGTAATAAGTATAGTTATTACAGTTCTAGCGATAATAACTGCATCATATGGGTAATAATGGATGTTATATTGATAATATCGGGAGTAATAAGTACATTTATTATACTTCTAGCGATAATAATTGCATAATATAGGTAATGATGCATGTTATATTGATAATAATAAAAGTAATAAGTATATTTATTATAGTTCTATCGATAATAACTGCATAATATGGGTAATAATGCATGTTATATTGATGACAATAAAAGTAATACGTATATTTATTATAGTTCTAGCGATAATAACTGCATAATATAGGTAATGATGCATGTTATATTGATAATAATAAAAGTAATAAGTATATTTATTATAGTTCTATCAATAATAACTGCATAATATGGGTAATAATGCACGTTATATTGCTAACAATATAAGTAATAAGTATAACTATTAGAGTTCCAGCGATAATAATTGCACTACATGGGTTATAATGCATGTTATATTGATAATATCGGGCGTAATAAGTATATTTATTACAGTTCTAGCCATAATAACTGCATTATATGGGTAATAATGGATGTTATATTGATAATATCGGGAGTAATAAGTATATTTATTATAGTTCTAGCGATAATAACTGCATAATATAGGTAATGATGCATGTTATATTGATAATAATAAAAGTAATAAGTATATTTATTATAGTTCTAGCGATAATAAGTGCATAATATGGGTAACAATGCATGTTATATTGATAATAATATAAGTAATAAGTATATTTATTATAGTTCTATCGATAATAACTGCATAATATGGGTAATAATGCATGTTATATTGATGATAATAAAAGTACTAAGTATATTTATTATAGTTCTAGCGATTATAACTGCATAATATGGGTAGTAATGCATGTTATATTGATGATAATGAAAGTAGTAAGTATATTTATTACAGTTCTAGCGATAATAACTGCATTATATGGGTAATAATGCATGTTATATAGATAATATTGGGAGTAATAAGTATAATTATTATAGTTCTAGCGATAATATAAGTAAAATATGGCTAATAGTGCATGTTATATTGATAATAATAAAAGTAATAAGTATATTTATTACAGTTCTATCGATAATAACTGCATAATATGGGTAATAATGCATGTTATATTGATGATAATAAAAGTAATACGTATATTTATTATAGTTCTAGCGATTATAACTGCATAATATGGGTAATAATGCATGTTATATTGATAATAATACAAGTAATAAGTATAATTATTACAGTTCTAGCGATAATAACTGCATTATATGGGTAATAATGGATGTTATATTGATAATATCGGGAGTAATAAGTATATTTATTATAGTTCTAGCGATAATAACTGCATAATATAGGTAATGATGCATGTTATATTGATAATAATAAAAGTAATAAGTATATTTATTATAGTTCTATCAATAATGACTGCATAATATGGGTAATAATGCACGTTATATTGCTAACAATATAAGTAATAAGTATAATTATTACAGTTCTAGCCATAATAACTGCATTATATGGGTAATTATGCATGTTATATTGATAATATTGGGAGTAATAAGTACAATTATTATAGTTCCAGCGATAATAATAGTAAAACATGGCTAATAGTGCATGTTATATTGATAATAATGAAAGTAATAAGTATATTTATTACAGTTCTATTGATAATAACTGCATAATATGGGTAATAATGCATGTTACATTGATGATAATAAAAGTAATACGTATATTTATTATAGTTCTAGCGATAATAACTGCATAATATGGGCAATGATGCATGTTATATTGATAATAATATAAGTAATAAGTATATTTATTATAGTTCTAGCGATTATAACTGCATAATATGGGTAATAATGCATGTTATATTGATAATAATATAAGTAATAAGTATAGATATTACAGTTCTAGCGATAATAACTGCATTATATGGGTAATAATGCATGTTATATTGATGATAATAAGAGTAATACGTATATTTATTATAGTTCTAGCGATTATAACTGCATAATATGGGTAATAATGCATGTTATATTGATAATATTGGCAGTAATAAGTATAATTATTATAGTTCTAGCGATAATAATAGTAAAATATGGCTAATAGTGCATGTTATATTGATAATAATAAAAGTAATAAGTATATTTATTACAGTTCTATCGATAATAACTGCATAATATGGGTAATAATGCATGTTATATTGATGATAATAAAAGTAATACGTATATTCATTATAGTTCTAGCGATAATAACTGCATAATATGGGTAATAATGCATGTTATATTGATAATAATATAAGTAATAAGTATAGTTATTACAGTTCTAGCGATAATAACTGCATCATATGTGTAATAATGGATGTTATATTGATAATATCGGGAGTAATAAGTACATTTATTATACTTCTAGCGATAATAACTGCATAATATAGGTAATGATGCATGTTATATTGATAATAATAAAAGTAATAAGTATATTTATTATAGTTCTATCAATAAGAACTGCATAATATGGGTAATAATGCACGTTATATTGCTAACAATATAAGTAATACGTATAATTATTACAGTTCTAGCGATAATAATTGCACTATATGGGTAATAATGCATGTTATATTGATAATATCGGGAGTAATAAGTATATTTATTACAGTTCTATCGATAATAACTGCATAATATGGGTAATAATGCATGTTATATTGATGATAATAAAAGTAATACGTATATTTATTATAGTTCTAGCGATAATAACTGCATAATATGGGTAATAATGCATGTTATATTGCTAACAATATAAGTAATAAGTATAATTATTACAGTTCTAGCGATAATAACTGCATAATATGGGTAATAATGCATGTTATATTAATAATATTGGGAGTAATAAGTTTAATTATTATAGTTCTATCGATAATAACTGCATAATATGGGCAATAATGCATGTTATATTGATGATATTGGGAGTAATAAGTATAATTATTATAGTTCTAGCGATAATAATAGTAAAATATGGCTAATCGTGCACGTTATATCGATAATAATAAAAGTAATAAGTATATTTATTACAGTTCTATCGATAATAACTGCATAATATGGGTAATAATGCATGTTATATTGATGATAATAAAAGTAATACGTATATTTATTATAGTTCTAGCGATAATAACTGCATAATATGGGTAACAATGCATGTTATATTGATAATAATAGAAGTAATAAGTATATTTATTATAGTTCTATCGATAATAACTGCATAATATGGGTAATAATGCATGTTATATTGATGATAATAAAAGTACTAAGTATATTTATTACAGTTCTAGCGATAATAACTGCATTATATGGGTAATAATGCATGTTATATTGATGATAATAAAAGCACTAAGTTTATTTATTATAGTTCTAGCGATTATAACTGCATAATATGGGTAGTAATGCATGTTATATTGATGATAATGAAAGTAGTAAGTATATTTATTACAGTTCTAGCGATAATAACTGCATTATATGGGTAATAATGCATGTTATATAGATAATATTGGGAGTAATAAGTATAATTATTATAGTTCTAGCGATAATAATAGTAAAATATGGCTAATAGTGCATGTTGTATTGATAATTATAAAAGTAATAAGTATATTTATTACAGTTCTATCGATAATAACTGCATAATATGGGTAATAATGCATGTTATATTGATGATAATAAAAGTAATACGTATATTTATTATAGTTCTAGCGATAATAACTGCATAATATGGATAACAATGCATGTTATATTGATAATAATATAAGTAATAAGTATATTTATTATAGTTCTATCGATAATAACTGCATAATATGGGTAATAATGCATGTTATATTGATGATAATGAATGTAGTAAGTATATTTATTACAGTTCTAGCGATAATAACTGCATAATATAGGTAATGATGCATGTTATATTGATAATAATAAAAGTAATAAGTATATTTATTATAGTTCTATCAATAATAACTGCATAATATGGGTAACAATGCATGTTATATTGATAATAATATAAGTAATAAGTATAATTATTACAGTTCTATCGATAATAACTGCATAATATGGGTAATACTGCATGTTATATTGATGATAATAAAAGTAATACGTATATTTATTATAGCTCTAGCGATAATAACTGCATAATATAGGTAATGATGCATGTTATATTGATAATAATAAAAGTAATAAGTATATTTATTATAGTTCTATCAATAATAACTGCATAATATGGGTAATAATGCACGTTATATTGCTAACAATAAAAGTAATAAGTATATTTATTACAGTTCTATCGATAATAACTGCATAATATGGGTAATAATGCATGTTATATTGATGATAATAAAAGTAATACTTATGTTTATTATAGTTCTAGCGATAATAACTACATAATATGGGTAATAATGCATTTTATATTGATAATAATACAAGTAATAAGTATAATTATTACAGTTCTAGCGATAATAACTGCATTATATGGGTAATAATGGATGTTATATTGATAATATCGGGAGTAATAAGTATATTCATTATAGTTCTAGCGATAATAACTGCATAATATGGGTAACAATGCATGTTATATTGATAATAATATAAGTAATAAGTATATTTATTATAGTTCTATCGATAATAACTGCAATAATATGGGTAATAATGCATGTTATATTGATGATAATAAAAGTACTAAGTATATTTATTATAGTTCTAGCGACTATAACTGCATAATATGGGTAGTAATGCATGTTATATTGATGATAATGAAAGTAGTAAGTATATTTATTACAGTTCTAGCGATAATAACTGCATTATATGGGTAATAATGCATGTTATATAGATAATATTGGGAGTAATAAGTATAATTATTATAGTTCTAGCGATAATAATAGTAAAATATGGCTAATAGTGCATGTTATATTGATAATAATAAAAGTAATAAGTATATTTATTACAATTCTATCGATAATAACTGCATAATATGGGTAATAATGCATGTTATATTGATGATAATAAAAGTAATATGTATATTTATTATAGTTCTAGCGATTATAACTGCATAATATGGGTAATAATGCATGTTATATTGATAATAATACAAGTAATAAGTATAATTATTACAGTTCTAGCGATAATAACTGCATTATATGGGTAATAATGGATGTTATATTGATAATATCGGGAGTAATGAGTATATTTAATATAGTTCTAGCGATAATAACTGCATAATATAGGTAATGATGCATGTTATATTGATAATAATAAAAGTAATAAGTATATTTATTATAGTTCTATCAATAATAACTGCATAATATGGGTCATAATGCACGTTATATTGCTAACAATATAAGTAATAAGTATAATTATTACAGTTCTAGCCATAATAACTGCATTATATGGGTAATAATGCATGTTATATTGATAATATTGGGAGTAATAAGTATAATTATTATAGTTCCAGCGATAATAATAGTAAAACATGGCTAATAGTGCATGTTATATTGATAATAATGACAGTAATAAGTATATTTATTACAGTTCTATCGATAATAACTGCATAATATGGGTAATAATGCATGTTATATTGATAATAATAAAAGTAATAAGTATATTTATTATAGTTCTATCAATAATAACTGCATAATATGGGTTATAATGCACGTTATATTGCTAACAATATAAGTAATAAGTATAATTATTACAGTTCTAGCGATAATAATTGCACTATATGGGTAATAATGCATGTTATATTGATAATATCGGGAGTGATAAGTATATTTATTACAGTTCTATCGATAATAACTGCATGATATGGGTAATAATGCATGTTATATTGATGATAATAAAAGTAATACGTATATTTATTGTAGTTCTAGAGATAATAACTGCATAATATGGGTAATAATGCATGTTATATTGATAATAATATAAGTAATAAGTATATTTATTATAGTTCTATCGATAATAACTGCATAGCATGGGTAATAATGCATGTTATATTGATGATAATAAAAGTACTAAGTATATTTATTATAGTTCTAGCGATTATAACTGCATAATATGGGTAATAATGCATGTTATATTGATAATAATATAAGTAATAAGTATAGATATTACAGTTCTAGCGATAATAACTGCATTATATGGGTAATAATGCATGTTATATTGATGATAATAAGAGTAATACGTATATTTATTATAGTTCTAGCGATTATAACTGCATAATATGGGTAATAATGCATGTTATATTGATAATATTGGGAGTAATAAGTATAATTATTATAGTTCTAGCGATAATAATAGTAAAATATGGCTAATAGTGCATGTTATATTGATAATAATAAAAGTAATAAGTATATTTATTACAGTTCTATCGATAATAACTGCATAATATGGGTAATAATGCATGTTATATTGATGATAATAAAAGTAATACGTATATTCATTATAGTTCTAGCGATAATAACTGCATAATATGGGTAATAATGCATGTTATATTGATAATAATATAAGTAATAAGTATAGTTATTACAGTTCTAGCGATAATAACTGCATCATATGGGTAATAATGGATGTTATATTGATAATATCGGGAGTAATAAGTACATTTATTATACTTCTAGCGATAATAACTGCATAATATAGGTAATGATGCATGTTATATTGATAATAATAAAAGTAATAAGTATATTTATTATAGTTCTATCAATAAGAACTGCATAATATGGGTAATAATGCACGTTATATTGCTAACAATATAAGTAATACGTATAATTATTACAGTTCTAGCGATAATAATTGCACTATATGGGTAATAATGCATGTTATATTGATAATAACGGGAGTAATAAGTATATTTATTACAGTTCTATCGATAATAACTGCATAATATGGGCAATAATGCATGTTATATTGATGACAATAAAAGTAATACGTATATTTATTATAGTTCTAGCGATAATAACTGCATAATATGGGTCATAATGCACGTTATATTGCTAACAATATAAGTAATAAGTATAATTATTACAGTTCTAGCGATAATAACTGCATAATATGGGTAATAATGCATGTTATATTGATGATAATAAGAGTAATACATATATTTATTATAGTTCTAGCGATTATAACTGCATAATATGGGTAATAATGCATGTTATATTGATAATATTGGGAGTAATAAGTATAATTATTATAGTTCTAGCGATAATAATAGTAAAATATGGCTAATCGTGCATGTTATATCGATAATAATAAAAGTAATAAGTATATTTATTACAGTTCTATCGATAATAACTGCATAATATGGGTAATAATGCATGTTATATTGATGATAATAAAAGTAATACGTATATTTATTATAGTTCTAGCGATAATAACTGCATAATATGGGTAACAATGCATGTTATATTGATAATAATAGAAGTAATAAGTATATTTATTATAGTTCTATCGATAATAACTGCATAATATGGGTAATAATGCATGTTATATTGATGATAATAAAAGTACTAAGTATATTTATTACAGTTCTAGCGATAATAACTGCATTATATGGGTAATAATGCATGTTATATTGATGATAATAAAAGTACTAAGTTTATTTATTATAGTTCTAGCGATTATAACTGCATAATATGGGTAGTAATGCATGTTATATTGATGATAATGAAAGTAGTAAGTATATTTATTACAGTTCTAGCGATAATAACTGCATTATATGGGTAATAATGCATGTTATATAGATAATATTGGGAGTAATAAGTATAATTATTATAGTTCTAGCGATAATAATAGTAAAATATGGCTAATAGTGCATGTTGTATTGATAATTATAAAAGAAATAAGTATATTTATTACAGTTCTATCGATAATAACTGCATAATATGGGTAATAATGCATGTTATATTGATGATAATAAAAGTAATACGTATATTTATTATAGTTCTAGCGATAATAACTGCATAATATGGATAACAATGCATGTTATATTGATAATAATATAAGTAATAAGTATATTTATTATAGTTCTATCGATAATAACTGCATAATATGGGTAATGATGCATGTTATATTGATAATAATAAAAGTAATAAGTATATTTATTATAGTTCTATCAATAATAACTGCATAATATGGGTAATAATGCACGTTATATTGCTAACAATAAAAGTAATAAGTATATTTATTACAGTTCTATCGATAATAACTGCATAATATGGGTAATAATGCATGTTATATTGATGATAATAAAAGTAATACTTATGTTTATTATAGTTCTAGCGATAATAACTACATAATATGGGTAATAATGCATGTTATATTGATAATAATACAAGTAATAAGTATAATTATTACAGTTCTAGCGATAATAACTGCATTATATGGGTAATAATGGATGTTATATTGATAATATCGGGAGTAATAAGTGTATTCATTATAGTTCTAGCGATAATAACTGCATAATATAGGTAATGATGCATGTTATATTGATAATAATAAAAGTAATAAGTATATTTATTACAGTTCTATCGATAATAACTGCATAATATGGGTAATAATGCATGTTATATTGATGATAATAAAAGTAATACGTATATTTATTATAGTTCTAGCGATAATAACTGCATAATATGGGTAATGATGCATGTTATATTGATAATAATATAAGTAATAAGTATAATTATTACAGTTCTAGCGATAATAACTGCATTATATGGGTAATAATGGATGTTATATTGATAATATCGGGAGTAATTAGTATATTTATTATAGTTCTAGCGATAATAACTGCATAATATAGGTAATGATGCATGTTATATTGATAATAATAAAAGTAATAAGTATAATTATTACAGTTCTATCGATAATAACTGCATAATATGGGTAATAATGTATGTTATATTGATGATAATAAAAGTAATACGTATATTTATTATAGCTCTAGCGATAATGACTGCATAATATAGGTAATGATGCATGTTATATTGATAATAATAAAAGTAATAAGTATATTTATTATAGTTCTATCAATAATAACTGCATAATATGGGTCATAATGCACGTTATATTGCTAACAATATAAGTAATAAGTATAATTATTACAGTTCTAGCCATAATAACTGCATTATATGGGTAATAATGCATGTTATATTGATAATATTGGGAGTAATAAGTATAATTATTATAGTTCCAGCGATAATAATAGTAAAACATGGCTAATAGTGCATGTTATATTGATAATAATGACAGTAATAAGTATATTTATTACAGTTCTATCGATAATAACTGCATAATATGGGTAATAATGCATGTTATATTGATAATAATAAAAGTAATAAGTATATTTATTATAGTTCTATCAATAATAACTGCATAATATGGGTTATAATGCACGTTATATTGCTAACAATATAAGTAATAAGTATAATTATTACAGTTCTAGCGATAATAATTGCACTATATGGGTAATAATGCATGTTATATTGATAATATCGGGAGTGATAAGTATATTTATTACAGTTCTATCGATAATAACTGCATGATATGGGTAATAATGCATGTTATATTGATGATAATAAAAGTAATACGTATATTTATTGTAGTTCTAGAGATAATAACTGCATAATATGGGTAATAATGCATGTTATATTGATAATAATATAAGTAATAAGTATATTTATTATAGTTCTATCGATAATAACTGCATAGCATGGGTAATAATGCATGTTATATTGATGATAATAAAAGTACTAAGTATATTTATTATAGTTCTAGCGATTATAACTGCATAATATGGGTAATAATGCATGTTATATTGATAATAATATAAGTAATAAGTATAGATATTACAGTTCTAGCGATAATAACTGCATTATATGGGTAATAATGCATGTTATATTGATGATAATAAGAGTAATACGTATATTTATTATAGTTCTAGCGATTATAACTGCATAATATGGGTAATAATGCATGTTATATTGATAATATTGGGAGTAATAAGTATAATTATTATAGTTCTAGCGATAATAATAGTAAAATATGGCTAATAGTGCATGTTATATTGATAATAATAAAAGTAATAAGTATATTTATTACAGTTCTATCGATAATAACTGCATAATATGGGTAATAATGCATGTTATATTGATGATAATAAAAGTAATACGTATATTCATTATAGTTCTAGCGATAATAACTGCATAATATGGGTAATAATGCATGTTATATTGATAATAATATAAGTAATAAGTATAGTTATTACAGTTCTAGCGATAATAACTGCATCATATGGGTAATAATGGATGTTATATTGATAATATCGGGAGTAATAAGTACATTTATTATACTTCTAGCGATAATAACTGCATAATATAGGTAATGATGCATGTTATATTGATAATAATAAAAGTAATAAGTATATTTATTATAGTTCTATCAATAAGAACTGCATAATATGGGTAATAATGCACGTTATATTGCTAACAATATAAGTAATACGTATAATTATTACAGTTCTAGCGATAATAATTGCACTATATGGGTAATAATGCATGTTATATTGATAATAACGGGAGTAATAAGTATATTTATTACAGTTCTATCGATAATAACTGCATAATATGGGCAATAATGCATGTTATATTGATGACAATAAAAGTAATACGTATATTTATTATAGTTCTAGCGATAATAACTGCATAATATGGGTCATAATGCACGTTATATTGCTAACAATATAAGTAATAAGTATAATTATTACAGTTCTAGCGATAATAACTGCATAATATGGGTAATAATGCATGTTATATTGATGATAATAAGAGTAATACATATATTTATTATAGTTCTAGCGATTATAACTGCATAATATGGGTAATAATGCATGTTATATTGATAATATTGGGAGTAATAAGTATAATTATTATAGTTCTAGCGATAATAATAGTAAAATATGGCTAATCGTGCATGTTATATCGATAATAATAAAAGTAATAAGTATATTTATTACAGTTCTATCGATAATAACTGCATAATATGGGTAATAATGCATGTTATATTGATGATAATAAAAGTAATACGTATATTTATTATAGTTCTAGCGATAATAACTGCATAATATGGGTAACAATGCATGTTATATTGATAATAATAGAAGTAATAAGTATATTTATTATAGTTCTATCGATAATAACTGCATAATATGGGTAATAATGCATGTTATATTGATGATAATAAAAGTACTAAGTATATTTATTACAGTTCTAGCGATAATAACTGCATTATATGGGTAATAATGCATGTTATATTGATGATAATAAAAGTACTAAGTTTATTTATTATAGTTCTAGCGATTATAGCTGCATAATATGGGTAGTAATGCATGTTATATTGATGATAATGAAAGTAGTAAGTATATTTATTACAGTTCTAGCGATAATAACTGCATTATATGGGTAATAATGCATGTTATATAGATAATATTGGGAGTAATAAGTATAATTATTATAGTTCTAGCGATAATAATAGTAAAATATGGCTAATAGTGCATGTTGTATTGATAATTATAAAAGTAATAAGTATATTTATTACAGTTCTATCGATAATAACTGCATAATATGGGTAATAATGCATGTTATATTGATGATAATAAAAGTAATACGTATATTTATTATAGTTCTAGCGATAATAACTGCATAATATGGATAACAATGCATGTTATATTGATAATAATATAAGTAATAAGTATATTTATTATAGTTCTATCGATAATAACTGCATAATATGGGTAATAATGCATGTTATATTGATGATAATGAATGTAGTAAGTATATTTATTACAGTTCTAGCGATAATAACTGCATAATATAGGTAATGATGCATGTTATATTGATAATAATAAAAGTAATAAGTATATTTATTATAGTTCTATCAATAATAACTGCATAATATGGGTAACAATGCATGTTATATTGATAATAATATAAGTAATAAGTATAATTATTACAGTTCTATCGATAATAACTGCATAATATGGGTAATACTGCATGTTATATTGATGATAATAAAAGTAATACGTATATTTATTATAGCTCTAGCGATAATAACTGCATAATATAGGTAATGATGCATGTTATATTGATAATAATAAAAGTAATAAGTATATTTATTATAGTTCTATCAATAATAACTGCATAATATGGGTAATAATGCACGTTATATTGCTAACAATAAAAGTAATAAGTATATTTATTACAGTTCTATCGATAATAACTGCATAATATGGGTAATAATGCATGTTATATTGATGATAATAAAAGTAATACTTATGTTTATTATAGTTCTAGCGATAATAACTACATAATATGGGTAATAATGCATGTTATATTGATAATAATACAAGTAATAAGTATAATTATTACAGTTCTAGCGATAATAACTGCATTATATGGGTAATAATGGATGTTCTATTGATAATATCGGGCGTAATAAGCATATTTATTACAGTTCTATCGATAATAACTGCATAATATGGGCAATAATGCATGTTATATTGATGATAATAAAAGTAATACGTATATTTATTATAGTTCTAGCGATAATAACTGCATAATATGGGTAACAATGCATGTTATATTGATAATAATATAAGTAATAAGTATATTTATTATAGTTCTATCGATAATAACTGCATAATATGGGTAATAATGCATGTTATATTGATGATAATAAAAGTACTAAGTATATTTATTATAGTTCTAGCGATTATAACTGCATTATATGGGTAATAATGCATGTCATATAGATAATATTGGGAGTAATAAGTATAATTATTATAGTTCTAGCGATAATAATAGTAAAATATGGCTAACAGTGCATGTTATATTGATAATAATAAAAGTAATAAGTATATTTATTACAGTTCTATCGATAATAACTGCATAATATGGGTAACAATGCATGTTATATTGATGATAATAAAAGTAATACGTATATTTATTATAGTTCTAGCGATTATAACTGCATAATATGGGTAATAATGCATGTTATATTGATAATAATATAAGTAATAAGTATAGATATTACAGTTCTAGCGATAATAACTGCATTATATGGGTAATAATGCATGTTATATTGATAATATTGGGAGTAATAAGTATAATTATTATAGTTCTAGCGATAATAATAGTAAAATATGGCTAATAGTGCATGTTATATTGATAATAATAAAAGTAATAAGTATATTTATTACAGTTCTATCGATAATAACTGCATAATATGGGTAATAATGCATGTTATATTGATGATAATAAAAGTAATACGTATATTTATTATAGTTCTAGCGATAATAACTGCATAATATGGGTAATAATGCATGTTATATTGATAACAATACAAGTAATAAGTATAATTATTACAGTTCTAGCGATAATAACTGCATCATATGGGTAATAATGGATGTTATATTGATAATATCGGGAGTAATAAGTACATTTATTATAGTTTTAGCGATAATAACTGCATAATATAGGTAATGATGCATGTTATATTGATAATAATAAAAGTAATAAGTATATTTATTATAGTTCTATCAATAAGAACTGCATAATATGGGTAATAATGCACGTTATATTGCTAACAATATAAGTAATACGTATAATTATTACAGTTCTAGCGATAATAATTGCACTATATGGGTAATAATGCATGTTATATTGATAACATCGGGAGTAATAAGTATATTTATTACAGTTCTATCGATAATAACTGCATAATATGGGTAATAATGCATGTTATATTGATGATAATAAAAGTAATACGTATATTTATTATAGTTCTAGCGATAATAACTGCATAATATGGGTAACAATGCATGTTATATTGATAATAATATAAGTAATAAGTATATTTATTATAGTTCTATCGATAATAACTGCATAATATGGGTAATAATGCATGTTATATTGATGATAATAAAAGTACTAAGTATATTTATTATAGTTCTAGCGATTATAACTGCATTATATGGGTAATAATGCATGTCATATAGATAATATTGGGAGTAATAAGTATAATTATTATAGTTCTAGCGATAATAATAGTAAAATATGGCTAACAGTGCATGTTATATTGATAATAATAAAAGTAATAAGTATATTTATTACAGTTCTATCGATAATAACTGCATAATATGGGTAACAATGCATGTTATATTGATGATAATAAAAGTAATACGTATATTTATTATAGTTCTAGCGATTATAACTGCATAATATGGGTAATAATGCATGTTATATTGATAATAATATAAGTAATAAGTATAGATATTACAGTTCTAGCGATAATAACTGCATTATATGGGTAATAATGCATGTTATATTGATAATATTGGGAGTAATAAGTATAATTATTATAGTTCTAGCGATAATAATAGTAAAATATGGCTAATAGTGCATGTTATATTGATAATAATAAAAGTAATAAGTATATTTATTACAGTTCTATCGATAATAACTGCATAATATGGGTAATAATGCATGTTATATTGATGATAATAAAAGTAATACGTATATTTATTATAGTTCTAGCGATAATAACTGCATAATATGGGTAATAATGCATGTTATATTGATAACAATACAAGTAATAAGTATAATTATTACAGTTCTAGCGATAATAACTGCATCATATGGGTAATAATGGATGTTATATTGATAATATCGGGAGTAATAAGTACATTTATTATAGTTTTAGCGATAATAACTGCATAATATAGGTAATGATGCATGTTATATTGATAATAATAAAAGTAATAAGTATATTTATTATAGTTCTATCAATAAGAACTGCATAATATGGGTAATAATGCACGTTATATTGCTAACAATATAAGTAATACGTATAATTATTACAGTTCTAGCGATAATAATTGCACTATATGGGTAATAATGCATGTTATATTGATAACATCGGGAGTAATAAGTATATTTATTACAGTTCTATCGATAATAACTGCATAATATGGGTAATAATGCATGTTATATTGATGATAATAAAAGTAATACGTATATTTATTATAGTTCTAGCGATAATAACTGCATAATATGGGTAATAATGCATGTTATATTGCTAACAATATAAGTAATAAGTATAATTATTACAGTTCTAGCGATAATAACTGCATAATATGGGTAATAATGCATGTTATATTAATAATATTGGGAGTAATAAGTGTAATTATTATAGTTCTATCGATAATAACTGCATAATATGGGCAATAATGCATGTTATATTGATGATAATAAAAGTAATACGTATATTTATTATAGTTCTAGCGATAATAACTGCATAATATGGGTAACAATGCATGTTATATTGATAATAATATAAGTAATAAGCATATTTATTATAGTTCTATCGATAATAACTGCAATAATATGGCTAATAGTGCATGTTATATTGATAATAATAAAAGTAATAAGTATATTTATTACAGTTCTATCGATAATAACTGCATAATATGGGCAGTAATGCATGTTATATTGATGATAATGAAAGTAGTAAGTATATTTATTACAGTTCTAGCGATAATAACTGCATAATATGGGTAATAATGCATGTTATATTGATAATAATATAAGTAATAAGTATAGTTATTACAGTTCTAGCGATAATAACTGCATCATATGGGTAATAATGGATGTTATATTGATAATATCGGGAGTAATAAGTACATTTATTATACTTCTAGCGATAATAACTGCATAATATAGGTAATGATGCATGTTATATTGATAATAATAAAAGTAATAAGTATATTTATTATAGTTCTATCAATAAGAACTGCATAATATGGGTAATAATGCACGTTATATTGCTAACAATATAAGTAATACGTATAATTATTACAGTTCTAGCGATAATAATTGCACTATATGGGTAATAATGCATGTTATATTGATAATAACGGGAGTAATAAGTATATTTATTACAGTTCTATCGATAATAACTGCATAATATGGGCAATAATGCATGTTATATTGATGACAATAAAAGTAATACGTATATTTATTATAGTTCTAGCGATAATAACTGCATAATATGGGTCATAATGCACGTTATATTGCTAACAATATAAGTAATAAGTATAATTATTACAGTTCTAGCGATAATAACTGCATAATATGGGTAATAATGCATGTTATATTGATGATAATAAGAGTAATACATATATTTATTATAGTTCTAGCGATTATAACTGCATAATATGGGTAATAATGCATGTTATATTGATAATATTGGGAGTAATAAGTATAATTATTATAGTTCTAGCGATAATAATAGTAAAATATGGCTAATCGTGCATGTTATATCGATAATAATAAAAGTAATAAGTATATTTATTACAGTTCTATCGATAATAACTGCATAATATGGGTAATAATGCATGTTATATTGATGATAATAAAAGTAATACGTATATTTATTATAGTTCTAGCGATAATAACTGCATAATATGGGTAACAATGCATGTTATATTGATAATAATAGAAGTAATAAGTATATTTATTATAGTTCTATCGATAATAACTGCATAATATGGGTAATAATGCATGTTATATTGATGATAATAAAAGTACTAAGTATATTTATTACAGTTCTAGCGATAATAACTGCATTATATGGGTAATAATGCATGTTATATTGATGATAATAAAAGTACTAAGTTTATTTATTATAGTTCTAGCGATTATAACTGCATAATATGGGTAGTAATGCATGTTATATTGATGATAATGAAAGTAGTAAGTATATTTATTACAGTTCTAGCGATAATAACTGCATTATATGGGTAATAATGCATGTTATATAGATAATATTGGGAGTAATAAGTATAATTATTATAGTTCTAGCGATAATAATAGTAAAATATGGCTAATAGTGCATGTTGTATTGATAATTATAAAAGAAATAAGTATATTTATTACAGTTCTATCGATAATAACTGCATAATATGGGTAATAATGCATGTTATATTGATGATAATAAAAGTAATACGTATATTTATTATAGTTCTAGCGATAATAACTGCATAATATGGATAACAATGCATGTTATATTGATAACAATATAAGTAATAAGTATATTTATTATAGTTCTATCGATAATAACTGCATAATATGGGTAATGATGCATGTTATATTGATAATAATAAAAGTAATAAGTATATTTATTATAGTTCTATCAATAATAACTGCATAATATGGGTAATAATGCACGTTATATTGCTAACAATAAAAGTAATAAGTATATTTATTACAGTTCTATCGATAATAACTGCATAATATGGGTAATAATGCATGTTATATTGATGATAATAAAAGTAATACTTATGTTTATTATAGTTCTAGCGATAATAACTACATAATATGGGTAATAATGCATGTTATATTGATAATAATACAAGTAATAAGTATAATTATTACAGTTCTAGCGATAATAACTGCATTATATGGGTAATAATGGATGTTATATTGATAATATCGGGAGTAATAAGTGTATTCATTATAGTTCTAGCGATAATAACTGCATAATATAGGTAATGATGCATGTTATATTGATAATAATAAAAGTAATAAGTATATTTATTACAGTTCTATCGATAATAACTGCATAATATGGGTAATAATGCATGTTATATTGATGATAATAAAAGTAATACGTATATTTATTATAGTTCTAGCGATAATAACTGCATAATATGGGTAATGATGCATGTTATATTGATAATAATATAAGTAATAAGTATAATTATTACAGTTCTAGCGATAATAACTGCATTATATGGGTAATAATGGATGTTATATTGATAATATCGGGAGTAATTAGTATATTTATTATAGTTCTAGCGATAATAACTGCATAATATAGGTAATGATGCATGTTATATTGATAATAATAAAAGTAATAAGTATAATTATTACAGTTCTATCGATAATAACTGCATAATATGGGTAATAATGTATGTTATATTGATGATAATAAAAGTAATACGTATATTTATTATAGCTCTAGCGATAATGACTGCATAATATAGGTAATGATGCATGTTATATTGATAATAATAAAAGTAATAAGTATATTTATTATAGTTCTATCAATAATAACTGCATAATATGGGTCATAATGCACGTTATATTGCTAACAATATAAGTAATAAGTATAATTATTACAGTTCTAGCCATAATAACTGCATTATATGGGTAATAATGCATGTTATATTGATAATATTGGGAGTAATAAGTATAATTATTATAGTTCCAGCGATAATAATAGTAAAACATGGCTAATAGTGCATGTTATATTGATAATAATGACAGTAATAAGTATATTTATTACAGTTCTATCGATAATAACTGCATAATATGGGTAATAATGCATGTTATATTGATAATAATAAAAGTAATAAGTATATTTATTATAGTTCTATCAATAATAACTGCATAATATGGGTTATAATGCACGTTATATTGCTAACAATATAAGTAATAAGTATAATTATTACAGTTCTAGCGATAATAATTGCACTATATGGGTAATAATGCATGTTATATTGATAATATCGGGAGTGATAAGTATATTTATTACAGTTCTATCGATAATAACTGCATGATATGGGTAATAATGCATGTTATATTGATGATAATAAAAGTAATACGTATATTTATTGTAGTTCTAGAGATAATAACTGCATAATATGGGTAATAATGCATGTTATATTGATAATAATATAAGTAATAAGTATATTTATTATAGTTCTATCGATAATAACTGCATAGCATGGGTAATAATGCATGTTATATTGATGATAATAAAAGTACTAAGTATATTTATTATAGTTCTAGCGATTATAACTGCATAATATGGGTAATAATGCATGTTATATTGATAATAATATAAGTAATAAGTATAGATATTACAGTTCTAGCGATAATAACTGCATTATATGGGTAATAATGCATGTTATATTGATGATAATAAGAGTAATACGTATATTTATTATAGTTCTAGCGATTATAACTGCATAATATGGGTAATAATGCATGTTATATTGATAATATTGGGAGTAATAAGTATAATTATTATAGTTCTAGCGATAATAATAGTAAAATATGGCTAATAGTGCATGTTATATTGATAATAATAAAAGTAATAAGTATATTTATTACAGTTCTATCGATAATAACTGCATAATATGGGTAATAATGCATGTTATATTGATGATAATAAAAGTAATACGTATATTCATTATAGTTCTAGCGATAATAACTGCATAATATGGGTAATAATGCATGTTATATTGATAATAATATAAGTAATAAGTATAGTTATTACAGTTCTAGCGATAATAACTGCATCATATGGGTAATAATGGATGTTATATTGATAATATCGGGAGTAATAAGTACATTTATTATACTTCTAGCGATAATAACTGCATAATATAGGTAATGATGCATGTTATATTGATAATAATAAAAGTAATAAGTATATTTATTATAGTTCTATCAATAAGAACTGCATAATATGGGTAATAATGCACGTTATATTGCTAACAATATAAGTAATACGTATAATTATTACAGTTCTAGCGATAATAATTGCACTATATGGGTAATAATGCATGTTATATTGATAATAACGGGAGTAATAAGTATATTTATTACAGTTCTATCGATAATAACTGCATAATATGGGCAATAATGCATGTTATATTGATGACAATAAAAGTAATACGTATATTTATTATAGTTCTAGCGATAATAACTGCATAATATGGGTCATAATGCACGTTATATTGCTAACAATATAAGTAATAAGTATAATTATTACAGTTCTAGCGATAATAACTGCATAATATGGGTAATAATGCATGTTATATTGATGATAATAAGAGTAATACATATATTTATTATAGTTCTAGCGATTATAACTGCATAATATGGGTAATAATGCATGTTATATTGATAATATTGGGAGTAATAAGTATAATTATTATAGTTCTAGCGATAATAATAGTAAAATATGGCTAATCGTGCATGTTATATCGATAATAATAAAAGTAATAAGTATATTTATTACAGTTCTATCGATAATAACTGCATAATATGGGTAATAATGCATGTTATATTGATGATAATAAAAGTAATACGTATATTTATTATAGTTCTAGCGATAATAACTGCATAATATGGGTAACAATGCATGTTATATTGATAATAATAGAAGTAATAAGTATATTTATTATAGTTCTATCGATAATAACTGCATAATATGGGTAATAATGCATGTTATATTGATGATAATAAAAGTACTAAGTATATTTATTACAGTTCTAGCGATAATAACTGCATTATATGGGTAATAATGCATGTTATATTGATGATAATAAAAGTACTAAGTTTATTTATTATAGTTCTAGCGATTATAGCTGCATAATATGGGTAGTAATGCATGTTATATTGATGATAATGAAAGTAGTAAGTATATTTATTACAGTTCTAGCGATAATAACTGCATTATATGGGTAATAATGCATGTTATATAGATAATATTGGGAGTAATAAGTATAATTATTATAGTTCTAGCGATAATAATAGTAAAATATGGCTAATAGTGCATGTTGTATTGATAATTATAAAAGTAATAAGTATATTTATTACAGTTCTATCGATAATAACTGCATAATATGGGTAATAATGCATGTTATATTGATGATAATAAAAGTAATACGTATATTTATTATAGTTCTAGCGATAATAACTGCATAATATGGATAACAATGCATGTTATATTGATAATAATATAAGTAATAAGTATATTTATTATAGTTCTATCGATAATAACTGCATAATATGGGTAATAATGCATGTTATATTGATGATAATGAATGTAGTAAGTATATTTATTACAGTTCTAGCGATAATAACTGCATAATATAGGTAATGATGCATGTTATATTGATAATAATAAAAGTAATAAGTATATTTATTATAGTTCTATCAATAATAACTGCATAATATGGGTAACAATGCATGTTATATTGATAATAATATAAGTAATAAGTATAATTATTACAGTTCTATCGATAATAACTGCATAATATGGGTAATACTGCATGTTATATTGATGATAATAAAAGTAATACGTATATTTATTATAGCTCTAGCGATAATAACTGCATAATATAGGTAATGATGCATGTTATATTGATAATAATAAAAGTAATAAGTATATTTATTATAGTTCTATCAATAATAACTGCATAATATGGGTAATAATGCACGTTATATTGCTAACAATAAAAGTAATAAGTATATTTATTACAGTTCTATCGATAATAACTGCATAATATGGGTAATAATGCATGTTATATTGATGATAATAAAAGTAATACTTATGTTTATTATAGTTCTAGCGATAATAACTACATAATATGGGTAATAATGCATGTTATATTGATAATAATATAAGTAATAAGTATAGATATTACAGTTCTAGCGATAATAACTGCATTATATGGGTAATAATGCATGTTATATTGATAATATTGGGAGTAATAAGTATAATTATTATAGTTCTAGCGATAATAATAGTAAAATATGGCTAATAGTGCATGTTATATTGATAATAATAAAAGTAATAAGTATATTTATTACAGTTCTATCGATAATAACTGCATAATATGGGTAATAATGCATGTTATATTGATGATAATAAAAGTAATACGTATATTTATTATAGTTCTAGCGATAATAACTGCATAATATGGGTAATAATGCATGTTATATTGATAACAATACAAGTAATAAGTATAATTATTACAGTTCTAGCGATAATAACTGCATCATATGGGTAATAATGGATGTTATATTGATAATATCGGGAGTAATAAGTACATTTATTATAGTTTTAGCGATAATAACTGCATAATATGGGTAATAATGCATGTTATATTGATGATAATAAAAGTACTAAGTATATTTATTATAGTTCTAGCGATTATAACTGCATTATATGGGTAATAATGCATGTCATATAGATAATATTGGGAGTAATAAGTATAATTATTATAGTTCTAGCGATAATAATAGTAAAATATGGCTAACAGTGCATGTTATATTGATAATAATAAAAGTAATAAGTATATTTATTACAGTTCTATCGATAATAACTGCATAATATGGGTAACAATGCATGTTATATTGATGATAATAAAAGTAATACGTATATTTATTATAGTTCTAGCGATTATAACTGCATAATATGGGTAATAATGCATGTTATATTGATAATAATATAAGTAATAAGTATAGATATTACAGTTCTAGCGATAATAACTGCATTATATGGGTAATAATGCATGTTATATTGATAATATTGGGAGTAATAAGTATAATTATTATAGTTCTAGCGATAATAATAGTAAAATATGGCTAATAGTGCATGTTATATTGATAATAATAAAAGTAATAAGTATATTTATTACAGTTCTATCGATAATAACTGCATAATATGGGTAATAATGCATGTTATATTGATGATAATAAAAGTAATACGTATATTTATTATAGTTCTAGCGATAATAACTGCATAATATGGGTAATAATGCATGTTATCTTGATAACAATACAAGTAATAAGTATAATTATTACAGTTCTAGCGATAATAACTGCATCATATGGGTAATAATGGATGTTATATTGATAATATCGGGAGTAATAAGTACATTTATTATAGTTTTAGCGATAATAACTGCATAATATAGGTAATGATGCATGTTATATTGATAATAATAAAAGTAATAAGTATATTTATTATAGTTCTATCAATAAGAACTGCATAATATGGGTAATAATGCACGTTATATTGCTAACAATATAAGTAATACGTATAATTATTACAGTTCTAGCGATAATAATTGCACTATATGGGTAATAATGCATGTTATATTGATAACATCGGGAGTAATAAGTATATTTATTACAGTTCTATCGATAATAACTGCATAATATGGGTAATAATGCATGTTATATTGATGATAATAAAAGTAATACGTATATTTATTATAGTTCTAGCGATAATAACTGCATAATATGGGTAACAATGCATGTTATATTGATAATAATATAAGTAATAAGTATATTTATTATAGTTCTATCGATAATAACTGCATAATATGGGTAATAATGCATGTTATATTGATGATAATAAAAGTACTAAGTATATTTATTATAGTTCTAGCGATTATAACTGCATTATATGGGTAATAATGCATGTCATATAGATAATATTGGGAGTAATAAGTATAATTATTATAGTTCTAGCGATAATAATAGTAAAATATGGCTAACAGTGCATGTTATATTGATAATAATAAAAGTAATAAGTATATTTATTACAGTTCTATCGATAATAACTGCATAATATGGGTAACAATGCATGTTATATTGATGATAATAAAAGTAATACGTATATTTATTATAGTTCTAGCGATTATAACTGCATAATATGGGTAATAATGCATGTTATATTGATAATAATATAAGTAATAAGTATAGATATTACAGTTCTAGCGATAATAACTGCATTATATGGGTAATAATGCATGTTATATTGATAATATTGGGAGTAATAAGTATAATTATTATAGTTCTAGCGATAATAATAGTAAAATATGGCTAATAGTGCATGTTATATTGATAATAATAAAAGTAATAAGTATATTTATTACAGTTCTATCGATAATAACTGCATAATATGGGTAATAATGCATGTTATATTGATGATAATAAAAGTAATACGTATATTTATTATAGTTCTAGCGATAATAACTGCATAATATGGGTAATAATGCATGTTATATTGATAACAATACAAGTAATAAGTATAATTATTACAGTTCTAGCGATAATAACTGCATCATATGGGTAATAATGGATGTTATATTGATAATATCGGGAGTAATAAGTACATTTATTATAGTTTTAGCGATAATAACTGCATAATATAGGTAATGATGCATGTTATATTGATAATAATAAAAGTAATAAGTATATTTATTATAGTTCTATCAATAAGAACTGCATAATATGGGTAATAATGCACGTTATATTGCTAACAATATAAGTAATACGTATAATTATTACAGTTCTAGCGATAATAATTGCACTATATGGGTAATAATGCATGTTATATTGATAACATCGGGAGTAATAAGTATATTTATTACAGTTCTATCGATAATAACTGCATAATATGGGTAATAATGCATGTTATATTGATGATAATAAAAGTAATACGTATATTTATTATAGTTCTAGCGATAATAACTGCATAATATGGGTAATAATGCATGTTATATTGCTAACAATATAAGTAATAAGTATAATTATTACAGTTCTAGCGATAATAACTGCATAATATGGGTAATAATGCATGTTATATTAATAATATTGGGAGTAATAAGTGTAATTATTATAGTTCTATCGATAATAACTGCATAATATGGGCAATAATGCATGTTATATTGATGATAATAAAAGTAATACGTATATTTATTATAGTTCTAGCGATAATAACTGCATAATATGGGTAACAATGCATGTTATATTGATAATAATATAAGTAATAAGCATATTTATTATAGTTCTATCGATAATAACTGCAATAATATGGGTAATAATGCATGTTATATTGATGATAATAAAAGTACTAAGTATATTTATTATAGTTCTAGCGATTATAACTGCATAATATGGGTAGTAATGCATGTTATATTGATGATAATGAAAGTAGTAAGTATATTTATTACAGTTCTAGCGATAATAACTGCATTATATGGGTAATAATGCATGTTATATAGATAATATTGGGAGTAATAAGTATAATTATTATAGTTCTATCGATAATAATAGTAAAATATGGCTAATATTGCATGTTATATTGATAATAATAAAAGTAATAAGTATATTTATTACAGTTCTATCGATAATAACTGCATAATATGGGTAATAATGCATGTTATATTGATGATGATAAAAGTAATATGTATATTTATTACAGTTCTAGCGATTATAACTGCATAATATGGGTAATAATGCATGTTATATTGATAATAATACAAGTAATAAGTATAATTATTACAGTTCTAGCCATAATAACTGCATTATATGGGTAATAATGCATGTTATATTGATAACATTGGGAGTAATAAGTATAATTATTATAGTTCCAGCGATAATAATAGTAAAACATGGCTAATAATGCATGTTATATTGATAATAATGAAAGTAATAAGTATATTTATTACAGTTCTATCGATAATAACTGCATAATATGGGTAATAATGCATGTTATATTGATAATAATAAAAGTAATAAGTATATTTATTATAGTTCTATCAATAATAACTGCATAATATGGGTTATAATGCACGTTATATTGCTAACAATATAAGTAATAAGTATAATTATTACAGTTCTAGCGATAATAATTGCACTATATGGGTAATAATGCATGTTATATTGATAATATCGGGAGTGATAAGTATATTTATTACAGTTCTATCGATAATAACTGCATGATATGGGTAATAATGCATGTTATATTGATGATAATAAAAGTAATACGTATATTTATTGTAGTTCTAGCGATAATAACTGCATAATATGGGTAATAATGCATGTTATATTGATAATAATAGAAGTAATAAGTATATTTATTATAGTTCTATCGATAATAACTGCATAATATGGGTAATAATGCATGTTATATTGATGATAATAAAAGTACTAAGTATATTTATTATAGTTCTAGCGATTATAACCGCATAATATGGGTAGTAATGCATGTTATATTGATGATAATGAAAGTAGTAAGTATATTTATTACAGTTCTAGCGATAATGACTGCATTATATGGGTAATAATGCATGTTATATAGATAATATTGGGAGTAACAAGTATAATTATTATAGTTCTAGCGATAATAATAGTAAAATATGGCTAATAGTGCATGTTCTATTGATAATAATAAAAGTAATAAGTATATTTATTACAGTTCTATCGATAATAACTGCATAATATGGGTAATAATGCATGTTATATTGATGATAATAAAAGTAATACGTATATTTATTATAGTTCTAGCGATTATAACTGCATAATATGGGTAATAATGCATGTTATATTGATAATAATATAAGTAATAAGTATATTTATTATAGTTCTATCGATAATAACAGCATAGTATGGGTAATAATGCATGTTATATTGATAATATTGGGAGTAATAAGTATAATTATTATAGTTCTAGCGATAATAATAGTAAAATATGGCTAATAGTGCATGTTATATTGATAATAATAAAAGTAATAAGTATATTTATTATAGTTCTATCGATAATAACTGCATAATATGGGTAATAATGCATGTTATATTAATAATAATATAAGTAATAAGTATAATTATTACAGTTCTATCGATAATAACTGCATAATATGGGTTATAATGCACGTTATATTGCTAACAATATTAGTAATAAGTATAATTATTACAGTTCTAGCGATAATAATTGCACTATATGGGTAATAATGCATGTTATATTGATAATATTGGGAGTAATAAGTATAATTATTATAGTTCTAGCGATAATAATAGTAAAATATGGCTAATAGTGCATGTTATATTGATAATAATAAAAGTAATAAGTATATTTATTACAGTTCTGTCGATAATAAATGCATAATATGGGTAATAATGCATGTTATATTGATGATAATAAAAGTAATACGTATATTTATTATAGTTCTAGCGATAATAACTGCATAATATGGGTAATAATGCATGTTATATTGATAACAATACAAGTAATAAGTATAATTATTACAGTTCTAGCGATAATAACTGCATCATATGGGTAATAATGCATGTTATATTGATGATAATAAAAGTACTAAGTATATTTATTATAGTTCTAGCGATTATAACTGCATAATATGGGTAGTAATGCATGTTATATTGATGATAATGAAAGTAGTAAGTATATTTATTACAGTTCTAGCGATAATGACTGCATTATATGGGTAATAATGCATGTTATATAGATAATATTGGGAGTAATAAGTATAATTATTATAGTTCCAGCGATAATAATAGTAAAACATGGCTAATAGTGCATGTTATATTGATAATAATGAAAGTAATAAGTATATTTATTACAGTTCTATCGATAATAACTGCATAATATGGGTAATAATGCATGTTATATTGATAATAATAAAAGTAATAAGTATATTTATTATAGTTCTATCAATAATAACTGCATTATATGGGTTATAATGCACGTTATATTGCTAACAATATAAGTAATAAGTATATTTATTATAGTTCTATCAATAATAACTGCATAATATGGGTTATAATGCACGTTATATTGCTAACAATATAAGTAATAAGTATAATTATTACAGTTCTAGCGATAATAATTGCACTATATGGGTAATAATGCATGTTATATTGATAATATCGGGAGTGATAAGTATATTTATTACAGTTCTATCGATAATAACTGCATGATATGGGTAATAATGCATGTTATATTGATGATAATAAAAGTAATACGTATATTTATTGTAGTTCTAGCGATAATAACTGCATAATATGGGTAATAATGCATGTTATATTGATAATAATAGAAGTAATAAGTATATTTATTATAGTTCTATCGATAATAACTGCATAATATGGGTAATAATGCATGTTATATTGATGATAATAAAAGTACTAAGTATATTTATTATAGTTCTAGCGATTATAACTGCATAATATGGGTAGTAATGCATGTTATATTGATGATAATGAAAGTAGTAAGTATATTTATTACAGTTCTAGCGATAATGACTGCATTATATGGGTAATAATGCATGTTATATAGATAATATTGGGAGTAATAAGTATAATTATTATAGTTCTAGCGATAATAATAGTAAAATATGGCTAATAGTGCATGTTCTATTGATAATAATAAAAGTAATAAGTATATTTATTACAGTTCTATCGATAATAACTGCATAATATGGGTAATAATGCATGTTATATTGATGATAATAAAAGTAATACGTATATTTATTATAGTTCTAGCGATTATAACTGCATAATATGGGTAATAATGCATGTTATATTGATAATAATATAAGTAATAAGTATATTTATTATAGTTCTATCGATAATAACAGCATAGTATGGGTAATAATGCATGTTATATTGATAATATTGGGAGTAATAAGTATAATTATTATAGTTCTAGCGATAATAATAGTAAAATATGGCTAATAGTGCATGTTATATTGATAATAATAAAAGTAATAAGTATATTTATTATAGTTCTATCGATAATAACTGCATAATATGGGTAATAATGCATGTTATATTAATAATAATATAAGTAATAAGTATAATTATTACAGTTCTATCGATAATAACTGCATAATATGGGTTATAATGCACGTTATATTGCTAACAATATTAGTAATAAGTATAATTATTACAGTTCTAGCGATAATAATTGCACTATATGGGTAATAATGCATGTTATATTGATAATATTGGGAGTAATAAGTATAATTATTATAGTTCTAGCGATAATAATAGTAAAATATGGCTAATAGTGCATGTTATATTGATAATAATAAAAGTAATAAGTATATTTATTACAGTTCTGTCGATAATAACTGCATAATATGGGTAATAATGCATGTTATATTGATGATAATAAAAGTAATACGTATATTTATTATAGTTCTAGCGATAATAACTGCATAATATGGGTAATAATGCATGTTATATTGATAACAATACAAGTAATAAGTATAATTATTACAGTTCTAGCGATAATAACTGCATCATATGGGTAATAATGCATGTTATATTGATGATAATAAAAGTACTAAGTATATTTATTATAGTTCTAGCGATTATAACTGCATAATATGGGTAGTAATGCATGTTATATTGATGATAATGAAAGTAGTAAGTATATTTATTACAGTTCTAGCGACAATGACTGCATTATATGGGTAATAATGCATGTTATATAGATAATATTGGGAGTAATAAGTATAATTATTATAGTTCTAGCGATAATAATAGTAAAATATGGCTAATAGTGCATGTTCTATTGATAATAATAAAAGTAATAAGTATATTTATTACAGTTCTATCGATAATAACTGCATAATATGGGTAATAATGCATGTTATATTGATGATAATAAAAGTAATACGTATATTTATTATAGTTCTAGCGATTATAACTGCATAATATGGGTAATAATGCATGTTATATTGATAATAATATAAGTAATAAGTATATTTATTATAGTTCTATCGATAATAACAGCATAGTATGGGTAATAATGCATGTTATATTGATAATATTGGGAGTAATAAGTATAATTATTATAGTTCTAGCGATAATAATAGTAAAATATGGCTAATAGTGCATGTTATATTGGTAATAATAAAAGTAATAAGTATATTTATTATAGTTCGATCGATAATAACTGCATAATATGGGTAATAATGCATGTTATATTAATAATAATATAAGTAATAAGTATAATTATTACAGTTCTATCGATAATAACTGCATAATATGGGTTATAATGCACGTTATATTGCTAACAATATTAGTAATAAGTATAATTATTACAGTTCTAGCGATAATAATTGCCCTATATGGGTAATAATGCATGTTATATTGATAATATTGGGAGTAATAAGTATAATTATTATAGTTCTAGCGATAATAATAGTAAAATATGGCTAATAGTGCATGTTATATTAATAATAATAAAAGTAATAAGTATATTTATTACAGTTCTATCGATAATAACTGCATAATATGGGTAATAATGCATGTTATATTGATGATAATAAAAGTAATACGTATATTTATTATAGTTCTAGCGATAATAACTGCATAATATGGGTAATAATGCATGTTATATTGATAACAATACAAGTAATAAGTATAATTATTACAGTTCTAGCGATAATAACTGCATCATATGGGTAATAATGGATGTTATATTGATAATATCGGGAGTAATAAGTACATTTATTATAGTTCTAGCGATAATAACTGCATAATATAGGTAATGATGCATGTTATATTGATAATAATAAAAGTAATAAGTATATTTATTATAGTTCTATCAATAAGAACTGCATAATATGGGTAATAATGCACGTTATATTGCTAACAATATAAGTAATACGTATAATTATTACAGTTCTAGCGATAATAATTGCACTATATGGGTAATAATGCATGTTATATTGATAATATCGGGAGTAATAAGTATATTTATTACAGTTCTATCGATAATAACTGCATAATATGGGTAATAATGCATGTTATATTGATGATAATAAAAGTAATACGTATATTTATTATAGTTCTAGCGATAATAACTGCATAATATGGGTAATAATGCATGTTATATTGCTAACAATATAAGTAATAAGTATAATTATTACAGTTCTAGCGATAATAACCGGATAATATGGGTAATAATGCATGTTATATTAATAATATTGGGAGTAATAAGTGTAATTATTATAGTTCTATCGATAATAACTGCATAATATGGGCAATAATGCATGTTATATTGATGATAATAAAAGTAATACGTATATTTATTATAGTTCTAGCGATAATAACTGCATAATATGGGTAACAATGCATGTTATATTGATAATAATATAAGTAATAAGTATATTTATTATAGTTCTATCGATAATAACTGCAATAATATGGGTAATAATGCATGTTATATTGATGATAATAAAAGTACTAAGTATATTTATTATAGTTCTAGCGATTATAACTGCATAATATGGGTAGTAATGCATGTTATATTGATGATAATGAAAGTAGTAAGTATATTTATTACAGTTCTAGCGATAATAACTGCATTATATGGGTAATAATGCATGTTATATAGATAATATTGGGAGTAATAAGTATAATTATTATAGTTCTTGCGATAATAATAGTAAAATATGGCTAATAGTGCATGTTATATTGATAATAATAAAAGTAATAAGTATATTTATTACAGTTCTATCGATAATAACTGCATAATATGGGTAATAATGCATGTTATATTGATGATAATAAAAGTAATATGTATATTTATTATAGTTCTAGCGATTATAACTGCATAATATGGGTAATAATGCATGTTATATTGATAATAATACAAGTAATAAGTATAATTATTACAGTTCTAGCGATAATAACTGCATTATATGGGTAATAATGGATGTTATATTGATAATATCGGGAGTAATAAGTATATTTATTATAGTTCTATCAATAATAACTGCATAATATGGGTAACAATGCATGTTATATTGATAATAATATAAGTAATAAGTATAATTATTACAGTTCTATCGATAATAACTGCATAATATGGGTAATACTGCATGTTATATTGATGATAATAAAAGTAATACGTATATTTATTATAGCTCTAGCGATAATAACTGCATAATATAGGTAATGATGCATGTTATATTGATAATAATAAAAGTAATAAGTATATTTATTATAGTTCTATCAATAATAACTGCATAATATGGGTAATAATGCACGTTATATTGCTAACAATAAAAGTAATAAGTATATTTATTACAGTTCTATCGATAATAACTGCATAATATGGGTAATAATGCATGTTATATTGATGATAATAAAAGTAATACTTATGTTTATTATAGTTCTAGCGATAATAACTACATAATATGGGTAATAATGCATGTTATATTGATAATAATACAAGTAATAAGTAAAATTATTACAGTTCTAGCGATAATAACTGCATTATATGGGTAATAATGGATGTTCTATTGATAATATCGGGCGTAATAAGCATATTTATTACAGTTCTATCGATAATAACTGCATAATATGGGCAATAATGCATGTTATATTGATGATAATAAAAGTAATACGTATATTTATTATAGTTCTAGCGATAATAACTGCATAATATGGGTAACAATGCATGTTATATTGATAATAATATAAGTAATAAGTATATTTATTATAGTTCTATCGATAATAACTGCATAATATGGGTAATAATGCATGTTATATTGATGATAATAAAAGTACTAAGTATATTTATTATAGTTCTAGCGATTATAACTGCATTATATGGGTAATAATGCATGTCATATAGATAATATTGGGAGTAATAAGTATAATTATTATAGTTCTAGCGATAATAATAGTAAAATATGGCTAACAGTGCATGTTATATTGATAATAATAAAAGTAATAAGTATATTTATTACAGTTCTATCGATAATAACTGCATAATATGGGTAACAATGCATGTTATATTGATGATAATAAAAGTAATACGTATATTTATTATAGTTCTAGCGATTATAACTGCATAATATGGGTAATAATGCATGTTATATTGATAATAATATAAGTAATAAGTATAGATATTACAGTTCTAGCGATAATAACTGCATTATATGGGTAATAATGCATGTTATATTGATAATATTGGGAGTAATAAGTATAATTATTATAGTTCTAGCGATAATAATAGTAAAATATGGCTAATAGTGCATGTTATATTGATAATAATAAAAGTAATAAGTATATTTATTACAGTTCTATCGATAATAACTGCATAATATGGGTAATAATGCATGTTATATTGATGATAATAAAAGTAATACGTATATTTATTATAGTTCTAGCGATAATAACTGCATAATATGGGTAATAATGCATGTTATATTGATAACAATACAAGTAATAAGTATAATTATTACAGTTCTAGCGATAATAACTGCATCATATGGGTAATAATGGATGTTATATTGATAATATCGGGAGTAATAAGTACATTTATTATAGTTTTAGCGATAATAACTGCATAATATAGGTAATGATGCATGTTATATTGATAATAATAAAAGTAATAAGTATATTTATTATAGTTCTATCAATAAGAACTGCATAATATGGGTAATAATGCACGTTATATTGCTAACAATATAAGTAATACGTATAATTATTACAGTTCTAGCGATAATAATTGCACTATATGGGTAATAATGCATGTTATATTGATAACATCGGGAGTAATAAGTATATTTATTACAGTTCTATCGATAATAACTGCATAATATGGGTAATAATGCATGTTATATTGATGATAATAAAAGTAATACGTATATTTATTATAGTTCTAGCGATAATAACTGCATAATATGGGTAACAATGCATGTTATATTGATAATAATATAAGTAATAAGTATATTTATTATAGTTCTATCGATAATAACTGCATAATATGGGTAATAATGCATGTTATATTGATGATAATAAAAGTACTAAGTATATTTATTATAGTTCTAGCGATTATAACTGCATTATATGGGTAATAATGCATGTCATATAGATAATATTGGGAGTAATAAGTATAATTATTATAGTTCTAGCGATAATAATAGTAAAATATGGCTAACAGTGCATGTTATATTGATAATAATAAAAGTAATAAGTATATTTATTACAGTTCTATCGATAATAACTGCATAATATGGGTAACAATGCATGTTATATTGATGATAATAAAAGTAATACGTATATTTATTATAGTTCTAGCGATTATAACTGCATAATATGGGTAATAATGCATGTTATATTGATAATAATATAAGTAATAAGTATAGATATTACAGTTCTAGCGATAATAACTGCATTATATGGGTAATAATGCATGTTATATTGATAATATTGGGAGTAATAAGTATAATTATTATAGTTCTAGCGATAATAATAGTAAAATATGGCTAATAGTGCATGTTATATTGATAATAATAAAAGTAATAAGTATATTTATTACAGTTCTATCGATAATAACTGCATAATATGGGTAATAATGCATGTTATATTGATGATAATAAAAGTAATACGTATATTTATTATAGTTCTAGCGATAATAACTGCATAATATGGGTAATAATGCATGTTATATTGATAACAATACAAGTAATAAGTATAATTATTACAGTTCTAGCGATAATAACTGCATCATATGGGTAATAATGGATGTTATATTGATAATATCGGGAGTAATAAGTACATTTATTATAGTTTTAGCGATAATAACTGCATAATATAGGTAATGATGCATGTTATATTGATAATAATAAAAGTAATAAGTATATTTATTATAGTTCTATCAATAAGAACTGCATAATATGGGTAATAATGCACGTTATATTGCTAACAATATAAGTAATACGTATAATTATTACAGTTCTAGCGATAATAATTGCACTATATGGGTAATAATGCATGTTATATTGATAACATCGGGAGTAATAAGTATATTTATTACAGTTCTATCGATAATAACTGCATAATATGGGTAATAATGCATGTTATATTGATGATAATAAAAGTAATACGTATATTTATTATAGTTCTAGCGATAATAACTGCATAATATGGGTAATAATGCATGTTATATTGCTAACAATATAAGTAATAAGTATAATTATTACAGTTCTAGCGATAATAACTGCATAATATGGGTAATAATGCATGTTATATTAATAATATTGGGAGTAATAAGTGTAATTATTATAGTTCTATCGATAATAACTGCATAATATGGGCAATAATGCATGTTATATTGATGATAATAAAAGTAATACGTATATTTATTATAGTTCTAGCGATAATAACTGCATAATATGGGTAACAATGCATGTTATATTGATAATAATATAAGTAATAAGCATATTTATTATAGTTCTATCGATAATAACTGCAATAATATGGGTAATAATGCATGTTATATTGATGATAATAAAAGTACTAAGTATATTTATTATAGTTCTAGCGATTATAACTGCATAATATGGGTAGTAATGCATGTTATATTGATGATAATGAAAGTAGTAAGTATATTTATTACAGTTCTAGCGATAATAACTGCATTATATGGGTAATAATGCATGTTATATAGATAATATTGGGAGTAATAAGTATAATTATTATAGTTCTATCGATAATAATAGTAAAATATGGCTAATATTGCATGTTATATTGATAATAATAAAAGTAATAAGTATATTTATTACAGTTCTATCGATAATAACTGCATAATATGGGTAATAATGCATGTTATATTGATGATGATAAAAGTAATATGTATATTTATTACAGTTCTAGCGATTATAACTGCATAATATGGGTAATAATGCATGTTATATTGATAATAATACAAGTAATAAGTATAATTATTACAGTTCTAGCCATAATAACTGCATTATATGGGTAATAATGCATGTTATATTGATAACATTGGGAGTAATAAGTATAATTATTATAGTTCCAGCGATAATAATAGTAAAACATGGCTAATAATGCATGTTATATTGATAATAATGAAAGTAATAAGTATATTTATTACAGTTCTATCGATAATAACTGCATAATATGGGTAATAATGCATGTTATATTGATAATAATAAAAGTAATAAGTATATTTATTATAGTTCTATCAATAATAACTGCATAATATGGGTTATAATGCACGTTATATTGCTAACAATATAAGTAATAAGTATAATTATTACAGTTCTAGCGATAATAATTGCACTATATGGGTAATAATGCATGTTATATTGATAATATCGGGAGTGATAAGTATATTTATTACAGTTCTATCGATAATAACTGCATGATATGGGTAATAATGCATGTTATATTGATGATAATAAAAGTAATACGTATATTTATTGTAGTTCTAGCGATAATAACTGCATAATATGGGTAATAATGCATGTTATATTGATAATAATAGAAGTAATAAGTATATTTATTATAGTTCTATCGATAATAACTGCATAATATGGGTAATAATGCATGTTATATTGAAGATAATAAAAGTACTAAGTATATTTATTATAGTTCTAGCGATTATAACCGCATAATATGGGTAGTAATGCATGTTATATTGATGATAATGAAAGTAGTAAGTATATTTATTACAGTTCTAGCGATAATGACTGCATTATATGGGTAATAATGCATGTTATATAGATAATATTGGGAGTAATAAGTATAATTATTATAGTTCTAGCGATAATAATAGTAAAATATGGCTAATAGTGCATGTTCTATTGATAATAATAAAAGTAATAAGTATATTTATTACAGTTCTATCGATAATAACTGCATAATATGGGTAATAATGCATGTTATATTGATGATAATAAAAGTAATACGTATATTTATTATAGTTCTAGCGATTATAACTGCATCATATGGGTAATAATGGATGTTATATTGATAATATCGGGAGTAATAAGTACATTTATTATAGTTCTAGCGATAATAACTGCATAATATAGGTAATGATGCATGTTATATTGATAATAATAAAAGTAATAAGTATATTTATTATAGTTCTATCAATAAGAACTGCATAATATGGGTAATAATGCACGTTATATTGCTAACAATATAAGTAATACGTATAATTATTACAGTTCTAGCGATAATAATTGCACTATATGGGTAATAATGCATGTTATATTGATAATATCGGGAGTAATAAGTATATTTATTACAGTTCTATCGATAATAACTGCATAATATGGGTAATAATGCATGTTATATTGATGATAATAAAAGTAATACGTATATTTATTATAGTTCTAGCGATAATAACTGCATAATATGGGTAATAATGCATGTTATATTGCTAACAATATAAGTAATAAGTATAATTATTACAGTTCTAGCGATAATAACAGGATAATATGGGTAATAATGCATGTTATATTAATAATATTGGGAGTAATAAGTGTAATTATTATAGTTCTATCGATAATAACTGCATAATATGGGCAATAATGCATGTTATATTGATGATAATAAAAGTAATACGTATATTTATTATAGTTCTAGCGATAATAACTGCATAATATGGGTAACAATGCATGTTATATTGATAATAATATAAGTAATAAGTATATTTATTATAGTTCTATCGATAATAACTGCAATAATATGGGTAATAATGCATGTTATATTGATGATAATAAAAGTACTAAGTATATTTATTATAGTTCTAGCGATTATAACTGCATAATATGGGTAGTAATGCATGTTATATTGATGATAATGAAAGTAGTAAGTATATTTATTACAGTTCTAGCGATAATAACTGCATTATATGGGTAATAATGCATGTTATATAGATAATATTGGGAGTAATAAGTATAATTATTATAGTTCTTGCGATAATAATAGTAAAATATGGCTAATAGTGCATGTTATATTGATAATAATAAAAGTAATAAGTATATTTATTACAGTTCTATCGATAATAACTGCATAATATGGGTAATAATGCATGTTATATTGATGATAATAAAAGTAATATGTATATTTATTATAGTTCTAGCGATTATAACTGCATAATATGGGTAATAATGCATGTTATATTGATAATAATACAAGTAATAAGTATAATTATTACAGTTCTAGCGATAATAACTGCATTATATGGGTAATAATGGATGTTATATTGATAATATCGGGAGTAATAAGTATATTTATTATAGTTCTAGCGATAATAACTGCATAATATAGGTAATGATGCATGTTATATTGATAATAATAAAAGTAATAAGTATATTTATTATAGTTCTATCAATAATAACTGCATAATATGGGTCATAATGCACGTTATATTGCTAACAATATAAGTAATAAGTATAATTATTACAGTTCTAGCCATAATAACTGCATTATATGGGTAATAATGCATGTTATATTGATAATATTGGGAGTAATAAGTATAATTATTATAGTTCCAGCGATAATAATAGTAAAACATGGCTAATAGCGCATGTTATATTGATAATAATGAAAGTAATAAGTATATTTATTACAGTTCTATCGATAATAACTGCATAATATGGGTAATAATGCATGTTATATTGATAATAATAAAAGTAATAAGTATATTTATTATAGTTCTATCAATAATAACTGCATTATATGGGTTATAATGCACGTTATATTGCTAACAATATAAGTAATAAGTATAATTATTACAGTTCTAGCGATAATAATTGCACTATATGGGTAATAATGCATGTTATATTGATAATATCGGGAGTGATAAGTATATTTATTACAGTTCTATCGATAATAACTGCATGATATGGGTAATAATGCATGTTATATTGATGATAATAAGAGTAATACGTATATTTATTATAGTTCTAGCGATTATAACTGCATAATATGGGTAATAATGCATGTTATATTGATAATATTGGGAGTAATAAGTATAATTATTATAGTTCTAGCGATAATAATAGTAAAATATGGCTAATAGTGCATGTTATATTGATAATAATAAAAGTAATAAGTATATTTATTACAGTTCTATCGATAATAACTGCATAATATGGGTAATAATGCATGTTATATTGATGATAATAAAAGTAATACGTATATTCATTATAGTTCTAGCGATAATAACTGCATAATATGGGTAATAATGCATGTTATATTGATAATAATAAAAGTAATAAGTATATTTATTATAGTTCTATCAATAATAACTGCATAATATGGGTTATAATGCACGTTATATTGCTAACAATATAAGTAATAAGTATAATTATTACAGTTCTAGCGATAATAATTGCACTATATGGGTAATAATGCATGTTATATTGATAATATCGGGAGTGATAAGTATATTTATTACAGTTCTATCGATAATAACTGCATGATATGGGTAATAATGCATGTTATATTGATGATAATAAAAGTAATACGTATATTTATTGTAGTTCTAGCGATAATAACTGCATAATATGGGTAATAATGCATGTTATATTGATAATAATAGAAGTAATAAGTATATTTATTATAGTTCTATCGATAATAACTGCATAATATGGGTAATAATGCATGTTATATTGATGATAATAAAAGTAATAAGTATATTTATTATAGTTCTAGCGATTATAACTGCATAATATGGGTAGTAATGCATGTTATATTGATGATAATGAAAGTAGTAAGTATATTTATTACAGTTCTAGCGATAATGACTGCATTATATGGGTAATAATGCATGTTATATAGATAATATTGGGAGTAATAAGTATAATTATTATAGTTCTAGCGATAATAATAGTAAAATATGGCTAATAGTGCATGTTCTATTGATAATAATAAAAGTAATAAGTATATTTATTACAGTTCTATCGATAATAACTGCATAATATGGGTAATAATGCATGTTATATTGATGATAATAAAAGTAATACGTATATTTATTATAGTTCTAGCGATTATAACTGCATAATATGGGTATTAATGCATGTTATATTGATAATAATATAAGTAATAAGTATATTTATTATAGTTCTATCGATAATAACAGCATAGTATGGGTAATAATGCATGTTATATTGATAATATTGGTAGTAATAAGTATAATTATTATAGTTCTAGCGATAATAATAGTAAAATATGGATAATAGTGCATGTTATATTGATAATAATAAAAGTAATAAGTATATTTATTATAGTTCTATCGATAATAACTGCATAATATGGGTAATAATGCATGTTATATTAATAATAATATAAGTAATAAGTATAATTATTACAGTTCTATCGATAATAACTGCATAATATGGGTTATAATGCACGTTATATTGCTAACAATATTAGTAATAAGTATAATTATTACAGTTCTAGCGATAATAATTGCACTATATGGGTAATAATGCATGTTATATTGATAATATTGGGAGTAATAAGTATAATTATTATAGTTCTAGCGATAATAATAGTAAAATATGGCTAATAGTGCATGTTATATTGATAATAATAAAAGTAATAAGTATATTTATTACAGTTCTGTCGATAATAACTGCATAATATGGGTAATAATGCATGTTATATTGATGATAATAAAAGTAATACGTATATTTATTATAGTTCTAGCGATAATAACTGCATAATATGGGTAATAATGCATGTTATATTGATAACAATACAAGTAATAAGTATAATTATTACAGTTCTAGCGATAATAACTGCATCATATGGGTAATAATGCATGTTATATTGATGATAATAAAAGTACTAAGTATATTTATTATAGTTCTAGCGATTATAACTGCATAATATGGGTAGCAATGCATGTTATATTGATGATAATGAAAGTAGTAAGTATATTTATTACAGTTCTAGCGATAATAATTGCACTATATGGGTAATAATGCATGTTATATTGATAATATCGGGAGTGATAAGTATATTTATTACAGTTCTATCGATAATAACTGCATGATATGGGTAATAATGCATGTTATATTGATGATAATAAAAGTAATACGTATATTTATTGTAGTTCTAGAGATAATAACTGCATAATATGGGTAATAATGCATGTTATATTGATAATAATATAAGTAATAAGTATATTTATTATAGTTCTATCGATAATAACTGCATAGCATGGGTAATAATGCATGTTATATTGATGATAATAAAAGTACTAAGTATATTTATTATAGTTCTAGCGATTATAACTGCATAATATGGGTAATAATGCATGTTATATTGATAATAATATAAGTAATAAGTATAGATATTACAGTTCTAGCGATAATAACTGCATTATATGGGTAATAATGCATGTTATATTGATGATAATAAGAGTAATACGTATATTTATTATAGTTCTAGCGATTATAACTGCATAATATGGGTAATAATGCATGTTATATTGATAATATTGGGAGTAATAAGTATAATTATTATAGTTCTAGCGATAATAATAGTAAAATATGGCTAATAGTGCATGTTATATTGATAATAATAAAAGTAATAAGTATATTTATTACAGTTCTATCGATAATAACTGCATAATATGGGTAATAATGCATGTTATATTGATGATAATAAAAGTAATACGTATATTCATTATAGTTCTAGCGATAATAACTGCATAATATGGGTAATAATGCATGTTATATTGATAATAATATAAGTAATAAGTATAGTTATTACAGTTCTAGCGATAATAACTGCATCATATGGGTAATAATGGATGTTATATTGATAATATCGGGAGTAATAAGTACATTTATTATACTTCTAGCGATAATAATTGCATAATATAGGTAATGATGCATGTTATATTGATAATAATAAAAGTAATAAGTATATTTATTATAGTTCTATCGATAATAACTGCATAATATGGGTAATAATGCATGTTATATTGATGACAATAAAAGTAATACGTATATTTATTATAGTTCTAGCGATAATAACTGCATAATATAGGTAATGATGCATGTTATATTGATAATAATAAAAGTAATAAGTATATTTATTATAGTTCTATCAATAATAACTGCATAATATGGGTAATAATGCACGTTATATTGCTAACAATATAAGTAATAAGTATAATTATTAGAGTTCCAGCGATAATAATTGCACTACATGGGTTATAATGCATGTTATATTGATAATATCGGGCGTAATAAGTATATTTATTACAGTTCTAGCCATAATAACTGCATTATATGGGTAATAATGGATGTTATATTGATAATATCGGGAGTAATAAGTATATTTATTATAGTTCTAGCGATAATAACTGCATAATATAGGTAATGATGCATGTTATATTGATAATAATAAAAGTAATAAGTATATTTATTATAGTTCTAGCGATAATAACTGCATAATATGGGTAACAATGCATGTTATATTGATAATAATATAAGTAATAAGTATATTTATTATAGTTCTATCGATAATAACTGCATAATATGGGTAATAATGCATGTTATATTGATGATAATAAAAGTACTAAGTATATTTATTATAGTTCTAGCGATTATAACTGCATAATATGGGTAGTAATGCATGTTATATTGATGATAATGAAAGTAGTAAGTATATTTATTACAGTTCTAGCGATAATAACTGCATTATATGGGTAATAATGCATGTTATATAGATAATATTGGGAGTAATAAGTATAATTATTATAGTTCTAGCGATAATATAAGTAAAATATGGCTAATAGTGCATGTTATATTGATAATAATAAAAGTAATAAGTATATTTATTACAGTTCTATCGATAATAACTGCATAATATGGGTAATAATGCATGTTATATTGATGATAATAAAAGTAATACGTATATTTATTATAGTTCTAGCGATTATAACTGCATAATATGGGTAATAATGCATGTTATATTGATAATAATACAAGTAATAAGTATAATTATTACAGTTCTAGCGATAATAACTGCATTATATGGGTAATAATGGATGTTATATTGATAATATCGGGAGTAATAAGTATATTTATTATAGTTCTAGCGATAATAACTGCATAATATAGGTAATGATGCATGTTATATTGATAATAATAAAAGTAATAAGTATATTTATTATAGTTCTATCAATAATGACTGCATAATATGGGTAATAATGCACGTTATATTGCTAACAATATAAGTAATAAGTATAATTATTACAGTTCTAGCCATAATAACTGCATTATATGGGTAATTATGCATGTTATATTGATAATATTGGGAGTAATAAGTACAATTATTATAGTTCCAGCGATAATAATAGTAAAACATGGCTAATAGTGCATGTTATATTGATAATAATGAAAGTAATAAGTATATTTATTACAGTTCTATTGATAATAACTGCATAATATGGGTAATAATGCATGTTACATTGATGATAATAAAAGTAATACGTATATTTATTATAGTTCTAGCGATAATAACTGCATAATATGGGCAATGATGCATGTTATATTGATAATAATATAAGTAATAAGTATATTTATTATAGTTCTAGCGATTATAACTGCATAATATGGGTAATAATGCATGTTATATTGATAATAATATAAGTAATAAGTATAGATATTACAGTTCTAGCGATAATAACTGCATTATATGGGTAATAATGCATGTTATATTGATGATAATAAGAGTAATACGTATATTTATTATAGTTCTAGCGATTATAACTGCATAATATGGGTAATAATGCATGTTATATTGATAATATTGGCAGTAATAAGTATAATTATTATAGTTCTAGCGATAATAATAGTAAAATATGGCTAATAGTGCATGTTATATTGATAATAATAAAAGTAATAAGTATATTTATTACAGTTCTATCGATAATAACTGCATAATATGGGTAATAATGCATGTTATATTGATGATAATAAAAGTAATACGTATATTCATTATAGTTCAAGCGATAATAACTGCATAATATGGGTAATAATGCATGTTATATTGATAATAATATAAGTAATAAGTATAGTTATTACAGTTCTAGCGATAATAACTGCATCATATGTGTAATAATGGATGTTATATTGATAATATCGGGAGTAATAAGTACATTTATTATACTTCTAGCGATAATAACTGCATAATATAGGTAATGATGCATGTTATATTGATAATAATAAAAGTAATAAGTATATTTATTATAGTTCTATCAATAAGAACTGCATAATATGGGTAATAATGCACGTTATATTGCTAACAATATAAGTAATACGTATAATTATTACAGTTCTAGCGATAATAATTGCACTATATGGGTAATAATGCATGTTATATTGATAATATCGGGAGTAATAAGTATATTTATTACAGTTCTATCGATAATAACTGCATAATATGGGTAATAATGCATGTTATATTGATGATAATAAAAGTAATACGTATATTTATTATAGTTCTAGCGATAATAACTGCATAATATGGGTAATAATGCATGTTATATTGCTAACAATATAAGTAATAAGTATAATTATTACAGTTCTAGCGATAATAACTGCATAATATGGGTAATAATGCATGTTATATTAATAATATTGGGAGTAATAAGTTTAATTATTATAGTTCTATCGATAATAACTGCATAATATGGGCAATAATGCATGTTATATTGATGATATTGGGAGTAATAAGTATAATTATTATAGTTCTAGCGATAATAATAGTAAAATATGGCTAATCGTGCACGTTATATCGATAATAATAAAAGTAATAAGTATATTTATTACAGTTCTATCGATAATAACTGCATAATATGGGTAATAATGCATGTTATATTGATGATAATAAAAGTAATACGTATATTTATTATAGTTCTAGCGATAATAACTGCATAATATGGGTAACAATGCATGTTATATTGATAATAATAGAAGTAATAAGTATATTTATTATAGTTCTATCGATAATAACTGCATAATATGGGTAATAATGCATGTTATATTGATGATAATAAAAGTACTAAGTATATTTATTACAGTTCTAGCGATAATAACTGCATTATATGGGTAATAATGCATGTTATATTGATGATAATAAAAGCACTAAGTTTATTTATTATAGTTCTAGCGATTATAACTGCATAATATGGGTAGTAATGCATGTTATATTGATGATAATGAAAGTAGTAAGTATATTTATTACAGTTCTAGCGATAATAACTGCATTATATGGGTAATAATGCATGTTATATAGATAATATTGGGAGTAATAAGTATAATTATTATAGTTCTAGCGATAATAATAGTAAAATATGGCTAATAGTGCATGTTGTATTGATAATTATAAAAGTAATAAGTATATTTATTACAGTTCTATCGATAATAACTGCATAATATGGGTAATAATGCATGTTATATTGATGATAATAAAAGTAATACGTATATTTATTATAGTTCTAGCGATAATAACTGCATAATATGGATAACAATGCATGTTATATTGATAATAATATAAGTAATAAGTATATTTATTATAGTTCTATCGATAATAACTGCATAATATGGGTAATAATGCATGTTATATTGATGATAATGAATGTAGTAAGTATATTTATTACAGTTCTAGCGATAATAACTGCATAATATAGGTAATGATGCATGTTATATTGATAATAATAAAAGTAATAAGTATATTTATTATAGTTCTATCAATAATAACTGCATAATATGGGTAACAATGCATGTTATATTGATAATAATATAAGTAATAAGTATAATTATTACAGTTCTATCGATAATAACTGCATAATATGGGTAATACTGCATGTTATATTGATGATAATAAAAGTAATACTTATGTTTATTATAGTTCTAGCGATAATAACTACATAATATGGGTAATAATGCATTTTATATTGATAATAATACAAGTAATAAGTATAATTATTACAGTTCTAGCGATAATAACTGCATTATATGGGTAATAATGGATGTTATATTGATAATATCGGGAGTAATAAGTATATTCATTATAGTTCTAGCGATAATAACTGCATAATATGGGTAACAATGCATGTTATATTGATAATAATATAAGTAATAAGTATATTTATTATAGTTCTATCGATAATAACTGCAATAATATGGGTAATAATGCATGTTATATTGATGATAATAAAAGTACTAAGTATATTTATTATAGTTCTAGCGACTATAACTGCATAATATGGGTAGTAATGCATGTTATATTGATGATAATGAAAGTAGTAAGTATATTTATTACAGTTCTAGCGATAATAACTGCATTATATGGGTAATAATGCATGTTATATAGATAATATTGGGAGTAATAAGTATAATTATTATAGTTCTAGCGATAATAATAGTAAAATATGGCTAATAGTGCATGTTATATTGATAATAATAAAAGTAATAAGTATATTTATTACAATTCTATCGATAATAACTGCATAATATGGGTAATAATGCATGTTATATTGATGATAATAAAAGTAATATGTATATTTATTATAGTTCTAGCGATTATAACTGCATAATATGGGTAATAATGCATGTTATATTGATAATAATACAAGTAATAAGTATAATTATTACAGTTCTAGCGATAATAACTGCATTATATGGGTAATAATGGATGTTATATTGATAATATCGGGAGTAATGAGTATATTTATTATAGTTCTAGCGATAATAACTGCATAATATAGGTAATGATGCATGTTATATTGATAATAATAAAAGTAATAAGTATATTTATTATAGTTCTATCAATAATAACTGCATAATATGGGTCATAATGCACGTTATATTGCTAACAATATAAGTAATAAGTATAATTATTACAGTTCTAGCCATAATAACTGCATTATATGGGTAATAATGCATGTTATATTGATAATATTGGGAGTAATAAGTATAATTATTATAGTTCCAGCGATAATAATAGTAAAACATGGCTAATAGTGCATGTTATATTGATAATAATGACAGTAATAAGTATATTTATTACAGTTCTATCGATAATAACTGCATAATATGGGTAATAATGCATGTTATATTGATAATAATAAAAGTAATAAGTATATTTATTATAGTTCTATCAATAATAACTGCATAATATGGGTTATAATGCACGTTATATTGCTAACAATATAAGTAATAAGTATAATTATTACAGTTCTAGCGATAATAATTGCACTATATGGGTAATAATGCATGTTATATTGATAATATCGGGAGTGATAAGTATATTTATTACAGTTCTATCGATAATAACTGCATGATATGGGTAATAATGCATGTTATATTGATGATAATAAAAGTAATACGTATATTTATTGTAGTTCTAGAGATAATAACTGCATAATATGGGTAATAATGCATGTTATATTGATAATAATATAAGTAATAAGTATATTTATTATAGTTCTATCGATAATAACTGCATAGCATGGGTAATAATGCATGTTATATTGATGATAATAAAAGTACTAAGTATATTTATTATAGTTCTAGCGATTATAACTGCATAATATGGGTAATAATGCATGTTATATTGATAATAATATAAGTAATAAGTATAGATATTACAGTTCTAGCGATAATAACTGCATTATATGGGTAATAATGCATGTTATATTGATGATAATAAGAGTAATACGTATATTTATTATAGTTCTAGCGATTATAACTGCATAATATGGGTAATAATGCATGTTATATTGATAATATTGGGAGTAATAAGTATAATTATTATAGTTCTAGCGATAATAATAGTAAAATATGGCTAATAGTGCATGTTATATTGATAATAATAAAAGTAATAAGTATATTTATTACAGTTCTATCGATAATAACTGCATAATATGGGTAATAATGCATGTTATATTGATGATAATAAAAGTAATACGTATATTCATTATAGTTCTAGCGATAATAACTGCATAATATGGGTAATAATGCATGTTATATTGATAATAATATAAGTAATAAGTATAGTTATTACAGTTCTAGCGATAATAACTGCATCATATGGGTAATAATGGATGTTATATTGATAATATCGGGAGTAATAAGTACATTTATTATACTTCTAGCGATAATAACTGCATAATATAGGTAATGATGCATGTTATATTGATAATAATAAAAGTAATAAGTATATTTATTATAGTTCTATCAATAAGAACTGCATAATATGGGTAATAATGCACGTTATATTGCTAACAATATAAGTAATACGTATAATTATTACAGTTCTAGCGATAATAATTGCACTATATGGGTAATAATGCATGTTATATTGATAATAACGGGAGTAATAAGTATATTTATTACAGTTCTAGCGATTATAACTGCATAATATGGGTAATAATGCATGTTATATTGATAATAATATAAGTAATAAGTATAGATATTACAGTTCTAGCGATAATAACTGCATTATATGGGTAATAATGCATGTTATATTGATGATAATAAGAGTAATACGTATATTTATTATAGTTCTAGCGATTATAACTGCATAATATGGGTAATAATGCATGTTATATTGATAATATTGGCAGTAATAAGTATAATTATTATAGTTCTAGCGATAATAATAGTAAAATATGGCTAATAGTGCATGTTATATTGATAATAATAAAAGTAATAAGTATATTTATTACAGTTCTATCGATAATAACTGCATAATATGGGTAATAATGCATGTTATATTGATGATAATAAAAGTAATACGTATATTCATTATAGTTCTAGCGATAATAACTGCATAATATGGGTAATAATGCATGTTATATTGATAATAATATAAGTAATAAGTATAGTTATTACAGTTCTAGCGATAATAACTGCATCATATGTGTAATAATGGATGTTATATTGATAATATCGGGAGTAATAAGTACATTTATTATACTTCTAGCGATAATAACTGCATAATATAGGTAATGATGCATGTTATATTGATAATAATAAAAGTAATAAGTATATTTATTATAGTTCTATCAATAAGAACTGCATAATATGGGTAATAATGCACGTTATATTGCTAACAATATAAGTAATACGTATAATTATTACAGTTCTAGCGATAATAATTGCACTATATGGGTAATAATGCATGTTATATTGATAATATCGGGAGTAATAAGTATATTTATTACAGTTCTATCGATAATAACTGCATAATATGGGTAATAATGCATGTTATATTGATGATAATAAAAGTAATACGTATATTTATTATAGTTCTAGCGATAATAACTGCATAATATGGGTAATAATGCATGTTATATTGCTAACAATATAAGTAATAAGTATAATTATTACAGTTCTAGCGATAATAACTGCATAATATGGGTAATAATGCATGTTATATTAATAATATTGGGAGTAATAAGTTTAATTATTATAGTTCTATCGATAATAACTGCATAATATGGGCAATAATGCATGTTATATTGATGATATTGGGAGTAATAAGTATAATTATTATAGTTCTAGCGATAATAATAGTAAAATATGGCTAATCGTGCACGTTATATCGATAATAATAAAAGTAATAAGTATATTTATTACAGTTCTATCGATAATAACTGCATAATATGGGTAATAATGCATGTTATATTGATGATAATAAAAGTAATACGTATATTTATTATAGTTCTAGCGATAATAACTGCATAATATGGGTAACAATGCATGTTATATTGATAATAATAGAAGTAATAAGTATATTTATTATAGTTCTATCGATAATAACTGCATAATATGGGTAATAATGCATGTTATATTGATGATAATAAAAGTACTAAGTATATTTATTACAGTTCTAGCGATAATAACTGCATTATATGGGTAATAATGCATGTTATATTGATGATAATAAAAGCACTAAGTTTATTTATTATAGTTCTAGCGATTATAACTGCATAATATGGGTAGTAATGCATGTTATATTGATGATAATGAAAGTAGTAAGTATATTTATTACAGTTCTAGCGATAATAACTGCATTATATGGGTAATAATGCATGTTATATAGATAATATTGGGAGTAATAAGTATAATTATTATAGTTCTAGCGATAATAATAGTAAAATATGGCTAATAGTGCATGTTGTATTGATAATTATAAAAGTAATAAGTATATTTATTACAGTTCTATCGATAATAACTGCATAATATGGGTAATAATGCATGTTATATTGATGATAATAAAAGTAATACGTATATTTATTATAGTTCTAGCGATAATAACTGCATAATATGGATAACAATGCATGTTATATTGATAATAATATAAGTAATAAGTATATTTATTATAGTTCTATCGATAATAACTGCATAATATGGGTAATAATGCATGTTATATTGATGATAATGAATGTAGTAAGTATATTTATTACAGTTCTAGCGATAATAACTGCATAATATAGGTAATGATGCATGTTATATTGATAATAATAAAAGTAATAAGTATATTTATTATAGTTCTATCAATAATAACTGCATAATATGGGTAACAATGCATGTTATATTGATAATAATATAAGTAATAAGTATAATTATTACAGTTCTATCGATAATAACTGCATAATATGGGTAATACTGCATGTTATATTGATGATAATAAAAGTAATACGTATATTTATTATAGCTCTAGCGATAATAACTGCATAATATAGGTAATGATGCATGTTATATTGATAATAATAAAAGTAATAAGTATATTTATTATAGTTCTATCAATAATAACTGCATAATATGGGTAATAATGCACGTTATATTGCTAACAATAAAAGTAATAAGTATATTTATTACAGTTCTATCGATAATAACTGCATAATATGGGTAATAATGCATGTTATATTGATGATAATAAAAGTAATACTTATGTTTATTATAGTTCTAGCGATAATAACTACATAATATGGGTAATAATGCATTTTATATTGATAATAATACAAGTAATAAGTATAATTATTACAGTTCTAGCGATAATAACTGCATTATATGGGTAATAATGGATGTTATATTGATAATATCGGGAGTAATAAGTATATTCATTATAGTTCTAGCGATAATAACTGCATAATATGGGTAACAATGCATGTTATATTGATAATAATATAAGTAATAAGTATATTTATTATAGTTCTATCGATAATAACTGCAATAATATGGGTAATAATGCATGTTATATTGATGATAATAAAAGTACTAAGTATATTTATTATAGTTCTAGCGACTATAACTGCATAATATGGGTAGTAATGCATGTTATATTGATGATAATGAAAGTAGTAAGTATATTTATTACAGTTCTAGCGATAATAACTGCATTATATGGGTAATAATGCATGTTATATAGATAATATTGGGAGTAATAAGTATAATTATTATAGTTCTAGCGATAATAATAGTAAAATATGGCTAATAGTGCATGTTATATTGATAATAATAAAAGTAATAAGTATATTTATTACAATTCTATCGATAATAACTGCATAATATGGGTAATAATGCATGTTATATTGATGATAATAAAAGTAATATGTATATTTATTATAGTTCTAGCGATTATAACTGCATAATATGGGTAATAATGCATGTTATATTGATAATAATACAAGTAATAAGTATAATTATTACAGTTCTAGCGATAATAACTGCATTATATGGGTAATAATGGATGTTATATTGATAATATCGGGAGTAATGAGTATATTTATTATAGTTCTAGCGATAATAACTGCATAATATAGGTAATGATGCATGTTATATTGATAATAATAAAAGTAATAAGTATATTTATTATAGTTCTATCAATAATAACTGCATAATATGGGTCATAATGCACGTTATATTGCTAACAATATAAGTAATAAGTATAATTATTACAGTTCTAGCCATAATAACTGCATTATATGGGTAATAATGCATGTTATATTGATAATATTGGGAGTAATAAGTATAATTATTATAGTTCCAGCGATAATAATAGTAAAACATGGCTAATAGTGCATGTTATATTGATAATAATGACAGTAATAAGTATATTTATTACAGTTCTATCGATAATAACTGCATAATATGGGTAATAATGCATGTTATATTGATAATAATAAAAGTAATAAGTATATTTATTATAGTTCTATCAATAATAACTGCATAATATGGGTTATAATGCACGTTATATTGCTAACAATATAAGTAATAAGTATAATTATTACAGTTCTAGCGATAATAATTGCACTATATGGGTAATAATGCATGTTATATTGATAATATCGGGAGTGATAAGTATATTTATTACAGTTCTATCGATAATAACTGCATGATATGGGTAATAATGCATGTTATATTGATGATAATAAAAGTAATACGTATATTTATTGTAGTTCTAGAGATAATAACTGCATAATATGGGTAATAATGCATGTTATATTGATAATAATATAAGTAATAAGTATATTTATTATAGTTCTATCGATAATAACTGCATAGCATGGGTAATAATGCATGTTATATTGATGATAATAAAAGTACTAAGTATATTTATTATAGTTCTAGCGATTATAACTGCATAATATGGGTAATAATGCATGTTATATTGATAATAATATAAGTAATAAGTATAGATATTACAGTTCTAGCGATAATAACTGCATTATATGGGTAATAATGCATGTTATATTGATGATAATAAGAGTAATACGTATATTTATTATAGTTCTAGCGATTATAACTGCATAATATGGGTAATAATGCATGTTATATTGATAATATTGGGAGTAATAAGTATAATTATTATAGTTCTAGCGATAATAATAGTAAAATATGGCTAATAGTGCATGTTATATTGATAATAATAAAAGTAATAAGTATATTTATTACAGTTCTATCGATAATAACTGCATAATATGGGTAATAATGCATGTTATATTGATGATAATAAAAGTAATACGTATATTCATTATAGTTCTAGCGATAATAACTGCATAATATGGGTAATAATGCATGTTATATTGATAATAATATAAGTAATAAGTATAGTTATTACAGTTCTAGCGATAATAACTGCATCATATGGGTAATAATGGATGTTATATTGATAATATCGGGAGTAATAAGTACATTTATTATACTTCTAGCGATAATAACTGCATAATATAGGTAATGATGCATGTTATATTGATAATAATAAAAGTAATAAGTATATTTATTATAGTTCTATCAATAAGAACTGCATAATATGGGTAATAATGCACGTTATATTGCTAACAATATAAGTAATACGTATAATTATTACAGTTCTAGCGATAATAATTGCACTATATGGGTAATAATGCATGTTATATTGATAATAACGGGAGTAATAAGTATATTTATTACAGTTCTATCGATAATAACTGCATAATATGGGCAATAATGCATGTTATATTGATGACAATAAAAGTAATACGTATATTTATTATAGTTCTAGCGATAATAACTGCATAATATGGGTCATAATGCACGTTATATTGCTAACAATATAAGTAATAAGTATAATTATTACAGTTCTAGCGATAATAACTGCATAATATGGGTAATAATGCATGTTATATTGATGATAATAAGAGTAATACATATATTTATTATAGTTCTAGCGATTATAACTGCATAATATGGGTAATAATGCATGTTATATTGATAATATTGGGAGTAATAAGTATAATTATTATAGTTCTAGCGATAATAATAGTAAAATATGGCTAATCGTGCATGTTATATCGATAATAATAAAAGTAATAAGTATATTTATTACAGTTCTATCGATAATAACTGCATAATATGGGTAATAATGCATGTTATATTGATGATAATAAAAGTAATACGTATATTTATTATAGTTCTAGCGATAATAACTGCATAATATGGGTAACAATGCATGTTATATTGATAATAATAGAAGTAATAAGTATATTTATTATAGTTCTATCGATAATAACTGCATAATATGGGTAATAATGCATGTTATATTGATGATAATAAAAGTACTAAGTATATTTATTACAGTTCTAGCGATAATAACTGCATTATATGGGTAATAATGCATGTTATATTGATGATAATAAAAGTACTAAGTTTATTTATTATAGTTCTAGCGATTATAGCTGCATAATATGGGTAGTAATGCATGTTATATTGATGATAATGAAAGTAGTAAGTATATTTATTACAGTTCTAGCGATAATAACTGCATTATATGGGTAATAATGCATGTTATATAGATAATATTGGGAGTAATAAGTATAATTATTATAGTTCTAGCGATAATAATAGTAAAATATGGCTAATAGTGCATGTTGTATTGATAATTATAAAAGTAATAAGTATATTTATTACAGTTCTATCGATAATAACTGCATAATATGGGTAATAATGCATGTTATATTGATGATAATAAAAGTAATACGTATATTTATTATAGTTCTAGCGATAATAACTGCATAATATGGATAACAATGCATGTTATATTGATAATAATATAAGTAATAAGTATATTTATTATAGTTCTATCGATAATAACTGCATAATATGGGTAATAATGCATGTTATATTGATGATAATGAATGTAGTAAGTATATTTATTACAGTTCTAGCGATAATAACTGCATAATATAGGTAATGATGCATGTTATATTGATAATAATAAAAGTAATAAGTATATTTATTATAGTTCTATCAATAATAACTGCATAATATGGGTAACAATGCATGTTATATTGATAATAATATAAGTAATAAGTATAATTATTACAGTTCTATCGATAATAACTGCATAATATGGGTAATACTGCATGTTATATTGATGATAATAAAAGTAATACGTATATTTATTATAGCTCTAGCGATAATAACTGCATAATATAGGTAATGATGCATGTTATATTGATAATAATAAAAGTAATAAGTATATTTATTATAGTTCTATCAATAATAACTGCATAATATGGGTAATAATGCACGTTATATTGCTAACAATAAAAGTAATAAGTATATTTATTACAGTTCTATCGATAATAACTGCATAATATGGGTAATAATGCATGTTATATTGATGATAATAAAAGTAATACTTATGTTTATTATAGTTCTAGCGATAATAACTACATAATATGGGTAATAATGCATGTTATATTGATAATAATACAAGTAATAAGTATAATTATTACAGTTCTAGCGATAATAACTGCATTATATGGGTAATAATGGATGTTCTATTGATAATATCGGGCGTAATAAGCATATTTATTACAGTTCTATCGATAATAACTGCATAATATGGGCAATAATGCATGTTATATTGATGATAATAAAAGTAATACGTATATTTATTATAGTTCTAGCGATAATAACTGCATAATATGGGTAACAATGCATGTTATATTGATAATAATATAAGTAATAAGTATATTTATTATAGTTCTATCGATAATAACTGCATAATATGGGTAATAATGCATGTTATATTGATGATAATAAAAGTACTAAGTATATTTATTATAGTTCTAGCGATTATAACTGCATTATATGGGTAATAATGCATGTCATATAGATAATATTGGGAGTAATAAGTATAATTATTATAGTTCTAGCGATAATAATAGTAAAATATGGCTAACAGTGCATGTTATATTGATAATAATAAAAGTAATAAGTATATTTATTACAGTTCTATCGATAATAACTGCATAATATGGGTAACAATGCATGTTATATTGATGATAATAAAAGTAATACGTATATTTATTATAGTTCTAGCGATTATAACTGCATAATATGGGTAATAATGCATGTTATATTGATAATAATATAAGTAATAAGTATAGATATTACAGTTCTAGCGATAATAACTGCATTATATGGGTAATAATGCATGTTATATTGATAATATTGGGAGTAATAAGTATAATTATTATAGTTCTAGCGATAATAATAGTAAAATATGGCTAATAGTGCATGTTATATTGATAATAATAAAAGTAATAAGTATATTTATTACAGTTCTATCGATAATAACTGCATAATATGGGTAATAATGCATGTTATATTGATGATAATAAAAGTAATACGTATATTTATTATAGTTCTAGCGATAATAACTGCATAATATGGGTAATAATGCATGTTATATTGATAACAATACAAGTAATAAGTATAATTATTACAGTTCTAGCGATAATAACTGCATCATATGGGTAATAATGGATGTTATATTGATAATATCGGGAGTAATAAGTACATTTATTATAGTTTTAGCGATAATAACTGCATAATATAGGTAATGATGCATGTTATATTGATAATAATAAAAGTAATAAGTATATTTATTATAGTTCTATCAATAAGAACTGCATAATATGGGTAATAATGCACGTTATATTGCTAACAATATAAGTAATACGTATAATTATTACAGTTCTAGCGATAATAATTGCACTATATGGGTAATAATGCATGTTATATTGATAACATCGGGAGTAATAAGTATATTTATTACAGTTCTATCGATAATAACTGCATAATATGGGTAATAATGCATGTTATATTGATGATAATAAAAGTAATACGTATATTTATTATAGTTCTAGCGATAATAACTGCATAATATGGGTAACAATGCATGTTATATTGATAATAATATAAGTAATACTTATGTTTATTATAGTTCTAGCGATAATAACTACATAATATGGGTAATAATGCATTTTATATTGATAATAATACAAGTAATAAGTATAATTATTACAGTTCTAGCGATAATAACTGCATTATATGGGTAATAATGGATGTTATATTGATAATATCGGGAGTAATAAGTATATTCATTATAGTTCTAGCGATAATAACTGCATAATATGGGTAACAATGCATGTTATATTGATAATAATATAAGTAATAAGTATATTTATTATAGTTCTATCGATAATAACTGCAATAATATGGGTAATAATGCATGTTATATTGATGATAATAAAAGTACTAAGTATATTTATTATAGTTCTAGCGACTATAACTGCATAATATGGGTAGTAATGCATGTTATATTGATGATAATGAAAGTAGTAAGTATATTTATTACAGTTCTAGCGATAATAACTGCATTATATGGGTAATAATGCATGTTATATAGATAATATTGGGAGTAATAAGTATAATTATTATAGTTCTAGCGATAATAATAGTAAAATATGGCTAATAGTGCATGTTATATTGATAATAATAAAAGTAATAAGTATATTTATTACAATTCTATCGATAATAACTGCATAATATGGGTAATAATGCATGTTATATTGATGATAATAAAAGTAATATGTATATTTATTATAGTTCTAGCGATTATAACTGCATAATATGGGTAATAATGCATGTTATATTGATAATAATACAAGTAATAAGTATAATTATTACAGTTCTAGCGATAATAACTGCATTATATGGGTAATAATGGATGTTATATTGATAATATCGGGAGTAATGAGTATATTTATTATAGTTCTAGCGATAATAACTGCATAATATAGGTAATGATGCATGTTATATTGATAATAATAAAAGTAATAAGTATATTTATTATAGTTCTATCAATAATAACTGCATAATATGGGTCATAATGCACGTTATATTGCTAACAATATAAGTAATAAGTATAATTATTACAGTTCTAGCCATAATAACTGCATTATATGGGTAATAATGCATGTTATATTGATAATATTGGGAGTAATAAGTATAATTATTATAGTTCCAGCGATAATAATAGTAAAACATGGCTAATAGTGCATGTTATATTGATAATAATGACAGTAATAAGTATATTTATTACAGTTCTATCGATAATAACTGCATAATATGGGTAATAATGCATGTTATATTGATAATAATAAAAGTAATAAGTATATTTATTATAGTTCTATCAATAATAACTGCATAATATGGGTTATAATGCACGTTATATTGCTAACAATATAAGTAATAAGTATAATTATTACAGTTCTAGCGATAATAATTGCACTATATGGGTAATAATGCATGTTATATTGATAATATCGGGAGTGATAAGTATATTTATTACAGTTCTATCGATAATAACTGCATGATATGGGTAATAATGCATGTTATATTGATGATAATAAAAGTAATACGTATATTTATTGTAGTTCTAGAGATAATAACTGCATAATATGGGTAATAATGCATGTTATATTGATAATAATATAAGTAATAAGTATATTTATTATAGTTCTATCGATAATAACTGCATAGCATGGGTAATAATGCATGTTATATTGATGATAATAAAAGTACTAAGTATATTTATTATAGTTCTAGCGATTATAACTGCATAATATGGGTAATAATGCATGTTATATTGATAATAATATAAGTAATAAGTATAGATATTACAGTTCTAGCGATAATAACTGCATTATATGGGTAATAATGCATGTTATATTGATGATAATAAGAGTAATACGTATATTTATTATAGTTCTAGCGATTATAACTGCATAATATGGGTAATAATGCATGTTATATTGATAATATTGGGAGTAATAAGTATAATTATTATAGTTCTAGCGATAATAATAGTAAAATATGGCTAATAGTGCATGTTATATTGATAATAATAAAAGTAATAAGTATATTTATTACAGTTCTATCGATAATAACTGCATAATATGGGTAATAATGCATGTTATATTGATGATAATAAAAGTAATACGTATATTCATTATAGTTCTAGCGATAATAACTGCATAATATGGGTAATAATGCATGTTATATTGATAATAATATAAGTAATAAGTATAGTTATTACAGTTCTAGCGATAATAACTGCATCATATGGGTAATAATGGATGTTATATTGATAATATCGGGAGTAATAAGTACATTTATTATACTTCTAGCGATAATAACTGCATAATATAGGTAATGATGCATGTTATATTGATAATAATAAAAGTAATAAGTATATTTATTATAGTTCTATCAATAAGAACTGCATAATATGGGTAATAATGCACGTTATATTGCTAACAATATAAGTAATACGTATAATTATTACAGTTCTAGCGATAATAATTGCACTATATGGGTAATAATGCATGTTATATTGATAATAACGGGAGTAATAAGTATATTTATTACAGTTCTATCGATAATAACTGCATAATATGGGCAATAATGCATGTTATATTGATGACAATAAAAGTAATACGTATATTTATTATAGTTCTAGCGATAATAACTGCATAATATGGGTCATAATGCACGTTATATTGCTAACAATATAAGTAATAAGTATAATTATTACAGTTCTAGCGATAATAACTGCATAATATGGGTAATAATGCATGTTATATTGATGATAATAAGAGTAATACATATATTTATTATAGTTCTAGCGATTATAACTGCATAATATGGGTAATAATGCATGTTATATTGATAATATTGGGAGTAATAAGTATAATTATTATAGTTCTAGCGATAATAATAGTAAAATATGGCTAATCGTGCATGTTATATCGATAATAATAAAAGTAATAAGTATATTTATTACAGTTCTATCGATAATAGCTGCATAATATGGGTAATAATGCATGTTATATTGATGATAATAAAAGTAATACGTATATTTATTATAGTTCTAGCGATAATAACTGCATAATATGGGTAACAATGCATGTTATATTGATAATAATAGAAGTAATAAGTATATTTATTATAGTTCTATCGATAATAACTGCATAATATGGGTAATAATGCATGTTATATTGATGATAATAAAAGTACTAAGTATATTTATTACAGTTCTAGCGATAATAACTGCATTATATGGGTAATAATGCATGTTATATTGATGATAATAAAAGTACTAAGTTTATTTATTATAGTTCTAGCGATTATAGCTGCATAATATGGGTAGTAATGCATGTTATATTGATGATAATGAAAGTAGTAAGTATATTTATTACAGTTCTAGCGATAATAACTGCATTATATGGGTAATAATGCATGTTATATAGATAATATTGGGAGTAATAAGTATAATTATTATAGTTCTAGCGATAATAATAGTAAAATATGGCTAATAGTGCATGTTGTATTGATAATTATAAAAGTAATAAGTATATTTATTACAGTTCTATCGATAATAACTGCATAATATGGGTAATAATGCATGTTATATTGATGATAATAAAAGTAATACGTATATTTATTATAGTTCTAGCGATAATAACTGCATAATATGGATAACAATGCATGTTATATTGATAATAATATAAGTAATAAGTATATTTATTATAGTTCTATCGATAATAACTGCATAATATGGGTAATAATGCATGTTATATTGATGATAATGAATGTAGTAAGTATATTTATTACAGTTCTAGCGATAATAACTGCATAATATAGGTAATGATGCATGTTATATTGATAATAATAAAAGTAATAAGTATATTTATTATAGTTCTATCAATAATAACTGCATAATATGGGTAACAATGCATGTTATATTGATAATAATATAAGTAATAAGTATAATTATTACAGTTCTATCGATAATAACTGCATAATATGGGTAATACTGCATGTTATATTGATGATAATAAAAGTAATACGTATATTTATTATAGCTCTAGCGATAATAACTGCATAATATAGGTAATGATGCATGTTATATTGATAATAATAAAAGTAATAAGTATATTTATTATAGTTCTATCAATAATAACTGCATAATATGGGTAATAATGCACGTTATATTGCTAACAATAAAAGTAATAAGTATATTTATTACAGTTCTATCGATAATAACTGCATAATATGGGTAATAATGCATGTTATATTGATGATAATAAAAGTAATACTTATGTTTATTATAGTTCTAGCGATAATAACTACATAATATGGGTAATAATGCATGTTATATTGATAATAATACAAGTAATAAGTATAATTATTACAGTTCTAGCGATAATAACTGCATTATATGGGTAATAATGGATGTTCTATTGATAATATCGGGCGTAATAAGCATATTTATTACAGTTCTATCGATAATAACTGCATAATATGGGCAATAATGCATGTTATATTGATGATAATAAAAGTAATACGTATATTTATTATAGTTCTAGCGATAATAACTGCATAATATGGGTAACAATGCATGTTATATTGATAATAATATAAGTAATAAGTATATTTATTATAGTTCTATCGATAATAACTGCATAATATGGGTAATAATGCATGTTATATTGATGATAATAAAAGTACTAAGTATATTTATTATAGTTCTAGCGATTATAACTGCATTATATGGGTAATAATGCATGTCATATAGATAATATTGGGAGTAATAAGTATAATTATTATAGTTCTAGCGATAATAATAGTAAAATATGGCTAACAGTGCATGTTATATTGATAATAATAAAAGTAATAAGTATATTTATTACAGTTCTATCGATAATAACTGCATAATATGGGTAACAATGCATGTTATATTGATGATAATAAAAGTAATACGTATATTTATTATAGTTCTAGCGATTATAACTGCATAATATGGGTAATAATGCATGTTATATTGATAATAATATAAGTAATAAGTATAGATATTACAGTTCTAGCGATAATAACTGCATTATATGGGTAATAATGCATGTTATATTGATAATATTGGGAGTAATAAGTATAATTATTATAGTTCTAGCGATAATAATAGTAAAATATGGCTAATAGTGCATGTTATATTGATAATAATAAAAGTAATAAGTATATTTATTACAGTTCTATCGATAATAACTGCATAATATGGGTAATAATGCATGTTATATTGATGATAATAAAAGTAATACGTATATTTATTATAGTTCTAGCGATAATAACTGCATAATATGGGTAATAATGCATGTTATATTGATAACAATACAAGTAATAAGTATAATTATTACAGTTCTAGCGATAATAACTGCATCATATGGGTAATAATGGATGTTATATTGATAATATCGGGAGTAATAAGTACATTTATTATAGTTTTAGCGATAATAACTGCATAATATAGGTAATGATGCATGTTATATTGATAATAATAAAAGTAATAAGTATATTTATTATAGTTCTATCAATAAGAACTGCATAATATGGGTAATAATGCACGTTATATTGCTAACAATATAAGTAATACGTATAATTATTACAGTTCTAGCGATAATAATTGCACTATATGGGTAATAATGCATGTTATATTGATAACATCGGGAGTAATAAGTATATTTATTACAGTTCTATCGATAATAACTGCATAATATGGGTAATAATGCATGTTATATTGATGATAATAAAAGTAATACGTATATTTATTATAGTTCTAGCGATAATAACTGCATAATATGGGTAACAATGCATGTTATATTGATAATAATATAAGTAATAAGTATATTTATTATAGTTCTATCGATAATAACTGCATAATATGGGTAATAATGCATGTTATATTGATGATAATAAAAGTACTAAGTATATTTATTATAGTTCTAGCGATTATAACTGCATTATATGGGTAATAATGCATGTCATATAGATAATATTGGGAGTAATAAGTATAATTATTATAGTTCTAGCGATAATAATAGTAAAATATGGCTAACAGTGCATGTTATATTGATAATAATAAAAGTAATAAGTATATTTATTACAGTTCTATCGATAATAACTGCATAATATGGGTAACAATGCATGTTATATTGATGATAATAAAAGTAATACGTATATTTATTATAGTTCTAGCGATTATAACTGCATAATATGGGTAATAATGCATGTTATATTGATAATAATATAAGTAATAAGTATAGATATTACAGTTCTAGCGATAATAACTGCATTATATGGGTAATAATGCATGTTATATTGATAATATTGGGAGTAATAAGTATAATTATTATAGTTCTAGCGATAATAATAGTAAAATATGGCTAATAGTGCATGTTATATTGATAATAATAAAAGTAATAAGTATATTTATTACAGTTCTATCGATAATAACTGCATAATATGGGTAATAATGCATGTTATATTGATGATAATAAAAGTAATACGTATATTTATTATAGTTCTAGCGATAATAACTGCATAATATGGGTAATAATGCATGTTATATTGATAACAATACAAGTAATAAGTATAATTATTACAGTTCTAGCGATAATAACTGCATCATATGGGTAATAATGGATGTTATATTGATAATATCGGGAGTAATAAGTACATTTATTATAGTTTTAGCGATAATAACTGCATAATATAGGTAATGATGCATGTTATATTGATAATAATAAAAGTAATAAGTATATTTATTATAGTTCTATCAATAAGAACTGCATAATATGGGTAATAATGCACGTTATATTGCTAACAATATAAGTAATACGTATAATTATTACAGTTCTAGCGATAATAATTGCACTATATGGGTAATAATGCATGTTATATTGATAACATCGGGAGTAATAAGTATATTTATTACAGTTCTATCGATAATAACTGCATAATATGGGTAATAATGCATGTTATATTGATGATAATAAAAGTAATACGTATATTTATTATAGTTCTAGCGATAATAACTGCATAATATGGGTAATAATGCATGTTATATTGCTAACAATATAAGTAATAAGTATAATTATTACAGTTCTAGCGATAATAACTGCATAATATGGGTAATAATGCATGTTATATTAATAATATTGGGAGTAATAAGTGTAATTATTATAGTTCTATCGATAATAACTGCATAATATGGGCAATAATGCATGTTATATTGATGATAATAAAAGTAATACGTATATTTATTATAGTTCTAGCGATAATAACTGCATAATATGGGTAACAATGCATGTTATATTGATAATAATATAAGTAATAAGCATATTTATTATAGTTCTATCGATAATAACTGCAATAATATGGGTAATAATGCATGTTATATTGATGATAATAAAAGTACTAAGTATATTTATTATAGTTCTAGCGATTATAACTGCATAATATGGGTAGTAATGCATGTTATATTGATGATAATGAAAGTAGTAAGTATATTTATTACAGTTCTAGCGATAATAACTGCATTATATGGGTAATAATGCATGTTATATAGATAATATTGGGAGTAATAAGTATAATTATTATAGTTCTATCGATAATAATAGTAAAATATGGCTAATATTGCATGTTATATTGATAATAATAAAAGTAATAAGTATATTTATTACAGTTCTATCGATAATAACTGCATAATATGGGTAATAATGCATGTTATATTGATGATGATAAAAGTAATATGTATATTTATTACAGTTCTAGCGATTATAACTGCATAATATGGGTAATAATGCATGTTATATTGATAATAATACAAGTAATAAGTATAATTATTACAGTTCTAGCCATAATAACTGCATTATATGGGTAATAATGCATGTTATATTGATAACATTGGGAGTAATAAGTATAATTATTATAGTTCCAGCGATAATAATAGTAAAACATGGCTAATAATGCATGTTATATTGATAATAATGAAAGTAATAAGTATATTTATTACAGTTCTATCGATAATAACTGCATAATATGGGTAATAATGCATGTTATATTGATAATAATAAAAGTAATAAGTATATTTATTATAGTTCTATCAATAATAACTGCATAATATGGGTTATAATGCACGTTATATTGCTAACAATATAAGTAATAAGTATAATTATTACAGTTCTAGCGATAATAATTGCACTATATGGGTAATAATGCATGTTATATTGATAATATCGGGAGTGATAAGTATATTTATTACAGTTCTATCGATAATAACTGCATGATATGGGTAATAATGCATGTTATATTGATGATAATAAAAGTAATACGTATATTTATTGTAGTTCTAGCGATAATAACTGCATAATATGGGTAATAATGCATGTTATATTGATAATAATAGAAGTAATAAGTATATTTATTATAGTTCTATCGATAATAACTGCATAATATGGGTAATAATGCATGTTATATTGATGATAATAAAAGTACTAAGTATATTTATTATAGTTCTAGCGATTATAACCGCATAATATGGGTAGTAATGCATGTTATATTGATAATAATATAAGTAATAAGTATATTTATTATAGTTCTATCGATAATAACAGCATAGTATGGGTAATAATGCATGTTATATTGATAATATTGGGAGTAATAAGTATAATTATTATAGTTCTAGCGATAATAATAGTAAAATATGGCTAATAGTGCATGTTATATTGATAATAATAAAAGTAATAAGTATATTTATTATAGTTCTATCGTTAATAACTGCATAATATGGGTAATAATGCATGTTATATTAATAATAATATAAGTAATAAGTATAATTATTACAGTTCTATCGATAATAACTGCATAATATGGGTTATAATGCACGTTATATTGCTAACAATATTAGTAATAAGTATAATTATTACAGTTCTAGCGATAATAATTGCACTATATGGGTAATAATGCATGTTATATTGATAATATTGGGAGTAATAAGTATAATTATTATAGTTCTAGCGATAATAATAGTAAAATATGGCTAATAGTGCATGTTATATTGATAATAATAAAAGTAATAAGTATATTTATTACAGTTCTGTCGATAATAAATGCATAATATGGGTAATAATGCATGTTATATTGATGATAATAAAAGTAATACGTATATTTATTATAGTTCTAGCGATAATAACTGCATAATATGGGTAATAATGCATGTTATATTGATAACAATACAAGTAATAAGTATAATTATTACAGTTCTAGCGATAATAACTGCATCATATGGGTAATAATGCATGTTATATTGATGATAATAAAAGTACTAAGTATATTTATTATAGTTCTAGCGATTATAACTGCATAATATGGGTAGTAATGCATGTTATATTGATGATAATGAAAGTAGTAAGTATATTTATTACAGTTCTAGCGATAATGACTGCATTATATGGGTAATAATGCATGTTATATAGATAATATTGGGAGTAATAAGTATAATTATTATAGTTCCAGCGATAATAATAGTAAAACATGGCTAATAGTGCATGTTATATTGATAATAATGAAAGTAATAAGTATATTTATTACAGTTCTATCGATAATAACTGCATAATATGGGTAATAATGCATGTTATATTGATAATAATAAAAGTAATAAGTATATTTATTATAGTTCTATCAATAATAACTGCATTATATGGGTTATAATGCACGTTATATTGCTAACAATATAAGTAATAAGTATATTTATTATAGTTCTATCAATAATAACTGCATAATATGGGTTATAATGCACGTTATATTGCTAACAATATAAGTAATAAGTATAATTATTACAGTTCTAGCGATAATAATTGCACTATATGGGTAATAATGCATGTTATATTGATAATATCGGGAGTGATAAGTATATTTATTACAGTTCTATCGATAATAACTGCATGATATGGGTAATAATGCATGTTATATTGATGATAATAAAAGTAATACGTATATTTATTGTAGTTCTAGCGATAATAACTGCATAATATGGGTAATAATGCATGTTATATTGATAATAATAGAAGTAATAAGTATATTTATTATAGTTCTATCGATAATAACTGCATAATATGGGTAATAATGCATGTTATATTGATGATAATAAAAGTACTAAGTATATTTATTATAGTTCTAGCGATTATAACTGCATAATATGGGTAGTAATGCATGTTATATTGATGATAATGAAAGTAGTAAGTATATTTATTACAGTTCTAGCGATAATGACTGCATTATATGGGTAATAATGCATGTTATATAGATAATATTGGGAGTAATAAGTATAATTATTATAGTTCTAGCGATAATAATAGTAAAATATGGCTAATAGTGCATGTTCTATTGATAATAATAAAAGTAATAAGTATATTTATTACAGTTCTATCGATAATAACTGCATAATATGGGTAATAATGCATGTTATATTGATGATAATAAAAGTAATACGTATATTTATTATAGTTCTAGCGATTATAACTGCATAATATGGGTAATAATGCATGTTATATTGATAATAATATAAGTAATAAGTATATTTATTATAGTTCTATCGATAATAACAGCATAGTATGGGTAATAATGCATGTTATATTGATAATATTGGGAGTAATAAGTATAATTATTATAGTTCTAGCGATAATAATAGTAAAATATGGCTAATAGTGCATGTTATATTGATAATAATAAAAGTAATAAGTATATTTATTATAGTTCTATCGATAATAACTGCATAATATGGGTAATAATGCATGTTATATTAATAATAATATAAGTAATAAGTATAATTATTACAGTTCTATCGATAATAACTGCATAATATGGGTTATAATGCACGTTATATTGCTAACAATATTAGTAATAAGTATAATTATTACAGTTCTAGCGATAATAATTGCACTATATGGGTAATAATGCATGTTATATTGATAATATTGGGAGTAATAAGTATAATTATTATAGTTCTAGCGATAATAATAGTAAAATATGGCTAATAGTGCATGTTATATTGATAATAATAAAAGTAATAAGTATATTTATTACAGTTCTGTCGATAATAACTGCATAATATGGGTAATAATGCATGTTATATTGATGATAATAAAAGTAATACGTATATTTATTATAGTTCTAGCGATAATAACTGCATAATATGGGTAATAATGCATGTTATATTGATAACAATACAAGTAATAAGTATAATTATTACAGTTCTAGCGATAATAACTGCATCATATGGGTAATAATGCATGTTATATTGATGATAATAAAAGTACTAAGTATATTTATTATAGTTCTAGCGATTATAACTGCATAATATGGGTAGTAATGCATGTTATATTGATGATAATGAAAGTAGTAAGTATATTTATTACAGTTCTAGCGACAATGACTGCATTATATGGGTAATAATGCATGTTATATAGATAATATTGGGAGTAATAAGTATAATTATTATAGTTCTAGCGATAATAATAGTAAAATATGGCTAATAGTGCATGTTCTATTGATAATAATAAAAGTAATAAGTATATTTATTACAGTTCTATCGATAATAACTGCATAATATGGGTAATAATGCATGTTATATTGATGATAATAAAAGTAATACGTATATTTATTATAGTTCTAGCGATTATAACTGCATAATATGGGTAATAATGCATGTTATATTGATAATAATATAAGTAATAAGTATATTTATTATAGTTCTATCGATAATAACAGCATAGTATGGGTAATAATGCATGTTATATTGATAATATTGGGAGTAATAAGTATAATTATTATAGTTCTAGCGATAATAATAGTAAAATATGGCTAATAGTGCATGTTATATTGATAATAATAAAAGTAATAAGTATATTTATTATAGTTCTATCGATAATAACTGCATAATATGGGTAATAATGCATGTTATATTAATAATAATATAAGTAATAAGTATAATTATTACAGTTCTATCGATAATAACTGCATAATATGGGTTATAATGCACGTTATATTGCTAACAATATTAGTAATAAGTATAATTATTACAGTTCTAGCGATAATAATTGCCCTATATGGGTAATAATGCATGTTATATTGATAATATTGGGAGTAATAAGTATAATTATTATAGTTCTAGCGATAATAATAGTAAAATATGGCTAATAGTGCATGTTATATTAATAATAATAAAAGTAATAAGTATATTTATTACAGTTCTATCGATAATAACTGCATAATATGGGTAATAATGCATGTTATATTGATGATAATAAAAGTAATACGTATATTTATTATAGTTCTAGCGATAATAACTGCATAATATGGGTAATAATGCATGTTATATTGATAACAATACAAGTAATAAGTATAATTATTACAGTTCTAGCGATAATAACTGCATCATATGGGTAATAATGGATGTTATATTGATAATATCGGGAGTAATAAGTACATTTATTATAGTTCTAGCGATAATAACTGCATAATATAGGTAATGATGCATGTTATATTGATAATAATAAAAGTAATAAGTATATTTATTATAGTTCTATCAATAAGAACTGCATAATATGGGTAATAATGCACGTTATATTGCTAACAATATAAGTAATACGTATAATTATTACAGTTCTAGCGATAATAATTGCACTATATGGGTAATAATGCATGTTATATTGATAATATCGGGAGTAATAAGTATATTTATTACAGTTCTATCGATAATAACTGCATAATATGGGTAATAATGCATGTTATATTGATGATAATAAAAGTAATACGTATATTTATTATAGTTCTAGCGATAATAACTGCATAATATGGGTAATAATGCATGTTATATTGCTAACAATATAAGTAATAAGTATAATTATTACAGTTCTAGCGATAATAACTGGATAATATGGGTAATAATGCATGTTATATTAATAATATTGGGAGTAATAAGTGTAATTATTATAGTTCTATCGATAATAACTGCATAATATGGGCAATAATGCATGTTATATTGATGATAATAAAAGTAATACGTATATTTATTATAGTTCTAGCGATAATAACTGCATAATATGGGTAACAATGCATGTTATATTGATAATAATATAAGTAATAAGTATATTTATTATAGTTCTATCGATAATAACTGCAATAATATGGGTAATAATGCATGTTATATTGATGATAATAAAAGTACTAAGTATATTTATTATAGTTCTAGCGATTATAACTGCATAATATGGGTAGTAATGCATGTTATATTGATGATAATGAAAGTAGTAAGTATATTTATTACAGTTCTAGCGATAATAACTGCATTATATGGGTAATAATGCATGTTATATAGATAATATTGGGAGTAATAAGTATAATTATTATAGTTCTTGCGATAATAATAGTAAAATATGGCTAATAGTGCATGTTATATTGATAATAATAAAAGTAATAAGTATATTTATTACAGTTCTATCGATAATAACTGCATAATATGGGTAATAATGCATGTTATATTGATGATAATAAAAGTAATATGTATATTTATTATAGTTCTAGCGATTATAACTGCATAATATGGGTAATAATGCATGTTATATTGATAATAATACAAGTAATAAGTATAATTATTACAGTTCTAGCGATAATAACTGCATTATATGGGTAATAATGGATGTTATATTGATAATATCGGGAGTAATAAGTATACTTATTATAGTTCTAGCGATAATAACTGCATAATATAGGTAATGATGCATGTTATATTGATAATAATAAAAGTAATAAGTATATTTATTATAGTTCTATCAATAATAACTGCATAATATGGGTCATAATGCACGTTATATTGCTAACAATATAAGTAATAAGTATAATTATTACAGTTCTAGCCATAATAACTGCATTATATGGGTAATAATGCATGTTATATTGATAATATTGGGAGTAATAAGTATAATTATTATAGTTCCAGCGATAATAATAGTAAAACATGGCTAATAGTGCATGTTATATTGATAATAATGAAAGTAATAAGTATATTTATTACAGTTCTATCGATAATAACTGCATAATATGGGTAATAATGCATGTTATATTGATAATAATAAAAGTAATAAGTATATTTATTATAGTTCTATCAATAATAACTGCATTATATGGGTTATAATGCACGTTATATTGCTAACAATATAAGTAATAAGTATAATTATTACAGTTCTAGCGATAATAATTGCACTATATGGGTAATAATGCATGTTATATTGATAATATCGGGAGTGATAAGTATATTTATTACAGTTCTATCGATAATAACTGCATGATATGGGTAATAATGCATGTTATATTGATGATAATAAGAGTAATACGTATATTTATTATAGTTCTAGCGATTATAACTGCATAATATGGGTAATAATGCATGTTATATTGATAATATTGGGAGTAATAAGTATAATTATTATAGTTCTAGCGATAATAATAGTAAAATATGGCTAATAGTGCATGTTATATTGATAATAATAAAAGTAATAAGTATATTTATTACAGTTCTATCGATAATAACTGCATAATATGGGTAATAATGCATGTTATATTGATGATAATAAAAGTAATACGTATATTCATTATAGTTCTAGCGATAATAACTGCATAATATGGGTAATAATGCATGTTATATTGATAATAATAAAAGTAATAAGTATATTTATTATAGTTCTATCAATAATAACTGCATAATATGGGTTATAATGCACGTTATATTGCTAACAATATAAGTAATAAGTATAATTATTACAGTTCTAGCGATAATAATTGCACTATATGGGTAATAATGCATGTTATATTGATAATATCGGGAGTGATAAGTATATTTATTACAGTTCTATCGATAATAACTGCATGATATGGGTAATAATGCATGTTATATTGATGATAATAAAAGTAATACGTATATTTATTGTAGTTCTAGCGATAATAACTGCATAATATGGGTAATAATGCATGTTATATTGATAATAATAGAAGTAATAAGTATATTTATTATAGTTCTATCGATAATAACTGCATAATATGGGTAATAATGCATGTTATATTGATGATAATAAAAGTACTAAGTATATTTATTATAGTTCTAGCGATTATAACTGCATAATATGGGTAGTAATGCATGTTATATTGATGATAATGAAAGTAGTAAGTATATTTATTACAGTTCTAGCGATAATGACTGCATTATATGGGTAATAATGCATGTTATATAGATAATATTGGGAGTAATAAGTATAATTATTATAGTTCTAGCGATAATAATAGTAAAATATGGCTAATAGTGCATGTTCTATTGATAATAATAAAAGTAATAAGTATATTTATTACAGTTCTATCGATAATAACTGCATAATATGGGTAATAATGCATGTTATATTGATGATAATAAAAGTAATACGTATATTTATTATAGTTCTAGCGATTATAACTGCATAATATGGGTATTAATGCATGTTATATTGATAATAATATAAGTAATAAGTATATTTATTATAGTTCTATCGATAATAACAGCATAGTATGGGTAATAATGCATGTTATATTGATAATATTGGTAGTAATAAGTATAATTATTATAGTTCTAGCGATAATAATAGTAAAATATGGCTAATAGTGCATGTTATATTGATAATAATAAAAGTAATAAGTATATTTATTATAGTTCTATCGATAATAACTGCATAATATGGGTAATAATGCATGTTATATTAATAATAATATAAGTAATAAGTATAATTATTACAGTTCTATCGATAATAACTGCATAATATGGGTTATAATGCACGTTATATTGCTAACAATATTAGTAATAAGTATAATTATTACAGTTCTAGCGATAATAATTGCACTATATGGGTAATAATGCATGTTATATTGATAATATTGGGAGTAATAAGTATAATTATTATAGTTCTAGCGATAATAATAGTAAAATATGGCTAATAGTGCATGTTATATTGATAATAATAAAAGTAATAAGTATATTTATTACAGTTCTGTCGATAATAACTGCATAATATGGGTAATAATGCATGTTATATTGATGATAATAAAAGTAATACGTATATTTATTATAGTTCTAGCGATAATAACTGCATAATATGGGTAATAATGCATGTTATATTGATAACAATACAAGTAATAAGTATAATTATTACAGTTCTAGCGATAATAACTGCATCATATGGGTAATAATGCATGTTATATTGATGATAATAAAAGTACTAAGTATATTTATTATAGTTCTAGCGATTATAACTGCATAATATGGGTAGCAATGCATGTTATATTGATGATAATGAAAGTAGTAAGTATATTTATTACAGTTCTAGCGATAATGACTGCATTATATGGGTAATAATGCATGTTATATAGATAATATTGGGAGTAATAAGTATAATTATTATAGTTCTAGCGATAATAATAGTAAAATATGGCTAATAGTGCATGTTCTATTGATAATAATAAAAGTAATAAGTATATTTATTACAGTTCTATCGATAATAACTGCATAATATGGGTAATAATGCATGTTATATTGATGATAATAAAAGTAATACGTATATTTATTATAGTTCTAGCGATTATAACTGCATAATATGGGTAATAATGCATGTTATATTGATAATAATATAAGTAATAAGTATATTTATTATAGTTCTATCGATAATAACAGCATAGTATGGGTAATAATGCATGTTATATTGATAATATTGGGAGTAATAAGTATAATTATTATAGTTCTAGCGATAATAATAGTAAAATATGGCTAATAGTGCATGTTATATTGATAATAATAAAAGTAATAAGTATATTTATTATAGTTCTATCGATAATAACTGCATAATATGGGTAATAATGCATGTTATATTAATAATAATATAAGCAATAAGTATAATTATTACAGTTCTATCGATAATAACTGCATAATATGGGTTATAATGCACGTTATATTGCTAACAATATTAGTAATAAGTATAATTATTACAGTTCTAGCGATAATAATTGCACTATATGGGTAATAATGCATGTTATATTGATAATATTGGGAGTAATAAGTATAATTATTATAGTTCTAGCGATAATAATAGTAAAATATGGCTAATAGTGCATGTTATATTAATAATAATAAAAGTAATAAGTATATTTATTACAGTTCTATCGATAATAACTGCATAATATGGGTAATAATGCATGTTATATTGATGATAATAAAAGTAATACGTATATTTATTATAGTTCTAGCGATAATAACTGCATAATATGGGTAATAATGCATGTTATATTGATAACAATACAAGTAATAAGTATAATTATTACAGTTCTAGCGATAATAACTGCATCATATGGGTAATAATGGATGTTATATTGATAATATCGGGAGTAATAAGTACATTTATTATAGTTCTAGCGATAATAACTGCATAATATAGGTAATGATGCATGTTATATTGATAATAATAAAAGTAATAAGTATATTTATTATAGTTCTATCAATAAGAACTGCATAATATGGGTAATAATGCACGTTATATTGCTAACAATATAAGTAATACGTATAATTATTACAGTTCTAGCGATAATAATTGCACTATATGGGTAATAATGCATGTTATATTGATAATATCGGGAGTAATAAGTATATTTATTACAGTTCTATCGATAATAACTGCATAATATGGGTAATAATGCATGTTATATTGATGATAATAAAAGTAATACGTATATTTATTATAGTTCTAGCGATAATAACTGCATAATATGGGTAATAATGCATGTTATATTGCTAACAATATAAGTAATAAGTAAAATTATTACAGTTCTAGCGATAATAACTGCATAATATGGGTAATAATGCATGTTATATTAATAATATTGGGAGTAATAAGTGTAATTATTATAGTTCTATCGATAATAACTGCATAATATGGGCAATAATGCATGTTATATTGATGATAATAAAAGTAATACGTATATTTATTATAGTTCTAGCGATAATAACTGCATAATATGGGTAACAATGCATGTTATATTGATAATAATATAAGTAATAAGTATATTTATTATAGTTCTATCGATAATAACTGCAATAATATGGGTAATAATGCATGTTATATTGGTGATAATAAAAGTACTAAGTATATTTATTATAGTTCTAGCGATTATAACTGCATAATATGGGTAGTAATGCATGTTATATTGATGATAATGAAAGTAGTAAGTATATTTATTACAGTTCTAGCGATAATAACTGCATTATATGGGTAATAATGCATGTTATATAGATAATATTGGGAGTAATAAGTATAATTATTATAGTTCTAGCGATAATAATAGTAAAATATGGCTAATAGTGCATGTTATATTGATAATAATAAAAGTAATAAGTATATTTATTACAGTTCTATCGATAATAACTGCATAATATGGGTAATAATGCATGTTATATTGATGATAATAAAAGTAATATGTATATTTATTATAGTTCTAGCGATTATAACTGCATAATATGGGTAATAATGCATGTTATATTGATAATAATACAAGTAATAAGTATAATTATTACAGTTCTAGCGATAATAACTGCATTATATGGGTAATAATGGATGTTATATTGATAATATCGGGAGTAATAAGTATATTTATTATAGTTCTAGCGATAATAACTGCATAATATAGGTAATCATGCATGTTATATTGATAATAATAAAAGTAATAAGTATATTTATTATAGTTCTATCAATAATAACTGCATAATATGGGTCATAATGCACGTTATATTGCTAACAATATAAGTAATAAGTATAATTATTACAGTTCTAGCCATAATAACTGCATTATATGGGTAATAATGCATGTTATATTGATAATATTGGGAGTAATAAGTATAATTATTATAGTTCCAGCGATAATAATAGTAAAACATGGCTAATAGTGCATGTTATATTGATAATAATGAAAGTAATAAGTATATTTATTACAGTTCTATCGATAATAACTGCATAATATGGGTAATAATGCATGTTATATTGATAATAATAAAAGTAATAAGTATATTTATTATAGTTCTATCAATAATAACTGCATTATATGGGTTATAATGCACGTTATATTGCTAACAATATAAGTAATAAGTATAATTATTACAGTTCTAGCGATAATAATTGCACTATATGGGTAATAATGCATGTTATATTGATAATATCGGGAGTGATAAGTATATTTATTACAGTTCTATCGATAATAACTGCATGATATGGGTAATAATGCATGTTATATTGATGATAATAAAAGTAATACGTATATTTATTGTAGTTCTAGAGATAATAACTGCATAATATGGGTAATAATGCATGTTATATTGATAATAATATAAGTAATAAGTATATTTATTATAGTTCTGTCGATAATAACTGCATAGCATGGGTAATAATGCATGTTATATTGATGATAATAAAAGTACTAAGTATATTTATTATAGTTCTAGCGATTATAACTGCATAATATGGGTAATAATGCATGTTATATTGATAATAATATAAGTAATAAGTATAGATATTACAGTTCTAGCGATAATAACTGCATTATATGGGTAATAATGCATGTTATATTGATGATAATAAGAGTAATACGTATATTTATTATAGTTCTAGCGATTATAACTGCATAATATGGGTAATAATGCATGTTATATTGATAATATTGGGAGTAATAAGTATAATTATTATAGTTCTAGCGATAATAATAGTAAAATATGGCTAATAGTGCATGTTATATTGATAATAATAAAAGTAATAAGTATATTTATTACAGTTCTATCGATAATAACTGCATAATATGGGTAATAATGCATGTTATATTGATGATAATAAAAGTAATACGTATATTCATTATAGTTCTAGCGATAATAACTGCATAATATGGGTAATAATGCATGTTATATTGATAATAATATAAGTAATAAGTATAGTTATTACAGTTCTAGCGATAATAACTGCATCATATGGGTAATAATGGATGTTATATTGATAATATCGGGAGTAATAAGTACATTTATTATACTTCTAGCGATAATAACTGCATAATATAGGTAATGATGCATGTTATATTGATAATAATAAAAGTAATAAGTATATTTATTATAGTTCTATCAATAATAACTGCATTATATGGGTTATAATGCACGTTATATTGCTAACAATATAAGTAATAAGTATAATTATTACAGTTCTAGCGATAATAATTGCACTATATGGGTAATAATGCATGTTATATTGATAATATCGGGAGTGATAAGTATATTTATTACAGTTCTATCGATAATAACTGCATGATATGGGTAATAATGCATGTTATATTGATGATAATAAAAGTAATACGTATATTTATTATAGTTCGAGCGATAATAACTGCATAATATGGGTCATAATGCACGTTATATTGCTAACAATATAAGTAATAAGTATAATTATTACAGTTCTAGCGATAATAACTGCATAATATGGGTAATAATGCATGTTATATTGATGATAATAAAAGTAATACGCATATTTATTATAGTTCTAGCGATAATAACTGCATAATATGGGTAACAATGCATGTTATATTGATAATAATAGAAGTAATAAGTATATTTATTATAGTTCTATCGATAATAACTGCATAATATGGGTAATAATGCATGTTATATTGATGATAATAAAAGTACTAAGTATATTTATTATAGTTCTAGCGATTATAACTGCATAATATGGGTAGTAATGCATGTTATATTGATGATAATGAAAGTAGTAAGTATATTTATTACAGTTCTATCGATAATAACAGCATAGTATGGGTAATAATGCATGTTATATTGATAATATTGGGAGTAATAAGTATAATTATTATAGTTCTAGCGATAATAATAGTAAAATATGGCTAATAGTGCATGTTATATTGATGATAATAAAAGTAATACGTATATTTATTATAGTTCTAGCGATAATAACTGCATAATATGGGTAACAATGCATGTTATATTGATAATAATATAAGTAATAAGTATAATTATTACAGTTCTAGCGATAATATCTGCATAATATGGGTAATAATGCATGTTATATTGATAATAATATAAGTAATAAGTATAATTATTACAGTTCTAGCGATAATAACTGCATTATATGGGTAATAATGCACTTTATATTGATAATATCGGGAGTAATAAGTATATTTATTACAGTTCTATCGATAATAACTGCATAATATGGGTAATAATGCATGTTATATTGATGATAATAAAAGTAATACGTATATTTATTATAGTTCTAGCGATAATAACTGCATAATATGGGTAATAATGCATGTTATATTGCTAACAATATAAGTAATAAGTATAATTATTACAGTTCTAGCGATAATAACTGGATAATATGGGTAATAATGCATGTTATATTAATAATATTGGGAGTAATAAGTGTAATTATTATAGTTCTATCGATAATAACTGCATAATATGGGCAATAATGCATGTTATATTGATGATAATAAAAGTAATACGTATATTTATTATAGTTCTAGCGATAATAACTGCATAATATGGGTAACAATGCATGTTATATTGATAATAATATAAGTAATAAGTATATTTATTATAGTTCTATCGATAATAACTGCAATAATATGGGTAATAATGCATGTTATATTGATGATAATAAAAGTACTAAGTATATTTATTATAGTTCTAGCGATTATAACTGCATAATATGGGTAGTAATGCATGTTATATTGATGATAATGAAAGTAGTAAGTATATTTATTACAGTTCTAGCGATAATAACTGCATTATATGGGTAATAATGCATGTTATATAGATAATATTGGGAGTAATAAGTATAATTATTATAGTTCTTGCGATAATAATAGTAAAATATGGCTAATAGTGCATGTTATATTGATAATAATAAAAGTAATAAGTATATTTATTACAGTTCTATCGATAATAACTGCATAATATGGGTAATAATGCATGTTATATTGATGATAATAAAAGTAATATGTATATTTATTATAGTTCTAGCGATTATAACTGCATAATATGGGTAATAATGCATGTTATATTGATAATAATACAAGTAATAAGTATAATTATTACAGTTCTAGCGATAATAACTGCATTATATGGGTAATAATGGATGTTATATTGATAATATCGGGAGTAATAAGTATATTTATTATAGTTCTAGCGATAATAACTGCATAATATAGGTAATGATGCATGTTATATTGATAATAATAAAAGTAATAAGTATATTTATTATAGTTCTATCAATAATAACTGCATAATATGGGTCATAATGCACGTTATATTGCTAACAATATAAGTAATAAGTATAATTATTACAGTTCTAGCCATAATAACTGCATTATATGGGTAATAATGCATGTTATATTGATAATATTGGGAGTAATAAGTATAATTATTATAGTTCCAGCGATAATAATAGTAAAACATGGCTAATAGTGCATGTTATATTGATAATAATGAAAGTAATAAGTATATTTATTACAGTTCTATCGATAATAACTGCATAATATGGGTAATAATGCATGTTATATTGATAATAATAAAAGTAATAAGTATATTTATTATAGTTCTATCAATAATAACTGCATTATATGGGTTATAATGCACGTTATATTGCTAACAATATAAGTAATAAGTATAATTATTACAGTTCTAGCGATAATAATTGCACTATATGGGTAATAATGCATGTTATATTGATAATATCGGGAGTGATAAGTATATTTATTACAGTTCTATCGATAATAACTGCATGATATGGGTAATAATGCATGTTATATTGATGATAATAAAAGTAATACGTATATTTATTGTAGTTCTAGAGATAATAACTGCATAATATGGGTAATAATGCATGTTATATTGATAATAATATAAGTAATAAGTATATTTATTATAGTTCTGTCGATAATAACTGCATAGCATGGGTAATAATGCATGTTATATTGATGATAATAAAAGTACTAAGTATATTTATTATAGTTCTAGCGATTATAACTGCATAATATGGGTAATAATGCATGTTATATTGATAATAATATAAGTAATAAGTATAGATATTACAGTTCTAGCGATAATAACTGCATTATATGGGTAATAATGCATGTTATATTGATGATAATAAGAGTAATACGTATATTTATTATAGTTCTAGCGATTATAACTGCATAATATGGGTAATAATGCATGTTATATTGATAATATTGGGAGTAATAAGTATAATTATTATAGTTCTAGCGATAATAATAGTAAAATATGGCTAATAGTGCATGTTATATTGATAATAATAAAAGTAATAAGTATATTTATTACAGTTCTATCGATAATAACTGCATAATATGGGTAATAATGCATGTTATATTGATGATAATAAAAGTAATACGTATATTCATTATAGTTCTAGCGATAATAACTGCATAATATGGGTAATAATGCATGTTATATTGATAATAATAAAAGTAATAAGTATATTTATTATAGTTCTATCAATAATAACTGCATAATATGGGTTATAATGCACGTTATATTGCTAACAATATAAGTAATAAGTATAATTATTACAGTTCTAGCGATAATAATTGCACTATATGGGTAATAATGCATGTTATATTGATAATATCGGGAGTGATAAGTATATTTATTACAGTTCTATCGATAATAACTGCATGATATGGGTAATAATGCATGTTATATTGATGATAATAAAAGTAATACGTATATTTATTGTAGTTCTAGCGATAATAACTGCATAATATGGGTAATAATGCATGTTATATTGATAATAATAGAAGTAATAAGTATGTTTATTATAGTTCTATCGATAATAACTGCATAATATGGGTAATAATGCATGTTATATTGATGATAATAAAAGTACTAAGTATATTTATTATAGTTCTAGCGATTATAACTGCATAATATGGGTAGTAATGCATGTTATATTGATGATAATGAAAGTAGTAAGTATATTTATTACAGTTCTAGCGATAATGACTGCATTATATGGGTAATAATGCATGTTGTATAGATAATATTGGGAGTAATAAGTATAATTATTATAGTTCTAGCGATAATAATAGTAAAATATGGCTAATAGTGCATGTTCTATTGATAATAATAAAAGTAATAAGTATATTTATTACAGTTCTATCGATAATAACTGCATAATATGGGTAATAATGCATGTTATATTGATGATAATAAAAGTAATACGTATATTTATTATAGTTCTAGCGATTATAACTGCATAATATGGGTATTAATGCATGTTATATTGATAATAATATAAGTAATAAGTATATTTATTATAGTTCTATCGATAATAACAGCATAGTATGGGTAATAATGCATGTTATATTGATAATATTGGTAGTAATAAGTATAATTATTATAGTTATAGCGATAATAATAGTAAAATATGGCTAATAGTGCATGTTATATTGATAATAATAAAAGTAATAAGTATATTTATTATAGTTCTATCGATAATAACTGCATAATATGGGTAATAATGCATGTTATATTAATAATAATATAAGTAATAAGTATAATTATTACAGTTCTATCGATAATAACTGCATAATATGGGTTATAATGCACGTTATATTGCTAACAATATTAGTAATAAGTATAATTATTACAGTTCTAGCGATAATAATTGCACTATATGGGTAATAATGCATGTTATATTGATAATATTGGGAGTAATAAGTATAATTATTATAGTTCTAGCGATAATAATAGTAAAATATGGCTAATAGTGCATGTTATATTGATAATAATAAAAGTAATAAGTATATTTATTACAGTTCTGTCGATAATAACTGCATAATATGGGTAATAATGCATGTTATATTGATGATAATAAAAGTAATACGTATATTTATTATAGTTCTAGCGATAATAACTGCATAATATGGGTAATAATGCATGTTATATTGATAACAATACAAGTAATAAGTATAATTATTACAGTTCTAGCGATAATAACTGCATCATATGGGTAATAATGCATGTTATATTGATGATAATAAAAGTACTAAGTATATTTATTATAGTTCTAGCGATTATAACTGCATAATATGGGTAGCAATGCATGTTATATTGATGATAATGAAAGTAGTAAGTATATTTATTACAGTTCTAGCGATAATGACTGCATTATATGGGTAATAATGCATGTTATATAGATAATATTGGGAGTAATAAGTATAATTATTATAGTTCTAGCGATAATAATAGTAAAATATGGCTAATAGTGCATGTTCTATTGATAATAATAAAAGTAATAAGTATATTTATTACAGTTCTATCGATAATAACTGCATAATATGGGTAATAATGCATGTTATATTGATGATAATAAAAGTAATACGTATATTTATTATAGTTCTAGCGATTATAACTGCATAATATGGGTAATAATGCATGTTATATTGATAATAATATAAGTAATAAGTATATTTATTATAGTTCTATCGATAATAACAGCATAGTATGGGTAATAATGCATGTTATATTGATAATATTGGGAGTAATAAGTATAATTATTATAGTTCTAGCGATAATAATAGTAAAATATGGCTAATAGTGCATGTTATATTGATAATAATAAAAGTAATAAGTATATTTATTATAGTTCTATCGATAATAACTGCATAATATGGGTAATAATGCATGTTATATTAATAATAATATAAGCAATAAGTATAATTATTACAGTTCTATCGATAATAACTGCATAATATGGGTTATAATGCACGTTATATTGCTAACAATATTAGTAATAAGTATAATTATTACAGTTCTAGCGATAATAATTGCACTATATGGGTAATAATGCATGTTATATTGATAATATTGGGAGTAATAAGTATAATTATTATAGTTCTAGCGATAATAATAGTAAAATATGGCTAATAGTGCATGTTATATTAATAATAATAAAAGTAATAAGTATATTTATTACAGTTCTATCGATAATAACTGCATAATATGGGTAATAATGCATGTTATATTGATGATAATAAAAGTAATACGTATATTTATTATAGTTCTAGCGATAATAACTGCATAATATGGGTAATAATGCATGTTATATTGATAACAATACAAGTAATAAGTATAATTATTACAGTTCTAGCGATAATAACTGCATCATATGGGTAATAATGGATGTTATATTGATAATATCGGGAGTAATAAGTACATTTATTATAGTTCTAGCGATAATAACTGCATAATATAGGTAATGATGCATGTTATATTGATAATAATAAAAGTAATAAGTATATTTATTATAGTTCTATCAATAAGAACTGCATAATATGGGTAATAATGCACGTTATATTGCTAACAATATAAGTAATACGTATAATTATTACAGTTCTAGCGATAATAATTGCACTATATGGGTAATAATGCATGTTATATTGATAATATCGGGAGTAATAAGTATATTTATTACAGTTCTATCGATAATAACTGCATAATATGGGTAATAATGCATGTTATATTGATGATAATAAAAGTAATACGTATATTTATTATAGTTCTAGCGATAATAACTGCATAATATGGGTAATAATGCATGTTATATTGCTAACAATATAAGTAATAAGTAAAATTATTACAGTTCTAGCGATAATAACTGCATAATATGGGTAATAATGCATGTTATATTAATAATATTGGGAGTAATAAGTGTAATTATTATAGTTCTATCGATAATAACTGCATAATATGGGCAATAATGCATGTTATATTGATGATAATAAAAGTAATACGTATATTTATTATAGTTCTAGCGATAATAACTGCATAATATGGGTAACAATGCATGTTATATTGATAATAATATAAGTAATAAGTATATTTATTATAGTTCTATCGATAATAACTGCAATAATATGGGTAATAATGCATGTTATATTGATGATAATAAAAGTACTAAGTATATTTATTATAGTTCTAGCGATTATAACTGCATAATATGGGTAGTAATGCATGTTATATTGATGATAATGAAAGTAGTAAGTATATTTATTACAGTTCTAGCGATAATAACTGCATTATATGGGTAATAATGCATGTTATATAGATAATATTGGGAGTAATAAGTATAATTATTATAGTTCTAGCGATAATAATAGTAAAATATGGCTAATAGTGCATGTTATATTGATAATAATAAAAGTAATAAGTATATTTATTACAGTTCTATCGATAATAACTGCATAATATGGGTAATAATGCATGTTATATTGATGATAATAAAAGTAATATGTATATTTATTATAGTTCTAGCGATTATAACTGCATAATATGGGTAATAATGCATGTTATATTGATAATAATACAAGTAATAAGTATAATTATTACAGTTCTAGCGATAATAACTGCATTATATGGGTAATAATGGATGTTATATTGATAATATCGGGAGTAATAAGTATATTTATTATAGTTCTAGCGATAATAACTGCATAATATAGGTAATGATGCATGTTATATTGATAATAATAAAAGTAATAAGTATATTTATTATAGTTCTATCAATAATAACTGCATAATATGGGTCATAATGCACGTTATATTGCTAACAATATAAGTAATAAGTATAATTATTACAGTTCTAGCCATAATAACTGCATTATATGGGTAATAATGCATGTTATATTGATAATATTGGGAGTAATAAGTATAATTATTATAGTTCCAGCGATAATAATAGTAAAACATGGCTAATAGTGCATGTTATATTGATAATAATGAAAGTAATAAGTATATTTATTACAGTTCTATCGATAATAACTGCATAATATGGGTAATAATGCATGTTATATTGATAATAATAAAAGTAATAAGTATATTTATTATAGTTCTATCAATAATAACTGCATTATATGGGTTATAATGCACGTTATATTGCTAACAATATAAGTAATAAGTATAATTATTACAGTTCTAGCGATAATAATTGCACTATATGGGTAATAATGCATGTTATATTGATAATATCGGGAGTGATAAGTATATTTATTACAGTTCTATCGATAATAACTGCATGATATGGGTAATAATGCATGTTATATTGATGATAATAAAAGTAATACGTATATTTATTGTAGTTCTAGAGATAATAACTGCATAATATGGGTAATAATGCATGTTATATTGATAATAATATAAGTAATAAGTATATTTATTATAGTTCTGTCGATAATAACTGCATAGCATGGGTAATAATGCATGTTATATTGATGATAATAAAAGTACTAAGTATATTTATTATAGTTCTAGCGATTATAACTGCATAATATGGGTAATAATGCATGTTATATTGATAATAATATAAGTAATAAGTATAGATATTACAGTTCTAGCGATAATAACTGCATTATATGGGTAATAATGCATGTTATATTGATGATAATAAGAGTAATACGTATATTTATTATAGTTCTAGCGATTATAACTGCATAATATGGGTAATAATGCATGTTATATTGATAATATTGGGAGTAATAAGTATAATTATTATAGTTCTAGCGATAATAATAGTAAAATATGGCTAATAGTGCATGTTATATTGATAATAATAAAAGTAATAAGTATATTTATTACAGTTCTATCGATAATAACTGCATAATATGGGTAATAATGCATGTTATATTGATGATAATAAAAGTAATACGTATATTCATTATAGTTCTAGCGATAATAACTGCATAATATGGGTAATAATGCATGTTATATTGATAATAATATAAGTAATAAGTATAGTTATTACAGTTCTAGCGATAATAACTGCATCATATGGGTAATAATGGATGTTATATTGATAATATCGGGAGTAATAAGTACATTTATTATACTTCTAGCGATAATAACTGCATAATATAGGTAATGATGCATGTTATATTGATAATAATAAAAGTAATAAGTATATTTATTATAGTTCTATCAATAAGAACTGCATAATATGGGTAATAATGCACGTTATATTGCTAACAATATAAGTAATACGTATAATTATTACAGTTCTAGCGATAATAATTGCACTATATGGGTAATAATGCATGTTATATTGATAATAACGGGAGTAATAAGTATATTTATTACAGTTCTATCGATAATAACTGCATAATATGGGTAATAATGCATGTTATATTGATGATAATAAAAGTAATACGTATATTTATTATAGTTCGAGCGATAATAACTGCATAATATGGGTCATAATGCACGTTATATTGCTAACAATATAAGTAATAAGTATAATTATTACAGTTCTAGCGATAATAACTGCATAATATGGGTAATAATGCATGTTATATTGATGATAATAAAAGTAATACGCATATTTATTATAGTTCTAGCGATAATAACTGCATAATATGGGTAACAATGCATGTTATATTGATAATAATAGAAGTAATAAGTATATTTATTATAGTTCTATCGATAATAACTGCATAATATGGGTAATAATGCATGTTATATTGATGATAATAAAAGTACTAAGTATATTTATTATAGTTCTAGCGATTATAACTGCATAATATGGGTAGTAATGCATGTTATATTGATGATAATGAAAGTAGTAAGTATATTTATTACAGTTCTATCGATAATAACAGCATAGTATGGGTAATAATGCATGTTATATTGATAATATTGGGAGTAATAAGTATAATTATTATAGTTCTAGCGATAATAATAGTAAAATATGGCTAATAGTGCATGTTATATTGATAATAATAAAAGTAATAAGTATATTTATTATAGTTCTATCGATAATAACTGCATAATATGGGTAATAATGCATGTTATATTAATAATAATATAAGTAATAAGTATAATTATTACAGTTCTATCGATAATAACTGCATAATATGGGTTATAATGCACGTTATATTGCTAACAATATTAGTAATAAGTATAATTATTACAGTTCTAGCGATAATAATTGCACTATATGGGTAATAATGCATGTTATATTGATAATATTGGGAGTAATAAGTATAATTATTATAGTTCTAGCGATAATAATAGTAAAATATGGCTAATAGTGCATGTTATATTGATAATAATAAAAGTAATAAGTATATTTATTACAGTTCTGTCGATAATAACTGCATAATATGGGTAATAATGCATGTTATATTGATGATAATAAAAGTAATACGTATATTTATTATAGTTCTAGCGATAATAACTGCATAATATGGGTAATAATGCATGTTATATTGATAACAATACAAGTAATAAGTATAATTATTACAGTTCTAGCGATAATAACTGCATCATATGGGTAATAATGCATGTTATATTGATGATAATAAAAGTACTAAGTATATTTATTATAGTTCTAGCGATTATAACTGCATAATATGGGTAGTAATGCATGTTATATTGATGATAATGAAAGTAGTAAGTATATTTATTACAGTTCTAGCGATAATGACTGCATTATATGGGTAATAATGCATGTTATATAGATAATATTGGGAGTAATAAGTATAATTATTATAGTTCTAGCGATAATAATAGTAAAATATGGCTAATAGTGCATGTTCTATTGATAATAATAAAAGTAATAAGTATATTTATTACAGTTCTATCGATAATAACTGCATAATATGGGTAATAATGCATGTTATATTGATGATAATAAAAGTAATACGTATATTTATTATAGTTCTAGCGATTATAACTGCATAATATGGGTAATAATGCATGTTATATTGATAATAATATAAGTAATAAGTATATTTATTATAGTTCTATCGATAATAACAGCATAGTATGGGTAATAATGCATGTTATATTGATAATATTGGGAGTAATAAGTATAATTATTATAGTTCTAGCGATAATAATAGTAAAATATGGCTAATAGTGCATGTTATATTGATAATAATGAAAGTAATAAGTATATTTATTACAGTTCTATCGATAATAACTGCATAATATGGGTAATAATGCATGTTATATTGATAATAATAAAAGTAATAAGTATATTTATTATAGTTCTATCAATAATAACTGCATTATATGGGTTATAATGCACGTTATATTGCTAACAATATAAGTAATAAGTATAATTATTACAGTTCTAGCGATAATAATTGCACTATATGGGTAATAATGCATGTTATATTGATAATATCGGGAGTGATAAGTATATTTATTACAGTTCTATCGATAATAACTGCATGATATGGGTAATAATGCATGTTATATTGATGATAATAAAAGTAATACGTATATTTATTGTAGTTCTAGAGATAATAACTGCATAATATGGGTAATAATGCATGTTATATTGATAATAATATAAGTAATAAGTATATTTATTATAGTTCTGTCGATAATAACTGCATAGCATGGGTAATAATGCATGTTATATTGATGATAATAAAAGTACTAAGTATATTTATTATAGTTCTAGCGATTATAACTGCATAATATGGGTAATAATGCATGTTATATTGATAATAATATAAGTAATAAGTATAGATATTACAGTTCTAGCGATAATAACTGCATTATATGGGTAATAATGCATGTTATATTGATGATAATAAGAGTAATACGTATATTTATTATAGTTCTAGCGATTATAACTGCATAATATGGGTAATAATGCATGTTATATTGATAATATTGGGAGTAATAAGTATAATTATTATAGTTCTAGCGATAATAATAGTAAAATATGGCTAATAGTGCATGTTATATTGATAATAATAAAAGTAATAAGTATATTTATTACAGTTCTATCGATAATAACTGCATAATATGGGTAATAATGCATGTTATATTGATGATAATAAAAGTAATACGTATATTCATTATAGTTCTAGCGATAATAACTGCATAATATGGGTAATAATGCATGTTATATTGATAATAATATAAGTAATAAGTATAGTTATTACAGTTCTAGCGATAATAACTGCATCATATGGGTAATAATGGATGTTATATTAATAATATCGGGAGTAATAAGTACATTTATTATACTTCTAGCGATAATAACTGCATAATATAGGTAATGATGCATGTTATATTGATAATAATAAAAGTAATAAGTATATTTATTATAGTTCTATCAATAAGAACTGCATAATATGGGTAATAATGCACGTTATATTGCTAACAATATAAGTAATACGTATAATTATTACAGTTCTAGCGATAATAATTGCACTATATGGGTAATAATGCATGTTATATTGATAATAACGGGAGTAATAAGTATATTTATTACAGTTCTATCGATAATAACTGCATAATATGGGTAATAATGCATGTTATATTGATGATAATAAAAGTAATACGTATATTTATTATAGTTCTAGCGATAATAACTGCATAATATGGGTCATAATGCACGTTATATTGCTAACAATATAAGTAATAAGTATAATTATTACAGTTCTAGCGATAATAACTGCATAATATGGGTAATAATGCATGTTATATTGATGATAATAAAAGTAATACGCATATTTATTATAGTTCTAGCGATAATAACTGCATAATATGGGTAACAATGCATGTTATATTGATGATAATAAAAGTAATACGCATATTTATTATAGTTCTAGCGATAATAACTGCATAATATGGGTAACAATGCATGTTATATTGATAATAATAGAAGTAATAAGTATATTTATTATAGTTCTATCGATAATAACTGCATAATATGGGTAATAATGCATGTTATATTGATGATAATAAAAGTACTAAGTATATTTATTATAGTTCTAGCGATTATAACTGCATAATATGGGTAGTAATGCATGTTATATTGATGATAATGAAAGTAGTAAGTATATTTATTACAGTTCTATCGATAATAACAGCATAGTATGGGTAATAATGCATGTTATATTGATAATATTGGGAGTAATAAGTATAATTATTATAGTTCTAGCGATAATAATAGTAAAATATGGCTAATAGTGCATGTTATATTGATAATAATAAAAGTAATAAGTATATTTATTATAGTTCTATCGATAATAACTGCATAATATGGGTAATAATGCATGTTATATTAATAATAATATAAGTAATAAGTATAATTATTACAGTTCTATCGATAATAACTGCATAATATGGGTTATAATGCACGTTATATTGCTAACAATATTAGTAATAAGTATAATTATTACAGTTCTAGCGATAATAATTGCACTATATGGGTAATAATGCATGTTATATTGATAATATTGGGAGTAATAAGTATAATTATTATAGTTCTAGCGATAATAATAGTAAAATATGGCTAATAGTGCATGTTATATTGATAATAATAAAAGTAATAAGTATATTTATTACAGTTCTGTCGATAATAACTGCATAATATGGGTAATAATGCATGTTATATTGATGATAATAAAAGTAATACGTATATTTATTATAGTTCTAGCGATAATAACTGCATAATATGGGTAATAATGCATGTTATATTGATAACAATACAAGTAATAAGTATAATTATTACAGTTCTAGCGATAATAACTGCATCATATGGGTAATAATGCATGTTATATTGATGATAATAAAAGTACTAAGTATATTTATTATAGTTCTAGCGATTATAACTGCATAATATGGGTAGTAATGCATGTTATATTGATGATAATGAAAGTAGTAAGTATATTTATTACAGTTCTAGCGATAATGACTGCATTATATGGGTAATAATGCATGTTATATAGATAATATTGGGAGTAATAAGTATAATTATTATAGTTCTAGCGATAATAATAGTAAAATATGGCTAATAGTGCATGTTCTATTGATAATAATAAAAGTAATAAGTATATTTATTACAGTTCTATCGATAATAACTGCATAATATGGGTAATAATGCATGTTATATTGATGATAATAAAAGTAATACGTATATTTATTATAGTTCTAGCGATTATAACTGCATAATATGGGTAATAATGCATGTTATATTGATAATAATATAAGTAATAAGTATATTTATTATAGTTCTATCGATAATAACAGCATAGTATGGGTAATAATGCATGTTATATTGATAATATTGGGAGTAATAAGTATAATTATTATAGTTCTAGCGATAATAATAGTAAAATATGGCTAATAGTGCATGTTATATTGATAATAATAAAAGTAATAAGTATATTTATTATAGTTCTATCGATAATAACTGCATAATATGGGTAATAATGCATGTTATATTAATAATAATATAAGTAATAAGTATAATTATTACAGTTCTATCGATAATAACTGCATAATATGGGTTATAATGCACGTTATATTGCTAACAATATTAGTAATAAGTATAATTATTACAGTTCTAGCGATAATAATTGCACTATATGGGTAATAATGCATGTTATATTGATAATATTGGGAGTAATAAGTATAATTATTATAGTTCTAGCGATAATAATAGTAAAATATGGCTAATAGTGCATGTTATATTAATAATAATAAAAGTAATAAGTATATTTATTACAGTTCTATCGATAATAACTGCATAATATGGGTAATAATGCATGTTATATTGATGATAATAAAAGTAATACGTATATTTATTATAGTTCTAGCGATAATAACTGCATAATATGGGTAATAATGCATGTTATATTGATAACAATACAAGTAATAAGTATAATTATTACAGTTCTAGCGATAATAACTGCATCATATGGGTAATAATGGATGTTATATTGATAATATCGGGAGTAATAAGTACATTTATTATAGTTCTAGCGATAATAACTGCATAATATAGGTAATGATGCATGTTATATTGATAATAATAAAAGTAATAAGTATATTTATTATAGTTCTATCAATAAGAACTGCATAATATGGGTAATAATGCACGTTATATTGCTAACAATATAAGTAATACGTATAATTATTACAGTTCTAGCGATAATAATTGCACTATATGGGTAATAATGCATGTTATATTGATAATATCGGGAGTAATAAGTATATTTATTACAGTTCTATCGATAATAACTGCATAATATGGGTAATAATGCATGTTATATTGATGATAATAAAAGTAATACGTATATTTATTATAGTTCTAGCGATAATAACTGCATAATATGGGTAATAATGCATGTTATATTGCTAACAATATAAGTAATAAGTATAATTATTACAGTTCTAGCGATAATAACTGCATAATATGGGTAATAATGCATGTTATATTGATGATAATAAAAGTAATACGTATATTTATTATAGTTCTAGCGATAATAACTGCATAATATGGGTAACAATGCATGTTATATTGATAATAATAGAAGTAATAAGTATATTTATTATAGTTCTATCGATAATAACTGCATAATATGGGTAATAATGCATGTTATATTGATGATAATAAAAGTACTAAGTATATTTATTATAGTTCTAGCGATTATAACTGCATAATATGGGTAGTAATGCATGTTATATTGATGATAATGAAAGTAGTAAGTATATTTATTACAGTTCTAGCGATAATAACTGCATTATATGGGTAATAATGCATGTTATATTGATGATAATAAAAGTACTAAGTATATTTATTATAGTTCTAGCGATTATAACTGCATAATATGGGTAGTAATGCATGTTATATTGATGATAATGAAAGTAGTAGGTATATTTATTACAGTTCTAGCGATAATAACTGCATTATATGGGTAATAATGCATGTTATATAGATAATATTGGGAGTAATAAGTATAATTATTATAGTTCTAGCGATAATAATAGTAAAATATGGCTAATAGTGCATGTTGTATTGATAATTATAAAAGTAATAAGTATATTTATTACAGTTCTATCGATAATAACTGCATAATATGGGTAATAATGCATGTTATATTGATGATAATAAAAGTAATACGTATATTTATTATAGTTCTAGCGATAATAACTGCATAATATGGATAACAATGCATGTTATATTGATAATAATATAAGTAATAAGTATATTTATTATAGTTCTATCGATAATAACTGCATAATATGGGTAATAATGCTTGTTATATTGATGATAATGAAAGTAGTAAGTATATTTATTACAGTTCTAGCGATAATAACTGCATTATATGGGTAATAATGCATGTTATATAGATAATATTGGGAGTAATAAGTATAATTATTATAGTTCTAGCGATAATAATAGTAAAATATGGCTAATAGTGCATGTTATATTGATAATAATAAAAGTAATAAGTATATTTATTATAGTTCTAGCGATAATAATTGCACTATATGGGTAATAATGCATGTTATATTGATAATATCGGGAGTGATAAGTATATTTATTACAGTTCTATCGATAATAACTGCATGATATGGGTAATAATGCATGTTATATTGATGATAATAAAAGTAATACGTATATTTATTGTAGTTCTAGCGATAATAACTGCATAATATGGGTAATATTGCATGTTATATTGATAATAATATAAGTAATAAGTATATTTATTATAGTTCTATCGATAATAACTGCATAATATGGGTAATAATGCATGTTATATAGATAATATTGGGAGTAATAAGTATAATTATTATAGTTCTAGCGATAATAATAGTAAAATATGGCTAATAGTGCATGTTATATTGATAATAATAAAAGTAATAAGTATATTTATTACAGTTCTATCGATAATAACTGCATAATATGGGTAATAATGCATGTTATATTGATAACAATACAAGTAATAAGTATAATTATTACAGTTCTAGCGATAATAACTGCATCATATGGGTAATAATGGATGTTATATTGATAATATCGGGAGTAATAAGTACATTTATTATAGTTCTAGCGATAATAACTGCATAATATAGGTAATGATGCATGTTATATTGATAATAATAAAAGTAATAAGTATATTTATTATAGTTCTATCAATAAGAACTGCATAATATGGGTAATAATGCACGTTATATTGCTAACAATATAAGTAATACGTATAATTATTACAGTTCTAGCGATAATAATTGCACTATATGGGTAATAATGCATGTTATATTGATAATATCGGGAGTAATAAGTATATTTATTACAGTTCTATCGATAATAACTGCATAATATGGGTAATAATGCATGTTATATTGATGATAATAAAAGTAATACGTATATTTATTATAGTTCTAGCGATAATAACTGCATAATATGGGTAATAATGCATGTTATATTGCTAACAATATAAGTAATAAGTATAATTATTACAGTTCTAGCGATAATAACTGCATAATATGGGTAATAATGCATGTTATATTGATGATAATAAAAGTAATACGTATATTTATTATAGTTCTAGCGATAATAACTGCATAATATGGGTAACAATGCATGTTATATTGATAATAATAGAAGTAATAAGTATATTTATTATAGTTCTATCGATAATAACTGCATAATATGGGTAATAATGCATGTTATATTGATGATAATAAAAGTACTAAGTATATTTATTATAGTTCTAGCGATTATAACTGCATAATATGGGTAGTAATGCATGTTATATTGATGATAATGAAAGTAGTAAGTATATTTATTACAGTTCTAGCGATAATAACTGCATTATATGGGTAATAATGCATGTTATATTGATGATAATAAAAGTACTAAGTATATTTATTATAGTTCTAGCGATTATAACTGCATAATATGGGTAGTAATGCATGTTATATTGATGATAATGAAAGTAGTAGGTATATTTATTACAGTTCTAGCGATAATAACTGCATTATATGGGTAATAATGCATGTTATATAGATAATATTGGGAGTAATAAGTATAATTATTATAGTTCTAGCGATAATAATAGTAAAATATGGCTAATAGTGCATGTTGTATTGATAATTATAAAAGTAATAAGTATATTTATTACAGTTCTATCGATAATAACTGCATAATATGGGTAATAATGCATGTTATATTGATGATAATAAAAGTAATACGTATATTTATTATAGTTCTAGCGATAATAACTGCATAATATGGATAACAATGCATGTTATATTGATAATAATATAAGTAATAAGTATATTTATTATAGTTCTATCGATAATAACTGCATAATATGGGTAATAATGCTTGTTATATTGATGATAATGAAAGTAGTAAGTATATTTATTACAGTTCTAGCGATAATAACTGCATTATATGGGTAATAATGCATGTTATATAGATAATATTGGGAGTAATAAGTATAATTATTATAGTTCTAGCGATAATAATAGTAAAATATGGCTAATAGTGCATGTTATATTGATAATAATAAAAGTAATAAGTATATTTATTATAGTTCTAGCGATAATAATTGCACTATATGGGTAATAATGCATGTTATATTGATAATATCGGGAGTGATAAGTATATTTATTACAGTTCTATCGATAATAACTGCATGATATGGGTAATAATGCATGTTATATTGATGATAATAAAAGTAATACGTATATTTATTGTAGTTCTAGCGATAATAACTGCATAATATGGGTAATATTGCATGTTATATTGATAATAATATAAGTAATAAGTATATTTATTATAGTTCTATCGATAATAACTGCATAATATGGGTAATAATGCATGTTATATAGATAATATTGGGAGTAATAAGTATAATTATTATAGTTCTAGCGATAATAATAGTAAAATATGGCTAATAGTGCATGTTATATTGATAATAATAAAAGTAATAAGTATATTTATTACAGTTCTATCGATAATAACTGCATAATATGGGTAATAATGCATGTTATATTGATGATAATAAAAGTAATACGTATATTTATTATAGTTCTATCAATAATGACTGCATAATATGGGTAATAATGCACGTTATATTGCTAACAATATAAGTAATAAGTATAATTATTACAGTTCTAGCCATAATAACTGCATTATATGGGTAATAATGCATGTTATATTGATAATATTGGGAGTAATAAGTACAATTATTATAGTTCCAGCGATAATAATAGTAAAACATGGCTAATAGTGCATGTTACATTGATGATAATAAAAGTAATACGTATATTTATTATAGTTCTAGCGATAATAACTGCATAATATGGGCAATGATACATGTTATATTGATAATAATATAAGTAATAAGTATAAATATTACAGTTCTAGCGATAATAACTGCATTATATGGGTAATAATGGATGTTATATTGATAATATCGGGAGTAATAAGTATATTTATTATAGTTCTAGCGATAATAACTGCATAATATAGGTAATGATGCATGTTATATTGATAATAATAAAAGTAATAAGTATATTTATTATAGTTCTATCAGTAATAACTGCATAATATGGGTTATAATGCACGTTATATTGCTAACAATATAAGTAATAAGTAAAATTATTACAGTTCTAGCGATAATAATTGCACTATATGGGTAATAATGCATGTTATATTGATGATAATAAAAGTAATACGTATATTTATTGTAGTTCTAGCGATAATAACTGCATAATATGGGTAATAATGCATGTTATATTGATAATAATATAAGTAATAAGTATATTTATTATAGTTCTATCGATAATAACTGCATAGTATGGGTAATAATGCATGTTATATTGATGATAATAAAGGTACTAAGTATATTTATTATAGTTCTAGCGATAATAACTGCATAATATAGGTAATGATGCATGTTATATTGATAATAATAAAAGTAATAAGTATATTTATTATAGTTCTATCAATAAGAACTGCATAATATGGGTAATAGTGCACGTTATATTGCTGAAAATATAAGTAATACGTATAATTATTACAGTTCTAGCGATAATAATTGCACTATATGGGTAATAATGCATGTTATATTGATAATATCGGGAGTAATAAGTATATTTATTACAGTTCTATCGATAATAACTGCATAATATGGCTAATAATGCATGTTATATTGATAATAATACAAGTAATAAGTATAATTATTACAGTTCTAGCGATAATAATTGCACTATATGGGTAATAATGCATGTTATATTGATAACATCGGGAGTAATACGTATATTTATTACAGTTCTATCGATAAGAACTGCATAATATGGGTAATAATGCATGTTATATTGATAATAATATAAGTAATAAGTATAATTATTACAGTTCTAGCGATAATAATTGCACTATATGGGTAATAATGCAAGTTATATTGATAATATCGGGAGTAATAAGTATATATATTACAGTTCTATCGATAATAACTGCATAATATGGGTAATAATGCATGTTATATTGATGATAATAAAAGTAATACGTATATTTATTGTAGTTCTAGCGATAGTAACTGCATAATATGGGTAATAATGCATGTTATATTGATAATAATATACGTAATAAGTATATTTATTATAGTTCTATCGATAATAACTGCATAGTATGGGTAATAATGCATGTTATATTGATGATAATAAAAGTACTAAGTATATTTATTATAGTTCTAGCGATTATAACTGCATAATATGGGTAATAATGCATGTTATATTGATAATAATATAAGTAATAAGTATAATTATTACAGTTCTAGCGATAATAACTGCATTATATGGGTAATAATGCATGTTATATTGATAATATTGGGAGTAATAAGTATAATTATTATAGTTCTAGCGATAATAATAGTAAAATATGGCTAATAGTGCATGTTATATTGATAATAATAAAAGTAATAAGTATATTTATTATAGTTCTATCGATAATAACTGCATAATATGGGTAATAATGCATGTTATATTGATAATAATATAAGTAATAAGTACAATTATTACAGTTCTAGCGATAATAACTGCATTATATGGTTAATAATGCATGTTATATTGATAATATTGGGAGTAATAAGTATAATTATTATAGTTCTAGCGATAATAATAGTAAAATATGGCTAATAGTGCATGTTATATTGATAATAATAAAAGTAATAAGTATATTTATTATGGTTCTATCGATAATAGCTGCATAATATGGGTAATAATGCATGTTATATTGATAATAATATAAGTAATAAGTATAATTATTACAGTTCTAGCGATAATAACTGCATAATATGGGTAATAATACATGTTACATTGATGATAATAAAAGTAATACGTATATTTATTACAGTTCTATCGATAATAACTGCATAATATGGGTAATAATGCATGTTATATTGATGATAATAAAAGTAATACGTATATTTATTATAGTTCTAGCGATAATAACTGCATAATATGGGTAATAATGCATGTTATATTGATAATAATATAAGTAATAGTAATAATTATTACAGTTCTAGCGATAATAATTGCACTATATGGGTAATAATGCATGTTATATTGATAACATCGGGAGTAATAAGTATATTTATTACAGTTCTATCGATAATAACTGCATAATATGGGTAATAATGCATGTTATATTGATAATAATATAAGTAATAAGTATAATTATTACAGTTCTAGCGATAATAACTGCATTATATGGGTAATAATGCACGTTGTATTGCTAATAATATAAGTAATAAGTATAATTATTACAGTTCTAGCGATAATAACTGCATTATATGGGTAATAACGCATGTTATATTGATAATATTGGGAGTAATAAGTATAATTGTTTTAGTTCTAGCGATAATAATAGTAAAATATGGCTAATAGTGCATGTTATATTGATAATAATAAAAGTAATAAGTATATTTATTACAGTTCTATCGATAATAACTGCATAATATGGGTAATAATGCCTGTTATATTGATGATAATAAAAGTAATACGTATATTTATTATAGTTCTAGCGATAATAACTGCATAATATGGGTAACAATGCATGTTATATTGATAATAATATAAGTAATAAGTATAATTATTACAGTTCTAGCGATAATATCTGCATTATATGGGTAATAATGCACGTTGTATTGCTAATAATATAAGTAATAAGTATAATTATTACAGTTCTAGCGATAATAACTGCATTATATGGGTAATAACGCATGTTATATTGATAATATTGGGAGTAATAAGTATAATTGTTTTAGTTCTAGCGATAATAATAGTAAAATATGGCTAATAGTGCATGTTATATTGATAATAATAAAAGTAATAAGTATATTTATTACAGTTCTATCGATAATAACTGCATGATATGGGTAATAATGCATGTTATATTGATGATAATAAAAGTAATACGTATATTTATTGTAGTTCTAGCGATAATAACTGCATAATATGGGTAATAATGCATGTTATATTGATAATAATATAAGTAATAAGTATATTTATTATAGTTCTATCGATAATAACTGCATAATATGGGTAATAATGCATGTTATATTGATGATAATAAAAGTACTAAGTATATTTATTATAGTTCTAGCGATTATAACTGCATAATATGGGTAATAATGCATGTTATATTGATAATAATATAAGTAATAAGTACAATTATTACAGTTCTAGCGATAATAACTGCATTATATGGGTAATAATGGATGTTATATTGATAATAATATAAGTAATAAGTATAATTATTACAGTTCTAGCGATAATAACTGCACTATATGGGTAATAATGCACGTTGTATTGCTAATAATATAAGTAATAAGTATAAATATTACAGTTCTAGCGATAATAACTGCATTATATGGGTAATAACGCATGTTATATTGATAATATTGGGAGTAATAAGTATAATTGTTTTAGTTCTAGCGATAATAATAGTAAAATATGGCTAATAGTGCATGTTATATTGATAATAATAAAAGTAATAAGTATATTTATTACAGTTCTATCGATAATAACTGCATAATATGGGTAACAATGCATGTTATATTGATAATAACATAAGTAATAAGTATATTTATTATAGTTCTAGCGATAAAAACTGCATAATATGGGTAATAATGCATGTTATATTGATGATAATAAAAGTACTAAGTATATTTATTATAGTTCTAGCGATTATAACTGCATAATATGGGTAGTAATGCATGTTATATTGATGATAATGAAAGTAGTAAGTATATTTATTACAGTTCTAGCGATAATAACTGCATTATATGGGTAATAATGCATGTTATATAGATAATATTGGGAGTAATAAGTATAATTATTATAGTTCTAGCGATAATAATAGTAAAATATGGCTAATAGTGCATGTTATATTGATAATAATAAAAGTAATACGTATAATTATTACAGTTCTATCGATAATAACTGCATAATGTGGGTAATAATACATGTTACATTGATGATAATAAAAGTAATACGTATATTTATTATGGTTCTAGCGATAATAACTGCATAATATGGGTAATAATGCATGTTATATTGACAATAATATAAGTAATAAGTATAATTATTACAGTTCTAGCGATAATAACTGCATTATATGGGTAATAATGCATGTTATATAGATAATATTGGGAGTAATATGTATAATTATTATAGTTCTAGCGATAATAGTAAAATATGGCAAATAGTGCATGTTATATTGATAATAATAAAAGTAATACGTATAATTATTACAGTTCTATCGATAATAACTGCATAATATGGGTAATAATACATGTTACATTGATGATAATAAAAGTAATACGTATATTTATTATAGTTCTAGCGATAATAACTGCATAATATGGGTAATAATGCATGTTATATTGATAATAATATGAGTAATAAGTATAATTATTACAGTTCTAGCGATAATAACTGCATTATATGGGTAATAATGGATGTTATATTGATAATATCGGGAGTAATAAGTATATTTATTATAGTTCTAGCGATACTAACTGCATAATATAGGTAATGATGCATGTTATATTGATAATAATAAAAGTAATATGTATATTTATTATAGTTCTATCAATAATAACTGCATAATATGGGTAATAATGCACGTTATATTGCTAACAATATAAGTAATAAGTATAATTATTACAGTTCTAGCGATAATAATTGCACTATATGGGTAATAATGCATGTTATATTGATAATATCGGGAGTAATAAGTATATTTATTACAGTTCTATCGATAATAACTGCATGATATGGGTAAAAATGCATGTTATATTGATGATAATAAAAGTAATACGTATATTTATTGTAGTTCTAGCGATAATAACTGCATAATATGGGTAATAATGCATGTTATATTGATAATAATATAAGTAATAAGTATATTTATTATAGTTCTATCGATAATAACTGCATAATATGGGTAATAATGCATGTTATATTGATGATAATAAAAGTACTAAGTATATTTATTATAGTTCTAGCGATTATAACTGCATAATATGGGTAATAATGCATGTTATATTGATAATAATATAAGTAATAAGTATAATTATTACAGTTCTAGCGATAATAACTGCATTATATGGGTAATAATGGATGTTATATTGATAATAATATAAGTAATAAGTATAATTATTACAGTTCTAGCGATAATAACTGCATTATATGGGTAATAACGCATGTTATATTGATAATATTGGGAGTAATAAGTATAATTGTTTTAGTTCTAGCGATAATAATAGTAAAATATGGCTAATAGTGCATGTTATATTGATAATAATAAAAGTAATAAGTATATTTATTACAGTTCTATCGATAATAACTGCATAATATGGGTAATAATGCATGTTATATTGATGATAATAAAAGTAATACGTATATTTATAATAGTTCTAGCGATAATAACTGCATAATATGGGTAACAATGCATGTTATATTGATAATAATATAAGTAATAAGTATAATTATTACAGTTCTAGCGATCATAACTGCATTATATGGGTAATAATGGATGTTATATTGATAATATCGGGAGTAATAAGTATATTTATTACAGTTCTATCGATAATAACTGCATAATATGGGCAAGAATGCATGTTATATTGATGATAATAAAAGTAATACGTATCTTTATTATAGTTCTAGCGATAATAACTGCATAATATGGGTAACAATGCATGTTATATTGATAATAATATAAGTAATAAGTATATTTATTATAGTTCTATCGATAATAACTGCATAATATGGGTAATAATGCATGTTATATTGATGATAATAAAAGTACTAAGTATATTTATTATAGTTCTAGCGATTATAACTGCATAATATGGGTAGTAATGCATGTTATATTGATGATAATGAAAGTAGTAAGTATATTTATTACAGTTCTAGCGATAATAACTGCATTATATGGGTAATAATGCATGTTATATAGATAATATTGGGAGTAATAAGTATAATTATTATAGTTCTAGCGATAATAATAGTAAAATATGGCTAATAGTGCATGTTATATTGATAATAATAAAAGTAATACGTATAATTATTACAGTTCTATCGATAATAACTGCATAATATGGGTAATAATACATGTTACATTGATGATAATAAAAGTAATACGTATATTTATTATAGTTCTAGCGATAATAACTGCATAATATGGGTAATAATGCATGTTATATTGACAATAATATAAGTAATAAGTATAATTATTACAGTTCTAGCGATAATAACTGCATTATATGGGTAATAATGCATGTTATATAGATAATATTGGGAGTAATATGTATAATTATTATAGTTCTAGCGATAATAATAGTAAAATATGGCAAATAGTGCATGTTATATTGATAATAATAAAAGTAATACGTATAATTATTACAGTTCTATCGATAATAACTGCATAATATGGGTAATAATACATGTTACATTGATGATAATAAAAGTAATACGTATATTTATTATAGTTCTAGCGATAATAACTGCATAATATGGGTAATAATGCATGTTATATTGATAATGATATGAGTAATAAGTATAATTATTACAGTTCTAGCGATAATAACTGCATTATATGGGTAATAATGGATGTTATATTGATAATATCGGGAGTAATAAGTATATTTATTATAGTTCTAGCGATAATAACTGCATAATATAGGTAATGATGCATGTTATATTGATAATAATAAAAGTAATAAGTATATTTATTATAGTTCTATCAATAATAACTGCATAATATGGGTAATAATGCACGTTATATTGCTAACAATATAAGTAATAAGTATAATTATTACAGTTCTAGCGATAATAATTGCACTATATGGGTAATAATGTATGTTATATTGATAATATCGGGAGTAATAAGTATATTTATTACAGTTCTATCGATAATAACTGCATGATATGGGTAATAATGCATGTTATATTGATGATAATAAAAGTAATACGTATATTCATTGTAGTTCTAGCGATAATAACTGCATAACATGGGTAATAATGCATGTTATATTGATAATAATATAAGTAATAAGTATAATTATTACAGTTCTAGCGATAATAACTGCATTATATGGGTAATAATGCATGTTATATTGATAATATTTGGAGTAATAAGTATAATTATTATAGTTCAAGCGGTAATAATAGTAAAATATGGCTAATAGTGCATGTTAAATTGATAATGATAAAAGTAATAAGTATATTTATTACAGTTCTATCGATAATAACTGCATAATATGGGTAATAATGCATGTTATATTGATGATAATAAAAGTAATACGTATATTTATTATAGTTCTAGCGATAATAACTGCATAATATGGGTAACAATGCATGTTATATTGATAATAATATAAGTAATAAGTATAATTATTACAGTTCTAGCGATCATAACTGCATTATATGGGTAATAATGGATGTTATATTCATAATATCGGGAGTAATAAGTATATTTATTACAGTTCTATCGATAATAACTGCATAATATGGGCAATAATGCATGTTGTATTGATGATAATAAAAGTAATACGTATCTTTATTATAGTTCTAGCGATAATAACTGCATAATATGGGTAACAATGCATGTTATATTGATAATAATATAAGTAATAAGTATATTTATTATAGTTCTATCGATAATAACTGCATAATATGGGTAATAGTGCATGTTATATTGATGATAATAGAAGTACTAAGTATATTTATTATAGTTCTAGCGATTATAACTGCATAATATGGGTAATAATGCATGTTATATTGATAATAATATAAGTAATAAGTATAATTATTACAGTTCTTGCGATAATAACTGCATTATATGGGTAATAATGCATGTTATATTGATAATATTGGGAGTAATAAGTATAATTATTATAGTTCTAGCGGTAATAATAGTAAAATATGGCTAATAGTGCATGTTATATTGATAATGATAAAAGTAATAAGTATATTTATTACAGTTCTATCGATAATAACTGCATAATATGGGTAACAATGCATGTTATATTGATAATAATATAAGTAATAAGTATATTTATTATAGTTCTAGCGTTAATAACTGCATAATATGGGTAATAATGCATGTTATATTGATGATAATAAAAGTACTAAGTATATTTATTATAGTTCTAGCGATTATAACTGCATAATATGGGTAGTAATGCATGTTATATTGATGATAATGAAAGTAGTAAGTATATTTATTACAGTTCTAGCGATAATAACTGCATTATATGGGTAATAATGCATGTTATATAGATAATATTGGGAGTAATAAGTATAATTATTATAGTTCTAGCGATAATAATAGTAAAATATGGCTAATAGTGCATGTTATATTGATAATAATAAAAGTAATACGTATAATTATTACAGTTCTATCGATAATAACTGCATAATGTGGGTAATAATACATGTTACATTGATGATAATAAAAGTAATACGTATATTTATTATGGTTCTAGCGATAATAACTGCATAATATGGGTAATAATGCATGTTATATTGACAATAATATAAGTAATAAGTATAATTATTACAGTTCTAGCGATAATAACTGCATTATATGGGTAATAATGCATGTTATATAGATAATATTGGGAGTAATATGTATAATTATTATAGTTCTAGCGATAATAATAGTAAAATATGGCAAATAGTGCATGTTATATTGATAATAATAAAAGTAATACGTATAATTATTACAGTTCTATCGATAATAACTGCATAATATGGGTAATAATACATGTTACATTGATGATAATAAAAGTAATACGTATATTTATTATAGTTCTAGCGATAATAACTGCATAATATGGGTAATAATGCATGTTATATTGATAATAATATGAGTAATAAGTATAATTATTACAGTTCTAGCGATAATAACTGCATTATATGGGTAATAATGGATGTTATATTGATAATATCGGGAGTAATAAGTATATTTATTATAGTTCTAGCGATAATAACTGCATAATATAGGTAATGATGCATGTTATATTGATAATAATAAAAGTAATAAGTATATTTATTATAGTTCTATCAATAATAACTGCATAATATGGGTAATAATGCACGTTATATTGCTAACAATATAAGTAATAAGTATAATTATTACAGTTCTAGCGATAATAATTGCACTATATGGGTAATAATGTATGTTATATTGATAATATCGGGAGTAATAAGTATATTTATTACAGTTCTATCGATAATAACTGCATGATATGGGTAATAATGCATGTTATATTGATGATAATTAAAGTAATACGTATATTCATTGTAGTTCTAGCGATAATAACTGCATAACATGGGTAATAATGCATGTTATATTGATAATAATATAAGTAATAAGTATAATTATTACAGTTCTAGCGATAATAACTGCATTATATGGGTAATAATGCATGTTATATTGATAATATTTGGAGTAATAAGTATAATTATTATAGTTCAAGCGGTAATAATAGTAAAATATGGCTAATAGTGCATGTTAAATTGATAATGATAAAAGTAATAAGTATATTTATTACAGTTCTATCGATAATAACTGCATAATATGGGTAATAATGCATGTTATATTGATGATAATAAAAGTAATACGTATATTTATTATAGTTCTAGCGATAATAACTGCATAATATGGGTAACAATGCATGTTATATTGATAATAATATAAGTAATAAGTATAATTATTACAGTTCTAGCGATCATAACTGCATTATATGGGTAATAATGGATGTTATATTGATAATATCGGGAGTAATAAGTATATTTATTACAGTTCTATCGATAATAACTGCATAATATGGGCAATAATGCATGTTGTATTGATGATAATAAAAGTAATACGTATCTTTATTATAGTTCTAGCGATAATAACTGCATAATATGGGTAACAATGCATGTTATATTGATAATAATATAAGTAATAAGTATATTTATTATAGTTCTATCGATAATAACTGCATAATATGGGTAATAGTGCATGTTATATTGATGATAATAGAAGTACTAAGTATATTTATTATAGTTCTAGCGATTATAACTGCATAATATGGGTAATAATGCATGTTATATTGATAATAATATAAGTAATAAGTATAATTATTACAGTTCTTGCGATAATAACTGCATTATATGGGTAATAATGCATGTTATATTGATAATATTGGGAGTAATAAGTATAATTATTATAGTTCTAGCGGTAATAATAGTAAAATATGGCTAATAGTGCATGTTATATTGATAATGATAAAAGTAATAAGTATATTTATTACAGTTCTATCGATAATAACTGCATAATATGGGTAACAATGCATGTTATATTGATAATAATATAAGTAATAAGTATATTTATTATAGTTCTAGCGTTAATAACTGCATAATATGGGTAATAATGCATGTTATATTGATGATAATAAAAGTACTAAGTATATTTATTATAGTTCTAGCGATTATAACTGCATAATATGGGTAGTAATGCATGTTATATTGATGATAATGAAAGTAGTAAGTATATTTATTACAGTTCTAGCGATAATAACTGCATTATATGGGTAATAATGCATGTTATATAGATAATATTGGGAGTAATAAGTATAATTATTATAGTTCTAGCGATAATAATAGTAAAATATGGCTAATAGTGCATGTTATATTGATAATAATAAAAGTAATACGTATAATTATTACAGTTCTATCGATAATAACTGCATAATGTGGGTAATAATACATGTTACATTGATGATAATAAAAGTAATACGTATATTTATTATGGTTCTAGCGATAATAACTGCATAATATGGGTAATAATGCACGTTATATTGCTAATAACATAAGGAATAAGTATAATTATTACAGTTCTAGCGATAATAACTGCATTATATGGGTAATAATGCATGTTATATTGATAATATCGGGAGTTATAAGTATAATTATTATAGTTCTAGCGATAATAATAGTAACATATGGCTAATAGTGCATGTTATATTGATAATAATAAAAGTAATAAGTATATTTATTATGGTTCTATCGATAATAGCTGCATAATATGGGTAATAATGCATGTTATATTGATAATAATATAAGTAATAAGTATAATTATTACAGTTCTAGCGATAATAACTGCATAATATGGGTAATAATACATGTTACATTGATGATAATAAAAGTAATACGTATATTTATTACAGTTCTATCGATAATAACTGCATAATATGGGTAATAATGCATGTTATATTGATGATAATAAAAGTAATACGTATATTTATTATAGTTCTAGCGATAATAACTGCATAATATGGGTAATAATGCATGTTATATTGATAATAATATAAGTAATAGTAATAATTATTACAGTTCTAGCGATAATAACTGCATTATATGGGTAATAATGGATGTTATATTGATAATATCGGGCGTAATAAGTATAATTATTACAGTTCTAGCTTTAATACAAGTAAAATATGGCTAAGAGTGCCTGTTATATTGATAATAATAAAAGTAATAAGTATATTTATTGTACTTCTGTCGATAATAACTGCATTATATGGGTAATAATGCATGTTATATTGATAATATCGGTAGTAATAAGTATAATTATTACAGTTCTAGCGATAATAATAGTAAAATATGGCTAATAGTGCATGTTATATTGATAATAATAAAAGTAATAAGTATATTTATTACAGCTCTAGCGATAATAACTGCATAATATGGGTAATAATGCACGTTATATTGCTAATAACATAAGGAATAAGTATAATTATTACAGTTCTAGCGATAATAACTGCATTATATGGGTAATAATGCATGTTATATTGATAATATCGGGAGTAATAAGTATAATTATTATAGTTCTAGCGATAATAATAGTAACATATGGCTAATAGTGCATGTTATATTGATAATAATAAAAGTAATAAGTATATTTATTTCAGTTCTATCGATAAAGCTGCATAATATGCGTAATAATGCATGTTATATTGATGATAATAAAAGTAATAAGTATATTTATTACAGTTCTATCGATAATAACTGCATAATATGGGTAATAATGCATGTTATATTGATGATAATAAAAGTAATAAGTATAATTATTACAGTTCTAGCGATAATAACTGCATTATATGGGTAAGAATGGATGTTATATTGATAATATCGGGAGTAATAAGTATAATTATTATAGTTCTATCGATAATAACTGCATAATATGGGTAATAATGCATGTTATATTGATAATAATAAAAGTAATAAGTATATTTATTACAGCTCTGTCGATAATAACTTCATAATATGGCTAATAATGCACGTTATATTGCTAATAACATATGTAATAAGTATAATTATCACAGTTCTAGCTATGATAACTGCATTATATGGGTAATAATGGATGTTATATTGATAATATCGGGAGTAATAAGTATAATTATTACAGTTCTAGCTTTAATACAAGTAAAATATGGCTAAGAGTGCCTGTTATATTGATAATAAGAAAAGTAATAAGTATATTTATTGTACTTCTGTCGATAATAACTGCATTATATGGGTAATAATGCATGTTATATTGATAATATCGGTAGTAATAAGTATAATTATTACAGTTCTAGCGATAATAATAGTAAAATATGGCTAATAGTGCATGTTATATTGATAATAATAAAAGTAATAAGTATATTTATTATAGTTCTATCGATAATAACTTCATAATATGGGTAATAATGCATGTTATATTGATAATAATAAAAGTAATAAGTATATTTATTACAGTTCTATCGATAAAGCTGCATAATATGGGTAATAATGCATGTTATATTGATGATAATAAAAGTAATATGTATATTTATTACAGTTCTAGCGATAATAACTGCATAATATGGGTAATAATGCATGTTATATTGATGATAATAAAAGTAATACGTATATTTATTATAGTTCTAGCGATAATAACTGCATAATATGGGTAATAATGCATGTTATATTGATAATAATATAAGTAATAAGTATAATTATTACAGTTCTAGCGATAATAACTGCATTATATGGGTAATAATGCACTTTATATTGATAATATCGGGAGTAATAAGTATAATTATTATAGTTCTAGCGATAATAATAGTAAAATATGGCTAATAGTGCATGTTATATTGATAATAATATAAGTAATAAGTATAATTATTACAGTTCTAGCGATAATAACTGCATTATATGGGTAATAATGGATGTTATATTGATAATATCGGGAGTAATAAGTATAATTATTACAGTTGTAGCTTTAATACAAGTAAAATATGGCTAAGAGTGCCTGTTATATTGATAATAATAAAAGTAATAAGTATATTTATTGTACTTCTGTCGATAATAGCTGCATTATATGGGTAATAATGCATGTTATATTGATAATATCGGGAGTAATAAGTATAATTATTACAGTTCTAGCGATAATAATAGTAAAATATGGCTAATAGTGCATGTTATATTGATAATAATAAAAGTAATAAGTATATTTATTATAGTTCTATCGATAATAACTGCATAATATGGGTAATATGGCATGTTATATTGATAATATTGGGAGTAATAAGTATAATTATTATAGTTCTAGCGATAATAATAGTAAAATATGGCTAATAGTGCATGTTATATTGATAATAATAAAAGTAATAAGTATATTTATTATAGTTCTATCGATAATAACTGCATAATATGGGTAATATGGCATGTTATATTGATAATATCGGGAGTAATAAGTATAATTATTACAGTTCTAGCGATAATAATAGTAAAATATGGCTAATAGTGCATGTTATATTGATAATAATAAAAGTAGTAAGTATATTTATTATAGTTCTATCGATAATAACTGCATAATATGGGTAATAATGCATGTTATATTGATGATAATAAAAGTAATACGTATATTTATTATAGTTCTATCGATAATAACTGCATAATATGGGTAATAATGCATGTTATATTGATGATAATAAAAGTACTAAGTATATTTATTACAGTTCTAGCGATAATAACTGCATTATATGGGTAATAATGCATGTTATATTGATAATATTGGGAGTAATAAGTATAATTATTATAGTTCTAGCGATAATGATAGCAAAATATGGCTAATAGTTCATGTTATATTGATGATAATAAAAGTAATACGTATATTTATTATAGTTCTAGCGATAATAACTGCATAATATGGGTAATAATGCACGTTATATTAATAATAATATAAGTAATAAGTATAATTATTACAGTTCTAGCGATAATAACTTTATTATATGGGTAATAATGCACTTTATATTGATAATATTGGGAGTAATAAGTATAATTATTATGGTTCTAGCGATAATAATAGTAAAATATGGCTAATAGTGCATGTTATATTGATAATAATAAAAGTAATAAGTACATTTATTACAGTTCTATCGATAATAACTGCATAATATGGGTAATAATGCATGTTATATTGATGATAATAAAAGTAATAAGTATAATTATTACAGTTCTAGCGATAATAACTGCATTATATGGGTAATAATGGATGTTATATTGATAATATCGGGAGTAATAAGTATAATTATTATAGTTCTATCGATAATAACTGCGTAATATGGGTAATAATGCATGTTATATTGATGATAATAAAAGTAATAAGTATAATTATTACAGTTCTAGCGATAATAACTTTATTATATGGGTAATAATGGATGTTATATTGATAATATCTGGAGTAATAAGTATAATTATTATAGTTCTATCGATAATAACTGCATAATATGGGTAATAATGCATGTTATATTGATGATAATAAAAGTAATACGTATATTTATTATAGTTCTAGCGATAATAACTGCATAATATGGGTAATAATGCACGTTATATTGCTAATAACATAAGGAATAAGTATAATTATTACAGTTCTAGCGATAATAACTGCATTATATGGGTAATAATGCATGTTATATTGATAATAATATAAGTAATAAGTATAATTATTACAGTTCTAGCGATAATAACTGCATTATATGGGTAATAATGCATGTTATATTGATAATATTGGGAGTAATAAGTGTAATTATTATGGTTCTAGCGATAATAATAGTAAAATATGGCTAATAGTGCATGTTATATTGATAATAATAAAAGTAATAAGTATATTTATTACAGTTCTATCGATAATAACTGCATAATATGGGTAATAATGCATGTTATATTGATGATAATAAAAGTAATAAGTATAATTATTACAGTTCTAGCGATAATAACTCCATTATATGGGTAATAATGGATGTTATATTGATGATAATAAAAGTAATACGTATATTTATTATAGTTCTAGCGATAATAACTGCATAATATGGGTAATAATGCACGTTATATTGCTAATAACATAAGGAATAAGTATAATTATTACAGTTCTAGCGATAATAACTGCATTATATGGGTAATAATGCATGTTATATTGATAATATCGGGAGTTATAAGTATAATTATTATAGTTCTAGCGATAATAATAGTAACATATGGCTAATAGTGCATGTTATATTGATAATAATAAAAGTAATAAGTATATTTATTACAGTACTAGCGATAATAACTGCATTATATGGGTAATAATGGATGTTATATTGATAATATCGGGCGTAATAAGTATAATTATTACAGTTCTAGCTTTAATACAAGTAAAATATGGCTAAGAGTGCCTGTTATATTGATAATAATAAAAGTAATAAGTATATTTATTGTACTTCTGTCGATAATAACTGCATTATATGGGTAATAATGCATGTTATATTGATAATATCGGGAGTAATAAGTATAATTATTACAGTTCTAGCGATAATAATAGTAAAATATGGCTAATAGTGCATGTTATATTGATAATAATAAAAGTAATAAGTATATTTATTATAGTTCTATCGATAATAACTGCATAATATGGGTAATAATGCATGTTATATTGATAATAATAAAAGTAGTAAGTATATTTATTACAGTTCTATCGATAAAGCTGCATAATATGGGTAATAATGCATGTTATATTGATGATAATAAAAGTAATACGTATATTTATTATAGTTCTAGCGATAATAACTGCATAATATGGGTAATAATGCATGTTATATTGATAATAATATAAGTAATAAGTATAATTATTACAGTTCTAGCGATAATAACTGCATTATATGGGTAAGAATGGATGTTATATTGATAATATCGGGAGTAATAAGTATAATTATTATAGTTCTATCGATAATAACTGCATAATATGGGTAATAATGCATGTTATATTGATAATAATAAAAGTAATAAGTATATTTATTACAGCTCTGTCGATAATAACTGCATAATATGGGTAATAATGCACGTTATATTGCTAATAACATAAGTAATAAGTATAATTATCACAGTTCTAGCTATAATAACTGCATTATATGGGTAATAATGGATGTTATATTGATAATATCGGGAGTAATAAGTATAATTATTACAGTTCTAGCTTTAATACAAGTAAAATATGGCTAAGAGTGCCTGTTATATTGATAATAATAAAAGTAATAAGTATATTTATTGTACTTCTGTCGATAATAACTGCATTATATGGGTAATAATGCATGTTATATTGATAATATCGGGAGTAATAAGTATAATTATTACAGTTCTAGCGATAATAATAGTAAAATATGGCTAATAGTGCATGTTATATTGATAATAATAAAAGTAATAAGTATATTTGTTATAGTTCTATCGATAATAACTTCATAATATGGGTAATAATGCATGTTATATTGATAATAATAAAAGTAATAAGTATATTTATTACAGTTCTATCGATAAAGCTGCATAATATGGGTAATAATGCATGTTATATTGATGATAATAAAAGTAATATGTATATTTATTATAGTTCTAGCGATAATAACTGCATAATATGGGTAATAATGCATGTTATATTGATGATAATAAAAGTAATACGTATATTTATTATAGTTCTAGCGACAATAACTGCATAATATGGGTAATAATGCATGTTATATTGATAATAATATAAGTAATAGGTATAATTATTACAGTTCTAGCGATAATAACTGCATTATATGGGTAATAATGCACTTTATATTGATAATATCGGGAGTAATAAGTATAATTATTATAGTTCTAGCGATAATAATAGTAAAATATGGCTAATAGTGCATGTTATATTGATAATAATAAAAGTAATAAGTATATTTATTACAGCTCTATCGATAATAACTGCATAATATGGGTAATAATGCACGTTATATTGCTAATAACATAAGAAATAAGTATAATTATCACAGTTCTAGCTATAATAACTGCATTATATGGGTAATAGTGGATGTTATATTGATAATATCGGGAGTAATAAGTATAATTATTACAGTTCTAGCTTTAATACAAGTAAAATATGGCTAAGAGTGCCTGTTATATTGATAATAATAAAAGTAATAAGTATATTTATTGTACTTCTGTCGATAATAACTGCATTATATGGGTAATAATGCATGATATATTGATAATATCGGGAGTAATAAGTATAATTATTACAGTTCTAGCGATAATAATAGTAAAATATGGCTAATAGTGCATGTTATATTGATAATAATAAAAGTAATAAGTATATTTATAACAGTTCTATCGATAAAGCTACATAATATGGGTAATAATGCATGTTATATTGATGATAATAAAAGTAATACGTATATTTATTATAGTTCTAGCGATAATAACTGCATAATATGGGTAATAATGCATGTTATATTGATAATAATATAAGTAATAGGTATAATTATTACAGTTCTAGCGATAATAACTGCATTATATGGGTAAGAATGGATGTTATATTGATAATATCGGGAGTAATAAGTATAATTATTATAGTTCTATCGATAATAACTGCATAATATGGGTAATAATGCATGTTATATTGATAATAATAAAAGTAATAAGTATATTTATTACAGCTCTGTCGATAATAACTGCATAATATGGGTAATAATGCACGTTATATTGCTAATAACATAAGTAATAAGTATAATTATCACAGTTCTAGCTATAATAACTGCATTATATGGGTAATAATGGATGTTATATTGATAATATCGGGAGTAATAAGTATAATTATTACAGTTCTAGCTTTAATACAAGTAAAATATGGCTAAGAGTGCCTGTTATATTGATAATAATAAAAGTAATAAGTATATTTATTGTACTTCTGTCGATAATAACTGCATTATATGGGTAATAATGCATGTTATATTGATAATATCGGGAGTAATAAGTATAATTATTACAGTTCTAGCGATAATAATAGTAAAATATGGCTAATAGTGCATGTTATATTGATAATAATAAAAGTAATAAGTATATTTATTATAGTTCTATCGATAATAACTTCATAATATGGGTAATAATGCATGTTATATTGATAATAATAAAAGTAATAAGTATATTTATTACAGTTCTATCGATAAAGCTGCATAATATGGGTAATAATGCATGTTATATTGATGATAATAAAAGTAATATGTATATTTATTATAGTTCTAGCGATAATATCTGCATAATATGGGTAATAATGCATGTTATATTGATGATAATAAAAGTAATACGTATATTTATTATAGTTCTAGCGACAATAACTGCATAATATGGGTAATAATGCATGTTATATTGATAATAATATAAGTAATAAGTATAATTATTACAGTTCTAGCGATAATAACTGCATTATATGGGTAATAATGCACTTTATATTGATAATATCGGGAGTAATAAGTATAATTATTATAGTTCTAGCGATAATAATAGTAAAATATGGCTAATAGTGCATGTTATATTGATAATAATAAAAGTAATAAGTATATTTATTACAGCTCTATCGATAATAACTGCATAATATGGGTAATAATGCACGTTATATTGCTAATCACATCAGAAATAAGTATAATTATCACAGTTCTAGCTATAATAACTGCATTATATGGGTAATAGTGGATGTTATATTGATAATATCGGGAGTAATAAGTATAATTATTACAGTTCTGGCTTTAATACAAGTAAAATATGGCTAAGAGTGCCTGTTATATTGATAATAATAAAAGTAATAAGTATAATTATTACAGTTCTAGCGATAATAATAGTAAAATATGGCTAATAGTGCATGTTATATTGATAATAATAAAAGTAATAAGTATATTCATTATAGTTCTATCGATAATAACTGCATAATATGGGTAATAATGCATGTTATATTGATAATATCGGGAGTAATAAGTATAATTATTATAGTTCTAGCGATAATAATAGTAAAATATGGCTAATAGTGCATGTTATATTGATAATAATATAAGTAATAAGTATAATTATTACAGTTCTAGCGATAATAACTGCATTATATGGGTAAGAATGGATGTTATATTGATAATATCGGGAGTAATAAGTATAATTATTATAGTTGTATCGATAATAACTGCATAATATGGGTAATAACGCATGTTATATTGATGATAATAAAAGTAATACGTATATTTATTATAGTTCTAGCGATAATAACTGCATAATATGGGTAATAATGCACGTTATATTGCTAATAACATAAGGAATAAGTATAATTATTACAGTTCTAGCGATAATAACTGCATTATATGGGTAATAATGCATGTTATATTGATAATATCGGGAGTAATAAGTATAATTATTATAGTTCTAGCGATAATAATAGTAACATATGGCTAATAGTGCATGTTATATTGATAATAATAAAAGTAATAAGTATATTTATTTCAGTTCTATCGATAAAGCTGCATAATATGCGTAATAATGCATGTTATATTGATGATAATAAAAGTAATAAGTATATTTATTACAGTTCTATCGATAATAACTGCATAATATGGGTAATAATGCATGTTATATTGATGATAATAAAAGTAATAAGTATAATTATTACAGTTCTAGCGATAATAACTGCATTATATGGGTAAGAATGGATGTTATATTGATAATATCGGGAGTAATAAGTATAATTATTATAGTTCGATCGATAATAACTGCATAATATGGGTAATAATGCATGTTATATTGATAATAATAAAAGTAATAAGTATATTTATTACAGCTCTGTCGATAATAACTTCATAATATGGCTAATAATGCACGTTATATTGCTAATAACATATGTAATAAGTATAATTATCACAGTTCTAGCTATGATAACTGCATTATATGGGTAATAATGGATGTTATATTGATAATATCGGGAGTAATAAGTATAATTATTACAGTTCTAGCTTTAATACAAGTAAAATATGGCTAAGAGTGCCTGTTATATTGATAATAAGAAAAGTAATAAGTATATTTATTGTACTTCTGTCGATAATAACTGCATGATATGGGTAATAATGCATGTTATATTGATAATATCGGTAGTAATAAGTATAATTATTTCAGTTCTAGCGATAATAATAGTAAAATATGGCTAATAGTGCATGTTATATTGATAATAATAAAAGTAATAAGTATATTTATTATAGTTCTATCGATAATAACTTCATAATATGGGTAATAATGCATGTTATATTGATAATAATAAAAGTAATAAGTATATTTATTACAGTTCTATCGATAAAGCTGCATAATATGGGTAATAATGCATGTTATATTGATGATAATAAAAGTAATATGTATATTTATTACAGTTCTAGCGATAATAACTGCATAATATGGGTAATAATGCATGTTATATTGATGATAATAAAAGTAATACGTATATTTATTATAGTTCTAGCGATAATAACTGCATAATATGGGTAATAATGCATGTTATATTGATAATAATATAAGTAATAAGTATAATTATTACAGTTCTAGCGATAATAACTGCATTATATGGGTAATAATGCACTTTATATTGATAATATCGGGAGTAATAAGTATAATTATTATAGTTCTAGCGATAATAATAGTAAAATATGGCTAATAGTGCATGTTATATTGATAATAATATAAGTAATAAGTATAATTATTACAGTTCTAGCGATAATAACTGCATTATATGGGTAATAATGGATGTTATATTGATAATATCGGGAGTAATAAGTATAATTATTACAGTTGTAGCTTTAATACAAGTAAAATATGGCTAAGAGTGCCTGTTATATTGATAATAATAAAAGTAATAAGTATATTTATTGTACTTCTGTCGATAATAGCTGCATTATATGGGTAATAATGCATGTTATATTGATAATATCGGGAGTAATAAGTATAATTATTACAGTTCTAGCGATAATAATAGTAAAATATGGCTAATAGTGCATGTTATATTGATAATAATAAAAGTAATAAGTATATTTATTATAGTTCTATCGATAATAACTGCATAATATGGGTAATATGGCATGTTATATTGATAATATTGGGAGTAATAAGTATAATTATTATAGTTCTAGCGATAATAATAGTAAAATATGGCTAATAGTGCATGTTATATTGATAATAATAAAAGTAATAAGTATATTTATTATAGTTCTATCGATAATAACTGCATAATATGGGTAATATGGCATGTTATATTGATAATATCGGGAGTAATAAGTATAATTATTACAGTTCTAGCGATAATAATAGTAAAATATGGCTAATAGTGCATGTTATATTGATAATAATAAAAGTAATAAGTATATTTATTATAGTTCTATCGATAATAACTGCATAATATGGGTAATATGGCATGTTATATTGATAATATCGGGAGTAATAAGTATAATTATTACAGTTCTAGCGATAATAACTGCATTATATGGGTAAGAATGGATGTTATATTGATAATATCGGGAGTAATAAGTATAATTATTATAGTTCTATCGATAATAACTGCATAATATGGGTAATAATGCATGTTAGATTGATGATAATAAAAGTAATACGTATATTTATTATAGTTCTAGCGATAATAACTGCATAATATGGGTAATAATGCACGTTATATTGCTAATAACATAAGGAATAAGTATAATTATTACAGTTCTAGCGATAATAACTGCATTATATGGGTAATAATGCACTTTATATTGATAATATCGGGAGTAATAAGTATAATTATTATAGTTCTAGCGATAATAATAGTAAAATATGGCTAATAGTGCATGTTATATTGATAATAATATAAGTAATAAGTATAATTATTACAGTTCTAGCGATAATAACTGCATTATATGGGTAATAATGGATGTTATACTGATAATATCGGGAGTAATAAGTATAATTATTACAGTTGTAGCTTTAATACAAGTAAAATATGGCTAAGAGTGCCTGTTATATTGATAATAATAAAAGTAATAAGTATATTTATTGTACTTCTGTCGATAATAGCTGCATTATATGGTTAATAATGCATGTTATATTGATAGTATCGGGAGTAATAAGTATAATTATTACAGTTCTAGCGATAATAATAGTAAAATATGGCTAATAGTGCATGTTATATTGATAATAATAAAAGTAATAAGTATATTTATTATAGTTCTATCGATAATAACTGCATAATATGGGTAATATGGCATGTTATACTGATAATATTGGGAGTAATAAGTATAATTATTATAGTTCTAGCGATAATAATAGTAAAATATGGCTAATAGTGCATGTTATATTGATAATAATAAAAGTAATAAGTATATTTATTACAGTTCTATCGATAAAGCTGCATAATATGGGTAATAATGCATGTTATATTGATGATAATAAAAGTAATATGTATATTTATTATAGTTCTAGCGATAATAACTGCATAATATGGGTAATAATGCATGTTATATTGATAATATTGGGAGTAATAAGAATAATTATTATAGTTCTAGCGATAATAATAGTAAAATATGGCTAATAGTGCATGTTATATTGATAATAATAAAAGTAATAAGTATATTGATTACAGTTCTATCGATAAAGCTGCATAATATGGGTAATAATGCATGCTATATTGATGATAATAAAAGTAATAAGTATATTTATTACAGTTCTATCGATAATAACTGCATAATATGGGTAATAATGCATGTCATATTGATGATAATAAAAGTAATAAGTATAATTATTACAGTTCTAGCGATAATAACTGCATTATATGGGTAAGAATGGATGTTATATTGATAATATCGGGAGTAATAAGTATAATTATTATAGTTCTATCGATAATAACTGCATAATATGGGTAATAATGCATGTTATATTGATGATAATAAAAGTAATACGTATATTTATTATAGTTCTAGCGATAATAACTGCATAATATGGGTAATAATGCACGTTATATTGCTAATAACATAAGGAATAAGTATAATTATTACAGTTCTAGCGATAATAACTGCATTATATGGGTAATAATGCATGTTATATTGATAATATCGGGAGTAATAAGTATAATTATTATAGTTCTAGCGATAATAATAGTAACATATGGCTAATAGTGCATGTTATATTGATAATAATAAAAGTAATAAGTATATTTATTACAGTTCTATCGATAATAACTGTATAATATAGGTAATAATGCATTTTATATTGATCATAACAAAAGTAATACGTATATTTATTATGGTTCTAGCGATAATAACTGCATTATATGGGTAATAATGGATGTTATATTGATAATATCGGGAGTAATAAGTATAATTATTATAGTTCTAGCGATAATAAAAGTAAAATATGGCTAATAGTGCATGTTATACTGATAATAATAAAAGTAATAAGTATATTTATTATACTTCTGTCGATAATAACTGCATTATATGGGTAATAATGCATGTTATATTGATAATAATATAAGTAATAAGTATAATTATTACAGTTCTAGCGATCATAACTGCATTATATGGGTAATAATGCATGTTATATTGATAATATTGGGAGTAATAAGTATAATTATTATGGTTCTAGCGATAATAATAGTAAAATATGGCTAATAGTGCATGTTATATTGATAATAATAAAAGTAATAAGTATATTTATTACAGTTCTATCGATAATAACTGCATAATATGGGTAATAATGCATGTTATATTGATGATAATAAAAGTAATAAGTATAATTATTACAGTTCTAGCGATAATAACTGCATTATATGGGTAAGAATGGATGTTATATTGATAATATCGGGAGTAATAAGTATAATTATTATAGTTCTATCGATAATAACTGCATAATATGGGTAATAATGCATGTTATATTGATGATAATAAAAGTAATACGTATATTTATTATAGTTCTAGCGATAATAACTGCATAATATGGGTAATAATGCACGTTATATTGCTAATAACATAAGGAATAAGTATAATTATTACAGTTCTAGCGATAATAACTGCATTATATGGGTATTAATGCATGTTATATTGATAATATCGGGAGTAATAAGTATAATTATTATAGTTCTAGCGATAATAATAGTAACATATGGCTAATAGTGCATGTTATATTGATCATAATAAAAGTAATAAGTATATTTATTACAGTCCTATCGATAATAACTGCATAATATAGGTAATAATGCATGTTATATTGATCATAACAAAAGTAATACGTATATTTATTATGGTTCTAGCGATAATAACTGCATTATATGGGTAATAATGGATGTTATATTGTTAATATCGGGAGTAGTAAGTATATTTATTATAGTTCTAGCGATAATAACTGCATAATATAGGTAATAATGCATGTTATATTGATAATAATAAAAGTAATAATTATAATTATTACAGTTCTAGCGATAATAACTGCATTATATGGGTAATAATGGATGTTATATTGATAATATCGGGCGTAATAAGTATAATTATTACAGTTCTAGCGATAATACTAGTAAAATATGGCTAAGAGTGCCTGTTATATTCATAATAATAAAAGTAATAAGTATATTTATTATACTTCTGTCGATAATAACTGCATTATATGGGTAATAATGCATGTTATATTGATAATATCGGGAGTAATAAGTATAATTATTACCGTTCTAGCGATAATACAAGTAAAGTATGGCTAAGAGTGCCTGTTATACTGATAATAATAAAAGTAATAAGTATAATTATTACAGTTCTAGCGATAATAACTGCATAATATGGGTAATAATGCACGTTATATTGCTAATAACATAAGTAATAAGTATAATTATCACAGTTCTAGCTATAATAACTGCATTATATGGGTAATAATGGATGTTATATTGATAATATCGGGAGTAATAAGTATAATTATTACGGTTCTAGCGATGATACAAGTAAAATATGGCTAAGAGTGCCTGCTATATTGATAATAATAAAAGTAATAAGTATATTTATTGTACTTCTGTCGATAATAACTGCATTATATGGGTAATAATGCATGTTATATTGATAATATCGGGAGTAATAAGTATAATTATTACAGTTCTAGCGATAATAATAGTAAAATATCGCTAATAGTGCATGTTATATTGATAATAATAAAAGTAATAAGTATATTTACTATAGTTCTATCGATAATAACTGCATAATATGGGTAATAAGGCATGTTATATTGATAATATTGGGAGTAATAAGTATAATTATTATAGTTCTAGCGATAATAATAGTAAAATATGGCTAATAGTGCATGTTATATTGATAATAATAAAAGTAATAAGTATATTTATTACAGTTCTATCGATAATAACTGCATAATATAGGTAATAATGCATGTTATATTGATCATAACAAAAGTAATACGTATATTTATTATGGTTCTAGCGATAATAACTGCATTATATGGGTCATAATGGATGTTATATTGATAATATCGGGAGTAATAAGTATAATTATTATAGTTCTAGCGATAATAAAAGTAAAATATGGCTAATAGTGCATGTTATACTGATAATAATAAAAGTAATAAGTATATTTATTACAGTTCTATCGATAATAACTGCATAATATAGGTAATAATGCATGTTATATTGATCATAACAAAAGTAATACGTATATTTATTATGGTTCTAGCGATAATAACTGCATTATATGGGTAATAATGGATGTTATATTGATAATATCGGGAGTAGTAAGTATATTTATTATAGTTCTAGCGATAATAACTGCATAATATAGGTAATAATGCATGTTATATTGATAATATCGGGAGTAATATGTATAATTATTACCGTTCTAGCGATAATACAAGTAAATTATGGCTAAGAGTGCCTGTTATACTGATAATAATAAAAGTAATAAGTATAATTATTACAGTTCTAGCGATAATAACTGCATAATATGGGTAATAATGCACGTTATATTGCTAATAACATAAGTAATAAGTATAATTATCACAGTTCTAGCTATAATAACTGCATTATATGGGTAATAATGGATGTTATATTGATAATATCGGGAGTAATAAGTATAATTATTACAGTTCTAGCGATAATACAAGTAAAATATGGCTAAGAGTGCCTGTTGTATTGATAATAATAAAAGTAATAAGTATATTTACTATAGTTCTATCGATAATAACTGCATAATATGGGTAATAAGGCATGTTATATTGATAATATTGGGAGTTATAAGTATAATTATTACAGTTCTAGCGATAATAATAGTAAAATATGGCTAATAGTGCATGTTATATTGATAATAATAAAAGTAATAAGTATATTTACTATAGTTCTATCGATAATAACTGCATAATATGGGTAATAAGGCATGTTATATTGATAATATTGGGGGTAATAAGTATAATTATTACAGTTCTAGCGATAATAATAGTAAAATATGGCTAATAGTGCATGTTATATTGATAATAATAAAAGTAATAAGTATATTTATTATAGTTCTATCGATAATAACTGCATAATATGGGTAATAATGCATGTTATATGGATGATAATAAAAGTACTAAGTATATTTTTTATAGTTCTAGCGATAATAACTGCATAATATGGGTAATAATGCATGTTATATTGATGATAATAAAAGTAATACGTATATTTATTATAGTTCTAGCGATAATAACTGCATAATATGGGTAATAATGCATGTTATATTGATAATAATATAAGTAATAAGTATAATTATTACAGTTCTAGCGATAATAACTGCATTATATGGGTAATAATGCACTTTATATTGATAATATCGGGAGTAATAAGTATAATTATTATAGTTCTAGCGATAATAATAGTAAAATATGGCTAATAGTGCATGTTATATTGATAATAATAAAAGTAATAAGTATATTTATTACAGCTCTATCGATAATAACTGCATAATATGGGTAATAATGCACGTTATATTGCTAATAACATAAGAAATAAGTATAATTATCACAGTTCTAGCTATAATAACTGCATTATATGGGTAATAGTGGATGTTATATTGATAATATCGGGAGTAATAAGTATAATTATTACAGTTCTAGCTTTAATACAAGTAAAATATGGCTAAGAGTGCCTGTTATATTGATAATAATAAAAGTAATAAGTATATTTATTGTACTTCTGTCGATAATAGCTGCATTATATGGGTAATAATGCATGTTATATTGATAATATCGGGAGTAATAAGTATAATTATTACAGTTCTAGCGATAATAATAGTAAAATATGGCTAATAGTGCATGTTATATTGATAATAATAAAAGTAATAAGTATATTTATTATAGTTCTATCGATAATAACTGCATAATATGGGTAATAATGCATGTTATATTGATAATCTTGGGAGTAATAAGTATAATTATTATAGTTCTAGCGATAATAATAGTAAAATATGGCTAATAGTGCATGTTATATTGATAATAATAAAAGTAATAAGTATATTTATAACAGTTCTATCGATAAAGCTGCATAATATGGGTAATAATGCATGTTATATTGATGATAATAAAGGTAATAAGTATATTTATTACAGTTCTATCGATAATAACTGCATAATATGGGTAATAATGCATGTTATATTGATGATAATAAAAGTAATAAGTATAATTATTACAGTTCTAGCGATAATAACTGCATTATATGGGTAAGAATGGATGTTATATTGATAATATCGGGAGTAATAAGTATAATTATTATAGTTCTATCGATAATAACTGCATAATATGGGTAATAATGCATGTTATATTGATGATAATAAAAGTAATACGTATATTTATTATAGTTCTAGCGATAATAACTGCATAATATGGGTAATAATGCACGTTATATTGCTAATAACATAAGGAATAAGTACAATTATTACAGTTCTAGCGATAATAACTGCATTATATGGGTAATAATGCATGTTATATTGATAATATCGGGAGTAATAAGTATAATTATTATAGTTCTAGCGATAATAATAGTTACATATGGCTAATAGTGCATGTTATATTGATAATAATAAAAGTAATAAGTATATTTATTACAGTTCTATCGATAATAACTGCATAATATGGGTAATAATGCATGTTATATTGATAATATTGCGAGTAATAAGTATAATTATTATAGTTCTAGCGATAATAATAGTAAAATATGGCTAATAGTGCATGTTATATTGATAATAATAAAAGTAATAAGTATATTTATTACAGTTCTATCGATAAAGCTGCATAATATGGGTAATAATGCATGTTATATTGATGATAATAAAAGTAATATGTATATTTATTATAGTTCTAGTGATAATAACTGCATAATATGGGTAATAATGCATGTAATATTGATGATAATAAAAGTAATACGTATATTTATTATAGTTCTAGCGATAATAACTGCATAATATGGGTAATAATGCATGTTATATTGATAATAATATAAGTAGTAAGTATAATTATTACAGTTCTAGCGATAATAACTGCATTATATGGGTAATAATGCACTTTATATTGATAATATCGGGAGTAATAAGTATAATTATTATAGTTATAGCGATAATAATAGTAAAATATGGCTAATAGTGCATGTTATATTGATAATAATATAAGTAATAAGTATAATTATTACAGTTCTAGCGATAATAACTGCATTATATGGGTAATAATGGATGTTATATTGATAATATCGGGAGTAATAAGTATAATTATTACAGTTGTAGCTTTAATACAAGTAAAATATGGCTAAGAGTGCCTGTTATATTGATAATAATAAAAGTAATAAGTATATTTATTGTACTTCTGTCGATAATAGCTGCATTATATGGGTAATAATGCATGTTATATTGATAATATCGGGAGTAATAAGTATAATTATTACAGTTCTAGCGATAATAATAGTAAAATATGGCTAATAGTGCATGCTATATTGATAATAATAAAAGTAATAAGTATATTTATTATAGTTCTATCGATAATAACTGCATAATATGGGTAATAATACATGTTATATTGATAATATTGGGAGTAATAAGTACAATTATTATAGTTCTAGCGATAATAATAGTAAAATATGGCTAATAGTGCATGTTATATTGATAATAATAAAAGTAATAAGTATATTTATTACAGTTCTATCGATAAAGCTGCATAATATGGGTAATAATGCATGTTATATTGATGATAATAAAAGTAATATGTATATTTATTATAGTTCTAGCGATAATAACTGCATTATATGGGTAATAATGCACTTTATATTGATAATATCGGGAGTAATAAGTATAATTATTATAGTTCTAGCGATAATAATAGTAAAATATGGCTAATAGTGCATGTTATATTGATAATAATAAAAGTAATAAGTATATTTATTACAGCTCTATCGATAATAACTGCATAATATGGGTAATAATGCACGTTATATTGCTAATAACATAAGAAATAAGTATAATTATCACAGTTCTAGCTATAATAACTGCATTATATGGGTAATAGTGGATGTTATATTGATAATATCGGGAGTAATAAGTATAATTATTACAGTTCTAGCTTTAATACAAGTAAAATATGGCTAAGAGTGCCTGTTATATTGATAATAATAAAAGTAATAAGTATATTTATTGTACTTCTGTCGATAATAGCTGCATTATATGGGTAATAATGCATGTTATATTGATAATATCGGGAGTAATAAGTATAATTATTACAGTTCTAGCGATAATAATAGTAAAATATGGCTAATAGTGCATGTTATATTGATAATAATAAAAGTAATAAGTATATTTATTATAGTTCTATCGATAATAACTGCATAATATGGGTAATAATGCATGTTATATTGATAATCTTGGGAGTAATAAGTATAATTATTATAGTTCTAGCGATAATAATAGTAAAATATGGCTAATAGTGCATGTTATATTGATAATAATAAAAGTAATAAGTATATTTATAACAGTTCTATCGATAAAGCTGCATAATATGGGTAATAATGCATGTTATATTGATGATAATAAAGGTAATAAGTATATTTATTACAGTTCTATCGATAATAACTGCATAATATGGGTAATAATGCATGTTATATTGATGATAATAAAAGTAATAAGTATAATTATTACAGTTCTAGCGATAATAACTGCATTATATGGGTAAGAATGGATGTTATATTGATAATATCGGGAGTAATAAGTATAATTATTATAGTTCTATCGATAATAACTGCATAATATGGGTAATAATGCATGTTATATTGATGATAATAAAAGTAATACGTATATTTATTATAGTTCTAGCGATAATAACTGCATAATATGGGTAATAATGCACGTTATATTGCTAATAACATAAGGAATAAGTACAATTATTACAGTTCTAGCGATAATAACTGCATTATATGGGTAATAATGCATGTTATATTGATAATATCGGGAGTAATAAGTATAATTATTATAGTTCTAGCGATAATAATAGTTACATATGGCTAATAGTGCATGTTATATTGATAATAATAAAAGTAATAAGTATATTTATTACAGTTCTATCGATAATAACTGCATAATATGGGTAATAATGCATGTTATATTGATAATATTGCGAGTAATAAGTATAATTATTATAGTTCTAGCGATAATAATAGTAAAATATGGCTAATAGTGCATGTTATATTGATAATAATAAAAGTAATAAGTATATTTATTACAGTTCTATCGATAAAGCTGCATAATATGGGTAATAATGCATGTTATATTGATGATAATAAAAGTAATATGTATATTTATTATAGTTCTAGTGATAATAACTGCATAATATGGGTAATAATGCATGTAATATTGATGATAATAAAAGTAATACGTATATTTATTATAGTTCTAGCGATAATAACTGCATAATATGGGTAATAATGCATGTTATATTGATAATAATATAAGTAGTAAGTATAATTATTACAGTTCTAGCGATAATAACTGCATTATATGGGTAATAATGCACTTTATATTGATAATATCGGGAGTAATAAGTATAATTATTATAGTTATAGCGATAATAATAGTAAAATATGGCTAATAGTGCATGTTATATTGATAATAATATAAGTAATAAGTATAATTATTACAGTTCTAGCGATAATAACTGCATTATATGGGTAATAATGGATGTTATATTGATAATATCGGGAGTAATAAGTATAATTATTACAGTTGTAGCTTTAGTACAAGTAAAATATGGCTAAGAGTGCCTGTTATATTGATAATAATAAAAGTAATAAGTATATTTATTGTACTTCTGTCGATAATAGCTGCATTATATGGGTAATAATGCATGTTATATTGATAATATCGGGAGTAATAAGTATAATTATTACAGTTCTAGCGATAATAATAGTAAAATATGGCTAATAGTGCATGCTATATTGATAATAATAAAAGTAATAAGTATATTTATTATAGTTCTATCGATAATAACTGCATAATATGGGTAATAATACATGTTATATTGATAATATTGGGAGTAATAAGTACAATTATTATAGTTCTAGCGATAATAATAGTAAAATATGGCTAATAGTGCATGTTATATTGATAATAATAAAAGTAATAAGTATATTTATTACAGTTCTATCGATAAAGCTGCATAATATGGGTAATAATGCATGTTATATTGATGATAATAAAAGTAATATGTATATTTATTATAGTTCTAGCAATAATAACTGCATAATATGGGTAATAATGCATGTTATATTGATAATATTGGGAGTAATCAGTATAATTATTATAGTTATAGCGATAATAATAGTAAAATATGGCTAATAGTGCATGTTATATTGATAATAATAAAAGTAATAAGTATATTTATAACAGTTCTATCGATAAAGCTGCATAATATGGGTAATAATGCATGTTATATTGATGATAATAAAGGTAATAAGTATATTTATTACAGTTCTATCGATAATAACTGCATAATATGGGTAATAATGCATGTTATATTGATGATAATAAAAGTAATAAGTATAATTATTACAGTTCTAGCGATAATAACTGCATTATATGGGTAAGAATGGATGTTATATTGATAATATCGGGAGTAATAAGTATAATTATTATAGTTCTATCGATAATAACTGCATTATATGGGTAAGAATGGATGTTATATTGATAATATCGGGAGTAATAAGTATAATTATTATAGTTGTATCGATAATAACTGCATAATATGGGTAATAATGCACGTTATATTGCTAATAACATAAGGAATAAGTATAATTATTACAGTTCTAGCGATAATAACTGCATTATATGGGTAATAATGCATGTTATATTGATAATATCGGGAGTAATAAGTATAATTATTACAGTTCTAGCTTTAATACAAGTAACATATGGCTAAGAGTGCCTGTTATATTGATAATAATAAAAGTAATAAGTATATTTATTGTACTTCTGTCGATAATAACTGCATTATATGGGTAATAATGCATGTTATATTGATAATATCGGGAGTAATAAGTATAATTATTACAGTTCTAGCGATAATAATAGTAAAATATGGCTAATAGTGCATGTTATATTGATAATAATAAAAGTAATAAGTATATTTATTATAGTTCTATCGATAATAACTTCATAATATGGGTAATAATGCATGTTATATTGATAATAATAAAAGTAATAAGTATATTTATTACAGTTCTATCGATAAAGCTGCATAATATGGGTAATAATGCATGTTATATTGATGATAATAAAAGTAATATGTATATTTATTACAGTTCTAGCGATAATAACTGCATAATATGGGTAATAATGCATGTTATATTGATGATAATAAAAGTAATACGTATATTTATTATAGTTCTAGCGATAATAACTGCATAATATGGGTAATAATGCATGTTATATTGATAATAATATAAGTAATAAGTATAATTATTACAGTTCTAGCGATAATAACTGCATTATATGGGTAATAATGCACTTTATATTGATAATATCGGGAGTAATAAGTATAATTATTATAGTTCTAGCGATAATAATAGTAAAATATGGCTAATAGTGCATGTTATATTGATAATAATAAAAGTAATAAGTATATTTATTACAGCTCTATCGACAATAACTGCATAATATGGGTAATAATGCACGTTATATTGCTAATAACATAAGAAATAAGTATAATTATCACAGTTCTAGCTATAATAACTGCATTATATGGGTAATAGTGGATGTTATATTGATAATATCGGGAGTAATAAGTATAATTATTACAGTTCTAGCTTTAATACAAGTAAAATATGGCTAAGAGTGCCTGTTATATTGATAATAATAAAAGTAATAAGTATATTTATTGTACTTCTGTCGATAATAGCTGCATTATATGGGTAATAATGCATGTTATATTGATAATATCGGGAGTAATAAGTATAATTATTACAGTTCTAGCGATAATAATAGTAAAATATGGCTAATAGTGCATGTTATATTGATAATAATAAAAGTAATAAGTATATTTATAACAGTTCTATCGATAAAGCTGCATAATATGGGTAATAATGCATGTTATATTGATGATAATAAAGGTAATAAGTATATTTATTACAGTTCTATCGATAATAACTGCATAATATGGGTAATAATGCATGTTATATTGATGATAATAAAAGTAATAAGTATAATTATTACAGTTCTAGCGATAATAACTGCATTATATGGGTAAGAATGGATGTTATATTGATAATATCGGGAGTAATAAGTATAATTATTATAGTTCTATCGATAATAACTGCATAATATGGGTAATAATGCATGTTATATTGATGATAATAAAAGTAATACGTATATTTATTATAGTTCTAGCGATAATAACTGCATAATATGGGTAATAATGCACGTTATATTGCTAATAACATAAGGAGTAAGTACAATTATTACAGTTCTAGCGATAATAACTGCATTATATGGGTAATAATGCATGTTATATTGATAATATCGGGAGTAATAAGTATAATTATTATAGTTCTAGCGATAATAATAGTTACATATGGCTAATAGTGCATGTTATATTGATAATAATAAAAGTAATAAGTATATTTATTACAGTTCTATCGATAATAACTGCATAATATGGGTAATAATGCATGTTATATTGATAATATTGCGAGTAATAAGTATAATTATTATAGTTCTAGCGATAATAATAGTAAAATATGGCTAATAGTGCATGTTATATTGATAATAATAAAAGTAATAAGTATATTTATTACAGTTCTATCGATAAAGCTGCATAATATGGGTAATAATGCATGTTATATTGATGATAATAAAAGTAATATGTATATTTATTATAGTTCTAGCGATAATAACTGCATAATATGGGTAATAATGCATGTTATATTGATAATAATATAAGTAATAAGTATAATTATTACAGTTCTAGCGATAATAACTGCATAATATGGGTAATAATGCATGTTATATTGATAATAATATAAGTAATAAGTATAATTATTACAGTTCTAGCGATAATAATAGTAAAATATGGCTAATAGTGCATGCTATATTGATAATAATAAAAGTAATAAGTATATTTATTATAGTTCTATCGATAATAACTGCATAATATGGGTAATAATGCATGTTATATTGATAATATTGGGAGTAATAAGTATAATTATTATAGTTCTAGCGATAATAATAGTAAAATATGGCTAATAGTGCATGTTATATTGATAATAATAAAAGTAATAAGTATATTTATTACAGTTCTATCGATAAAGCTGCATAATATGGGTAATAATGCATGTTATATTGATGATAATAAAAGTAATATGTATATTTATTATAGTTCTAGCGATAATAACTGCATAATATGGGTAATAATGCATGTTATATTGATAATATTGGGAGTAATAAGTATAATTATTATAGTTATAGCGATAATAATAGTAAAATATGGCTAATAGTGCATGTTATATTGATAATAATAAAAGTAATAAGTATATTGATTACAGTTCTATCGATAAAGCTGCATAATATGGGTAATAATGCATGTTATATTGATGATAATAAAAGTAATAAGTATATTTATTACAGTTCTATCGATAATAACTGCATAATATGGGTAATAATGCATGTCATATTGATGATAATAAAAGTAATAAGTATAATTATTACAGTTCTAGCGATAATAACTGCATTATATGGGTAAGAATGGATGTTATATTGATAATATCGGGAGTAATAAGTATAATTATTATAGTTCTATCGATAATAACTGCATAATATGGGTAATAATGCATGTTATATTGATGATAATAAAAGTAATACGTATATTTATTATAGTTCTAGCGATAATAACTGCATAATATGGGTAATAATGCACGTTAGATTGCTAATAACATAAGGAATAAGTATAATTATTACAGTTCTAGCGATAATAACTGCATTATATGGGTAATAATGCATGTTATATTGATAATATCGGGAGTAATAAGTATAATTATTATAGTTCTAGCGATAGTAATAGTAACATATGGCTAATAGTGCATGTTATATTGATAATAATAAAAGTAATAAGTATATTTATTACAGTTCTATCGATAATAACTGCATAATATGGGTAATAATGCATGTTATATTGATAATATTGCGAGTAATAAGTATAATTATTATAGTTCTAGCGATAATAATAGTAAAATATGGCTAATAGTGCATGTTATATTGATAATAATAAAAGTAATAAGTATATTTATTACAGTTCTATCGATAAAGCTGCATAATATGGGTAATAATGCATGTTATATTGATGATAATAAAAGTAATATGTATATTTATTATAGTTCTAGTGATAATAACTGCATAATATGGGTAATAATGCATGTTATATTGATGATAATAAAAGTAATACGTATATTTATTATAGTTCTAGCGATAATAACTGCATAATATGGGTAATAATGCATGTTATATTGATAATAATATAAGTAATAAGTATAATTATTACAGTTCTAGCGATAATAACTGCATTATATGGGTAATAATGCACTTTATATTGATAATATCGGGAGTAATAAGTATAATTATTATAGTTATAGCGATAATAATAGTAAAATATGGCTAATAGTGCATGTTATATTGATAATAATATAAGTAATAAGTATAATTATTACAGTTCTAGCGATAATAACTGCATTATATGGGTAATAATGGATGTTATATTGATAATATCGGGAGTAATAAGTATAATTATTACAGTTGTAGCTTTAATACAAGTAAAATATGGCTAAGAGTGCCTGTTATATTGATAATAATAAAAGTAATAAGTATATTTATTGTACTTCTGTCGATAATAGCTGCATTATATGGGTAATAATGCATGTTATATTGATAATATCGGGAGTAATAAGTATAATTATTACAGTTCTAGCGATAATAATAGTAAAATATGGCTAATAGTGCATGCTATATTGATAATAATAAAAGTAATAAGTATATTTATTATAGTTCTATCGATAATAACTGCATAATATGGGTAATAATGCATGTTATATTGATAATATTGGGAGTAATAAGTATAATTATTATAGTTCTAGCGATAATAATAGTAAAATATGGCTAATAGTGCATGTTATATTGATAATAATAAAAGTAATAAGTATATTTATTACAGTTCTATCGATAAAGCTGCATAATATGGGTAATAATGCATGTTATATTGATGATAATAAAAGTAATATGTATATTTATTATAGTTCTAGCGATAATAACTGCATAATATGGGTAATAATGCATGTTATATTGATAATATTGGGAGTAATAAGTATAATTATTATAGTTATAGCGATAATAATAGTAAAATATGGCTAATAGTGCATGTTATATTGATAATAATAAAAGTAATAAGTATATTGATTACAGTTCTATCGATAAAGCTGCATAATATGGGTAATAATGCATGTTATATTGATGATAATAAAAGTAATAAGTATATTTATTACAGTTCTATCGATAATAACTGCATAATATGGGTAATAATGCATGTCATATTGATGATAATAAAAGTAATAAGTATAATTATTACAGTTCTAGCGATAATAACTGCATTATATGGGTAAGAATGGATGTTATATTGATAATATCGGGAGTAATAAGTATAATTATTATAGTTCTATCGATAATAACTGCATAATATGGGTAATAATGCATGTTATATTGATGATAATAAAAGTAATACGTATATTTATTATAGTTCTAGCGATAATAACTGCATAATATGGGTAATAATGCACGTTAGATTGCTAATAACATAAGGAATAAGTATAATTATTACAGTTCTAGCGATAATAACTGCATTATATGGGTAATAATGCATGTTATATTGATAATATCGGGAGTAATAAGTATAATTATTATAGTTCTAGCGATAGTAATAGTAACATATGGCTAATAGTGCATGTTATATTGATAATAATAAAAGTAATAAGTATATTTATTACAGTTCTATCGATAATAACTGTATAATATAGGTAATAATGCATGTTATATTGATCATAACAAAAGTAATAAGTATAATTATTACAGTTCTAGCGATAATAACTGCACTATATGGGTAAGAATGGATGTTATATTGATAATATCGGGAGTAATAAGTATAATTATTATAGTTCTATCGATAATAACTGCATAATATGGGTAATAATGCATGTTATATTGATGATAATAAAAGTAATATGTATATTTATTATAGTTCTAGCGATAATAACTGCATAATATGGGTAATAATGCATGTTGTATTGATGATAATAAAAGTAATACGTATATTTATTATAGTTCTAGCGATAATAACTGCATAATATGGGTAATAATGCATGTTATATTGATAATAATAAAATAATGATTATAATTATTACAGTTCTAGCGATAATAACTGCATTATATGGGTAATAATGGATGTTATATTGATGATAATAAAAGTAATACGTATATTTATTATAGTTCTAGCGATAATAACTGCATAATATGGGTAATAATGCATGTTATATTGATAATAATATAAGTAATAAGTATAATTATTACAGTTCTAGCGATAATAACTGCATTATATGGGTAATAATGCACTTTATATTGATAATATCGGGAGTAATAAGTATAATTATTATAGTTCTAGCGATAATAATAGTAAAATATGGCTAATAGTGCATGTTATATTGATAATAATAAAAGTAATAAGTATATTTATTACAGCTCTATCGATAATAACTGCATAATATGGGTAATAATGCACGTTATATTGCTAATAACATAAGAAATAAGTATAATTATCACAGTTCTAGCTATAATAACTGCATTATATGGGTAATAGTGGATGTTATATTGATAATATCGGGAGTAATAAGTATAATTATTACAGTTCTAGCTTTAATACAAGTAAAATATGGCTAAGAGTGCCTGTTATATTGATAATAATAAAAGTAATAAGTATATTTATTGTACTTCTGTCGATAATAGCTGCATTATATGGGTAATAATGCATGTTATATTGATAATATCGGGAGTAATAAGTATAATTATTACAGTTCTAGCGATAATAATAGTAAAATATGGCTAATAGTGCATGTTATATTGATAATAATAAAAGTAATAAGTATATTTATTATAGTTCTATCGATAATAACTGCATAATATGGGTAATAATGCATGTTATATTGATAATCTTGGGAGTAATAAGTATAATTATTATAGTTCTAGCGATAATAATAGTAAAATATGGCTAATAGTGCATGTTATATTGATAATAATAAAAGTAATAAGTATATTTATAACAGTTCTATCGATAAAGCTGCATAATATGGGTAATAATGCATGTTATATTGATGATAATAAAGGTAATAAGTATATTTATTACAGTTCTATCGATAATAACTGCATAATATGGGTAATAATGCATGTTATATTGATGATAATAAAAGTAATAAGTATAATTATTACAGTTCTAGCGATAATAACTGCATTATATGGGTAAGAATGGATGTTATATTGATAATAATAAAATAATGATTATAATTATTACAGTTCTAGCGATAATAACTGCATTATATGGGTAATAATGGATGTTATATTGATAATATCGGGCGTAATAAGTATAATTATTACAGTTCTAGCGATAATAACTGCATTATATGGGTAATAATGGATGTTATATTGATAATATCGGGAGTAATAAGTATAATTATTACAGTTCTAGCGATAATACTAGTAAAATATGGCTAAGAGTGCCTGTTATATTGATAATAATAAAAGTTATAAGTATATTTATTATACTTCTGTCGATAATAACTGCATTATATGGGTAATAATGCATGTTATATTGATAATAATATAAGTAATAAGTATAATTATTACAGTTCCAGCGATAATAACTGCATAATATGGGTAATAATGCATGTTATATTGATAATATTGGGAGTAATAAGTATAATTATTATAGTTCTAACGATAATAATAGTAAAATATGGCTAATAGTGCATGTTATATTGATAATAATAAAAGTAATAAGTATATTTATTACAGTTCTATCGATAATAACTGCATAATATGGGTAATAATGCATGTTATATTGATGATAATAAAAGTAATATGTATATTTATTATAGTTCTAGCGATAATAACTGCATTATATGGGTAATAATGGATGTTATATTGATAATATCGGGAGTAATAAGTATATTTATTATAGTTCTAGCGATAATAATAGTAACATATGGCTAATAGTGCATGTTATATTGATAATAATAAAAGTAATAAGTATATTTATTACAGTTCTATCGATAAAGCTGCATAATATGGGTAATAATGCATGTTATATTGATGATAATAAAGGTAATAAGTATATTTATTACAGTTCTATCGATAATAACTGCATAATATGGGTAATAATGCATGTTATATTGATGATAATAAAAGTAATAAGTATAATTATTACAGTTCTAGCGATAATAACTGCATTATATGGGTAAGAATGGATGTTATATTGATAATATCGGGAGTAATAAGTATAATTATTATAGTTCTATCGATAATAACTGCATTATATGGGTAAGAATGGATGTTATATTGATAATATCGGGAGTAATAAGTATAATTATTATAGTTGTATCGATAATAACTGCATAATATGGGTAATAATGCACGTTATATTGCTAATAACATAAGGAATAAGTATAATTATTACAGTTCTTGCGATAATAACTGCATTATATGGGTAATAATGCATGTTATATTGATAATATCGGGAGTAATAAGTATAATTATTATAGTTCTATCGATAATAACTGCATAATATGGGTAATAATGCATGTTATATTGATGATAATAAAAGTAATACGTATATTTATTATAGTTCTAGCGATAATAACTGCATAATATGGGTAATAATGCACGTTAGATTGCTAATAACATAAGGAATAAGTATAATTATTACAGTTCTAGCGATAATAACTGCATTATATGGGTAATAATGCATGTTATATTGATAATATCGGGAGTAATAAGTATAATTATTATAGTTCTAGCGATAGTAATAGTAACATATGGCTAATAGTGCATGTTATATTGATAATAATAAAAGTAATAAGTATATTTATTACAGTTCTATCGATAATAACTGCATAATATGGGTAATAATGCATGTTATATTGATAATATTGCGAGTAATAAGTATAATTATTATAGTTCTAGCGATAATAATAGTAAAATATGGCTAATAGTGCATGTTATATTGATAATAATAAAAGTAATAAGTATATTTATTACAGTTCTATCGATAAAGCTGCATAATATGGGTAATAATGCATGTTATATTGATGATAATAAAAGTAATATGTATATTTATTATAGTTCTAGTGATAATAACTGCATAATATGGGTAATAATGCATGTTATATTGATGATAATAAAAGTAATACGTATATTTATTATAGTTCTAGCGATAATAACTGCATAATATGGGTAATAATGCATGTTATATTGATAATAATATAAGTAATAAGTATAATTATTACAGTTCTAGCGATAATAACTGCATTATATGGGTAATAATGCACTTTATATTGATAATATCGGGAGTAATAAGTATAATTATTATAGTTATAGCGATAATAATAGTAAAATATGGCTAATAGTGCATGTTAAATTGATAATAATATAAGTAATAAGTATAATTATTACAGTTCTAGCGATAATAACTGCATTATATGGGTAATAATGGATGTTATATTGATAATATCGGGAGTAATAAGTATAATTATTACAGTTGTAGCTTTAATACAAGTAAAATATGGCTAAGAGTGCCTGTAATATTGATAATAATAAAAGTAATAAGTATATTTATTGTACTTCTGTCGATAATAGCTGCATTATATGGGTAATAATGCATGTTATAGTGATAATATCGGGAGTAATAAGTATAATTATTACAGTTCTAGCGATAATAATAGTAAAATATGGCTAATAGTGCATGCTATATTGATAATAATAAAAGTAATAAGTATATTTATTATAGTTCTATCGATAATAACTGCATAATATGGGTAATAATGCATGTTATATTGATAATATTGGGAGTAATAAGTATAATTATTATAGTTCTAGCGATAATAATAGTAAAATATGGCTAATAGTGCATGTTATATTGATAATAATAAAAGTAATAAGTATATTTATTACAGTTCTATCGATAAAGCTGCATAATATGGGTAATAATGCATGTTATATTGATGATAATAAAAGTAATATGTATATTTATTATAGTTCTAGCGATAATAACTGCATAATATGGGTAATAATGCATGTTATATTGATAATATTGGGAGTAATAAGTATAATTATTATAGTTATAGCGATAATAATAGTAAAATATGGCTAATAGTGCATGTTATATTGATAATAATAAAAGTAATAAGTATATTGATTACAGTTCTATCGATAAAGCTGCATAATATGGGTAATAATGCATGTTATATTGATGATAATAAAAGTAATAAGTATATTTATTACAGTTCTATCGATAATAACTGCATAATATGGGTAATAATGCATGTCATATTGATGATAATAAAAGTAATAAGTATAATTATTACAGTTCTAGCGATAATAACTGCATTATATGGGTAAGAATGGATGTTATATTGATAATATCGGGAGTAATAAGTATAATTATTATAGTTCTATCGATAATAACTGCATAATATGGGTAATAATGCATGTTATATTGATGATAATAAAAGTAATACGTATATTTATTATAGTTCTAGCGATAATAACTGCATAATATGGGTAATAATGCACGTTAGATTGCTAATAACATAAGGAATAAGTATAATTATTACAGTTCTAGCGATAATAACTGCATTATATGGGTAATAATGCATGTTATATTGATAATATCGGGAGTAATAAGTATAATTATTACAGTTCTAGCTTTAATACAAGTAAAATATGGCTAAGAGTGCCTGTTATATTGATAATAATAAAAGTAATAAGTATATTTATTGTACTTCTGTCGATAATAACTGCATTATATGGGTAATAATGCATGTTATATTGATAATATCGGGAGTAATAAGTATAATTATTACAGTTCTAGCGATAATAATAGTAAAATATGGCTAATAGTGCATGTTATATTGATAATAATAAAAGTAATAAGTATATTTATTATAGTTCTATCGATAATAACTTCATAATATGGGTAATAATGCATGTTATATTGATAATAATAAAAGTAATAAGTATATTTATTACAGTTCTATCGATAAAGCTGCATAATATGGGTAATAATGCATGTTATATTGATGATAATAAAAGTAATATGTATATTTATTACAGTTCTAGCGATAATAACTGCATAATATGGGTAATAATGCATGTTATATTGATGATAATAAAAGTAATACGTATATTTATTATAGTTCTAGCGATAATAACTGCATAATATGGGTAATAATGCATGTTATATTGATAATAATATAAGTAATAAGTATAATTATTACAGTTCTAGCGATAATAACTGCATTATATGGGTAATAATGCACTTTATATTGATAATATCGGGAGTAATAAGTATAATTATTATAGTTCTAGCGATAATAATAGTAAAATATGGCTAATAGTGCATGTTATATTGATAATAATAAAAGTAATAAGTATATTTATTACAGCTCTATCGACAATAACTGCATAATATGGGTAATAATGCACGTTATATTGCTAATAACATAAGAAATAAGTATAATTATCACAGTTCTAGCTATAATAACTGCATTATATGGGTAATAGTGGATGTTATATTGATAATATCGGGAGTAATAAGTATAATTATTACAGTTCTAGCTTTAATACAAGTAAAATATGGCTAAGAGTGCCTGTTATATTGATAATAATAAAAGTAATAAGTATATTTATTGTACTTCTGTCGATAATAACTGCATTATATGGGTAATAATGCATGTTATATTGATAATATCGGGAGTAATAAGTATAATTATTACAGTTCTAGCGATAATAATAGTAAAATATGGCTAATAGTGCATGTTATATTGATAATAATAAAAGTAATAAGTATATTTATTATAGTTCTATCGATAATAACTTCATAATATGGGTAATAATGCATGTTATATTGATAATAATAAAAGTAATAAGTATATTTATTACAGTTCTATCGATAAAGCTGCATAATATGGGTAATAATGCATGTTATATTGATGATAATAAAAGTAATATGTATATTTATTACAGTTCTAGCGATAATAACTGCATAATATGGGTAATAATGCATGTTATATTGATGATAATAAAAGTAATACGTATATTTATTATAGTTCTAGCGATAATAACTGCATAATATGGGTAATAATGCATGTTATATTGATAATAATATAAGTAATAAGTATAATTATTACAGTTCTAGCGATAATAACTGCATTATATGGGTAATAATGCACTTTATATTGATAATATCGGGAGTAATAAGTATAATTATTATAGTTCTAGCGATAATAATAGTAAAATATGGCTAATAGTGCATGTTATATTGATAATAATAAAAGTAATAAGTATATTTATTACAGCTCTATCGACAATAACTGCATAATATGGGTAATAATGCACGTTATATTGCTAATAACATAAGAAATAAGTATAATTATCACAGTTCTAGCTATAATAACTGCATTATATGGGTAATAGTGGATGTTATATTGATAATATCGGGAGTAATAAGTATAATTATTACAGTTCTAGCTTTAATACAAGTAAAATATGGCTAAGAGTGCCTGTTATATTCATAATAATAAAAGTAATAAGTATATTTATTGTACTTCTGTCGATAATAGCTGCATTATATGGGTAATAATGCATGTTATATTGATAATATCGGGAGTAATAAGTATAATTATTACAGTTCTAGCGATAATAATAGTAAAATATGGCTAATAGTGCATGTTATATTGATAATAATAAAAGTAATAAGTATATTTATAACAGTTCTATCGATAAAGCTGCATAATATGGGTAATAATGCATGTTATATTGATGATAATAAAGGTAATAAGTATATTTATTACAGTTCTATCGATAATAACTGCATAATATGGGTAATAATGCATGTTATATTGATGATAATAAAAGTAATAAGTATAATTATTACAGTTCTAGCGATAATAACTGCATTATATGGGTAAGAATGGATGTTATATTGATAATATCGGGAGTAATAAGTATATTTATTATAGTTCTAGCGATAATAACTGCATAATATAGGTAATGATGCATGTTATATTGATAATAATAAAAGTAATAAGTATATTTATTATAGTTCTATCAATAATAACTGCATAATATGGGTAATAATGCACGTTATATTGCTAACAATATAAGTAATAAGTATAATTATTACAGTTCTAGCGATAATAATTGCACTATATGGGTAATAATGTATGTTATATTGATAATATCGGGAGTAATAAGTATATTTATTACAGTTCTATCGATAATAACTGCATGATATGGGTAATAATGCATGTTATATTGATGATAATTAAAGTAATACGTATATTCATTGTAGTTCTAGCGATAATAACTGCATAACATGGGTAATAATGCATGTTATATTGATAATAATATAAGTAATAAGTATAATTATTACAGTTCTAGCGATAATAACTGCATTATATGGGTAATAATGCATGTTATATTGATAATATTTGGAGTAATAAGTATAATTATTATAGTTCAAGCGGTAATAATAGTAAAATATGGCTAATAGTGCATGTTAAATTGATAATGATAAAAGTAATAAGTATATTTATTACAGTTCTATCGATAATAACTGCATAATATGGGTAATAATGCATGTTATATTGATGATAATAAAAGTAATACGTATATTTATTATAGTTCTAGCGATAATAACTGCATAATATGGGTAACAATGCATGTTATATTGATAATAATATAAGTAATAAGTATAATTATTACAGTTCTAGCGATCATAACTGCATTATATGGGTAATAATGGATGTTATATTGATAATATCGGGAGTAATAAGTATATTTATTACAGTTCTATCGATAATAACTGCATAATATGGGCAATAATGCCTGTTATATTGATAATAATAAAAGTAATAAGTATATTTATTGTACTTCTGTCGATAATAACTGCATTATATGGGTAATAATGCATGTTATATTGATAATATCGGTAGTAATAAGTATAATTATTACAGTTCTAGCGATAATAATAGTAAAATATGGCTAATAGTGCATGTTATATTGATAATAATAAAAGTAATAAGTATATTTATTACAGCTCTAGCGATAATAACTGCATAATATGGGTAATAATGCACGTTATATTGCTAATAACATAAGGAATAAGTATAATTATTACAGTTCTAGCGATAATAACTGCATTATATGGGTAATAATGCATGTTATATTGATAATATCGGGAGTAATAAGTATAATTATTATAGTTCTAGCGATAATAATAGTAACATATGGCTAATAGTGCATGTTATATTGATAATAATAAAAGTAATAAGTATATTTATTTCAGTTCTATCGATAAAGCTGCATAATATGCGTAATAATGCATGTTATATTGATGATAATAAAAGTAATAAGTATATTTATTACAGTTCTATCGATAATAACTGCATAATATGGGTAATAATGCATGTTATATTGATGATAATAAAAGTAATAAGTATAATTATTACAGTTCTAGCGATAATAACTGCATTATATGGGTAAGAATGGATGTTATATTGATAATATCGGGAGTAATAAGTATAATTATTATAGTTCTATCGATAATAACTGCATAATATGGGTAATAATGCATGTTATATTGATAATAATAAAAGTAATAAGTATATTTATTACAGCTCTGTCGATAATAACTTCATAATATGGCTAATAATGCACGTTATATTGCTAATAACATATGTAATAAGTATAATTATCACAGTTCTAGCTATGATAACTGCATTATATGGGTAATAATGGATGTTATATTGATAATATCGGGAGTAATAAGTATAATTATTACAGTTCTAGCTTTAATACAAGTAAAATATGGCTAAGAGTGCCTGTTATATTGATAATAAGAAAAGTAATAAGTATATTTATTGTACTTCTGTCGATAATAACTGCATTATATGGGTAATAATGCATGTTATATTGATAATATCGGTAGTAATAAGTATAATTATTACAGTTCTAGCGATAATAATAGTAAAATATGGCTAATAGTGCATGTTATATTGATAATAATAAAAGTAATAAGTATATTTATTATAGTTCTATCGATAATAACTTCATAATATGGGTAATAATGCATGTTATATTGATAATAATAAAAGTAATAAGTATATTTATTACAGTTCTATCGATAAAGCTGCATAATATGGGTAATAATGCATGTTATATTGATGATAATAAAAGTAATATGTATATTTATTACAGTTCTAGCGATAATAACTGCATAATATGGGTAATAATGCATGTTATATTGATGATAATAAAAGTAATACGTATATTTATTATAGTTCTAGCGATAATAACTGCATAATATGGGTAATAATGCATGTTATATTGATAATAATATAAGTAATAAGTATAATTATTACAGTTCTAGCGATAATAACTGCATTATATGGGTAATAATGCACTTTATATTGATAATATCGGGAGTAATAAGTATAATTATTATAGTTCTAGCGATAATAATAGTAAAATATGGCTAATAGTGCATGTTATATTGATAATAATATAAGTAATAAGTATAATTATTACAGTTCTAGCGATAATAACTGCATTATATGGGTAATAATGGATGTTATATTGATAATATCGGGAGTAATAAGTATAATTATTACAGCTGTAGCTTTAATACAAGTAAAATATGGCTAAGAGTGCCTGTTATATTGATAATAATAAAAGTAATAAGTATATTTATTGTACTTCTGTCGATAATAGCTGCATTATATGGGTAATAATGCATGTTATATTGATAATATCGGGAGTAATAAGTATAATTATTACAGTTCTAGCGATAATAATAGTAAAATATGGCTAATAGTGCATGTTATATTGATAATAATAAAAGTAATAAGTTTATTTATTATAGTTCTATCGATAATAACTGCATAATATGGGTAATATGGCATGTTATATTGATAATATTGGGAGTAATAAGTATAATTATTATAGTTCTAGCGATAATAATAGTAAAATATGGCTAATAGTGCATGTTATATTGATAATAATAAAAGTAATAAGTATATTTATTATAGTTCTATCGATAATAACTGCATAATATGGGTAATATGGCATGTTATATTGATAATATCGGGAGTAATAAGTATAATTATTACAGTTCTAGCGATAATAATAGTAAAATATGGCTAATAGTGCATGTTATATTGATAATAATAAAAGTAGTAAGTATATTTATTATAGTTCTATCGATAATAACTGCATAATATGGGTAATAGTGCATGTTATATTGATGATAATAAAAGTAATACGTATATTTATTATAGTTCTATCGATAATAACTGCATAATATGGGTAATAATGCATGTTATATTGATGATAATAAAAGTACTAAGTATATTTATTACAGTTCTAGCGATAATAACTGCAATTTATGGGTAATAATGCACGTTATATTGCTAATAATATAAGTAATAAGCATATTTATTACAGTTCTATCGATAATAACTGCATAATATGGGTAATAATACATGTTATATTGACGATAATAAAGGTAGTAAGTATATTTATTATAGTACCAGCGATTATAACTGCATAATATGGGTAATAATGCATGTTATATTGAGAATAATATAAGTAATAAGGATAAGTATTACAGTTCTAGCGATAATAACTGCATTATATGGGTAATAATGCATGTTATATTGATAATATTGGGAGTAATAAGTATAATTATTATAGTTCTAGCGATAATGATAGCAAAATATGGCTAATAGTTCATGTTATATTGATAATGATAAAAGTAATAAGTATATTTATTACAGTTCTATCGATAATAACTGCATAATATGGGTAATAATGCTTGTTATATTGATGATAATAAAAGTAATACGTATATTTATTATAGTTCTAGCGATAATAACTGCATAATATGGGTAATAATGCACGTTATATTAATAATAATATAAGTAATAAGTATAATTATTACAGTTCTAGCGATAATAACTTTATTATATGGGTAATAATGCACTTTATATTGATAATATTGGGAGTAATAAGTATAATTATTATGGTTCTAGCGATAATAATAGTAAAATATGGCTAATAGTGCATGTTATATTGATAATAATAAAAGTAATAAGTACATTTATTACAGTTCTATCGATAATAACTGCATAATATGGGTAATAATGCATGTTATATTGATGATAATAAAAGTAATAAGTATAATTATTACAGTTCTAGCGATAATAACTGCATTATATGGGTAATAATGGATGTTATATTGATAATATCGGGAGTAATAAGTATAATTATTATAGTTCTATCGATAATAACTGCGTAATATGGGTAATAATGCATGTTATATTGATGATAATAAAAGTAATAAGTATAATTATTACAGTTCTAGCGATAATAATTTTATTATATGGGTAATAATGGATGTTATATTGATAATATCGGGAGTAATAAGTATAATTATTATAGTTCTATCGATAATAACTGCATAATATGGGTAATAATGCATGTTATATTGATAATAATATAAGTAATAAGTATAATTATTACAGTTCTAGCGATAATAACTGCATTATATGGGTAATAATGCATGTTATATTGATAATATTGGGAGTAATAAGTGTAATTATTATGGTTCTAGCGATAATAATAGTAAAATATGGCTAATAGTGCATGTTATATTGATAATAATAAAAGTAATAAGTATATTTATTACAGTTCTATCGATAATAACTGCATAATATGGGTAATAATGCATGTTATATTGATGATAATAAAAGTAATAAGTATAATTATTACAGTTCTAGCGATAATAACTCCATTATATGGGTAATAATGGATGTTATATTGATAATATCGGGAGTAATAAGTATAATTATTATAGTTCTATCGATAATAACTGCATAATATGGGTAATAATGCATGTTATATTGATGATAATAAAAGTAATACGTATATTTATTATAGTTCTAGCGATAATAACTGCATAATATGGGTAATAATGCACGTTATATTGCTAATAACATAAGGAATAAGTATAATTATTACAGTTCTAGCGATAATAACTGCATTATATGGGTAATAATGCATGTTATATTGATAATATCGGGAGTTATAAGTATAATTATTATAGTTCTAGCGATAATAATAGTAACATATGGCTAATAGTGCATGTTATATTGATAATAATAAAAGTAATAAGTATATTTATTACAGTACTAGCGATAATAACTGCATTATATGGGTAATAATGGATGTTATATTGATAATATCGGGCGTAATAAGTATAATTATTACAGTTCTAGCTTTAATACAAGTAAAATATGGCTAAGAGTGCCTGTTATATTGATAATAATAAAAGTAATAAGTATATTTATTGTACTTCTGTCGATAATAACTGCATTATATGGGTAATAATGCATGTTATATTGATAATATCGGGAGTAATAAGTATAATTATTACAGTTCTAGCGATAATAATAGTAAAATATGGCTAATAGTGCATGTTATATTGATAATAATAAAAGTAATAAGTATATTTATTATAGTTCTATCGATAATAACTGCATAATATGGGTAATAATGCATGTTATATTGATAATAATAAAAGTAGTAAGTATATTTATTACAGTTCTATCGATAAAGCTGCATAATATGGGTAATAATGCATGTTATATTGATGATAATAAAAGTAATACGTATATTTATTATAGTTCTAGCGATAATAACTGCATAATATGGGTAATAATGCATGTTATATTGATAATAATATAAGTAATAAGTATAATTATTACAGTTCTAGCGATAATAACTGCATTATATGGGTAAGAATGGATGTTATATTGATAATATCGGGAGTAATAAGTATAATTATTATAGTTCTATCGATAATAACTGCATAATATGGGTAATAATGCATGTTATATTGATAATAATAAAAGTAATAAGTATATTTATTACAGCTCTGTCGATAATAACTGCATAATATGGGTAATAATGCACGTTATATTGCTAATAACATAAGTAATAAGTATAATTATCACAGTTCTAGCTATAATAACTGCATTATATGGGTAATAATGGATGTTATATTGATAATATCGGGAGTAATAAGTATAATTATTACAGTTCTAGCTTTAATACAAGTAAAATATGGCTAAGAGTGCCTGTTATATTGATAATAATAAAAGTAATAAGTATATTTATTGTACTTCTGTCGATAATAACTGCATTATATGGGTAATAATGCATGTTATATTGATAATATCGGGAGTAATAAGTATAATTATTACAGTTCTAGCGATAATAATAGTAAAATATGGCTAATAGTGCATGTTATATTGATAATAATGAAAGTAATAAGTATATTTGTTATAGTTCTATCGATAATAACTTCATAATATGGGTAATAATGCATGTTATATTGATAATAATAAAAGTAATAAGTATATTTATTACAGTTCTATCGATAAAGCTGCATAATATGGGTAATAATGCATGTTATATTGATGATAATAAAAGTAATATGTATATTTATTATAGTTCTAGCGATAATAACTGCATAATATGGGTAATAATGCATGTTATATTGATGATAATAAAAGTAATACGTATATTTATTATAGTTCTAGCGACAATAACTGCATAATATGGGTAATAATGCATGTTATATTGATAATAATATAAGTAATAAGTATAATTATTACAGTTCTAGCGATAATAACTGCATTATATGGGTAATAATGCACTTTATATTGATAATATCGGGAGTAATAAGTATAATTATTATAGTTCTAGCGATAATAATAGTAAAATATGGCTAATAGTGCATGTTATATTGATAATAATAAAAGTAATAAGTATATTTATTACAGCTCTATCGATAATAACTGCATAATATGGGTAATAATGCACGTTATATTGCTAATAACATAAGAAATAAGTATAATTATCACAGTTCTAGCTATAATAACTGCATTATATGGGTAATAGTGGATGTTATATTGATAATATCGGGAGTAATAAGTATAATTATTACAGTTCTAGCTTTAATACAAGTAAAATATGGCTAAGAGTGCCTGTTATATTGATAATAATAAAAGTAATAAGTATATTTATTGTACTTCTGTCGATAATAACTGCATTATATGGGTAATAATGCATGATATATTGATAATATCGGGAGTAATAAGTATAATTATTACAGTTCTAGCGATAATAATAGTAAAATATGGCTAATAGTGTATGTTATATTGATAATAATAAAAGTAATAAGTATATTTATAACAGTTCTATCGATAAAGCTGCATAATATGGGTAATAATGCATGTTATATTGATGATAATAAAAGTAATACGTATATTTATTATAGTTCTAGCGATAATAACTGCATAATATGGGTAATAATGCATGTTATATTGATAATAATATAAGTAATAGGTATAATTATTACAGTTCTAGCGATAATAACTGCATTATATGGGTAAGAATGGATGTTATATTGATAATATCGGGAGTAATAAGTATAATTATTATAGTTCTATCGATAATAACTGCATAATATGGGTAATAATGCATGTTATATTGATAATAATAAAAGTAATAAGTATATTTATTACAGCTCTGTCGATAATAACTGCATAATATGGGTAATAATGCACGTTATATTGCTAATAACATAAGTAATAAGTATAATTATCACAGTTCTAGCTATAATAACTGCATTATATGGGTAATAATGGATGTTATATTGATAATATCGGGAGTAATAAGTATAATTATTACAGTTCTAGCTTTAATACAAGTAAAATATGGCTAAGAGTGCCTGTTATATTGATAATAATAAAAGTAATAAGTATATTTATTGTACTTCTGTCGATAATAACTGCATTATATGGGTAATAATGCATGTTATATTGATAATATCGGGAGTAATAAGTATAATTATTACAGTTCTAGCGATAATAATAGTAAAATATGGCTAATAGTGCATGTTATATTGATAATAATAAAAGTAATAAGTATATTTATTATAGTTCTATCGATAATAACTTCATAATATGGGTAATAATGCATGTTATATTGATAATAATAAAAGTAATAAGTATATTTATTACAGTTCTATCGATAAAGCTGCATAATATGGGTAATAATGCATGTTATATTGATGATAATAAAAGTAATATGTATATTTATTATAGTTCTAGCGATAATAACTGCATAATATGGGTAATAATGCATGTTATATTGATGATAATAAAAGTAATACGTATATTTATTATAGTTCTAGCGACAATAACTGCATAATATGGGTAATAATGCATGTTATATTGATAATAATATAAGTAATAAGTATAATTATTACAGTTCTAGCGATAATAACTGCATTATATGGGTAATAATGCACTTTATATTGATAATATCGGGAGTAATAAGTATAATTATTATAGTTCTAGCGATAATAATAGTAAAATATGGCTAATAGTGCATGTTATATTGATAATAATAAAAGTAATAAGTATATTTATTACAGCTCTATCGATAATAACTGCATAATATGGGTAATAATGCACGTTATATTGCTAATCACATCAGAAATAAGTATAATTATCACAGTTCTAGCTATAATAACTGCATTATATGGGTAATAGTGGATGTTATATTGATAATATCGGGAGTAATAAGTATAATTATTACAGTTCTGGCTTTAATACAAGTAAAATATGGCTAAGAGTGCCTGTTATATTGATAATAATAAAAGTAATAAGTATATTTATTGTACTTCTGTCGATAATAACTGCATTATATGGGTAATAATGCATGTTATATTGATAATATCGGGAGTAATAAGTATAATTATTACAGTTCTAGCGATAATAATAGTAAAATATGGCTAATAGTGCATGTTATATTGATAATAATAAAAGTAATAAGTATATTCATTATAGTTCTATCGATAATAACTGCATAATATGGGTAATAATGCATGTTATATTGATAATATCGGGAGTAATAAGTATAATTATTATAGTTCTAGCGATAATAATAGTAAAATATGGCTAATAGTGCATGTTATATTGATAATAATATAAGTAATAAGTATAATTATTACAGTTCTAGCGATAATAACTGCATTATATGGGTAAGAATGGATGTTATATTGATAATATCGGGAGTAATAAGTATAATTATTATAGTTGTATCGATAATAACTGCATAATATGGGTAATAACGCATGTTATATTGATGATAATAAAAGTAATACGTATATTTATTATAGTTCTAGCGATAATAACTGCATAATATGGGTAATAATGCACGTTATATTGCTAATAACATAAGGAATAAGTATAATTATTACAGTTCTAGCGATAATAACTGCATTATATGGGTAATAATGCATGTTATATTGATAATATCGGGAGTAATAAGTATAATTATTATAGTTCTAGCGATAATAATAGTAACATATGGCTAATAGTGCATGTTATATTGATAATAATAAAAGTAATAAGTATATTTATTTCAGTTCTATCGATAAAGCTGCATAATATGCGTAATAATGCATGTTATATTGATGATAATAAAAGTAATAAGTATATTTATTACAGTTCTATCGATAATAACTGCATAATATGGGTAATAATGCATGTTATATTGATGATAATAAAAGTAATAAGTATAATTATTACAGTTCTAGCGATAATAACTGCATTATATGGGTAAGAATGGATGTTATATTGATAATATCGGGAGTAATAAGTATAATTATTATAGTTCTATCGATAATAACTGCATAATATGGGTAATAATGCATGTTATATTGATAATAATAAAAGTAATAAGTATACTTATTACAGCTCTGTCGATAATAACTTCATAATATGGCTAATAATGCACGTTATATTGCTAATAACATATGTAATAAGTATAATTATCACAGTTCTAGCTATGATAACTGCATTATATGGGTAATAATGGATGTTATATTGATAATATCGGGAGTAATAAGTATAATTATTACAGTTCTAGCTTTAATACAAGTAAAATATGGCTAAGAGTGCCTGTTATATTGATAATAAGAAAAGTAATAAGTATATTTATTGTACTTCTGTCGATAATAACTGCATTATATGGGTAATAATGCATGTTATATTGATAATATCGGTAGTAATAAGTATAATTATTTCAGTTCTAGCGATAATAATAGTAAAATATGGCTAATAGTGCATGTTATATTGATAATAATAAAAGTAATAAGTATATTTATTATAGTTCTATCGATAATAACTTCATAATATGGGTAATAATGCATGTTATATTGATAATAATAAAAGTAATAAGTATATTTATTACAGTTCTATCGATAAAGCTGCATAATATGGGTAATAATGCATGTTATATTGATGATAATAAAAGTAATATGTATATTTATTACAGTTCTAGCGATAATAACTGCATAATATGGGTAATAATGCATGTTATATTGATGATAATAAAAGTAATACGTATATTTATTATAGTTCTAGCGATAATAACTGCATAATATGGGTAATAATGCATGTTATATTGATAATAATATAAGTAATAAGTATAATTATTACAGTTCTAGCGATAATAACTGCATTATATGGGTAATAATGCACTTTATATTGATAATATCGGGAGTAATAAGTATAATTATTATAGTTCTAGCGATAATAATAGTAAAATATGGCTAATAGTGCATGTTATATTGATAATAATATAAGTAATAAGTATAATTATTACAGTTCTAGCGATAATAACTGCATTATATGGGTAATAATGGATGTTATATTGATAATATCGGGAGTAATAAGTATAATTATTACAGTTGTAGCTTTAATACAAGTAAAATATGGCTAAGAGTGCCTGTTATATTGATAATAATAAAAGTAATAAGTATATTTATTGTACTTCTGTCGATAATAGCTGCATTATATGGGTAATAATGCATGTTATATTGATAATATCGGGAGTAATAAGTATAATTATTACAGTTCTAGCGATAATAATAGTAAAATATGGCTAATAGTGCATGTTATATTGATAATAATAAAAGTAATAAGTATATTTATTATAGTTCTATCGATAATAACTGCATAATATGGGTAATATGGCATGTTATATTGATAATATTGGGAGTAATAAGTATAATTATTATAGTTCTAGCGATAATAATAGTAAAATATGGCTAATAGTGCATGTTATATTGATAATAATAAAAGTAATAAGTATATTTATTATAGTTCTATCGATAATAACTGCATAATATGGGTAATATGGCATGTTATATTGATAATATCGGGAGTAATAAGTATAATTATTACAGTTCTAGCGATAATAATAGTAAAATATGGCTAATAGTGCATGTTATATTGATAATAATAAAAGTAATAAGTATAATTATTACAGTTCTAGCGATAATAACTGCATTATATGGGTAATAATGGATGTTATACTGATAATATCGGGAGTAATAAGTATAATTATTACAGTTGTTGCTTTAATACAAGTAAAATATGGCTAAGAGTGCCTGTTATATTGATAATAATAAAAGTAATAAGTATATTTATTGTACTTCTGTCGATAATAGCTGCATTATATGGTTAATAATGCATGTTATATTGATAGTATCGGGAGTAATAAGTATAATTATTACAGTTCTAGCGATAATAATAGTAAAATATGGCTAATAGTGCATGTTATATTGATAATAATAAAAGTAATAAGTATATTTATTATAGTTCTATCGATAATAACTGCATAATATGGGTAATATGGCATGTTATACTGATAATATTGGGAGTAATAAGTATAATTATTATAGTTCTAGCGATAATAATAGTAAAATATGGCTAATAGTGCATGTTATATTGATAATAATAAAAGTAATAAGTATATTTATTACATTTCTATCGATAAAGCTGCATAATATGGGTAATAATGCATGTTATATTGATGATAATAAAAGTAATATGTATATTTATTATAGTTCTAGCGATAATAACTGCATAATATGGGTAATAATGCATGTTATATTGATAATATTGGGAGTAATAAGAATAATTATTATAGTTCTAGCGATAATAATAGTAAAATATGGCTAATAGTGCATGTTATATTGATAATAATAAAAGTAATAAGTATATTGATTACAGTTCTATCGATAAAGCTGCATAATATGGGTAATAATGCATGCTATATTGATGATAATAAAAGTAATAAGTATATTTATTACAGTTCTATCGATAATAACTGCATAATATGGGTAATAATGCATGTCATATTGATGATAATAAAAGTAATAAGTATAATTATTACAGTTCTAGCGATAATAACTGCATTATATGGGTAAGAATGGATGTTATATTGATAATATCGGGAGTAATAAGTATAATTATTATAGTTCTATCGATAATAACTGCATAATATGGGTAATAATGCATGTTATATTGATGATAATAAAAGTAATACGTATATTTATTATAGTTCTAGCGATAATAACTGCATAATATGGGTAATAATGCACGTTATATTGCTAATAACATAAGGAATAAGTATAATTATTACAGTTCTAGCGATAATAACTGCATTATATGGGTAATAATGCATGTTATATTGATAATATCTGGAGTAATAAGTATAATTATTATAGTTCTAGCGATAATAATAGTAACATATGGCTAATAGTGCATGTTATATTGATAATAATAAAAGTAATAAGTATATTTATTACAGTTCTATCGATAATAACTGTATAATATAGGTAATAATGCATTTTATATTGATCATAACAAAAGTAATACGTATATTTATTATGGTTCTAGCGATAATAACTGCATTATATGGGTAATAATGGATGTTATATTGATAATATCGGGAGTAATAAGTATAATTATTATAGTTCTAGCGATAATAAAAGTAAAATATGGCTAATAGTGCATGTTATACTGATAATAATAAAAGTAATAAGTATATTTATTATACTTCTGTCGATAATAACTGCATTATATGGGTAATAATGCATGTTATATTGATAATAATATAAGTAATAAGTATAATTATTACAGTTCTAGCGATCATAACTGCATTATATGGGTAATAATGCATGTTATATTGATAATATTGGGAGTAATAAGTATAATTATTATGGTTCTAGCGATAATAATAGTAAAATATGGCTAATAGTGCATGTTATATTGATAATAATAAAAGTAATAAGTATATTTATTACAGTTCTATCGATAATAACTGCATAATATGGGTAATAATGCATGTTATATTGATGATAATAAAAGTAATAAGTATAATTATTACAGTTCTAGCGATAATAACTGCATTATATGGGTAAGAATGGATGTTATATTGATAATATCGGGAGTAATAAGTATAATTATTATAGTTCTATCGATAATAACTGCATAATATGGGTAATAATGCATGTTATATTGATGATAATAAAAGTAATACGTATATTTATTATAGTTCTAGCGATAATAACTGCATAATATGGGTAATAATGCACGTTATATTGCTAATAACATAAGGAATAAGTATAATTATTACAGTTCTAGCGATAATAACTGCATTATATGGGTATTAATGCATGTTATATTGATAATATCGGGAGTAATAAGTATAATTATTATAGTTCTAGCGATAATAATAGTAACATATGGCTAATAGTGCATGTTATATTGATCATAATAAAAGTAATAAGTATATTTATTACAGTCCTATCGATAATAACTGCATAATATAGGTAATAATGCATGTTATATTGATCATAACAAAAGTAATACGTATATTTATTATGGTTCTAGCGATAATAACTGCATTATATGGGTAATAATGGATGTTATATTGTTAATATCGGGAGTAGTAAGTATATTTATTATAGTTCTAGCGATAATAACTGCATAATATAGGTAATAATGCATGTTATATTGATAATAATAAAAGTAATAATTATAATTATTACAGTTCTAGCGATAATAACTGCATTATATGGGTAATAATGGATGTTATATTGATAATATCGGGCGTAATAAGTATAATTATTACAGTTCTAGCGATAATACTAGTAAAATATGGCTAAGAGTGCCTGTTATATTCATAATAATAAAAGTAATAAGTATATTTATTATACTTCTGTCGATAATAACTGCATTATATGGGTAATAATGCATGTTATATTGATAATATCGGGAGTAATAAGTATAATTATTACCGTTCTAGCGATAATACAAGTAAAGTATGGCTAAGAGTGCCTGTTATACTGATAATAATAAAAGTAATAAGTATAATTATTACAGTTCTAGCGATAATAACTGCATAATATGGGTAATAATGCACGTTATATTGCTAATAACATAAGTAATAAGTATAATTATCACAGTTCTAGCTATAATAACTGCATTATATGGGTAATAATGGATGTTATATTGATAATATCGGGAGTAATAAGTATAATTATTACGGTTCTAGCGATGATACAAGTAAAATATGGCTAAGAGTGCCTGCTATATTGATAATAATAAAAGTAATAAGTATATTTATTGTACTTCTGTCGATAATAACTGCATTATATGGGTAATAATGCATGTTATATTGATAATATCGGGAGTAATAAGTATAATTATTACAGTTCTAGCGATAATAATAGTAAAATATCGCTAATAGTGCATGTTATATTGATAATAATAAAAGTAATAAGTATATTTACTATAGTTCTATCGATAATAACTGCATAATATGGGTAATAAGGCATGTTATATTGATAATATTGGGAGTAATAAGTATAATTATTATAGTTCTAGCGATAATAATAGTAAAATATGGCTAATAGTGCATGTTATATTGATAATAATAAAAGTAATAAGTATATTTATTACAGTTCTATCGATAATAACTGCATAATATAGGTAATAATGCATGTTATATTGATCATAACAAAAGTAATACGTATATTTATTATGGTTCTAGCGATAATAACTGCATTATATGGGTCATAATGGATGTTATATTGATAATATCGGGAGTAATAAGTATAATTATTATAGTTCTAGCGATAATAAAAGTAAAATATGGCTAATAGTGCATGTTATACTGATAATAATAAAAGTAATAAGTATATTTATTACAGTTCTATCGATAATACCTGCATAATATAGGTAATAATGCATGTTATATTGATCATAACAAAAGTAATACGTATATTTATTATGGTTCTAGCGATAATAACTGCATTATATGGGTAATAATGGATGTTATATTGATAATATCGGGAGTAGTAAGTATATTTATTATAGTTCTAGCGATAATAACTGCATAATATAGGTAATAATGCATGTTATATTGATAATAATAAAAGTAAGAATTGTAATTATTACAGTTCTAGCGATAATAACTGCATTATATGGGTAATAATGGATGTTATATTGATAATATCGGGCGTAATAAGTATAATTATTACAGTTCTAGCGATAATACTAGTAAAATATGGCTAAGAGTGCCTGTTATATTCATAATAATAAAAGTAATAAGTATATTTATTATACTTCTGTCGATAATAACTGCATTATATGGGTAATAATGCATGTTATATTGATAATATCGGGAGTAATATGTATAATTATTACCGTTCTAGCGATAATACAAGTAAATTATGGCTAAGAGTGCCTGTTATACTGATAATAATAAAAGTAATAAGTATAATTATTACAGTTCTAGCGATAATAACTGCATAATATGGGTAATAATGCACGTTATATTGCTAATAACATAAGTAATAAGTATAATTATCACAGTTCTAGCTATAATAACTGCATTATATGGGTAATAATGGATGTTATATTGATAATATCGGGAGTAATAAGTATAATTATTACAGTTCTAGCGATAATACAAGTAAAATATGGCTAAGAGTGCCTGTTGTATTGATAATAATAAAAGTAATAAGTATATTTACTATAGTTCTATCGATAATAACTGCATAATATGGGTAATAAGGCATGTTATATTGATAATATTGGGAGTTATAAGTATAATTATTACAGTTCTAGCGATAATAATAGTAAAATATGGCTAATAGTGCATGTTATATTGATAATAATAAAAGTAATAAGTATATTTACTATAGTTCTATCGATAATAACTGCATAATATGGGTAATAAGGCATGTTATATTGATAATATTGGGGGTAATAAGTATAATTATTATAGTTCTAGCGATAATAATAGTAAAATATGGCTAATAGTGCATGTTATATTGATAATAATAAAAGTAATAAGTATATTTATTATAGTTCTATCGATAATAACTGCATAATATGGGTAATAATGCATGTTATATGGATGATAATAAAAGTACTAAGTATATTTTTTATAGTTCTAGCGATAATAACTGCATAATATGGGTAATAATGCATGTTATATTGATGATAATAAAAGTAATACGTATATTTATTATAGTTCTAGCGATAATAACTGCATAATATGGGTAATAATGCATGTTATATTGATAATAATATAAGTAATAAGTATAATTATTACAGTTCTAGCGATAATAACTGCATTATATGGGTAATAATGCACTTTATATTGATAATATCGGGAGTAATAAGTATAATTATTATAGTTCTAGCGATAATAATAGTAAAATATGGCTAATAGTGCATGTTATATTGATAATAATAAAAGTAATAAGTATATTTATTACAGCTCTATCGATAATAACTGCATAATATGGGTAATAATGCACGTTATATTGCTAATAACATAAGAAATAAGTATAATTATCACAGTTCTAGCTATAATAACTGCATTATATGGGTAATAGTGGATGTTATATTGATAATATCGGGAGTAATAAGTATAATTATTACAGTTCTAGCTTTAATACAAGTAAAATATGGCTAAGAGTGCCTGTTATATTGATAATAATAAAAGTAATAAGTATATTGATTGTACTTCTGTCGATAATAGCTGCATTATATGGGTAATAATGCATGTTATATTGATAATATCGGGAGTAATAAGTATAATTATTACAGTTCTAGCGATAATAATAGTAAAATATGGCTAATAGTGCATGTTATATTGATAATAATAAAAGTAATAAGTATATTTATTATAGTTCTATCGATAATAACTGCATAATATGGGTAATAATGCATGTTATATTGATAATCTTGGGAGTAATAAGTATAATTATTATAGTTCTAGCGATAATAATAGTAAAATATGGCTAATAGTGCATGTTATATTGATAATAATAAAAGTAATAAGTATATTTATAACAGTTCTATCGATAAAGCTGCATAATATGGGTAATAATGCATGTTATATTGATGATAATAAAGGTAATAAGTATATTTATTACAGTTCTATCGATAATAACTGCATAATATGGGTAATAATGCATGTTATATTGATGATAATAAAAGTAATAAGTATAATTATTACAGTTCTAGCGATAATAACTGCATTATATGGGTAAGAATGGATGTTATATTGATAATATCGGGAGTAATAAGTATAATTATTATAGTTCTATCGATAATAACTGCATAATATGGGTAATAATGCATGTTATATTGATGATAATAAAAGTAATACGTATATTTATTATAGTTCTAGCGATAATAACTGCATAATATGGGTAATAATGCACGTTATATTGCTAATAACATAAGGAATAAGTACAATTATTACAGTTCTAGCGATAATAACTGCATTATATGGGTAATAATGCATGTTATATTGATAATATCGGGAGTAATAAGTATAATTATTATAGTTCTAGCGATAATAATAGTTACATATGGCTAATAGTGCATGTTATATTGATAATAATAAAAGTAATAAGTATATTTATTACAGTTCTATCGATAATAACTGCATAATATGGGTAATAATGCATGTTATATTGATAATAATATAAGTAGTAAGTATAATTATTACAGTTCTAGCGATAATAACTGCATTATATGGGTAATAATGCACTTTATATTGATAATATCGGGAGTAATAAGTATAATTATTATAGTTATAGCGATAATAATAGTAAAATATGGCTAATAGTGCATGTTATATTGATAATAATATAAGTAATAAGTATAATTATTACAGTTCTAGCGATAATAACTGCATTATATGGGTAATAATGGATGTTATATTGATAATATCGGGAGTAATAAGTATAATTATTACAGTTGTAGCTTTAATACAAGTAAAATATGGCTAAGAGTGCCTGTTATATTGATAATAATAAAAGTAATAAGTATATTTATTGTACTTCTGTCGATAATAGCTGCATTATATGGGTAATAATGCATGTTATATTGATAATATCGGGAGTAATAAGTATAATTATTACAGTTCTAGCGATAATAATAGTAAAATATGGCTAATAGTGCATGCTATATTGATAATAATAAAAGTAATAAGTATATTTATTATAGTTCTATCGATAATAACTGCATAATATGGGTAATAATACATGTTATATTGATAATATTGGGAGTAATAAGTACAATTATTATAGTTCTAGCGATAATAATAGTAAAATATGGCTAATAGTGCATGTTATATTGATAATAATAAAAGTAATAAGTATATTTATTACAGTTCTATCGATAAAGCTGCATAATATGGGTAATAATGCATGTTATATTGATGATAATAAAAGTAATATGTATATTTATTATAGTTCTAGCAATAATAACTGCATAATATGGGTAATAATGCATGTTATATTGATAATATTGGGAGTAATAAGTATAATTATTATAGTTATAGCGATAATAATAGTAAAATATGGCTAATAGTGCATGTTATATTGATAATAATAAAAGTAATAAGTATATTTATAACAGTTCTATCGATAAAGCTGCATAATATGGGTAATAATGCATGTTATATTGATGATAATAAAGGTAATAAGTATATTTATTACAGTTCTATCGATAATAACTGCATAATATGGGTAATAATGCATGTTATATTGATGATAATAAAAGTAATAAGTATAATTATTACAGTTCTAGCGATAATAACTGCATTATATGGGTAAGAATGGATGTTATATTGATAATATCGGGAGTAATAAGTATAATTATTATAGTTCTATCGATAATAACTGCATTATATGGGTAAGAATGGATGTTATATTGATAATATCGGGAGTAATAAGTATAATTATTATAGTTGTATCGATAATAACTGCATAATATGGGTAATAATGCACGTTATATTGCTAATAACATAAGGAATAAGTATAATTATTACAGTTCTAGCGATAATAACTGCATTATATGGGTAATAATGCATGTTATATTGATAATATCGGGAGTAATAAGTATAATTATTACAGTTCTAGCTTTAATACAAGTAACATATGGCTAAGAGTGCCTGTTATATTGATAATAATAAAAGTAATAAGTATATTTATTGTACTTCTGTCGATAATAACTGCATTATATGGGTAATAATGCATGTTATATTGATAATATCGGGAGTAATAAGTATAATTATTACAGTTCTAGCGATAATAATAGTAAAATATGGCTAATAGTGCATGTTATATTGATAATAATAAAAGTAATAAGTATATTTATTATAGTTCTATCGATAATAACTTCATAATATGGGTAATAATGCATGTTATATTGATAATAATAAAAGTAATAAGTATATTTATTACAGTTCTATCGATAAAGCTGCATAATATGGGTAATAATGCATGTTATATTGATGATAATAAAAGTAATATGTATATTTATTACAGTTCTAGCGATAATAACTGCATAATATGGGTAATAATGCATGTTATATTGATGATAATAAAAGTAATACGTATATTTATTATAGTTCTAGCGATAATAACTGCATAATATGGGTAATAATGCATGTTATATTGATAATAATATAAGTAATAAGTATAATTATTACAGTTCTAGCGATAATAACTGCATTATATGGGTAATAATGCACTTTATATTGATAATATCGGGAGTAATAAGTATAATTATTATAGTTCTAGCGATAATAATAGTAAAATATGGCTAATAGTGCATGTTATATTGATAATAATAAAAGTAATAAGTATATTTATTACAGCTCTATCGACAATAACTGCATAATATGGGTAATAATGCACGTTATATTGCTAATAACATAAGAAATAAGTATAATTATCACAGTTCTAGCTATAATAACTGCATTATATGGGTAATAGTGGATGTTATATTGATAATATCGGGAGTAATAAGTATAATTATTACAGTTCTAGCTTTAATACAAGTAAAATATGGCTAAGAGTGCCTGTTATATTGATAATAATAAAAGTAATAAGTATATTTATTGTACTTCTGTCGATAATAGCTGCATTATATGGGTAATAATGCATGTTATATTGATAATATCGGGAGTAATAAGTATAATTATTACAGTTCTAGCGATAATAATAGTAAAATATGGCTAATAGTGCATGTTATATTGATAATAATAAAAGTAATAAGTATATTTATAACAGTTCTATCGATAAAGCTGCATAATATGGGTAATAATGCATGTTATATTGATGATAATAAAGGTAATAAGTATATTTATTACAGTTCTATCGATAATAACTGCATAATATGGGTAATAATGCATGTTATATTGATGATAATAAAAGTAATAAGTATAATTATTACAGTTCTAGCGATAATAACTGCATTATATGGGTAAGAATGGATGTTATATTGATAATATCGGGAGTAATAAGTATAATTATTATAGTTCTATCGATAATAACTGCATAATATGGGTAATAATGCATGTTATATTGATGATAATAAAAGTAATACGTATATTTATTATAGTTCTAGCGATAATAACTGCATAATATGGGTAATAATGCACGTTATATTGCTAATAACATAAGGAGTAAGTACAATTATTACAGTTCTAGCGATAATAACTGCATTATATGGGTAATAATGCATGTTATATTGATAATATCGGGAGTAATAAGTATAATTATTATAGTTCTAGCGATAATAATAGTTACATATGGCTAATAGTGCATGTTATATTGATAATAATAAAAGTAATAAGTATATTTATTACAGTTCTATCGATAATAACTGCATAATATGGGTAATAATGCATGTTATATTGATAATAATATAAGTAGTAAGTATAATTATTACAGTTCTAGCGATAATAACTGCATTATATGGGTAATAATGCACTTTATATTGATAATATCGGGAGTAATAAGTATAATTATTATAGTTATAGCGATAATAATAGTAACATATGGCTAATAGTGCATGTTATATTGATAATAATATAAGTAATAAGTATAATTATTACAGTTCTAGCGATAATAACTGCATTATATGGGTAATAATGGATGTTATATTGATAATATCGGGAGTAATAAGTATAATTATTACAGTTGTAGCTTTAATACAAGTAAAATATGGCTAAGAGTGCCTGTTATATTGATAATAATAAAAGTAATAAGTATATTTATTGTACTTCTGTCGATAATAGCTGCATTATATGGGTAATAATGCATGTTATATTGATAATATCGGGAGTAATAAGTATAATTATTACAGTTCTAGCGATAATAATAGTAAAATATGGCTAATAGTGCATGCTATATTGATAATAATAAAAGTAATAAGTATATTTATTATAGTTCTATCGATAATAACTGCATAATATGGGTAATAATACATGTTATATTGATAATATTGGGAGTAATAAGTACAATTATTATAGTTCTAGCGATAATAATAGTAAAATATGGCTAATAGTGCATGTTATATTGATAATAATAAAAGTAATAAGTATATTTATTACAGTTCTATCGATAAAGCTGCATAATATGGGTAATAATGCATGTTATATTGATGATAATAAAAGTAATATGTATATTTATTATAGTTCTAGCAATAATAACTGCATAATATGGGTAATAATGCATGTTATATTGATAATATTGGGAGTAATAAGTATAATTATTATAGTTATAGCGATAATAATAGTAAAATATGGCTAATAGTGCATGTTATATTGATAATAATAAAAGTAATAAGTATATTTATAACAGTTCTATCGATAAAGCTGCATAATATGGGTAATAATGCATGTTATATTGATGATAATAAAGGTAATAAGTATATTTATTACAGTTCTATCGATAATAACTGCATAATATGGGTAATAATGCATGTTATATTGATGATAATAAAAGTAATAAGTATAATTATTACAGTTCTAGCGATAATAACTGCATTATATGGGTAAGAATGGATGTTATATTGATAATATCGGGAGTAATAAGTATAATTATTATAGTTCTATCGATAATAACTGCATTATATGGGTAAGAATGGATGTTATATTGATAATATCGGGAGTAATAAGTATAATTATTATAGTTGTATCGATAATAACTGCATAATATGGGTAATAATGCACGTTATATTGCTAATAACATAAGGAATAAGTATAATTATTACAGTTCTAGCGATAATAACTGCATTATATGGGTAATAATGCATGTTATATTGATAATATCGGGAGTAATAAGTATAATTATTACAGTTCTAGCTTTAATACAAGTAACATATGGCTAAGAGTGCCTGTTATATTGATAATAATAAAAGTAATAAGTATATTTATTGTACTTCTGTCGATAATAACTGCATTATATGGGTAATAATGCATGTTATATTGATAATATCGGGAGTAATAAGTATAATTATTACAGTTCTAGCGATAATAATAGTAAAATATGGCTAATAGTGCATGTTATATTGATAATAATAAAAGTAATAAGTATATTTATTATAGTTCTATCGATAATAACTTCATAATATGGGTAATAATGCATGTTATATTGATAATAATAAAAGTAATAAGTATATTTATTACAGTTCTATCGATAAAGCTGCATAATATGGGTAATAATGCATGTTATATTGATGATAATAAAAGTAATATGTATATTTATTACAGTTCTAGCGATAATAACTGCATAATATGGGTAATAATGCATGTTATATTGATGATAATAAAAGTAATACGTATATTTATTATAGTTCTAGCGATAATAACTGCATAATATGGGTAATAATGCATGTTATATTGATAATAATATAAGTAATAAGTATAATTATTACAGTTCTAGCGATAATAACTGCATTATATGGGTAATAATGCACTTTATATTGATAATATCGGGAGTAATAAGTATAATTATTATAGTTCTAGCGATAATAATAGTAAAATATGGCTAATAGTGCATGTTATATTGATAATAATAAAAGTAATAAGTATATTTATTACAGCTCTATCGACAATAACTGCATAATATGGGTAATAATGCACGTTATATTGCTAATAACATAAGAAATAAGTATAATTATCACAGTTCTAGCTATAATAACTGCATTATATGGGTAATAGTGGATGTTATATTGATAATATCGGGAGTAATAAGTATAATTATTACAGTTCTAGCTTTAATACAAGTAAAATATGGCTAAGAGTGCCTGTTATATTGATAATAATAAAAGTAATAAGTATATTTATTGTACTTCTGTCGATAATAGCTGCATTATATGGGTAATAATGCATGTTATATTGATAATATCGGGAGTAATAAGTATAATTATTACAGTTCTAGCGATAATAATAGTAAAATATGGCTAATAGTGCATGTTATATTGATAATAATAAAAGTAATAAGTATATTTATAACAGTTCTATCGATAAAGCTGCATAATATGGGTAATAATGCATGTTATATTGATGATAATAAAGGTAATAAGTATATTTATTACAGTTCTATCGATAATAACTGCATAATATGGGTAATAATGCATGTTATATTGATGATAATAAAAGTAATAAGTATAATTATTACAGTTCTAGCGATAATAACTGCATTATATGGGTAAGAATGGATGTTATATTGATAATATCGGGAGTAATAAGTATAATTATTATAGTTCTATCGATAATAACTGCATAATATGGGTAATAATGCATGTTATATTGATGATAATAAAAGTAATACGTATATTTATTATAGTTCTAGCGATAATAACTGCATAATATGGGTAATAATGCACGTTATATTGCTAATAACATAAGGAGTAAGTACAATTATTACAGTTCTAGCGATAATAACTGCATTATATGGGTAATAATGCATGTTATATTGATAATATCGGGAGTAATAAGTATAATTATTATAGTTCTAGCGATAATAATAGTTACATATGGCTAATAGTGCATGTTATATTGATAATAATAAAAGTAATAAGTATATTTATTACAGTTCTATCGATAATAACTGCATAATATGGGTAATAATGCATGTTATATTGATAATATTGCGAGTAATAAGTATAATTATTATAGTTCTAGCGATAATAATAGTAAAATATGGCTAATAGTGCATGTTATATTGATAATAATAAAAGTAATAAGTATATTTATTACAGTTCTATCGATAAAGCTGCATAATATGGGTAATAATGCATGTTATATTGATGATAATAAAAGTAATATGTATATTTATTATAGTTCTGGCGATAATAACTGCATAATATGGGTAATAATGCATGTTATATTGATAATAATATAAGTAATAAGTATAATTATTACAGTTCTAGCGATAATAACTGCATAATATGGGTAATAATGCATGTTATATTGATAATAATATAAGTAATAAGTATAATTATTACAGTTCTAGCGATAATAATAGTAAAATATGGCTAATAGTGCATGCTATATTGATAATAATAAAAGTAATAAGTATATTTATTATAGTTCTATCGATAATAACTGCATAATATGGGTAATAATGCATGTTATATTGATAATATTGGGAGTAATAAGTATAATTATTATAGTTCTAGCGATAATAATAGTAAAATATGGCTAATAGTGCATGTTATATTGATAATAATAAAAGTAATAAGTATATTTATTACAGTTCTATCGATAAAGCTGCATAATATGGGTAATAATGCATGTTATATTGATGATAATAAAAGTAATATGTATATTTATTATAGTTCTAGCGATAATAACTGCATAATATGGGTAATAATGCATGTTATATTGATAATATTGGGAGTAATAAGTATAATTATTATAGTTATAGCGATAATAATAGTAAAATATGGCTAATAGTGCATGTTATATTGATAATAATAAAAGTAATAAGTATATTGATTATAGTTCTATCGATAAAGCTGCATAATATGGGTAATAATGCATGTTATATTGATGATAATAAAAGTAATAAGTATATTTATTACAGTTCTATCGATAATAACTGCATAATATGGGTAATAATGCATGTCATATTGATGATAATAAAAGTAATAAGTATAATTATTACAGTTCTAGCGATAATAACTGCATTATATGGGTAATAATGCATGTTATATTGATAATATCGGGAGTAATAAGTATAATTATTATAGTTCTAGCGATAGTAATAGTAACATATGGCTAATAGTGCATGTTATATTGATAATAATAAAAGTAATAAGTATATTTATTACAGTTCTATCGATAATAACTGCATAATATGGGTAATAATGCATGTTATATTGATAATATTGCGAGTAATAAGTATAATTATTATAGTTCTAGCGATAATAATAGTAAAATATGGCTAATAGTGCATGTTATATTGATAATAATAAAAGTAATAAGTATATTTATTACAGTTCTATCGATAAAGCTGCATAATATGGGTAATAATGCATGTTATATTGATGATAATAAAAGTAATATGTATATTTATTATAGTTCTAGTGATAATAACTGCATAATATGGGTAATAATGCATGTTATATTGATGATAATAAAAGTAATACGTATATTTATTATAGTTCTAGCGATAATAACTGCATAATATGGGTAATAATGCATGTTATATTGATAATAATATAAGTAATAAGTATAATTATTACAGTTCTAGCGATAATAACTGCATTATATGGGTAATAATGCACTTTATATTGATAATATCGGGAGTAATAAGTATAATTATTATAGTTATAGCGATAATAATAGTAAAATATGGCTAATAGTGCATGTTATATTGATAATAATATAAGTAATAAGTATAATTATTACAGTTCTAGCGATAATAACTGCATTATATGGGTAATAATGGATGTTATATTGATAATATCGGGAGTAATAAGTATAATTATTACAGTTGTAGCTTTAATACAAGTAAAATATGGCTAAGAGTGCCTGTTATATTGATAATAATAAAAGTAATAAGTATATTTATTGTACTTCTGTCGATAATAGCTGCATTATATGGGTAATAATGCATGTTATATTGATAATATCGGGAGTAATAAGTATAATTATTACAGTTCTAGCGATAATAATAGTAAAATATGGCTAATAGTGCATGCTATATTGATAATAATAAAAGTAATAAGTATATTTATTATAGTTCTATCGATAATAACTGCATAATATGGGTAATAATGCATGTTATATTGATAATATTGGGAGTAATAAGTATAATTATTATAGTTCTAGCGATAATAATAGTAAAATATGGCTAATAGTGCATGTTATATTGATAATAATAAAAGTAATAAGTATATTTATTACAGTTCTATCGATAAAGCTGCATAATATGGGTAATAATGCATGTTATATTGATGATAATAAAAGTAATATGTATATTTATTATAGTTCTAGCGATAATAACTGCATAATATGGGTAATAATGCATGTTATATTGATAATATTGGGAGTAATAAGTATAATTATTATAGTTATAGCGATAATAATAGTAAAATATGGCTAATAGTGCATGTTATATTGATAATAATAAAAGTAATAAGTATATTGATTACAGTTCTATCGATAAAGCTGCATAATATGGGTAATAATGCATGTTATATTGATGATAATAAAAGTAATAAGTATATTTATTACAGTTCTATCGATAATAACTGCATAATATGGGTAATAATGCATGTCATATTGATGATAATAAAAGTAATAAGTATAATTATTACAGTTCTAGCGATAATAACTGCATTATATGGGTAAGAATGGATGTTATATTGATAATATCGGGAGTAATAAGTATAATTATTATAGTTCTATCGATAATAACTGCATAATATGGGTAATAATGCATGTTATATTGATGATAATAAAAGTAATACGTATATTTATTATAGTTCTAGCGATAATAACTGCATAATATGGGTAATAATGCACGTTAGATTGCTAATAACATAAGGAATAAGTATAATTATTACAGTTCTAGCGATAATAACTGCATTATATGGGTAATAATGCATGTTATATTGATAATATCGGGAGTAATAAGTATAATTATTATAGTTCTAGCGATAGTAATAGTAACATATGGCTAATAGTGCATGTTATATTGATAATAATAAAAGTAATAAGTATATTTATTACAGTTCTATCGATAATAACTGTATAATATAGGTAATAATGCATGTTATATTGATCATAACAAAAGTAATAAGTATAATTATTACAGTTCTAGCGATAATAACTGCACTATATGGGTAAGAATGGATGTTATATTGATAATATCGGGAGTAATAAGTATAATTATTACAGTTCTAGCTTTAATACAAGTAAAATATGGCTAAGAGTGCCTGTTATATTGATAATAATAAAAGTAATAAGTATATTTATTGTACTTCTGTCGATAATAGCTGCATTATATGGGTAATAATGCATGTTATATTGATAATATCGGGAGTAATAAGTATAATTATTACAGTTCTAGCGATAATAATAGTAAAATATGGCTAATAGTGCATGTTATATTGATAATAATAAAAGTAATAAGTATATTTATTATAGTTCTATCGATAATAACTGCATAATATGGGTAATAATGCATGTTATATTGATAATCTTGGGAGTAATAAGTATAATTATTATAGTTCTAGCGATAATAATAGTAAAATATGGCTAATAGTGCATGTTATATTGATAATAATAAAAGTAATAAGTATATTTATAACAGTTCTATCGATAAAGCTGCATAATATGGGTAATAATGCATGTTATATTGATGATAATAAAGGTAATAAGTATATTTATTACAGTTCTATCGATAATAACTGCATAATATGGGTAATAATGCATGTTATATTGATAATAATATAAGTAATAAGTATAATTATTACAGTTCTAGCGATAATAATAGTAAAATATGGCTAATAGTGCATGCTATATTGATAATAATAAAAGTAATAAGTATATTTATTATAGTTCTATCGATAATAACTGCATAATATGGGTAATAATGCATGTTATATTGATAATATTGGGAGTAATAAGTATAATTATTATAGTTCTAGCGATAATAATAGTAAAATATGGCTAATAGTGCATGTTATATTGATAATAATAAAAGTAATAAGTATATTTATTACAGTTCTATCGATAAAGCTGCATAATATGGGTAATAATGCATGTTATATTGATGATAATAAAAGTAATATGTATATTTATTATAGTTCTAGCGATAATAACTGCATAATATGGGTAATAATGCATGTTATATTGATAATATTGGGAGTAATAAGTATAATTATTATAGTTATAGCGATAATAATAGTAAAATATGGCTAATAGTGCATGTTATATTGATAATAATAAAAGTAATAAGTATATTGATTATAGTTCTATCGATAAAGCTGCATAATATGGGTAATAATGCATGTTATATTGATGATAATAAAAGTAATAAGTATATTTATTACAGTTCTATCGATAATAACTGCATAATATGGGTAATAATGCATGTCATATTGATGATAATAAAAGTAATAAGTATAATTATTACAGTTCTAGCGATAATAACTGCATTATATGGGTAATAATGCATGTTATATTGATAATATCGGGAGTAATAAGTATAATTATTATAGTTCTAGCGATAGTAATAGTAACATATGGCTAATAGTGCATGTTATATTGATAATAATAAAAGTAATAAGTATATTTATTACAGTTCTATCGATAATAACTGCATAATATGGGTAATAATGCATGTTATATTGATAATATTGCGAGTAATAAGTATAATTATTATAGTTCTAGCGATAATAATAGTAAAATATGGCTAATAGTGCATGTTATATTGATAATAATAAAAGTAATAAGTATATTTATTACAGTTCTATCGATAAAGCTGCATAATATGGGTAATAATGCATGTTATATTGATGATAATAAAAGTAATATGTATATTTATTATAGTTCTAGTGATAATAACTGCATAATATGGGTAATAATGCATGTTATATTGATGATAATAAAAGTAATACGTATATTTATTATAGTTCTAGCGATAATAACTGCATAATATGGGTAATAATGCATGTTATATTGATAATAATATAAGTAATAAGTATAATTATTACAGTTCTAGCGATAATAACTGCATTATATGGGTAATAATGCACTTTATATTGATAATATCGGGAGTAATAAGTATAATTATTATAGTTATAGCGATAATAATAGTAAAATATGGCTAATAGTGCATGTTATATTGATAATAATATAAGTAATAAGTATAATTATTACAGTTCTAGCGATAATAACTGCATTATATGGGTAATAATGGATGTTATATTGATAATATCGGGAGTAATAAGTATAATTATTACAGTTGTAGCTTTAATACAAGTAAAATATGGCTAAGAGTGCCTGTTATATTGATAATAATAAAAGTAATAAGTATATTTATTGTACTTCTGTCGATAATAGCTGCATTATATGGGTAATAATGCATGTTATATTGATAATATCGGGAGTAATAAGTATAATTATTACAGTTCTAGCGATAATAATAGTAAAATATGGCTAATAGTGCATGCTATATTGATAATAATAAAAGTAATAAGTATATTTATTATAGTTCTATCGATAATAACTGCATAATATGGGTAATAATGCATGTTATATTGATAATATTGGGAGTAATAAGTATAATTATTATAGTTCTAGCGATAATAATAGTAAAATATGGCTAATAGTGCATGTTATATTGATAATAATAAAAGTAATAAGTATATTTATTACAGTTCTATCGATAAAGCTGCATAATATGGGTAATAATGCATGTTATATTGATGATAATAAAAGTAATATGTATATTTATTATAGTTCTAGCGATAATAACTGCATAATATGGGTAATAATGCATGTTATATTGATAATATTGGGAGTAATAAGTATAATTATTATAGTTATAGCGATAATAATAGTAAAATATGGCTAATAGTGCATGTTATATTGATAATAATAAAAGTAATAAGTATATTGATTACAGTTCTATCGATAAAGCTGCATAATATGGGTAATAATGCATGTTATATTGATGATAATAAAAGTAATAAGTATATTTATTACAGTTCTATCGATAATAACTGCATAATATGGGTAATAATGCATGTCATATTGATGATAATAAAAGTAATAAGTATAATTATTACAGTTCTAGCGATAATAACTGCATTATATGGGTAAGAATGGATGTTATATTGATAATATCGGGAGTAATAAGTATAATTATTATAGTTCTATCGATAATAACTGCATAATATGGGTAATAATGCATGTTATATTGATGATAATAAAAGTAATACGTATATTTATTATAGTTCTAGCGATAATAACTGCATAATATGGGTAATAATGCACGTTAGATTGCTAATAACATAAGGAATAAGTATAATTATTACAGTTCTAGCGATAATAACTGCATTATATGGGTAATAATGCATGTTATATTGATAATATCGGGAGTAATAAGTATAATTATTATAGTTCTAGCGATAGTAATAGTAACATATGGCTAATAGTGCATGTTATATTGATAATAATAAAAGTAATAAGTATATTTATTACAGTTCTATCGATAATAACTGTATAATATAGGTAATAATGCATGTTATATTGATCATAACAAAAGTAATAAGTATAATTATTACAGTTCTAGCGATAATAACTGCACTATATGGGTAAGAATGGATGTTATATTGATAATATCGGGAGTAATAAGTATAATTATTACAGTTCTAGCTTTAATACAAGTAAAATATGGCTAAGAGTGCCTGTTATATTGATAATAATAAAAGTAATAAGTATATTTATTGTACTTCTGTCGATAATAGCTGCATTATATGGGTAATAATGCATGTTATATTGATAATATCGGGAGTAATAAGTATAATTATTACAGTTCTAGCGATAATAATAGTAAAATATGGCTAATAGTGCATGTTATATTGATAATAATAAAAGTAATAAGTATATTTATTATAGTTCTATCGATAATAACTGCATAATATGGGTAATAATGCATGTTATATTGATAATCTTGGGAGTAATAAGTATAATTATTATAGTTCTAGCGATAATAATAGTAAAATATGGCTAATAGTGCATGTTATATTGATAATAATAAAAGTAATAAGTATATTTATAACAGTTCTATCGATAAAGCTGCATAATATGGGTAATAATGCATGTTATATTGATGATAATAAAGGTAATAAGTATATTTATTACAGTTCTATCGATAATAACTGCATAATATGGGTAATAATGCATGTTATATTGATGATAATAAAAGTAATAAGTATAATTATTACAGTTCTAGCGATAATAACTGCATTATATGGGTAAGAATGGATGTTATATTGATAATAATAAAATAATGATTATAATTATTACAGTTCTAGCGATAATAACTGCATTATATGGGTAATAATGGATGTTATATTGATAATATCGGGCGTAATAAGTATAATTATTACAGTTCTAGCGATAATAACTGCATTATATGGGTAATAATGGATGTTATATTGATAATATCGGGAGTAATAAGTATAATTATTACAGTTCTAGCGATAATACTAGTAAAATATGGCTAAGAGTGCCTGTTATATTGATAATAATAAAAGTTATAAGTATATTTATTATACTTCTGTCGATAATAACTGCATTATATGGGTAATAATGCATGTTATATTGATAATAATATAAGTAATAAGTATAATTATTACAGTTCCAGCGATAATAACTGCATAATATGGGTAATAATGCATGTTATATTGATAATATTGGGAGTAATAAGTATAATTATTATAGTTCTAACGATAATAATAGTAAAATATGGCTAATAGTGCATGTTATATTGATAATAATAAAAGTAATAAGTATATTTATTACAGTTCTATCGATAATAACTGCATAATATGGGTAATAATGCATGTTATATTGATGATAATAAAAGTAATATGTATATTTATTATAGTTCTAGCGATAATAACTGCATTATATGGGTAATAATGGATGTTATATTGATAATATCGGGAGTAATAAGTATATTTATTATAGTTCTAGCGATAATAATAGTAACATATGGCTAATAGTGCATGTTATATTGATAATAATAAAAGTAATAAGTATATTTATTACAGTTCTATCGATAAAGCTGCATAATATGGGTAATAATGCATGTTATATTGATGATAATAAAGGTAATAAGTATATTTATTACAGTTCTATCGATAATAACTGCATAATATGGGTAATAATGCATGTTATATTGATGATAATAAAAGTAATAAGTATAATTATTACAGTTCTAGCGATAATAACTGCATTATATGGGTAAGAATGGATGTTATATTGATAATATCGGGAGTAATAAGTATAATTATTATAGTTCTATCGATAATAACTGCATTATATGGGTAAGAATGGATGTTATATTGATAATATCGGGAGTAATAAGTATAATTATTATAGTTGTATCGATAATAACTGCATAATATGGGTAATAATGCACGTTATATTGCTAATAACATAAGGAATAAGTATAATTATTACAGTTCTTGCGATAATAACTGCATTATATGGGTAATAATGCATGTTATATTGATAATATCGGGAGTAATAAGTATAATTATTATAGTTCTATCGATAATAACTGCATAATATGGGTAATAATGCATGTTATATTGATGATAATAAAAGTAATACGTATATTTATTATAGTTCTAGCGATAATAACTGCATAATATGGATAATAATGCACGTTAGATTGCTAATAACATAAGGAATAAGTATAATTATTACAGTTCTAGCGATAATAACTGCATTATATGGGTAATAATGCATGTTATATTGATAATATCGGGAGTAATAAGTATAATTATTATAGTTCTAGCGATAGTAATAGTAACATATGGCTAATAGTGCATGTTATATTGATAATAATAAAAGTAATAAGTATATTTATTACAGTTCTATCGATAATAACTGCATAATATGGGTAATAATGCATGTTATATTGATAATATTGCGAGTAATAAGTATAATTATTATAGTTCTAGCGATAATAATAGTAAAATATGGCTAATAGTGCATGTTATATTGATAATAATAAAAGTAATAAGTATATTTATTACAGTTCTATCGATAAAGCTGCATAATATGGGTAATAATGCATGTTATATTGATGATAATAAAAGTAATATGTATATTTATTATAGTTCTAGTGATAATAACTGCATAATATGGGTAATAATGCATGTTATATTGATGATAATAAAAGTAATACGTATATTTATTATAGTTCTAGCGATAATAACTGCATAATATGGGTAATAATGCATGTTATATTGATAATAATATAAGTAATAAGTATAATTATTACAGTTCTAGCGATAATAACTGCATTATATGGGTAATAATGCACTTTATATTGATAATATCGGGAGTAATAAGTATAATTATTATAGTTATAGCGATAATAATAGTAAAATATGGCTAATAGTGCATGTTATATTGATAATAATATAAGTAATAAGTATAATTATTACAGTTCTAGCGATAATAACTGCATTATATGGGTAATAATGGATGTTATATTGATAATATCGGGAGTAATAAGTATAATTATTACAGTTGTAGCTTTAATACAAGTAAAATATGGCTAAGAGTGCCTGTTATATTGATAATAATAAAAGTAATAAGTATATTTATTGTACTTCTGTCGATAATAGCTGCATTATATGGGTAATAATGCATGTTATAGTGATAATATCGGGAGTAATAAGTATAATTATTACAGTTCTAGCGATAATAATAGTAAAATATGGCTAATAGTGCATGCTATATTGATAATAATAAAAGTAATAAGTATATTTATTATAGTTCTATCGATAATAACTGCATAATATGGGTAATAATGCATGTTATATTGATAATATTGGGAGTAATAAGTATAATTATTATAGTTCTAGCGATAATAATAGTAAAATATGGCTAATAGTGCATGTTATATTGATAATAATAAAAGTAATAAGTATATTTATTACAGTTCTATCGATAAAGCTGCATAATATGGGTAATAATGCATGTTATATTGATGATAATAAAAGTAATATGTATATTTATTATAGTTCTAGCGATAATAACTGCATAATATGGGTAATAATGCATGTTATATTGATAATATTGGGAGTAATAAGTATAATTATTATAGTTATAGCGATAATAATAGTAAAATATGGCTAATAGTGCATGTTATATTGATAATAATAAAAGTAATAAGTATATTGATTACAGTTCTATCGATAAAGCTGCATAATATGGGTAATAATGCATGTTATATTGATGATAATAAAAGTAATAAGTATATTTATTACAGTTCTATCGATAATAACTGCATAATATGGGTAATAATGCATGTCATATTGATGATAATAAAAGTAATAAGTATAATTATTACAGTTCTAGCGATAATAGCTGCATTATATGGGTAAGAATGGATGTTATATTGATAATATCGGGAGTAATAAGTATAATTATTATAGTTCTATCGATAATAACTGCATAATATGGGTAATAATGCATGTTATATTGATGATAATAAAAGTAATACGTATATTTATTATAGTTCTAGCGATAATAACTGCATAATATGGGTAATAATGCACGTTAGATTGCTAATAACATAAGGAATAAGTATAATTATTACAGTTCTAGCGATAATAACTGCATTATATGGGTAATAATGCATGTTATATTGATAATATCGGGAGTAATAAGTATAATTATTATAGTTCTAGCGATAATAATAGTAACATATGGCTAATAGTGCATGTTATATTGATAATAATAAAAGTAATAAGTATATTTATTACAGTTCTATCGATAATAACTGCATAATATGGGTAATAATGCATGTTATATTGATAATATTGGGAGTAATAAGTATAATTATTATAGTTCTAGCGATAATAATAGTAAAATATGGCTAATAGTGCATGTTATATTGATAATAATAAAAGTAATAAGTATATTTATTTCAGTTCTATCGATAAAGCTGCATAATATGCGTAATAATGCATGTTATATTGATGATAATAAAAGTAATAAGTATAATTATTACAGTTCTAGCGATAATAACTGCATTATATGGGTAATAATGCATGTTATATTGATAATATCGGGAGTAATAAGTATAATTATTACAGTTCTAGCTTTAATACAAGTAAAATATGGCTAAGAGTGCCTGTTATATTGATAATAATAAAAGTAATAAGTATATTTATTGTACTTCTGTCGATAATAACTGCATTATATGGGTAATAATGCATGTTATATTGATAATATCGGGAGTAATAAGTATAATTATTACAGTTCTAGCGATAATAATAGTAAAATATGGCTAATAGTGCATGTTATATTGATAATAATAAAAGTAATAAGTATATTTATTATAGTTCTATCGATAATAACTTCATAATATGGGTAATAATGCATGTTATATTGATAATAATAAAAGTAATAAGTATATTTATTACAGTTCTATCGATAAAGCTGCATAATATGGGTAATAATGCATGTTATATTGATGATAATAAAAGTAATATGTATATTTATTACAGTTCTAGCGATAATAACTGCATAATATGGGTAATAATGCATGTTATATTGATGATAATAAAAGTAATACGTATATTTATTATAGTTCTAGCGATAATAACTGCATAATATGGGTAATAATGCATGTTATATTGATAATAATATAAGTAATAAGTATAATTATTACAGTTCTAGCGATAATAACTGCATTATATGGGTAATAATGCACTTTATATTGATAATATCGGGAGTAATAAGTATAATTATTATAGTTCTAGCGATAATAATAGTAAAATATGGCTAATAGTGCATGTTATATTGATAATAATAAAAGTAATAAGTATATTTATTACAGCTCTATCGACAATAACTGCATAATATGGGTAATAATGCACGTTATATTGCTAATAACATAAGAAATAAGTATAATTATCACAGTTCTAGCTATAATAACTGCATTATATGGGTAATAGTGGATGTTATATTGATAATATCGGGAGTAATAAGTATAATTATTACAGTTCTAGCTTTAATACAAGTAAAATATGGCTAAGAGTGCCTGTTATATTGATAATAATAAAAGTAATAAGTATATTTATTGTACTTCTGTCGATAATAGCTGCATTATATGGGTAATAATGCATGTTATATTGATAATATCGGGAGTAATAAGTATAATTATTACAGTTCTAGCGATAATAATAGTAAAATATGGCTAATAGTGCATGTTATATTGATAATAATAAAAGTAATAAGTATATTTATAACAGTTCTATCGATAAAGCTGCATAATATGGGTAATAATGCATGTTATATTGATGATAATAAAGGTAATAAGTATATTTATTACAGTTCTATCGATAATAACTGCATAATATGGGTAATAATGCATGTTATATTGATGATAATAAAAGTAATAAGTATAATTATTACAGTTCTAGCGATAATAACTGCATTATATGGGTAAGAATGGATGTTATATTGATAATATCGGGAGTAATAAGTATAATTATTATAGTTCTATCGATAATAACTGCATAATATGGGTAATAATGCATGTTATATTGATGATAATAAAAGTAATACGTATATTTATTATAGTTATAGCGATAATAACTGCATAATATGGGTAATAATGCACGTTATATTGCTAATAACATAAGGAGTAAGTACAATTATTACAGTTCTAGCGATAATAACTGCATTATATGGGTAATAATGCATGTTATATTGATAATATCGGGAGTAATAAGTATAATTATTATAGTTCTAGCGATAATAATAGTTACATATGGCTAATAGTGCATGTTATATTGATAATAATAAAAGTAATAAGTATATTTATTACAGTTCTATCAATAATAACTGCATAATATGGGTAATAATGCATGTTATATTGATAATATTGCGAGTAATAAGTATAATTATTATAGTTCTAGCGATAATAATAGTAAAATATGGCTAATAGTGCATGTTATATTGATAATAATAAAAGTAATAAGTATATTTATTACAGTTCTATCGATAAAGCTGCATAATATGGGTAATAATGCATGTTATATTGATGATAATAAAAGTAATATGTATATTTATTATAGTTCTAGCGATAATAACTGCATAATATGGGTAATAATGCATGTTATATTGATAATAATATAAGTAATAAGTATAATTATTACAGTTCTAGCGATAATAACTGCATTATATGGGTAATAATGCACTTTATATTGATAATATCGGGAGTAATAAGTATAATTATTATAGTTATAGCGATAATAATAGTAAAATATGGCTAATAGTGCATGTTATATTGATAATAATATAAGTAATAAGTATAATTATTACAGTTCTAGCGATAATAACTGCATTATATGGGTAATAATGGATGTTATATTGATAATATCGGGAGTAATAAGTATAATTATTACAGTTGTAGCTTTAATACAAGTAAAATATGGCTAAGAGTGCCTGTTATATTGATAATAATAAAAGTAATAAGTATATTTATTGTACTTCTGTCGATAATAGCTGCATTATATGGGTAATAATGCATGTTATATTGATAATATCGGGAGTAATAAGTATAATTATTACAGTTCTAGCGATAATAATAGTAAAATATGGCTAATAGTGCATGCTATATTGATAATAATAAAAGTAATAAGTATATTTATTATAGTTCTATCGATAATAACTGCATAATATGGGTAATAATGCATGTTATATTGATAATATTGGGAGTAATAAGTATAATTATTATAGTTCTAGCGATAATAATAGTAAAATATGGCTAATAGTGCATGTTATATTGATAATAATAAAAGTAATAAGTATATTTATTACAGTTCTATCGATAAAGCTGCATAATATGGGTAATAATGCATGTTATATTGATGATAATAAAAGTAATATGTATATTTATTATAGTTCTAGCGATAATAACTGCATAATATGGGTAATAATGCATGTTATATTGATAATATTGGGAGTAATAAGTATAATTATTATAGTTATAGCGATAATAATAGTAAAATATGGCTAATAGTGCATGTTATATTGATAATAATAAAAGTAATAAGTATATTGATTACAGTTCTATCGATAAAGCTGCATAATATGGGTAATAATGCATGTTATATTGATGATAATAAAAGTAATAAGTATATTTATTACAGTTCTATCGATAATAACTGCATAATATGGGTAATAATGCATGTCATATTGATGATAATAAAAGTAATAAGTATAATTATTACAGTTCTAGCGATAATAACTGCATTATATGGGTAAGAATGGATGTTATATTGATAATATCGGGTGTAATAAGTATAATTATTATAGTTCTATCGATAATAACTGCATAATATGGGTAATAATGCATGTTATATTGATGATAATAAAAGTAATACGTATATTTATTATAGTTCTAGCGATAATAACTGCATAATATGGGTAATAATGCACGTTAGATTGCTAATAACATAAGGAATAAGTATAATTATTACAGTTCTAGCGATAATAACTGCATTATATGGGTAATAATGCATGTTATATTGATAATATCGGGAGTAATAAGTATAATTATTATAGTTCTAGCGATAGTAATAGTAACATATGGCTAATAGTGCATGTTATATTGATAATAATAAAAGTAATAAGTATATTTATTACAGTTCTATCGATAATAACTGTATAATATAGGTAATAATGCATGTTATATTGATCATAACAAAAGTAATAAGTATAATTATTACAGTTCTAGCGATAATAACTGCACTATATGGGTAAGAATGGATGTTATATTGATAATATCGGGAGTAATAAGTATAATTATTATAGTTCTATCGATAATAACTGCATAATATGGGTAATAATGCATGTTATATTGATGATAATAAAAGTAATACGTATATTTATTATAGTTCTAGCGATAATAACTGCATAATATGGGTAATAATGCACGTTAGATTGCTAATAACATAAGGAATAAGTATAATTATTACAGTTCCAGCGATAATAACTGCATAATATGGGTAATAATGCATGTTATATTGATAATATTGGGAGTAATAAGTATAATTATTATAGTTCTAACGATAATAATAGTAAAATATGGCTAATAGTGCATGTTATATTGATAATAATAAAAGTAATAAGTATATTTATTTCAGTTCTATCGATAAAGCTGCATAATATGCGTAATAATGCATGTTATATTGATGATAATAAAAGTAATAAGTATAATTATTACAGTTCTAGCGATAATAACTGCATTATATGGGTAATAATGCATGTTATATTGATAATATCGGGAGTAATAAGTATAATTATTACAGTTCTAGCTTTAATACAAGTAAAATATGGCTAAGAGTGCCTGTTATATTGATAATAATAAAAGTAATAAGTATATTTATTGTACTTCTGTCGATAATAACTGCATTATATGGGTAATAATGCATGTTATATTGATAATATCGGGAGTAATAAGTATAATTATTACAGTTCTAGCGATAATAATAGTAAAATATGGCTAATAGTGCATGTTATATTGATAATAATAAAAGTAATAAGTATATTTATTATAGTTCTATCGATAATAACTTCATAATATGGGTAATAATGCATGTTATATTGATAATAATAAAAGTAATAAGTATATTTATTACAGTTCTATCGATAAAGCTGCATAATATGGGTAATAATGCATGTTATATTGATGATAATAAAAGTAATATGTATATTTATTACAGTTCTAGCGATAATAACTGCATAATATGGGTAATAATGCATGTTATATTGATGATAATAAAAGTAATACGTATATTTATTATAGTTCTAGCGATAATAACTGCATAATATGGGTAATAATGCATGTTATATTGATAATAATATAAGTAATAAGTATAATTATTACAGTTCTAGCGATAATAACTGCATTATATGGGTAATAATGCACTTTATATTGATAATATCGGGAGTAATAAGTATAATTATTATAGTTCTAGCGATAATAATAGTAAAATATGGCTAATAGTGCATGTTATATTGATAATAATAAAAGTAATAAGTATATTTATTACAGCTCTATCGACAATAACTGCATAATATGGGTAATAATGCACGTTATATTGCTAATAACATAAGAAATAAGTATAATTATCACAGTTCTAGCTATAATAACTGCATTATATGGGTAATAGTGGATGTTATATTGATAATATCGGGAGTAATAAGTATAATTATTACAGTTCTAGCTTTAATACAAGTGAAATATGGCTAAGAGTGCCTGTTATATTGATAATAATAAAAGTAATAAGTATATTTATTGTACTTCTGTCGATAATAGCTGCATTATATGGGTAATAATGCATGTTATATTGATAATATCGGGAGTAATAAGTATAATTATTACAGTTCTAGCGATAATAATAGTAAAATATGGCTAATAGTGCATGTTATATTGATAATAATAAAAGTAATAAGTATATTTATAACAGTTCTATCGATAAAGCTGCATAATATGGGTAATAATGCATGTTATATTGATGATAATAAAGGTAATAAGTATATTTATTACAGTTCTATCGATAATAACTGTATAATATAGGTAATAATGCATGTTATATTGATCATAACAAAAGTAATAAGTATAATTATTACAGTTCTAGCGATAATAACTGCACTATATGGGTAAGAATGGATGTTATATTGATAATATCGGGAGTAATAAGTATAATTATTATAGTTCTATCGATAATAACTGCATAATATGGGTAATAATGCATGTTATATTGATGATAATAAAAGTAATACGTATATTTATTATAGTTCTAGCGATAATAACTGCATAATATGGGTAATAATGCACGTTAGATTGCTAATAACATAAGGAATAAGTATAATTATTACAGTTCCAGCGATAATAACTGCATAATATGGGTAATAATGCATGTTATATTGATAATATTGGGAGTAATAAGTATAATTATTATAGTTCTAACGATAATAATAGTAAAATATGGCTAATAGTGCATGTTATATTGATAATAATAAAAGTAATAAGTATATTTATTTCAGTTCTATCGATAAAGCTGCATAATATGCGTAATAATGCATGTTATATTGATGATAATAAAAGTAATAAGTATAATTATTACAGTTCTAGCGATAATAACTGCATTATATGGGTAATAATGCATGTTATATTGATAATATCGGGAGTAATAAGTATAATTATTACAGTTCTAGCTTTAATACAAGTAAAATATGGCTAAGAGTGCCTGTTATATTGATAATAATAAAAGTAATAAGTATATTTATTGTACTTCTGTCGATAATAACTGCATTATATGGGTAATAATGCATGTTATATTGATAATATCGGGAGTAATAAGTATAATTATTACAGTTCTAGCGATAATAATAGTAAAATATGGCTAATAGTGCATGTTATATTGATAATAATAAAAGTAATAAGTATATTTATTATAGTTCTATCGATAATAACTTCATAATATGGGTAATAATGCATGTTATATTGATAATAATAAAAGTAATAAGTATATTTATTACAGTTCTATCGATAAAGCTGCATAATATGGGTAATAATGCATGTTATATTGATGATAATAAAAGTAATATGTATATTTATTACAGTTCTAGCGATAATAACTGCATAATATGGGTAATAATGCATGTTATATTGATGATAATAAAAGTAATACGTATATTTATTATAGTTCTAGCGATAATAACTGCATAATATGGGTAATAATGCATGTTATATTGATAATAATATAAGTAATAAGTATAATTATTACAGTTCTAGCGATAATAACTGCATTATATGGGTAATAATGCACTTTATATTGATAATATCGGGAGTAATAAGTATAATTATTATAGTTCTAGCGATAATAATAGTAAAATATGGCTAATAGTGCATGTTATATTGATAATAATAAAAGTAATAAGTATATTTATTACAGCTCTATCGACAATAACTGCATAATATGGGTAATAATGCACGTTATATTGCTAATAACATAAGAAATAAGTATAATTATCACAGTTCTAGCTATAATAACTGCATTATATGGGTAATAGTGGATGTTATATTGATAATATCGGGAGTAATAAGTATAATTATTACAGTTCTAGCTTTAATACAAGTGAAATATGGCTAAGAGTGCCTGTTATATTGATAATAATAAAAGTAATAAGTATATTTATTGTACTTCTGTCGATAATAGCTGCATTATATGGGTAATAATGCATGTTATATTGATAATATCGGGAGTAATAAGTATAATTATTACAGTTCTAGCGATAATAATAGTAAAATATGGCTAATAGTGCATGTTATATTGATAATAATAAAAGTAATAAGTATATTTATAACAGTTCTATCGATAAAGCTGCATAATATGGGTAATAATGCATGTTATATTGATGATAATAAAGGTAATAAGTATATTTATTACAGTTCTATCGATAATAACTGCATAATATGGGTAATAATGCATGTTATATTGATGATAATAAAAGTAATAAGTATAATTATTACAGTTCTAGCGATAATAACTGCATTATATGGGTAAGAATGGATGTTATATTGATAATATCGGGAGTAATAAGTATAATTATTATAGTTCTATCGATAATAACTTCATAATATGGGTAATAATGCATGTTATATTGATGATAATAAAAGTAATACGTATATTTATTATAGTTCTAGCGATAATAACTGCATAATATGGGTAATAATGCACGTTATATTGCTAATAACATAAGGAGTAAGTACAATTATTACAGTTCTAGCGATAATAACTGCATTATATGGGTAATAATGCATGTTATATTGATAATATCGGGAGTAATAAGTATAATTATTATAGTTCTAGCGATAATAATAGTTACATATGGCTAATAGTGCATGTTATATTGATAATAATAAAAGTAATAAGTATATTTATTACAGTTCTATCGATAATAACTGCATAATATGGGTAATAATGCATGTTATATTGATAATATTGCGAGTAATAAGTATAATTATTATAGTTCTAGCGATAATAATAGTAAAATATGGCTAATAGTGCATGTTATATTGATAATAATAAAAGTAATAAGTATATTTATTACAGTTCTATCGATAAAGCTGCATAATATGGGTAATAATGCATGTTATATTGATGATAATAAAAGTAATATGTATATTTATTATAGTTCTAGCGATAATAACTGCATAATATGGGTAATAATGCATGTTATATTGATAATATTGGGAGTAATAAGTATAATTATTATAGTTATAGCGATAATAATAGTAAAATATGGCTAATAGTGCATGTTATATTGATAATAATAATAGTAATAAGTATATTGATTACAGTTCTATCGATAAAGCTGCATAATATGGGTAATAATGCATGTTATATTGATGATAATAAAAGTAATAAGTATATTTATTACAGTTCTATCGATAATAACTGCATAATATGGGTAATAATGCATGTCATATTGATGATAATAAAAGTAATAAGTATAATTATTACAGTTCTAGCGATAATAACTGCATTATATGGGTAAGAATGGATGTTATATTGATAATATCGGGAGTAATAAGTATAATTATTATAGTTCTATCGATAATAACTGCATAATATGGGTAATAATGCATGTTATATTGATGATAATAAAAGTAATACGTATATTTATTATAGTTCTAGCGATAATAACTGCATAATATGGGTAATAATGCACGTTAGATTGCTAATAACATAAGGAATAAGTATAATTATTACAGTTCTAGCGATAATAACTGCATTATATGGGTAATAATGCATGTTATATTGATAATATCGGGAGTAATAAGTATAATTATTATAGTTCTAGCGATAGTAATAGTAACATATGGCTAATAGTGCATGTTATATTGATAATAATAAAAGTAATAAGTATATTTATTACAGTTCTATCGATAATAACTGCATAATATGGGTAATAATGCATGTTATATTGATAATATTGCGAGTAATAAGTATAATTATTATAGTTCTAGCGATAATAATAGTAAAATATGGCTAATAGTGCATGTTATATTGATAATAATAAAAGTAATAAGTATATTTATTACAGTTCTATCGATAAAGCTGCATAATATGGGTAATAATGCATGTTATATTGATGATAATAAAAGTAATATGTATATTTATTATAGTTCTAGTGATAATAACTGCATAATATGGGTAATAATGCATGTTATATTGATGATAATAAAAGTAATACGTATATTTATTATAGTTCTAGCGATAATAACTGCATAATATGGGTAATAATGCATGTTATATTGATAATAATATAAGTAATAAGTATAATTATTACAGTTCTAGCGATAATAACTGCATTATATGGGTAATAATGCACTTTATATTGATAATATCGGGAGTAATAAGTATAATTATTATAGTTATAGCGATAATAATAGTAAAATATGGCTAATAGTGCATGTTATATTGATAATAATATAAGTAATAAGTATAATTATTACAGTTCTAGCGATAATAACTGCATTATATGGGTAATAATGGATGTTATATTGATAATATCGGGAGTAATAAGTATAATTATTACAGTTGTAGCTTTAATACAAGTAAAATATGGCTAAGAGTGCCTGTTATATTGATAATAATAAAAGTAATAGGTATATTTATTGTACTTCTGTCGATAATAGCTGCATTATATGGGTAATAATGCATGTTATATTGATAATATCGGGAGTAATAAGTATAATTATTACAGTTCTAGCGATAATAATAGTAAAATATGGCTAATAGTGCATGCTATATTGATAATAATAAAAGTAATAAGTATATTTATTATAGTTCTATCGATAATAACTGCATAATATGGGTAATAATGCATGTTATATTGATAATATTGGGAGTAATAAGTATAATTATTATAGTTCTAGCGATAATAATAGTAAAATATGGCTAATAGTGCATGTTATATTGATAATAATAAAAGTAATAAGTATATTTATTACAGTTCTATCGATAAAGCTGCATAATATGGGTAATAATGCATGTTATATTGATGATAATAAAAGTAATATGTATATTTATTATAGTTCTAGCGATAATAACTGCATAATATGGGTAATAATGCATGTTATATTGATAATATTGGGAGTAATAAGTATAATTATTATAGTTATAGCGATAATAATAGTAAAATATGGCTAATAGTGCATGTTATATTGATAATAATAAAAGTAATAAGTATATTGATTACAGTTCTATCGATAAAGCTGCATAATATGGGTAATAATGCATGTTATATTGATGATAATAAAAGTAATAAGTATATTTATTACAGTTCTATCGATAATAACTGCATAATATGGGTAATAATGCATGTCATATTGATGATAATAAAAGTAATAAGTATAATTATTACAGTTCTAGCGATAATAACTGCATTATATGGGTAAGAATGGATGTTATATTGATAATATCGGGAGTAATAAGTATAATTATTATAGTTCTATCGATAATAACTGCATAATATGGGTAATAATGCATGTTATATTGATGATAATAAAAGTAATACGTATATTTATTATAGTTCTAGCGATAATAACTGCATAATATGGGTAATAATGCACGTTAGATTGCTAATAACATAAGGAATAAGTATAATTATTACAGTTCTAGCGATAATAACTGCATTATATGGGTAATAATGCATGTTATATTGATAATATCGGGAGTAATAAGTATAATTATTATAGTTCTAGCGATAGTAATAGTAACATATGGCTAATAGTGCATGTTATATTGATAATAATAAAAGTAATAAGTATATTTATTACAGTTCTATCGATAATAACTGTATAATATAGGTAATAATGCATGTTATATTGATCATAACAAAAGTAATAAGTATAATTATTACAGTTCTAGCGATAATAACTGCACTATATGGGTAAGAATGGATGTTATATTGATAATATCGGGAGTAATAAGTATAATTATTATAGTTCTATCGATAATAACTGCATAATATGGGTAATAATGCATGTTATATTGATGATAATAAAAGTAAAATGTATATTTATTATAGTTCTAGCGATAATAACTGCATAATATGGGTAATAATGCATGTTGTATTGATGATAATAAAAGTAATACGTATATTTATTATAGTTCTAGCGATAATAACTGCATAATATGGGTAATAATGCATGTTATATTGATAATAATAAAATAATGATTATAATTATTACAGTTCTAGCGATAATAACTGCATTATATGGGTAATAATGGATGTTATATTGATAATATCGGGCGTAATAAGTATAATTATTACAGTTCTAGCGATAATAACTGCATTATATGGGTAATAATGGATGTTATATTGATAATATCGGGAGTAATAAGTATAATTATTACAGTTCTAGCGATAATACTAGTAAAATATGGCTAAGAGTGCCTGTTATATTGATAATAATAAAAGTGATAAGTATATTTATTATACTTCTGTCGATAATAACTGCATTATATGGGTAATAATGCATGTTATATTGATAATATCGGGAGTAATAAGTATAATTATTATAGTTCTAGCGATAATAAAAGTAAAATATGGCTAATAGTGCATGTTATACTGATAATAATAGAAGTAATAAGTATATTTATTATACTTCTGTCGATAATAACTGCATTATATGGGTAATAATGCACGTTATATTGCTAATAACATAAGTAATAAGTGTAATTATTACAGTTCTAGCGATAATAACTGCATTATATGGGTAATAATGGATGTTATATTGATAATATCGGGAGTAATAAGTATAATTGTTATGGTTCTAGCGATAATAATAGTAAAATATGGCTAATTGTGCATGTTATATTGATAATAATAAAAGTAATAAGTATATTTATTACAGTTCTATCGATAATAACTGCATAATATGGGTAATAATGCATGTTATGTTGATGATAACATAAGTAATAAGTATAATTATTACAGTTCTAGCGATAATAACTGCATTATATGGGTAATAATGGATGTTATATTGATAATATCGGGAGTAATAAGTATAATTATTACAGTTCTAGCGATAATAACTGCATTATATGGGTAATAATGGATGTTATATTGATAATATCGGGAGTAATAAGTATAATTATTACCGTTCTAGCGATAATACAAGTAAAATATGGCTAAGAGTGCCTGTTATACTGATAATAATAAAAGTAATAAGTATAATTATTACAGTTCTAGCGATAATAACTGCATAATATGGGTAATAATGCACGTTATATTGCTAATAACATAAGTAGTAAGTATAATTATCACAGTTCTAGCTATAATAACTGCATTATATGGGTAATAATGGATGTTATATTGATAATATCGGGAGTAATAAGTATAATTATTACCGTTCTAGCGATAATACAAGTAAAATATGGCTAAGAGTGCCTGTTATACTGATAATAATAAAAGTAATAAGTATAATTATTACAGTTCTAGCGATAATAACTGCATAATATGGGTAATAATGCACGTTATATTGCTAATAACATAAGTAATAAGTATAATTATCACAGTTCCAGCTATAATAACTGCATTGTATGGGTAATAATGGATGTTATATTGATAATATCGGGAGTAATAAGTATAATTATTACCGTTCTAGCGATAATACAAGTAAAATATGGCTAAGAGTGCCTGTTATACTGATAATAATAAAAGTAATAAGTATAATTATTACAGTTCTAGCGATAATAACTGCATAATATGGGTAATAATGCACGTTATATTGCTAATAACATAAGTAATAAGTATAATTATCGCAGTTCTAGCTATAATAACTGCAAAGTGTGGGTAATAATGGATGTTATATTCATAATATCGGGAGTAATAAGTATAATTATTACAGTTCTAACGATAATACAAGTAAAATATGGCTAAGAGTGCCTGTTATATTGATAATAATAAAAGTAATAAGTATATTTATTACAGTTCTATCGATAATAACTGCATAATATGGGTAATAATGCATGTTATATTGATAATATTGGGAGTAATAAGTATAATTATTATAGTTCTAACGATAATAATAGTAAAATATGGCTAATAGTGCATGTTATATTGATAATAATAAAAGTAATAAGTATATTTATTACAGTTCTATCGATAATAACTGCATAATATGGGTAATAATGCATGTTATATTGATGATAATAAAAGTAATATGTATATTTATTATAGTTCTAGCGATAATAACTGCATTATATGGGTAATAATGGATGTTATATTGATAATATCGGGCGTAATAAGTATAATTATTACAGTTCTAGCGATAATACTACTAAAATATGGCTAAGAGTGCCTGTTATATTGATAATAATAAAAGTAATAAGTATATTTATTATACCTCTGTCGATAATACCTGCATTATATGGGTAATAATGCATGTTATATTGATAATATCGGGAGTAATAAGTATAATTATTATAGTTCTAGCGATAATAAAAGTAAAATATGGCTAATAGTGCATGTTATACTGATAATAATAAATGTAATAAGTATATTTATTATACTTCTGTCGATAATAACTGCATTATATGGGTAATAATGCATGTTATATTGATAATATTGGGAGTAATAAGTATAATTATTATAGTTCTAGCGATAATAAAAGTAAAATATGGCTAATAGTGCATGTTATACTGATAATAATAGAAGTAATAAGTATATTTATTATACTTCTGTCGATAATAACTGCATTATATGGGTAATAATGCATGTTATATTGATAATAATATAAGTAATAAGTATAATTATTACAGTTCCAGCGATAATAACTGCATCATATGGGTAATAATGAACGTTATATTGCTAATAACATAAGTAATAAGTATAATTATTACAGTTCTAGCGATAATAACTGCATTATATGGGTAATAATGCACGTTATATTGCTAATAACATAAGTAATAAGTATAATTATTACAGTTCTAGCGATAATAACTGCATTATATGGGTAATAATGGATGTTATATTGATAATATCGGGAGTAATAAGTATAATTATTACCGTTCTAGCGATAATACAAGTAAAATATGGCTAAGAGTGCCTGTTATACTGATAATAATAAAAGTAATAAGTATAATTATTACAGTTCTAGCGATAATAACTGCATAATATGGGTAATAATGCACGTTATATTGCTAATAACATAAGTAGTAAGTATAATTATAACAGTTCTAGCTATAATAACTGCATTATATGGGTAATAATGGATGTTATATTGATAATGTCGGGAGTAATAAGTATCATTATTACCGTTCTAGCGATAATACAAGTAAAATATGGCTAAGAGTGCCTGTTATACTGATAATAATAAAAGTAATAAGTATAATTATTACAGTTCTAGCGATAATAACTGCATAATATGGGTAATAATGCACGTTATATTGCTAATAACATAAGTAATAAGTATAATTATCACAGTTCCAGCTATAATAACTGCATTGTATGGGTAATAATGGATGTTATATTGATAATATCGGGAGTAATAAGTATAATTATTACCGTTCTAGCGATAATACAAGTAAAATATGGCTAAGAGTGCCTGTTATACTGATAATAATAAAAGTAATAAGTATAATTATTACAGTTCTAGCGATAATAACTGCATAATATGGGTAATAATGCACGTTATATTGCTAATAACATAAGTAATAAGTATAATTATCACAGTTCCAGCTATAATAACTGCAAAGTGTGGGTAATAATGGATGTTATATTCATAATATCGGGAGTAATAAGTATAATTATTACAGTTCTAACGATAATACAAGTAAAATATGGCTAAGAGTGCCTGTTATATTGATAATAATAAAAGTAATAAGTATATTTATTACAGTTCTATCGATAATAACTGCATAATATGGGTAATAATGCATGTTATATTGATAATATTGGGAGTAATAAGTATAATTATTATAGTTCTAACGATAATAATAGTAAAATATGGCTAATAGTGCATGTTATATTGATAATAATAAAAGTAATAAGTATATTTATTACAGTTCTATCGATAATAACTGCATAATATGGGTAATAATGCATGTTATATTGATGATAATAAAAGTAATATGTATATTTATTATAGTTCTAGCGATAATAACTGCATTATATGGGTAATAATGGATGTTATATTGATAATATCGGGAGTAATAAGTATATTTATTATAGTTCTATCGATAATAACTGCATAATATGGGTAATAATGCATGTTATATTGATGATGATAAAAGTACTAAGTATATTTTTTATAGTTCTAGCGATTATAACTGCATAATATGCGTAATAATGCATGCTATATTGATAATAATATAAGTAATAAGTATAATTATTACAGTTCTAGCGATAATAACTGCATTATATGGGTAATAATGGATGTTATATTGATAATATCGGGAGTAATAAGTATAATTATTACAGTTCTAGCGATAATACTAGTAAAATATGGCTAAGAGTGCCTGTTATATTGATAATAATAAAAGTAATAAGTATATTTATTACACTTCTGTCGATAATAACTGCATTATATGGGTAATAATGCATGTTATATTGATAATATCGGGAGTAATAAGTATAATTATTATAGTTCTAGCGATAATAAAAGTAAAATATGGCTAATAGTGCATGTTATACTGATAATAATAAAAGTAATAAGTATATTTATTATACTTCTGTCGATAATAACTGCATTATATGGGTAATAATGCATGTTATATTGATAATAATATAAGTAATAAGTATAATTATTACAGTTCTAGCGATAATAACTGCATTATATGGGTAATAATGCATGTTATATTGATAATATTGGGAGTAATAAGTATAATTATTATGGTTCTAGCGATAATAATAGTAAAATATGGCTAATAGTGCATGTTATATTGATAATAATAAAAGTAATAAGTATAATTATTACAGTTCTAGCGATAATAACTGCATTATATGGGTAATAATGCATGTTATATTGATAATATTGGGAGTAATAAGTATAATTATTATGGTTCTAGCGATAATAATAGTAAAATATGGCTAATAGTGCATGTTATATTGATAATAATAAAAGTAATAAGTATATTTATTACAGTTCTATCGATAATAACTGCATAATATGGGTAATAATGCATGTTATATTGATGATAATAAAAGTAATAAGTATAATTATTACAGTTCTAGCGATAATAACTGCATTATATGGGTAATAATGGATGTTATATTGATAATATCGGGCGTAATAAGTATAATTATTACAGTTCTAGCGATAATACTACTAAAATATGGCTAAGAGTGCCTGTTATATTGATAATAATAAAAGTAATAAGTATATTTATTATACTTCTGTCGATAATAACTGCATTATATGGGTAATAATGCATGTTATATTGATAATATCGGGAGTAATAAGTATAATTATTATAGTTCTAGCGATAATAAAAGTAAAATATGGCTAATAGTGCATGTTATACTGATAATAATAAATGTAATAAGTATATTTATTATACTTCTGTCGATAATAACTGCATTATATGGGTAATAATGCATGTTATATTGATAATATTGGGAGTAATAAGTATAATTATTATAGTTCTAGCGATAATAAAAGTAAAATATGGCTAATAGTGCATGTTATACTGATAATAATAGAAGTAATAAGTATATTTATTATACTTCTGTCGATAATAACTGCATTATATGGGTAATAATGCATGTTATATTGATAATAATATAAGTAATAAGTATAATTATTACAGTTCCAGCGATAATAACTGCATAATATGGGTAATAATGCACGTTATATTGCTAATAACATAAGTAATAAGTATAATTATTACAGTTCTAGCGATAATAACTGCATTATATGGGTAATAATGGATGTTATATTGATAATATCGGGAGTAATAAGTATAATTATTACCGTTCTAGCGATAATACAAGTAAAATATGGCTAAGAGTGCCTGTTATACTGATAATAATAAAAGTAATAAGTATAATTATTACAGTTCTAGCGATAATAACTGCATAATATGGGTAATAATGCACGTTATATTGCTAATAACATAAGTAATAAGTATAATTATCACAGTTCTAGCTATAATAACTGCATTATATGGGTAATAATGCATGTTATATTGATAATATCGGGAGTAATAAGTATAATTATTACCGTTCTAGCGATAATACAAGTAAAATATGGCTAAGAGTGCCTGTTATACTGATAATAATAAAAGTAATAAGTATAATTATTACAGTTCTAGCGATAATAACTTCATAATATGGGTAATAATGCACGTTATATTGCTAATAACATAAGTAATAAGTATAATTATCACAGTTCCAGCTATAATAACTGCATTGTATGGGTAATAATGGATGTTATATTGATAATATCGGGAGTAATAAGTATAATTATTACCGTTCTAGCGATAATACAAGTAAAATATGGCTAAGAGTGCCTGTTATATTGATAATAATAAAAGTAATAAGTACAATTATTACAGTTCTAGCGATAGTAACTGAATTATATGGGTAATAATGCATGTTATATTGATAATATTGGGAGTAATAAGTATAATTGTTATGGTTCTAGCGATAATAATAGTAAAATATGGCTAATTGTGCATGTTATATTGATAATAATAAAAGTAATAAGTATATTTATTACAGTTCTATCGATAATAACTGCATAATATGGGTAATAATGCATGTTATGTTGATGATAACATAAGTAATAAGTATAATTATTACAGTTCTAGCGATAATAACTGCATTATATGGGTAATAATGGATGTTATATTGATAATATCGGGAGTAATAAGTATAATTATTACAGTTCTGGCGATAATAACTGCATTATATGGGTAATAATGGATGTTATATTGATAATATCGGGAGTAATAAGTATAATTATTACAGTTCTAGCGATAATACTAGTAAAATATGGCTAAGAGTGCCTGTTATATTGATAATAATAAAAGTAATAAGTATATTTATTATACTTCTGTCGATAATAACTGCATTATATGGGTAATAATGCATGTTATATTGATAATATCGGGAGTAATAAGTATAATTATTATAGTTCTAGCGATAATAAAAGTAAAATATGGCTAATAGTGCATGTTATACTGATAATAATAGAAGTAAAAGTATATTTATTATACTTCTGTCGATAATAACTGCATTATATGGGTAATAATGCACGTTATATTGCTAATAACATAAGTAATAAGTATAATTATTACAGTTCTAGCGATAATAACTGCATTATATGGGTAATAATGGATGTTATATTGATAATATCGGGAGTAATAAGTATAATTGTTATGGTTCTAGCGATAATAATAGTAAAATATGGCTAATTGTGCATGTTATATTGATAATAATAAAAGTAATAAGTATATTTATTACAGTTCTATCGATAATAACTGCATAATATGGGTAATAATGCATGTTATGTTGATGATAACATAAGTAATAAGTATAATTATTACAGTTCTAGCGATAATAACTGCATTATATGGGTAATAATGGATGTTATATTGATAATATCGGGAGTAATAAGTATAATTATTACAGTTCTAGCGATAATAACTGCATTATATGGGTAATAATGGATGTTATATTGATAATATCGGGAGTAATAAGTATAATTATTACAGTCCTAGCGATAATACTAGTAAAATATGGCTAAGAGTGCCTGTTATATTGATAATAATAAAAGTAATAAGTATATTTATTATACTTCTGTCGATAATAACTGCAATATATGGGTAATAATGCATGTTATATTGATAATATCGGGAGTAATAAGTATAATTATTATAGTTCTAGCGATAATAAAAGTAAAATATGGCTAATAGTGCATGTTATACTGATAATAATAGAAGTAATAAGTATATTTATTATACTTCTGTCGATAATAACTGCATTATATGGGTAATAATGCACGTTATATTGCTAATAACATAAGTAATAAGTATAATTATTACAGTTCTGGCGATAATAACTGCATTATATGGGTAATAATGGATGTTATATTGATAATATCGGGAGTAATAAGTATAATTATTACCGTTCTAGCGATAATACAAGTAAAATATGGCTAAGAGTGCCTGTTATACTGATAATAATAAAAGTAATAAGTATAATTATTACAGTTCTAGCGATAATAACTGCATAATATGGGTAATAATGCACGTTATATTGCTAATAACATAAGTAGTAAGTATAATTATCACAGTTCTAGCTATAATAACTGCATTATATGGGTAATAATGGATGTTATATTGATAATATCGGGAGTAATAAGTATAATTATTACCGTTCTAGCGATAATACAAGTAAAATATGGCTAAGAGTGCCTGTTATACTGATAATAATAAAAGTAATAAGTATAATTATTACAGTTCTAGCGATAATAACTGCATAATATGGGTAATAATGCACGTTATATTGCTAATAACATAAGTAGTAAGTATAATTATCACAGTTCTAGCTATAATAACTGCATTATATGGGTAATAATGGATGTTATATTGATAATATCGGGAGTAATAAGTATAATTATTACCGTTCTAGCGATAATACAAGTAAAATATGGCTAAGAGTGCCTGTTATACTGATAATAATAAAAGTAATAAGTATAATTATTACAGTTCCAGCGATAATAACTGCATAATATGGGTAATAATGCACGTTATATTGCTAATAACATAAGTAATAAGTATAATTATTACAGTTCTAGCGATAATAACTGCATTATATGGGTAATAATGGATGTTATATTGATAATATCGGGAGTAATAAGTATAATTATTACCGTTCTAGCGATAATACAAGTAAAATATGGCTAAGAGTGCCTGTTATACTGATAATAATAAAAGTAATAAGTATAATTATTACAGTTCTAGCGATAATAACTGCATAATATGGGTAATAATGCACGTTATATTGCTAATAACATAAGTAATAAGTATAATTATCACAGTTCTAGCTATAATAACTGCATTGTATGGGTAATAATGGATGTTATATTCATAATATCGGGAGTAATAAGTATAATTATTACAGTTCTAGCGATAATACAAGTAAAATATGGCTAAGAGTGCCTGTTATATTGATAATAATAAAAGTAATAAGTATATTTATTATAGTTCTATCGATAATAACTGCATAATATGGGTAATAATGCATGTTATTTTGATAATATTGGGAGTAATAAGTATAATTATTATAGTTCTAGCGATAATAATAGTAAAATATGGCTAATGGTGCATGTTATATTGATAATAATAAAAGTAATAAGTATATTTATTACAGCTCTATCGATAATAACTGCATAATATGGGTAATAATGCATGCTATATTGATAATAATATAAGTAATAAGTATAATTATTACAGTTCTAGCGATAATAACTGCATTATATGGGTAATAATGGATGTTATATTGATAATATCGGGAGTAATAAGTATAATTATTACAGTTCTAGCAATAATAACTGCATTATATGGGTAATAATGGATGTTATATTGATAATATCGGGAGTAATAAGTATAATTATTACAGTTCTAGCGATAATACTAGTAAAATATGGCTAAGAGTGCCTGTTATATTGATAATACTAAAAGTAATAAGTATATTTATTATACTTCTGTCGATAATAACTGCATTATATGGGTAATAATGCATGTTATATAGATAATATTGGGAGTAATAAGTATAATTATTATGGTTCTAGCGATAATAATAGTAAAATATGGCTAATAGTGCATGTTATATTGATAATAATAAAAGTAATAAGTATATTTATTACAGTTCTATCGATAATAACTGCATAATATGGGTAATAATGCATGTTATATTGATGATAATAAAAGTAATAAGTATAATTATTACAGTTCTAGCGATAATAACTGCATAATATGGGTAATAATGCACGTTATATTGCTAATAGCATAAGTAATAAGTATAATTATCACAGTTCTAGCTATAATAACTGCATTATATGGGTAATAATGGATGTTATATTGATAATATCGGGAGTAATAAGTATAATTATTACCGTTCTAGCGATAATACAAGTAAAATATGGCTAAGAGTGCCTGTTATACTGATAATAATAAAAGTAATAAGTATAATTATTACAGTTCTAGCGATAATAACTGCATAATATGGGTAATAATGCACGTTATATTGCTAATAACATAAGTAATAAGTATAATTATCACAGTTCGAGCTATAATAACTGCGTTGTATGGGTAATAATGGATGTTATATTCATAATATCGGGAGTAATAAGTATAATTATTACAGTTCTAGCGATAATACAAGTAAAATATGGCTAAGAGTGCCTGTTATATTGATAATAATAAAAGTAATAAGTATATTTATTATAGTTCTATCGATAATAACTGCATAATATGGGTAATAATGCATGTTATATTGATAATATTGGGAGTAATAAGTATAATTATTATAGTTCTAGCGATAATAATAGTAAAATATGGCTAATGGTGCATGTTATATTGATAATAATAAAAGTAATAAGTATATTTATTACAGCTCTATCGATAATAACTGCATAATATGGGTAATAATGCATGCTATATTGATAATAATATAAGTAATAAGTATAATTATTACAGTTCTAGCGATAGTAACTGAATTATATGGGTAATAATGCATGTTATATTGATAATATTGGGAGTAATAAGTATAATTGTTATGGTTCTAGCGATAATAATAGTAAAATATGGCTAATTGTGCATGTTATATTGATAATAATAAAAGTAATAAGTATATTTATTACAGTTCTATCGATAATAACTGCATAACATGGGTAATAATGCATGTTATATTGATGATAACATAAGTAATACGTATAATTATTACAGTTCTAGCGATAATAACTGCATTATATGGGTAATAATGGATGTTATATTGATAATATCGGGAGTAATAAGTATAATTATTACAGTTCTAGCGATAATAACTGCATTATATGGGTAATAATGGATGTTATATTGATAATATCGGGAGTAATAAGTATAATTATTACAGTTCTAGCGATAATACTAGTAAAATATGGCTAAGAGTGCCTGTTATATTGATAATAATAAAAGTAATAAGTATATTTATTATACTTCTGTCGATAATAACTGCATTATATGGGTAATAATGCATGTTATATTGATAATATCGGGAGTAATAAGTATAATTATTATAGTTCTAGCGATAATAAAAGTAAAATATGGCTAATTGTGCATGTTATACTGATAATAATAAAAGTAATAAGTATATTTATTATACTTCTGTCGATAATAACTGCATTATAGGGGAATAATGCATGTTATATTGATAATATTGGGAGTAATAAGTATAATTGTTATGGTTCTAGCGATAATAATAGTAAAATATGGCTAATAGTGCATGTTATATTGATAATAATAAAAGTAATAAGTATATTTATTACAGTTCTATCGATAATAACTGCATAATATGGGTAATAATGCATGTTATATTGATGATAACATAAGTAATACGTATAATTATTACAGTTCTAGCGATAATAACTGCATTATATGGGTAATAATGGATGTTATATTGATAATATCGGGAGTAATAAGTATAATTATTACAGTTCCAGCGATAATAACTGCATAATATGGGTAATAATGCACGTTATATTGCTAATAACATAAGTAATAAGTATAATTATTACAGTTCTAGCGATAATAACTGCATTATATGGGTAATAATGGATGTTATATTGATAATATCGGGAGTAATAAGTATAATTATTACCGTTCTAGCGATAATACAAGTAAAATATGGCTAAGAGTGCCTGTTATACTGATAATAATAAAAGTAATAAGTATAATTATTACAGTTCTAGCGATAATAACTGCATAATATGGGTAATAATGCACGTTATATTGCTAATAACATAAGTAATAAGTATAATTATCACAGTTCTAGCTATAATAACTGCATTGTATGGGTAATAATGGATGTTATATTCATAATATCGGGAGTAATAAGTATAATTATTACAGTTCTAGCGATAATACAAGTAAAATATGGCTAAGAGTGCCTGTTATATTGATAATAATAAAAGTAATAAGTATATTTATTATAGTTCTATCGATAATAACTGCATAATATGGGTAATAATGCATGTTATTTTGATAATATTGGGAGTAATAAGTATAATTATTATAGTTCTAGCGATAATAATAGTAAAATATGGCTAATGGTGCATGTTATATTGATAATAATAAAAGTAATAAGTATATTTATTACAGCTCTATCGATAATAACTGCATAATATGGGTAATAATGCATGCTATATTGATAATAATATAAGTAATAAGTATAATTATTACAGTTCTAGCGATAATAACTGCATTATATGGGTAATAATGGATGTTATATTGATAATATCGGGAGTAATAAGTATAATTATTACAGTTCTAGCAATAATAACTGCATTATATGGGTAATAATGGATGTTATATTGATAATATCGGGAGTAATAAGTATAATTATTACAGTTCTAGCGATAATACTAGTAAAATATGGCTAAGAGTGCCTGTTATATTGATAATACTAAAAGTAATAAGTATATTTATTATACTTCTGTCGATAATAACTGCATTATATGGGTAATAATGCATGTTATATAGATAATATTGGGAGTAATAAGTATAATTATTATGGTTCTAGCGATAATAATAGTAAAATATGGCTAATAGTGCATGTTATATTGATAATAATAAAAGTAATAAGTATATTTATTACAGTTCTATCGATAATAACTGCATAATATGGGTAATAATGCATGTTATATTGATGATAATAAAAGTAATAAGTATAATTATTACAGTTCTAGCGATAATACAAGTAAAATATGGCTAAGAGTGCCTGTTATATTGATAATAATAAAAGTAATAAGTATATTTATTATAGTTCTATCGATAATAACTGCATAATATGGGTAATAATGCATGTTATTTTGATAATATTGGGAGTAATAAGTATAATTATTATAGTTCTAGCGATAATAATAGTAAAATATGGCTAATGGTGCATGTTATATTGATAATAATAAAAGTAATAAGTATATTTATTACAGCTCTATCGATAATAACTGCATAATATGGGTAATAATGCATGCTATATTGATAATAATATAAGTAATAAGTATAATTATTACAGTTCTAGCGATAATAACTGCATTATATGGGTAATAATGGATGTTATATTGATAATATCGGGAGTAATAAGTATAATTATTACAGTTCTAGCAATAATAACTGCATTATATGGGTAATAATGGATGTTATATTGATAATATCGGGAGTAATAAGTATAATTATTACAGTTCTAGCGATAATACTAGTAAAATATGGCTAAGAGTGCCTGTTATATTGATAATACTAAAAGTAATAAGTATATTTATTATACTTCTGTCGATAATAACTGCATTATATGGGTAATAATGCATGTTATATAGATAATATTGGGAGTAATAAGTATAATTATTATGGTTCTAGCGATAATAATAGTAAAATATGGCTAATAGTGCATGTTATATTGATAATAATAAAAGTAATAAGTATATTTATTACAGTTCTATCGATAATAACTGCATAATATGGGTAATAATGCATGTTATATTGATGATAATAAAAGTAATAAGTATAATTATTACAGTTCTAGCGATAATAACTGCATAATATGGGTAATAATGCACGTTATATTGCTAATAGCATAAGTAATAAGTATAATTATCACAGTTCTAGCTATAATAACTGCATTATATGGGTAATAATGGATGTTATATTGATAATATCGGGAGTAATAAGTATAATTATTACCGTTCTAGCGATAATACAAGTAAAATATGGCTAAGAGTGCCTGTTATACTGATAATAATAAAAGTAATAAGTATAATTATTACAGTTCTAGCGATAATAACTGCATAATATGGGTAATAATGCACGTTATATTGCTAATAACATAAGTAATAAGTATAATTATCACAGTTCGAGCTATAATAACTGCGTTGTATGGGTAATAATGGATGTTATATTCATAATATCGGGAGTAATAAGTATAATTATTACAGTTCTAGCGATAATACAAGTAAAATATGGCTAAGAGTGCCTGTTATATTGATAATAATAAAAGTAATAAGTATATTTATTATAGTTCTATCGATAATAACTGCATAATATGGGTAATAATGCATGTTATATTGATAATATTGGGAGTAATAAGTATAATTATTATAGTTCTAGCGATAATAATAGTAAAATATGGCTAATGGTGCATGTTATATTGATAATAATAAAAGTAATAAGTATATTTATTACAGCTCTATCGATAATAACTGCATAATATGGGTAATAATGCATGCTATATTGATAATAATATAAGTAATAAGTATAATTATTACAGTTCTAGCGATAGTAACTGAATTATATGGGTAATAATGCATGTTATATTGATAATATTGGGAGTAATAAGTATAATTGTTATGGTTCTAGCGATAATAATAGTAAAATATGGCTAATTGTGCATGTTATATTGATAATAATAAAAGTAATAAGTATATTTATTACAGTTCTATCGATAATAACTGCATAACATGGGTAATAATGCATGTTATATTGATGATAACATAAGTAATACGTATAATTATTACAGTTCTAGCGATAATAACTGCATTATATGGGTAATAATGGATGTTATATTGATAATATCGGGAGTAATAAGTATAATTATTACAGTTCTAGCGATAATACTAGTAAAATATGGCTAAGAGTGCCTGTTATATTGATAATAATAAAAGTAATAAGTATATTTATTATACTTCTGTCGATAATAACTGCATTATATGGGTAATAATGCATGTTATATTGATAATATCGGGAGTAATAAGTATAATTATTATAGTTCTAGCGATAATAAAAGTAAAATATGGCTAATTGTGCATGTTATACTGATAATAATAAAAGTAATAAGTATATTTATTATACTTCTGTCGATAATAACTGCATTATAGGGGAATAATGCATGTTATATTGATAATATTGGGAGTAATAAGTATAATTGTTATGGTTCTAGCGATAATAATAGTAAAATATGGCTAATAGTGCATGTTATATTGATAATAATAAAAGTAATAAGTATATTTATTACAGTTCTATCGATAATAACTGCATAATATGGGTAATAATGCATGTTATATTGATGATAACATAAGTAATACGTATAATTATTACAGTTCTAGCGATAATAACTGCATTATATGGGTAATAATGGATGTTATATTGATAATATCGGGAGTAATAAGTATAATTATTACAGTTCCAGCGATAATAACTGCATAATATGGGTAATAATGCACGTTATATTGCTAATAACATAAGTAATAAGTATAATTATTACAGTTCTAGCGATAATAACTGCATTATATGGGTAATAATGGATGTTATATTGATAATATCGGGAGTAATAAGTATAATTATTACCGTTCTAGCGATAATACAAGTAAAATATGGCTAAGAGTGCCTGTTATACTGATAATAATAAAAGTAATAAGTATAATTATTACAGTTCTAGCGATAATAACTGCATAATATGGGTAATAATGCACGTTATATTGCTAATAACATAAGTAATAAGTATAATTATCACAGTTCTAGCTATAATAACTGCATTGTATGGGTAATAATGGATGTTATATTCATAATATCGGGAGTAATAAGTATAATTATTACAGTTCTAGCGATAATACAAGTAAAATATGGCTAAGAGTGCCTGTTATATTGATAATAATAAAAGTAATAAGTATATTTATTATAGTTCTATCGATAATAACTGCATAATATGGGTAATAATGCATGTTATTTTGATAATATTGGGAGTAATAAGTATAATTATTATAGTTCTAGCGATAATAATAGTAAAATATGGCTAATGGTGCATGTTATATTGATAATAATAAAAGTAATAAGTATATTTATTACAGCTCTATCGATAATAACTGCATAATATGGGTAATAATGCATGCTATATTGATAATAATATAAGTAATAAGTATAATTATTACAGTTCTAGCGATAATAACTGCATTATATGGGTAATAATGGATGTTATATTGATAATATCGGGAGTAATAAGTATAATTATTACAGTTCTAGCAATAATAACTGCATTATATGGGTAATAATGGATGTTATATTGATAATATCGGGAGTAATAAGTATAATTATTACAGTTCTAGCGATAATACTAGTAAAATATGGCTAAGAGTGCCTGTTATATTGATAATACTAAAAGTAATAAGTATATTTATTATACTTCTGTCGATAATAACTGCATTATATGGGTAATAATGCATGTTATATAGATAATATTGGGAGTAATAAGTATAATTATTATGGTTCTAGCGATAATAATAGTAAAATATGGCTAATAGTGCATGTTATATTGATAATAATAAAAGTAATAAGTATATTTATTACAGTTCTATCGATAATAACTGCATAATATGGGTAATAATGCATGTTATATTGATGATAATAAAAGTAATAAGTATAATTATTACAGTTCTAGCGATAATAACTGCATAATATGGGTAATAATGCACGTTATATTGCTAATAGCATAAGTAATAAGTATAATTATCACAGTTCTAGCTATAATAACTGCATTATATGGGTAATAATGGATGTTATATTGATAATATCGGGAGTAATAAGTATAATTATTACCGTTCTAGCGATAATACAAGTAAAATATGGCTAAGAGTGCCTGTTATACTGATAATAATAAAAGTAATAAGTATAATTATTACAGTTCTAGCGATAATAACTGCATAATATGGGTAATAATGCACGTTATATTGCTAATAACATAAGTAATAAGTATAATTATCACAGTTCGAGCTATAATAACTGCATTGTATGGGTAATAATGGATGTTATATTCATAATATCGGGAGTAATAAGTATAATTATTACAGTTCTAGCGATAATACAAGTAAAATATGGCTAAGAGTGCCTGTTATATTGATAATAATAAAAGTAATAAGTATATTTATTATAGTTCTATCGATAATAACTGCATAATATGGGTAATAATGCATGTTATATTGATAATATTGGGAGTAATAAGTATAATTATTATAGTTCTAGCGATAATAATAGTAAAATATGGCTAATGGTGCATGTTATATTGATAATAATAAAAGTAATAAGTATATTTATTACAGCTCTATCGATAATAACTGCATAATATGGGTAATAATGCATGCTATATTGATAATAATATAAGTAATAAGTATAATTATTACAGTTCTAGCGATAGTAACTGAATTATATGGGTAATAATGCATGTTATATTGATAATATTGGGAGTAATAAGTATAATTGTTATGGTTCTAGCGATAATAATAGTAAAATATGGCTAATTGTGCATGTTATATTGATAATAATAAAAGTAATAAGTATATTTATTACAGTTCTATCGATAATAACTGCATAACATGGGTAATAATGCATGTTATATTGATGATAACATAAGTAATACGTATAATTATTACAGTTCTAGCGATAATAACTGCATTATATGGGTAATAATGGATGTTATATTGATAATATCGGGAGTAATAAGTATAATTATTACAGTTCTAGCGATAATAACTGCATTATATGGGTAATAATGGATGTTATATTGATAATATCGGGAGTAATAAGTATAATTATTACAGTTCTAGCGATAATACTAGTAAAATATGGCTAAGAGTGCCTGTTATATTGATAATAATAAAAGTAATAAGTATATTTATTATACTTCTGTCGATAATAACTGCATTATATGGTTAATAATGCATGTTATATTGATAATATCGGGAGTAATAAGTATAATTATTATAGTTCTAGCGATAATAAAAGTAAAATATGGCTAATTGTGCATGTTATACTGATAATAATAAAAGTAATAAGTATATTTATTATACTTCTGTCGATAATAACTGCATTATAGGGGAATAATGCATGTTATATTGATAATATTGGGAGTAATAAGTATAATTGTTATGGTTCTAGCGATAATAATAGTAAAATATGGCTAATAGTGCATGTTATATTGATAATAATAAAAGTAATAAGTATATTTATTACAGTTCTATCGATAATAACTGCATAATATGGGTAATAATGCATGTTATATTGATGATAACATAAGTAATACGTATAATTATTACAGTTCTAGCGATAATAACTGCATTATATGGGTAATAATGGATGTTATATTGATAATATCGGGAGTAATAAGTATAATTATTACAGTTCTAGCAATAATAACTGCATTATATGGGTAATAATGGATGTTATATTGATAATATCGGGAGTAATAAGTATAATTATTACAGTTCTAGCGATAATACTAGTAAAATATGGCTAAGAGTGCCTGTTATATTGATAATACTAAAAGTAATAAGTATATTTATTATACTTCTGTCGATAATAACTGCATTATATGGGTAATAATGCATGTTATATAGATAATATTGGGAGTAATAAGTATAATTATTATGGTTCTAGCGATAATAATAGTAAAATATGGCTAATAGTGCATGTTATATTGATAATAATAAAAGTAATAAGTATATTTATTACAATTCTATCGATAATAACTGCATAATATGGCTAATAATGCATGTTATATTGATGATAATAAAAGTAATAAGTATAATTATTACAGTTCTAGCGATAATAACTGCATAATATGGGTAATAATGCATGTTATATTGCTAATAACATAAGTAATAAGTATAATTATCACAGTTCTAGCTATAATAACTGCATTATATGGGTAATAATGGATGTTATATTGATAATATCGGGAGTAATAAGTATAATTATTACCGTTCTAGCGATAATACAAGTAAAATATGGCTAAGAGTGCCTGTTATACTGATAATAATAAAAGTAATAAGTATAATTATTACAGTTCTAGCGATAATAACTGCATAATATGCGTAATAATGCACGTTATATTGCTAATAACATAAGTAATAAGTATAATTATCACAGTTCGAGCTATAATAACTGCATTGTATGGGTAATAATGGATGTTATATTCATAATATCGGGAGTAATAAGTATAATTATTACAGTTCTAGCGATAATACAAGTAAAATATGGCTAAGAGTGCCTGTTATATTGATAATAATAAAAGTAATAAGTATATTTATTATAGTTCTATCGATAATAACTGCATAATATGGGTAATAATGCATGTTATATTGATAATATTGGGAGTAATAAGTATAATTATTATAGTTCTAGCGATAATAATAGTAAAATATGGCTAATGGTGCATGTTATATTGATAATAATAAAAGTAATAAGTATATTTATTACAGCTCTATCGATAATAACTGCATAATATGGGTAATAATGCATGCTATATTGATAATAATATAAGTAATAAGTATAATTATTACAGTTCTAGCGATAGTAACTGAATTATATGGGTAATAATGCATGTTATATTGATAATATTGGGAGTAATAAGTATAATTGTTATGGTTCTAGCGATAATAATAGTAAAATATGGCTAATTGTGCATGTTATATTGATAATAATAAAAGTAATAAGTATATTTATTACAGTTCTATCGATAATAACTGCATAACATGGGTAATAATGCATGTTATATTGATGATAACATAAGTAATACGTATAATTATTACAGTTCTAGCGATAATAACTGCATTATATGGGTAATAATGGATGTTATATTGATAATATCGGGAGTAATAAGTATAATTATTACAGTTCTAGCGATAATAACTGCATTATATGGGTAATAATGGATGTTATATTGATAATATCGGGAGTAATAAGTATAATTATTACAGTTCTAGCGATAATACTAGTAAAATATGGCTAAGAGTGCCTGTTATATTGATAATAATAAAAGTAATAAGTATATTTATTATACTTCTGTCGATAATAACTGCATTATATGGGTAATAATGCATGTTATATTGATAATATCGGGAGTAATAAGTATAATTATTATAGTTCTAGCGATAATAAAAGTAAAATATGGCTAATTGTGCATGTTATACTGATAATAATAAAAGTAATAAGTATATTTATTATACTTCTGTCGATAATAACTGCATTATAGGGGAATAATGCATGTTATATTGATAATATTGGGAGTAATAAGTATAATTGTTATGGTTCTAGCGATAATAATAGTAAAATATGGCTAATAGTGCATGTTATATTGATAATAATAAAAGTAATAAGTATATTTATTACAGTTCTATCGATAATAACTGCATAATATGGGTAATAATGCATGTTATATTGATGATAACATAAGTAATACGTATAATTATTACAGTTCTAGCGATAATAACTGCATTATATGGGTAATAATGGATGTTATATTGATAATATCGGGAGTAATAAGTATAATTATTACAGTTCTAGCGATAATAACTGCATTATATGGGTAATAATGGATGTTATATTGATAATATCGGGAGTAATAAGTATAATTATTACAGTTCTAGCGATAATACTAGTAAAATATGGCTAAGAGTGCCTGTTATATTGACAATAATAAAAGTAATAAGTATATTTATTATACTTCTGTCGATAATAACTGCATTATATGGGTAATAATGCATGTTATATTGATAATATTGGGAGTAATAAGTATAATTATTATGGTTCTAGCGATAATAATAGTAAAATATGGCTAATAGTGCATGTTATATTGATAATAATAAAAGTAATAAGTATATTTATTACAATTCTATCGATAATAACTGCATAATATGGCTAATAATGCATGTTATATTGATGATAATAAAAGTAATAAGTATAATTATTACAGTTCTAGCGATAATAACTGCATTATATGGGTAATAATGGATGTTATATTGATAATATCGGGAGTAATAAGTATAATTATTATAGTTCTAGCGATAATAATAGTAAAATATGGCTAATGGTGCATGTTATATTGATAATAATAAAAGTAATAAGTATATTTATTACAGCTCTATCGATAATAACTGCATAATATGGGTAATAATGCATGCTATATTGATAATAATATAAGTAATAAGTATAATTATTACAGTTCTAGCGATAGTAACTGAATTATATGGGTAATAATGCATGTTATATTGATAATATTGGGAGTAATAAGTATAATTGTTATGGTTCTAGCGATAATAATAGTAAAATATGGCTAATAGTGCATGTTATATTGATAATAATAAAAGTAATAAGTATATTTATTACAGTTCTAGCGATAATACTAGTAAAATATGGCTAAGAGTGCCTGTTATATTGATAATACTAAAAGTAATAAGTATATTTATTATACTTCTGTCGATAATAACTGCATTATATGGGTAATAATGCATGTTATATAGATAATATTGGGAGTAATAAGTATAATTATTATGGTTCTAGCGATAATAATAGTAAAATATGGCTAATAGTGCATGTTATATTGATAATAATAAAAGTAATAAGTATATTTATTACAGTTCTATCGATAATAACTGCATAATATGGGTAATAATGCATGTTATATTGATGATAATAAAAGTGATAAGTATAATTATTACAGTTCTATCGATAATAACTGCATAATATGGGTAATAATGCATGTTATATTGATAATATTGGGAGTAATAAGTATAATTATTATAGTTCTAGCGATAATAATAGTAAAATATGGCTAATGGTGCATGTTATATTGATAATAATAAAAGTAATAAGTATATTTATTACAGCTCTATCGATAATAACTGCATAATATGGGTAATAATGCATGCTATATTGATAATAATATAAGTAATAAGTATAATTATTACAGTTCTAGCGATAGTAACTGAATTATATGGGTAATAATGCATGTTATATTGATAATATTGGGAGTAATAAGTATAATTGTTATGGTTCTAGCGATAATAATAGTAAAATATGGCTAATTGTGCATGTTATATTGATAATAATAAAAGTAATAAGTATATTTATTACAGTTCTATCGATAATAACTGCATAATATGGGTAATAATGCATGTTATATTGATGATAACATAAGTAATAAGTATAATTATTACAGTTCTAGCGATAATAACTGCATTATATGGGTAATAATGGATGTTATATTGATAATATCGGGAGTAATAAGTATAATTATTACAGTTCTAGCGATAATACTAGTAAAATATCGCTAAGAGTGCCTGTTATATTGATAATAATAAAAGTAATAAGTATATTTATTATACTTCTGTCGATAATAACTGCATTATATGGGTAATAATGCATGTTATATTGATAATATCGGGAGTAATAAGTATAATTATTATAGTTCTAGCGATAATAAAAGTAAAATATGGCTAATTGTGCATGTTATACTGATAATAATAAAAGTAATAAGTATATTTATTATACTTCTGTCGATAATAACTGCATTATATGGGTAATAATGCATGTTATATTGATAATATTGGGAGTAATAAGTATAATTATTATGGTTCTAGCGATAATAATAGTAAAATATGGCTAATAGTGCATGTTATATTGATAATAATAAAAGTAATAAGTATATTTATTACAGTTCTATCGATAATAACTGCATAATATGGGTAATAATGCATGTTATATTGATGATAATAAAAGTAATAAGTATAATTATTACAGTTCTAGCGATAATAACTGCATTGTATGGGTAATAATGGATGTTATATTCATAATATCGGGAGTAATAAGTATAATTATTACAGTTCTAGCGATAATACAAGTAAAATATGGCTAAGAGTGCCTGTTATATTGATAATAATAAATGTAATAAGTATATTTATTATAGTTCTATCGATAATAACTGCATAATATGGGTAATGTGCAAGTTATATTGATAATATTGGGAGTAATAAGTATAATTAGTATAGTTCTAGCGATAATAATAGTAAAATATGGCTAATGGTGCATGTTATATTGATAATAATAAAAGTAATAAGTATATTTATTACAGCTCTATCGATAATAACTGCATAATATGGGTAATAATGCATGCTATATTGATAATAATATAAGTAATAAGTATAATTATTACAGTTCTAGCGATAGTAACTGAATTATATGGGTAATAATGCATGTTATATTGATAATATTGGGAGTAATAAGTATAATTGTTATGGTGCTAGCGATAATAATAGTAAAATATGGCTAATAGTGCATGTTATATTGATAATAATAAAAGTAATAAGTATATTTATTACAGTTCTATCGATAATAACTGCATTATATGGGTAATAATGGATGTTATATTGATAATATCGGGAGTAATAAGTATAATTATTACGGTTCTAGCGATAATACAAGTAAAATATGGCTAAGAGTGCCTGTTATATTGATAATAATAAAAGTAATAAGTATATTTATTATACTTCTGTCGATAATAACTGCATTATATGGGTAATAATGCATGTTATATTGATAATATCGGGAGTAATAAGTATAATTATTACAGTTCTAGCGATAATAAAAGTAAAATATGGCTAATAGTGCATGTTATACTGATAATAATAAAAGTAATAAGTATATTTATTATTCTTCTGTCGATAATAACTGCATTATATGGGTAATAATGCATGTTATATTGATAATAATATAAGTAATAAGTATAATTATTACAGTTCCAGCGATAATAACTGCATAATATGGGTAATAATGCACGTTATATTGCTAATAACATAAGTAATAAGTATAATTATTACAGTTCTAGCGATAATAACTGCATTATATGGGTAATAATGCACGTTATATTGCTAATAACATAAGTAATAAGTATAATTATCACTGTTCTAGCTATAATAACTGCATTGTATGGGTAATAATGGATGTTATATTGATAATATCGGGAGTAATAAGTATAATTATTACAGTTCTAGCGATAATACAAGTAAAATATGGCTAAGAGTGCCTGTTATATTGATAATAATAAAAGTAATAAGTATATTTATTATAGTTCTATCGATAATAACTGCATAATATGGGTAATAATGCATGTTATATTGATAATATTGGGAGTAATAAGTATAATTATTATAGTTCTAGCGATAATAATAGTAAAATATGGCTAATAGTGCATGTTATATTGATAATAATAAAAGTAATAAGTATATTTATTACAGCTCTATCGATAATAACTGCATAATATGGGTAATAATGCATGCTATATTGATAATAATATAAGTAATAAGTATAATTATTAGAGTTCTAGCGATAGTAACTGAATTATATGGGTAATAATGCATGTTATATTGATAATATTGGGAGTAATAAGTATAATTGTTATGGTTCTAGCGATAATAATAGTAAAATATGGCTAATAGTGCATGTTATATTGATAATAATAAAAGTAATAAGTATATTTATTACAGTTCTATCGATAATAACTGCATTATATGGGTAATAATGGATGTTATATTGATAATATCGGGAGTAATAAGTATAATTATTACGGTTCTAGCGATAATACAAGTAAAATATGGCTAAGAGTGCCTGTTATATTGATAATAATAAAAGTAATAAGTATATTTATTATACTTCTGTCGATAATAACTGCATTATATGGGTAATAATGCATGTTATATTGATAATATCGGGAGTAATAAGTATAATTATTATAGTTCTAGCGATAATAAAAGTAAAATATCGCTAATAGTGCATGTTATACTGATAATAATAAAAGTAATAAGTATATTTATTATACTTCTGTCGATAATAACTGCATTATATTGGTAATAATGCATGTTATATTGATAATAATATAAGTAATAAGTATAATTATCACTGTTCTAGCTATAATAACTGCATTGTATGGGTAATAATGGATGTTATATTGATAATATAGGGAGTAATAAGTATAATTATTATAGTTCTAGCGATAATAAAAGTAAAATATGGCTAATAGTGCATGTTATACTGATAATAATAAAAGTAATAAGTATATTTATTACAGTTCTATCGATAATAACTGCATTATATGGGTAATAATGGATGTTATATTGATAATATCGGGAGTAATATGTATAATTATTACAGTTCTAGCGATAATACAAGTAAAATATGGCTAAGAGTGCCTGTTATATTGATTTTAATAAAAGTAATAAGTATATTTATTATAGTTCTATCGATAATAACTGCATAATATGGGTAATAATGCATGTTATATTGATAATATTGGGAGTAATAAGTATAATTATTATAGTTCTAGCGATAATAATAGTAAAATATGGCTAATAGTGCATGTTATATTGATAATAATAAAAGTAATAAGTATATTTATTACAGCTCTATCGATAATAACTGCATAATATGGGTAATAATGCATGCTATATTGATAATAATATAAGTAATAAGTATAATTATTACAGTTCTAGCGATAGTAACTGAATTATATGGGTAATAATGCATGTTATATTGATAATATTGGGAGTAATAAGTATAATTGTTATGGTTCTAGCGATAATAATAGTAAAATATGGCTAATAGTGCATGTTATATTGATAATAATAAAAGTAATAAGTATATTTATTACAGTTCTATCGATAATAACTGCATTATATGGGTAATAATGGATGTTATATTGATAATATCGGGAGTAATAAGTATAATTATTACGGTTCTAGCGATAATACAAGTAAAATATGGCTAAGAGTGCCTGCTATATTGATAATAATAAAAGTAATAAGTATATTTATTATACTTCTGTCGATAATAACTGCATTATATGGGTAATAATGCATGTTATATTGATAATATCGGGAGTAATAAGTATAATTATTATAGTTCTAGCGATAATAAAAGTAAAATATGGCTAATAGTGCATGTTATACTGATAATAATAAAAGTAATAAGTATATTTATTATACTTCTGTCGATAATAACTGCATTATATGGGTAATAATGCATGTTATATTGATAATATTGGGAGTAATAAGTATAATTATTATAGTTCTAACGATAATAATAGTAAAATATGGCTAATAGTGCATGTTATATTGATAATAATAAAAGTAATAAGTATATTTATTACAGTTCTATCGATAATAACTGCATAATATGGGTAATAATGCATGTTATATTGTTGATAATAAAAGTAATATGTATATTTATTATAGTTCTAGCGATAATAACTGCATTATATGGGTAATAATGGATGTTATATTGATAATATCGGGAGTAATAAGTATATGTATTATAGTTCTATCGATAATAACTGCATAATATGGGTAATAATGCATGGTATATTGATGATGATAAAAGTACTAAGTATATTTTTTATAGTTCTAGCGATTATAACTGCATAATATGCGTAATAATGCATGCTATATTGATAATAATATAAGTAATAAGTATAATTATTACAGTTCTAGCGATAGTAACTGAATTATATGGGTAATAATGCATGTTATATTGATAATATTGGGAGTAATAAGTATAATTATTATGGTTCTAGCGATAATACTAGTAAAATATGGCTAAGAGTGCCTGTTATATTGATAATAATAAAAGTAATAAGTATATTTATTATACTTCTGTCGATAATAACTGCATAATATGGGTAATAATGCACGTTATATTGCTAACAACATAAGTAATAAGTATAATTATTATAGTTCTAGCGATAATAACTGCATTATATGGGTAATAATGGATGTTATATTGATAATATCGGGAGTAATAAGTATAATTATTACAGTTCTAGCGATAATACTAGTAAAATATGGCTAAGAGTGCCTGTTATATTGATAATAATAAAAGTAATAAGTATATCTATTATACTTCTGTCGATAATAACTGCATAATATGGGTAATAATGCACGCTATATTGCTAATAACATAAGTAATAAGTATAATTATTACAGTTCTAGCGATAATAACTGCATTATATGGGTAATAATGGATGTTATATTGATAATATCGGGAGTAATAAGTATAATTATTATAGTTCTAGCGATAATAATAGTAAAATATGGCTAATAGTGCATGTTATGTTGATAATAATAAAAGTAATAAGTATATTTATTATAGTTCTATCGACAATAACTGCATAATATGGGTAATAATGCATGTTATATTGATGATAATAAAAGTAATACGTATATTTATTATAGTTCTAGCTATAATAACTGCATAATATGGGTAATAATGCATGTGATATTGATAATATTGGGAGTAATAAGTATAATTATTATAGTTCTAACGATAATAATAGTAAAATATGGCTAATATTGCATGTTATATTGATAATAATAAAAGTAATAAGTATATTTATTATAGTTCTATCGATAATAACTGCATAATATGGGTAATAATGCATGTTATAGTGATGATAATAAAAGTGATACGTATATTTATTATAGTTCTAGCGATAATAACTGCATAATATGGGTAATAATGCATGTTATATTGATAATAATATAAGTAATAAGTACAATTATTACAGTTCTAGCGATAATAACTGTATTATATGGGTAATAATGCACGTTATATTGATAATATTGGGAGTAATAAGTATATTTATTACAGTTCTAGCGATAATAACTGCATAATATGGGTAATAATGCACGTTATATTGCCAATAACATAAGTAATAAGTATAATTATCACAGTTCTAGATATAATAACTGCATTATATGGGTAATGATGGATGTTATATTGTTATTATCGGGAGTAATAGGTATAATTATTATGGTTCTAGCGATAATAATAGTAAAATATGGCTAATAGTGCATGATATATTGATAATAATAAAAGTAATAAGTATATTTATTATACTTCTGTCGATAATAACTGCATTATATGGGTAATAATGCATGTTATATTGATAATATCGGGAGTAATAAGTATAATTATTATAGTTCTAGCGATAATAAAAGTAAAATATGGCTAATAGTGCATGTTATACTGATAATAATAAAAGTAATAAGTATAATTATTACAGTTCTAGCTTTAATACAAGTAAAATATGGCTAAGAGTGCCTGTTATATTGATAATAATAAAAGTAATAAGTATATGTATTGTACTTCTGTCGATAATAACTGCATTATGTGGGTAATAATGCATGTTATATTGATAATATCGGGAGTAATAAGTATAATTATTACAGTTCTAGCCATAATAATAGTACAATATGGCTAATAGTGCATGTTATATTGATAATAATAAAAGTAATAAGTATATTTATTACAGTTCTATCGATAATAACTGCATCATATGGGTAATAATGCATGTTATATTGATAACATTGGGAGTAATGAGTATAATTATTATAATTCTAGCGATAATAATAGTAAAATATGGCTAATAGTGCATGTTATATTGATAATAATAAAAGTAATAAGTATATTTATTACAGTTCTATCGATAAAGCTGCATAATATGGGTAATAATGCATGTTATATTGATGATAATAAAAGTAATACGTATATTTATTATAGTTCTAGCGATAATAACTGCATAATATGGGTAATAATGCATGTTATATTGATAATAATATAAGTAATAAGTATAATTATTACAGTTCTAGCGATAATAACTGCATTATATGGGTAATAATGCACTTTATATTGATAATATCGGGAGTGATAAGTATAATTATTATAGTTTCAGCGATAATAACTGCATAATATGGGTAATAATGCACGTTATACTGCTAATAACATAAGTAATAAGTATAATTATTACAGTTCTAGCGATAATAACTGCATTATATGGGTAATAATGGATGTTATATTGATAATATCGGGAGTAATAAGTATAATTATTACAGTTCTAGCGATAATACAAGTAAAATATGGCTAAGAGTGCCTGTTATATTGATAATAATAGAAGTAATAAGTATATTTATTATACTTCTGTCGATAATAACTGCATTATATGGGTAATAATGCATGTTATATTGATAATACCGGGAGTAATAAGTATAATTATTATAGTTCTGTTGATAATAAAAGTAAAATATGGCTAATAGTGCATGTTATACTGATAATAATAAAAGTAATATGTATAATTATTACAGTTCTAGCGATAATAACTGCATAATATGGGTAATAATGCACGTTATATTGCTAATAACATAAGTAATAAGTATAATTATCACAGTTCTAGATATAATAACTGCATTATATGGGTAATGATGGATGTTATATTGATAATATCGGGAGTAATAGGTATAATTATTATGGTTCTAGCGATAATAATAGTAAAATATGGCTTATAGTGCATGATATATTGATAATAATAAAAGTAATAAGTATATTTATTATACTTCTGTCGATAATAACTGCATTATATGGGTAATAATGCATGTTATATTGATAATATCGGGAGTAATAAGTATAATTATTATAGTTCTAGCGATAATAATAGTAAAATATGGCTAATAGTGCATGTTATATTGATAATAATAAAAGTAATAAGTATATTTATTATAGTTCTATCGATAATAACTGCATAATATGGGTAATAATGCATGTTATATTGATAATATTGGGAGTAATAAGTATAATTATTATAGTTATAGCGATAATAATAGTAAAACATGGCTAATAGTGCATGTTATATTGATAATAATAAAAGTAATAAGTATATTTATTACAGTTCTATCGATAAAGCTGCATAATATGGGTAATAATGCATGTTATATTGATGATAATAAAAGTAATATGTATATTTATTATAGTTCTATCGATAATAACTGCATAATATGGGTAATGTGCATGTTATATTGATAATATTGGGAGTAATAAGTATAATTATTATAGTTCTAGCGATAATAACTGCATAATATGGGTAATAATGCATGTTATATTGATAATAATATAAGTAATAAGTATAATTATTACAGTTCAAGCGATAATAACTGCATAATATGGGTAATAATGCACGTTATATTGCTAATAACATAAGTAATAAGTATAATTATCACAGTTCTAGCTATAATAACTGCATTATATTGGTAATAATGGATGTTATATTGATAATATCGGGAGTAATAAGTATAATTATTACAGTTCTAGCTTTAATACAAGTAAAATATGGCTAAGAGTGCCTGTTATATTGATAATAATAAAAGTAATAAGTATATTTATTATAGTTCTATCGATAATAACTGCATAATATGGGTAATAATGCATGTTATATTGATAATATAGGGAGTAATAAGTATAATTATTATAGTTCTAGCGATAATAAAAGTAAAATATGGCTAATAGTGCATGTTATACTGATAATAATAAAAGTAATAAGTATATTTATTATACTTCTGTCGATAATAACTGCATTATATGGGTAATAATGCATGTTATATTGATAATAATATAAGTAATAAGTATAATTATTACAGTTCCGGCGATAATAACTGCATAATATGGGTAATAATGCACGTTATATTGCTAATAACATAAGTAATAAGTATAATTATTACAGTTCTAGCGATAATACAAGTAAAATATGGCTAAGAGTGCCTGTTATATTGATAATAATAAATGTAATAAGTATATTTATTATAGTTCTATCGATAATAACTGCATAATATGGGTAATGTGCATGTTATATTGATAATATTGGGAGTAATAAGTATAATTATTATAGTTCTAGCGATAATAATAGTAAAATATGGCTAATGGTGCATGTTATATTGATAATAATAAAAGTAATAAGTATATTTATTACAGCTCTATCGATAATAACTGCATAATATGGGTAATAATGCATGCTATATTGATAATAATATAAGTAATAAGTATAATTATTACAGATCTAGCGATAGTAACTGAATTATATGGGTAATAATGCATGTTATATTGATAATATTGGGAGTAATAAGTATAATTGTTATGGTTCTAGCGATAATAATAGTAAAATATGGCTAATTGTGCATGTTATATTGATAATAATAAAAGTAATAAGTATATTTATTACAGTTCTATCGATAATAACTGCATTATATGGGTAATAATGGATGTTATATTGATAATATCGGGAGTAATAAGTATAATTATTACAGTTCTAGCGATAATAACTGCATTATATGGGTAATAATGGATGTTATATTGATGATAATAAAAGTAATATGTATATTTATTATAGTTCTAGGGATAATAACTGCATAGTATGGGTAATAATGCATGTTATATTGATGATAATAAAAGTAATACGTATATTAATTATAGTTCTAGCGATAATAACTGCATAATATGGGTAATAATGCATGTTATATTGATAATAATATAAGTAATAAGTATAATTATTACAGTTCTAGCGATAATAACTGCATTATATGGGTAATAATGCACTTTATATTGATAATATCGGGAGTGATAAGTATAATTATTATAGTTTCAGCGATAATAACTGCATAATATGGGTAATAATGCACGTTATACTGCTAATAACATAAGTAATAAGTATAATTATTACAGTTCTAGCGATAATAATTGCATTATATGGGTAATAATGGATGTTATATTGATAATATCGGGAGTAATAAGTATAATTATTACAGTTCTAGCGATAATACAAGTAAAATATGGCTAAGAGTGCCTGTTATATTGATAATAATAGAAGTAATAAGTATATTTATTATACTTCTGTCGATAATAACTGCATTATATGGGTAATAATGCATGTTATATTGATAATACCGGGAGTAATAAGTATAATTATTATAGTTCTGTTGATAATAAAAGTAAAATATGGCTAATAGTGCATGTTATACTGATAATAATAAAAGTAATATGTATAATTATTACAGTTCTAGCGATAATAACTGCATAATATGGGTAATAATGCACGTTATATTGCTAATAACATAAGTAATAAGTATAATTATCACAGTTCTAGATATAATAACTGCATTATATGGGTAATGATGGATGTTATATTGATAATATCGGGAGTAATAGGTATAATTATTATGGTTCTAGCGATAATAATAGTAAAATATGGCTAATAGTGCATGATATATTGATAATAATAAAAGTAATAAGTATATTTATTATACTTCTGTCGATAATAACTGCATTATATGGGTAATAATGCATGTTATATTGATAATATCGGGAGTAATAGGTATAATTATTATAGTTCTAGCGATAATAATAGTAAAATATGGCTAATAGTGCATGTTATATTGATAATAATAAAAGTAATAAGTATATTTATTATAGTTCTATCGATAATAACTGCATAATATGGGTAATAATGCATGTTATATTGATAATATTGGGAGTAATAAGTATAATTATTATAGTTCTAGCGATAATAATAGTAAAACATGGCTAATAGTGCATGTTATATTGATAATAATAAAAGTAATAAGTATATTTATTACAGTTCTATCGATAAAGCTGCATAATATGGGTAATAATGCATGTTATATTGATGATAATAAAAGTAATATGTATATTTATTATAGTTCTAGCGATAATAACTGCATAATATGGGTAATAATGCATGTTATATTGATGATAATAAAAGTAATACGTATATTTATTATAGTTCTAGCGATAATAACTGCATAATATGGGTAATAATGCATGTTATATTGATAATAATATAAGTAATAAGTATAATTATTACAGTTCAAGCGATAATAACTGCATAATATGGGTAATAATGCACGTTATATTGCTAATAACATAAGTAATAAGTATAATTATCACAGTTCTAGCTATAATAACTGCATTATATGGGTAATAATGGATGTTATATTGATAATATCGGGAGTAATAAGTATAATTATTACAGTTCTAGCTTTAATACAAGTAAAATATGGCTAAGAGTGCCTGTTATATTGATAATAATAAAAGTAATAAGTATATTTATTATAGTTCTATCGATAATAACTGCATAATATGGGTAATGTGCATGTTATATTGATAATATTGGGAGTAATAAGTATAATTATTATAGTTCTAGCGATAATAATAGTAAAATATGGCTAATGGTGCATGTTATATTGATAATAATAAAAGTAATAAGTATATTTATTACAGCTCTATCGATAATAACTGCATAATATGGGTAATAATGCATGCTATATTGATAATAATATAAGTAATAAGTATAATTATTACAGATCTAGCGATAGTAACTGAATTATATGGGTAATAATGCATGTTATATTGATAATATTGGGAGTAATAAGTATAATTGTTATGGTTCTAGCGATAATAATAGTAAAATATGGCTAATTGTGCATGTTATATTGATAATAATAAAAGTAATAAGTATATTTATTACAGTTCTATCGATAATAACTGCATTATATGGGTAATAATGGATGTTATATTGATAATATCGGGAGTAATAAGTATAATTATTACAGTTCTAGCGATAATAACTGCATTATATGGGTAATGATGGATGTTATATTGATAATATCGGGAGTAATAGGTATAATTATTATGGTTCTAGCGATAATAATAGTAAAATATGGCTAATAGTGCATGATATATTGATAATAATAAAAGTAATAAGTATATTTATTATACTTCTGTCGATAATAACTGCATTATATGGGTAATAATGCATGTTATATTGATAATATCGGGAGTAATAGGTATAATTATTATAGTTCTAGCGATAATAATAGTAAAATATGGCTAATAGTGCATGTTATATTGATAATAATAAAAGTAATAAGTATATTTATTATAGTTCTATCGATAATAACTGCATAATATGGGTAATAATGCATGTTATATTGATAATATTGGGAGTAATAAGTATAATTATTATAGTTCTAGCGATAATAATAGTAAAACATGGCTAATAGTGCATGTTATATTGATAATAATAAAAGTAATAAGTATATTTATTACAGTTCTATCGATAAAGCTGCATAATATGGGTAATAATGCATGTTATATTGATGATAATAAAAGTAATATGTATATTTATTATAGTTCTAGCGATAATAACTGCATAATATGGGTAATAATGCATGTTATATTGATGATAATAAAAGTAATACGTATATTTATTATAGTTCTAGCGATAATAACTGCATAATATGGGTAATAATGCATGTTATATTGATAATAATATAAGTAATAAGTATAATTATTACAGTTCTAGCGATAATAACTGCATTATATGGGTAATAATGCACGTTATATTGATAATATCGGGAGTAATAAGTATAATTATTACAGTTCTAGCGATAATACTAGTAAAATATGGCTAAGAGTGCCTGTTATATTGATAATAATAAAAGTAATAAGTATATTTATTATACTTCTGTCGATAATAACTGCATTATATGGGTAATAATGCATGTTATATTGATAATATCGGGAGTAATAAGTATAATTATTACAGTTCTAGCGATAATAACTGCATTATATGGGTAATAATGCATGTTATATTGATGATATTGGGAGTAATAAGTATAATTATTATGGTTCTAGCGATAATAATAGTAAAATATGGCTAATAGTGCATGCTATATTGACAATAATAAAAGTAATAGGTATATTTATTACAGTTCTATCGATAATAACTGCATAATATGGGTCATAATGCATGTTATATTGATGATAATAAAAGTAATAAGTATAATTATTACAGTTCTAGCGATAATAACTGCATTATATGGGTAATAATGGATGTTATATTGATAATATCGGGAGTAATAAGTATAATTATTATAGTTCTATCGATAATAACTGCATAATATAGGTAATAATGCATGTTATATTGATAATATCGGGAGTAATAAGTATAATTATTATAGTTCTATCGATAATAACTGCATAATATAGGTAATAATGCATGTTATATTGATAATATCGGGAGTAATAAGTATAATTATTATAGTTCTAGCGATAACAATAGTAAAATATGGCTAATAGTGCATGTTATGTTGATAATAATAAAAGTAATAAGTATATTTATTATACTTCTGTCGATAATAACTGCATTATATGGGTAATAATGCATATTATATTGATAATATCGGGAGTAATAAGTATAATTATTACAGTTCTAGCAATAATAAAAGTAAAATATGGCTGATAGTGCATGTTATACTGATAATAATAAAAGTAATAAGTATAATTATTACAGTTCTAGCGATAATAACTGCATAATATGGGTAATAATGCATGTTATATTGATAATATCGGGAGTAATAAGTATATTTATTATAGTTCTATCGATAATAACTGCATAATGTAGGTAATAATGCATGTTATATTGATGATAATAAAAGTAATACGTATATTTATTATAGTTCTAGCGATAATAACTGCATAATATGGGTAATAATGCATGTTATATTGATAATATCGGGAGTAATAAGTATAATTATTATAGTTCTAGCGATAATAAAAGTAAAATATGGCTAATAGTGCATGTTATACTGATAATAATAAAAGTAATAAGTATATTTATTATACTTCTGTCGATAATAACAGCATTATATGGGTAATAATGCATGTTATATTGATAATAATATAAGTAATAAGTATAATTATTACAGTTCCAGCGATAATAACTGCATAATATGTGTAATAATGCACGTTATATTGCTAATAACATAAGTAATAAGTATAATTATTACAAGTCTAGCGATAATAACTGCATTGTATGGGTAATAATGGATGTTATATTGATAATATCGGGAGTAATAAGTATAATTATTACAGTTCTAGCGATAATACAAGTAAAATATGGCTAAGAGTGCCTGTTATATTGATAATAATAGTAGTAATAAGTATATTTATTATACTTCTGTCGATAATAACTGCATTATATGGGTAATAATGCATGTTATATTGATAATACCGGGAGTAATAAGTATAATTATTATAGTTCTATTGATAATAAAAGTAAAATATGGCTAATAGTGCATGTTATACTGATAATAATAAAAGTAATAAGTATAATTATTACAGTTCTAGCGATAATAACTGCATAATATGGGTAATAATGCACGTTATATTGCTAATAACATAAGTAATAAGTATAATTATCACAGTTCTAGCTATAATAACTGCATTATATGGGTAATGATGGATGTTATATTGATAATATCGGGAGTAATAGGTATAATTATTATGGTTCTAGCGATAATAATAGTAAAATATGGCTAATAGTGCATGATATATTGATAATAATAAAAGTAATAAGTATATTTATTATAGTTCTAGCGATAATAACTGCATAATATGGGTAATAATGCATGTTATTTGATGATAGTAAAAGTAATACGTATATTTATTATAGTTCTAGCGATAATAACTGCATAATATGGGTAATAATGCATGTTATATTGATAATAATATAAGTAATAAGTATAATTATTACAGTTCTAGCGATAATAACTGCATTATATGGGTAATAATGCACGTTATATTGATAATATCGGGGGTAATAAGTATAATTATTATAGTTCTAGCGATAATAATAGTAAAATATGGCTAATAGTGCATGTTATGTTGATAATAATAAAAGTAATAAGTATATTTATTATTCTTCTGTCGATAATAACTGCATTATATGGGTAATAATGCATATTATATTGATAATATCGGGAGTAATAAGTATAATTATTACAGTTCTAGCGATAATAAAAGTAAAATATGGCTGATAGTGCATGTTATACTGATAATAATAAAAGTAATAAGTATAATTATTACAGTTCTAGCGATAATAACTGCATAATATGGGTAATAATGCACATTATATTGCTAATAACATAAGTAATAAGTATAATTATCACAGTTCTAGTTATAATAACTGCATTATATGGGTAATAATGGATGTTATATTGATAATATCGGGAGTAATAAGTATAATTATTACAGTTCTAGCTTTAATACAAGTAAAATATGGCTAAGAGTGCCTGTTATATTGATAATAATAAAAGTAATAAGTATATTTATTGTACTTATGTCGATAATAACTGCATTATATGGGTAATAATGCATGTTATATTGATAATATCGGGAGTAATAAGTATAATTATTACAGTTCTAGCGATAATAATAGTAAAATATGGCTAATAGTGCATGTTATGTTGATAATAATAGAAGTAATAAGTATATTTATTATAGTTCTATCGATAATAACTGCATAATATGGGTAATAATGCATGTTATTTGATGATTGTAAAAGTAATACGTATATTTATTATAGTTCTAGCGATAATAACTGCATAATATGGGTAATAATGCATGTTATATTGATAATAATATAAGTAATAAGTATAATTATTACAGTTCTAGCGATAATAACTGCATTATATGGGTAATAATGCACGTTATATTGATAATATCGGGAGTAATAAGTATAATTATTACAGTTCTAGCGATAATACTAGTAAAATATGGCTAAGAGTGCCTGTTATATTGATAATAATAAAAGTAATAAGTATATTTATTATACTTCTGTCGATAATAACTGCATTATATGGGTAATAATGCATGTTATATTGATAATATCGGGAGTAATAAGTATAATTATTACAGTTCTAGCGATAATAACTGCATTATATGGGTAATAATGCATGTTATATTGATGATATTGGGAGTAATAAGTATAATTATTATGGTTCTGGCGATAATAATAGTAAAATATGGCTAATAGTGCATGCTATATTGACAATAATAAAAGTAATAGGTATATTTATTACAGTTCTATCGATAATAACTGCATAATATGGGTAATAATGCATGTTATATTGATGATAATAAAAGTAATAAGTATAATTATTACAGTTCTAGCGATAATAACTGCATTATATGGGTAATAATGGATGTTATATTGATAATATCGGGAGTAATAAGTATAATTATTATAGTTCTATCGATAATAACTGCATAATATAGGTAATAATGCATGTTATATTGATAATATCGGGAGTAATAAGTATAATTATTATAGTTCTATCGATAATAACTGCATAATATAGGTAATAATGCATGTTATATTGATAATATCGGGAGTAATAAGTATAATTATTATAGTTCTAGCGATAATAATAGTAAAATATGGCTAATACTGCATGTTATGTTGATAATAATAAAAGTAATAAGTATATTTATTATACTTCTGTCGATAATAACTGCATTATATGGGTAATAATGCATATTATATTGATAATATCGGGAGTAATAAGTATAATTATTACAGTTCTAGCGATAATAAAAGTAAAATATGGCTAATAGTGCATGTTATACTGATAATAATAAAAGTAATAAGTATAATTATTACAGTTCTAGCGATAATAACTGCATAATATGGGTAATAATGCACGTTATATTGCTAATAACATAAGTAATAAGTATAATTATCACAGTTCTAGCTATAATAACTGCATTATATGGGTAATAATGGATGTTATATTGATAATATCGGGAGTAATAAGTATAATTATTACAGTTCTAGCTTTAATACAAGTAAAATATGGCTAAGAGTGCCTGTTATATCGATAATAATAAAAGTAATAATTATATTTATTGTACTTCTGTCGATAATAACTGCATTATATGGGTAATAATGCATGTTATATTGATAATATCGGGAGTAATAAGTATAATTATTACAGTTCTAGCGATAATAACTGCATAATATGGGTAATAATGCATGTTATATTGATGATAATAAAAGTAATAAGTATAATTATTACAGTTCTAGCGATAATAACTGCATTATATGGGTAATAATGGATGTTATATTGATAATATCGGGAGTAATAAGTATAATTATTATAGTTCTATCGATAATAACTGCATAATATAGGTAATAATGCATGTTATATTGATAATATCGGGAGTAATAAGTATAATTATTATAGTTCTATCGATAATAACTGCATAATATAGGTAATAATGCATGTTATATTGATAATATCGGGAGTAATAAGTATAATTATTATAGTTCTAGCGATAACAATAGTAAAATATGGCTAATAGTGCATGTTATGTTGATAATAATAAAAGTAATAAGTATATTTATTATACTTCTGTCGATAATAACTGCATTATATGGGTAATAATGCATATTATATTGATAATATCGGGAGTAATAAGTATAATTATTACAGTTCTAGCAATAATAAAAGTAAAATATGGCTGATAGTGCATGTTATACTGATAATAATAAAAGTAATAAGTATAATTATTACAGTTCTAGCGATAATAACTGCATAATATGGGTAATAATGCATGTTATATTGATAATATCGGGAGTAATAAGTATATTTATTATAGTTCTATCGATAATAACTGCATAATGTAGGTAATAATGCATGTTATATTGATGATAATAAAAGTAATACGTATATTTATTATAGTTCTAGCGATAATAACTGCATAATATGGGTAATAATGCATGTTATATTGATAATATCGGGAGTAATAAGTATAATTATTATAGTTCTAGCGATAATAAAAGTAAAATATGGCTAATAGTGCATGTTATACTGATAATAATAAAAGTAATAAGTATATTTATTATACTTCTGTCGATAATAACAGCATTATATGGGTAATAATGCATGTTATATTGATAATAATATAAGTAATAAGTATAATTATTACAGTTCCAGCGATAATAACTGCATAATATGTGTAATAATGCACGTTATATTGCTAATAACATAAGTAATAAGTATAATTATTACAAGTCTAGCGATAATAACTGCATTGTATGGGTAATAATGGATGTTATATTGATAATATCGGGAGTAATAAGTATAATTATTACAGTTCTAGCGATAATACAAGTAAAATATGGCTAAGAGTGCCTGTTATATTGATAATAATAGTAGTAATAAGTATATTTATTATACTTCTGTCGATAATAACTGCATTATATGGGTAATAATGCATGTTATATTGATAATACCGGGAGTAATAAGTATAATTATTATAGTTCTATTGATAATAAAAGTAAAATATGGCTAATAGTGCATGTTATACTGATAATAATAAAAGTAATAAGTATAATTATTACAGTTCTAGCGATAATAACTGCATAATATGGGTAATAATGCACGTTATATTGCTAATAACATAAGTAATAAGTATAATTATCACAGTTCTAGCTATAATAACTGCATTATATGGGTAATGATGGATGTTATATTGATAATATCGGGAGTAATAGGTATAATTATTATGGTTCTAGCGATAATAATAGTAAAATATGGCTAATAGTGCATGATATATTGATAATAATAAAAGTAATAAGTATATTTATTATAGTTCTATCGATAATAACTGCATAATATGGGTAATAATGCATGTTATATTGATAATATCGGGAGTAATAAGTATAATTATTACAGTTCTAGCGATAATAATAGTAAAATATGGCTAATAGTGCATGTTATGTTGATAATAATAGAAGTAATAAGTATATTTATTATAGTTCTATCGATAATAACTGCATAATATGGGTAATAATGCATGTTATTTGATGATAGTAAAAGTAATACGTATATTTATTATAGTTCTAGCGATAATAACTGCATAATATGGGTAATAATGCATGTTATATTGATAATAATATAAGTAATAAGTATAATTATTACAGTTCTAGCGATAATAACTGCATTATATGGGTAATAATGCACGTTATATTGATAATATCGGGAGTAATAAGTATAATTATTACAGTTCTAGCGATAATACTAGTAAAATATGGCTAAGAGTGCCTGTTATATTGATAATAATAAAAGTAATAAGTATATTTATTATACTTCTGTCGATAATAACTGCATTATATGGGTAATAATGCATGTTATATTGATAATATCGGGAGTAATAAGTATAATTATTACAGTTCTAGCGATAATAACTGCATTATATGGGTAATAATGCATGTTATATTGATGATATTGGGAGTAATAAGTATAATTATTATGGTTCTGGCGATAATAATAGTAAAATATGGCTAATAGTGCATGCTATATTGACAATAATAAAAGTAATAGGTATATTTATTACAGTTCTATCGATAATAACTGCATAATATGGGTAATAATGCATGTTATATTGATGATAATAAAAGTAATAAGTATAATTATTACAGTTCTAGCGATAATAACTGCATTATATGGGTAATAATGGATGTTATATTGATAATATCGGGAGTAATAAGTATAATTATTATAGTTCTATCGATAATAACTGCATAATATAGGTAATAATGCATGTTATATTGATAATATCGGGAGTAATAAGTATAATTATTATAGTTCTATCGATAATAACTGCATAATATAGGTAATAATGCATGTTATATTGATAATATCGGGAGTAATAAGTATAATTATTATAGTTCTAGCGATAATAATAGTAAAATATGGCTAATACTGCATGTTATGTTGATAATAATAAAAGTAATAAGTATATTTATTATACTTCTGTCGATAATAACTGCATTATATGGGTAATAATGCATATTATATTGATAATATCGGGAGTAATAAGTATAATTATTACAGTTCTAGCGATAATAAAAGTAAAATATGGCTAATAGTGCACGTTATACTGATAATAATAAAAGTAATAAGTATAATTATTACAGTTCTAGCGATAATAACTGCATAATATGGGTAATAATGCACGTTATATTGCTAATAACATAAGTAATAAGTATAATTATCACAGTTCTAGCTATAATAACTGCATTATATGGGTAATAATGGATGTTATATTGATAATATCGGGAGTAATAAGTATAATTATTACAGTTCTAGCTTTAATACAAGTAAAATATGGCTAAGAGTGCCTGTTATATCGATAATAATAAAAGTAATAATTATATTTATTGTACTTCTGTCGATAATAACTGCATTATATGGGTAATAATGCATGTTATATTGATAATATCGGGAGTAATAAGTATAATTATTACAGTTCTAGCGATAATAATAGTAAAATATGGCTAATAGTGCATGATATATTGATAATAATAAAAGTAATAAGTATATTTATTATACTTCTGTCGATAATAACTGCATTATATGGGTAATAATGCATGTTATATTGATAATATCGGGAGTAATAAGTATAATTATTATAGTTCTAGCGATAATAATAGTAAAATATGGCTAATAGTGCATGTTATATTGATAATAATAAAAGTAATAAGTATATTTATTATAGTTCTATCGATAATAACTGCATAATATGGGTAATAATGCATGTTATATTGATAATATTGGGAGTAATAAGTATAATTATTATAGTTCTAGCGATAATAATAGTAAAACATGGCTAATAGTGCATGTTATATTGATAATAATAAAAGTAATAAGTATATTTATTACAGTTCTATCGATAAAGCTGCATAATATGGGTAATAATGCATGTTATATTGATGATAATAAAAGTAATATGTATATTTATTATAGTTCTAGCGATAATAACTGCATAATATGGGTAATAATGCATGTTATATTGATGATAATAAAAGTAATACGTATATTTATTATAGTTCTAGCGATAATAACTGCATAATATGGGTAATAATGCATGTTATATTGATAATAATATAAGTAATAAGTATAATTATTACAGTTCTAGCGATAATAACTGCATTATATGGGTAATAATGCACGTTATATTGATAATATCGGGAGTAATAAGTATAATTATTACAGTTCTAGCGATAATACTAGTAAAATATGGCTAAGAGTGCCTGTTATATTGATAATAATAAAAGTAATAAGTATATTTATTATACTTCTGTCGATAATAACTGCATTATATGGGTAATAATGCATGTTATATTGATAATATCGGGAGTAATAAGTATAATTATTACAGTTCTAGCGATAATAACTGCATTATATGGGTAATAATGCATGTTATATTGATGATATTGGGAGTAATAAGTATAATTATTATGGTTCTAGCGATAATAATAGTAAAATATGGCTAATAGTGCATGCTATATTGACAATAATAAAAGTAATAGGTATATTTATTACAGTTCTATCGATAATAACTGCATAATATGGGTCATAATGCATGTTATATTGATGATAATAAAAGTAATAAGTATAATTATTACAGTTCTAGCGATAATAACTGCATTATATGGGTAATAATGGATGTTATATTGATAATATCGGGAGTAATAAGTATAATTATTATAGTTCTATCGATAATAACTGCATAATATAGGTAATAATGCATGTTATATTGATAATATCGGGAGTAATAAGTATAATTATTATAGTTCTATCGATAATAACTGCATAATATAGGTAATAATGCATGTTATATTGATAATATCGGGAGTAATAAGTATAATTATTATAGTTCTAGCGATAACAATAGTAAAATATGGCTAATAGTGCATGTTATGTTGATAATAATAAAAGTAATAAGTATATTTATTATACTTCTGTCGATAATAACTGCATTATATGGGTAATAATGCATATTATATTGATAATATCGGGAGTAATAAGTATAATTATTACAGTTCTAGCAATAATAAAAGTAAAATATGGCTGATAGTGCATGTTATACTGATAATAATAAAAGTAATAAGTATAATTATTACAGTTCTAGCGATAATAACTGCATAATATGGGTAATAATGCATGTTATATTGATAATATCGGGAGTAATAAGTATATTTATTATAGTTCTATCGATAATAACTGCATAATGTAGGTAATAATGCATGTTATATTGATGATAATAAAAGTAATACGTATATTTATTATAGTTCTAGCGATAATAACTGCATAATATGGGTAATAATGCATGTTATATTGATAATATCGGGAGTAATAAGTATAATTATTATAGTTCTAGCGATAATAAAAGTAAAATATGGCTAATAGTGCATGTTATACTGATAATAATAAAAGTAATAAGTATATTTATTATACTTCTGTCGATAATAACAGCATTATATGGGTAATAATGCATGTTATATTGATAATAATATAAGTAATAAGTATAATTATTACAGTTCCAGCGATAATAACTGCATAATATGTGTAATAATGCACGTTATATTGCTAATAACATAAGTAATAAGTATAATTATTACAAGTCTAGCGATAATAACTGCATTGTATGGGTAATAATGGATGTTATATTGATAATATCGGGAGTAATAAGTATAATTATTACAGTTCTAGCGATAATACAAGTAAAATATGGCTAAGAGTGCCTGTTATATTGATAATAATAGTAGTAATAAGTATATTTATTATACTTCTGTCGATAATAACTGCATTATATGGGTAATAATGCATGTTATATTGATAATACCGGGAGTAATAAGTATAATTATTATAGTTCTATTGATAATAAAAGTAAAATATGGCTAATAGTGCATGTTATACTGATAATAATAAAAGTAATAAGTATAATTATTACAGTTCTAGCGATAATAACTGCATAATATGGGTAATAATGCACGTTATATTGCTAATAACATAAGTAATAAGTATAATTATCACAGTTCTAGCTATAATAACTGCATTATATGGGTAATGATGGATGTTATATTGATAATATCGGGAGTAATAGGTATAATTATTATGGTTCTAGCGATAATAATAGTAAAATATGGCTAATAGTGCATGATATATTGATAATAATAAAAGTAATAAGTATATTTATTATAGTTCTAGCGATAATAACTGCATAATATGGGTAATAATGCATGTTATTTGATGATAGTAAAAGTAATACGTATATTTATTATAGTTCTAGCGATAATAACTGCATAATATGGGTAATAATGCATGTTATATTGATAATAATATAAGTAATAAGTATAATTATTACAGTTCTAGCGATAATAACTGCATTATATGGGTAATAATGCACGTTATATTGATAATATCGGGGGTAATAAGTATAATTATTATAGTTCTAGCGATAATAATAGTAAAATATGGCTAATAGTGCATGTTATGTTGATAATAATAAAAGTAATAAGTATATTTATTATTCTTCTGTCGATAATAACTGCATTATATGGGTAATAATGCATATTATATTGATAATATCGGGAGTAATAAGTATAATTATTACAGTTCTAGCGATAATAAAAGTAAAATATGGCTGATAGTGCATGTTATACTGATAATAATAAAAGTAATAAGTATAATTATTACAGTTCTAGCGATAATAACTGCATAATATGGGTAATAATGCACATTATATTGCTAATAACATAAGTAATAAGTATAATTATCACAGTTCTAGTTATAATAACTGCATTATATGGGTAATAATGGATGTTATATTGATAATATCGGGAGTAATAAGTATAATTATTACAGTTCTAGCTTTAATACAAGTAAAATATGGCTAAGAGTGCCTGTTATATTGATAATAATAAAAGTAATAAGTATATTTATTGTACTTATGTCGATAATAACTGCATTATATGGGTAATAATGCATGTTATATTGATAATATCGGGAGTAATAAGTATAATTATTACAGTTCTAGCGATAATAATAGTAAAATATGGCTAATAGTGCATGTTATGTTGATAATAATAGAAGTAATAAGTATATTTATTATAGTTCTATCGATAATAACTGCATAATATGGGTAATAATGCATGTTATTTGATGATTGTAAAAGTAATACGTATATTTATTATAGTTCTAGCGATAATAACTGCATAATATGGGTAATAATGCATGTTATATTGATAATAATATAAGTAATAAGTATAATTATTACAGTTCTAGCGATAATAACTGCATTATATGGGTAATAATGCACGTTATATTGATAATATCGGGAGTAATAAGTATAATTATTACAGTTCTAGCGATAATACTAGTAAAATATGGCTAAGAGTGCCTGTTATATTGATAATAATAAAAGTAATAAGTATATTTATTATACTTCTGTCGATAATAACTGCATTATATGGGTAATAATGCATGTTATATTGATAATATCGGGAGTAATAAGTATAATTATTACAGTTCTAGCGATAATAACTGCATTATATGGGTAATAATGCATGTTATATTGATGATATTGGGAGTAATAAGTATAATTATTATGGTTCTGGCGATAATAATAGTAAAATATGGCTAATAGTGCATGCTATATTGACAATAATAAAAGTAATAGGTATATTTATTACAGTTCTATCGATAATAACTGCATAATATGGGTAATAATGCATGTTATATTGATGATAATAAAAGTAATAAGTATAATTATTACAGTTCTAGCGATAATAACTGCATTATATGGGTAATAATGGATGTTATATTGATAATATCGGGAGTAATAAGTATAATTATTATAGTTCTATCGATAATAACTGCATAATATAGGTAATAATGCATGTTATATTGATAATATCGGGAGTAATAAGTATAATTATTATAGTTCTATCGATAATAACTGCATAATATAGGTAATAATGCATGTTATATTGATAATATCGGGAGTAATAAGTATAATTATTATAGTTCTAGCGATAATAATAGTAAAATATGGCTAATACTGCATGTTATGTTGATAATAATAAAAGTAATAAGTATATTTATTATACTTCTGTCGATAATAACTGCATTATATGGGTAATAATGCATATTATATTGATAATATCGGGAGTAATAAGTATAATTATTACAGTTCTAGCGATAATAAAAGTAAAATATGGCTAATAGTGCATGTTATACTGATAATAATAAAAGTAATAAGTATAATTATTACAGTTCTAGCGATAATAACTGCATAATATGGGTAATAATGCACGTTATATTGCTAATAACATAAGTAATAAGTATAATTATCACAGTTCTAGCTATAATAACTGCATTATATGGGTAATAATGGATGTTATATTGATAATATCGGGAGTAATAAGTATAATTATTACAGTTCTAGCTTTAATACAAGTAAAATATGGCTAAGAGTGCCTGTTATATCGATAATAATAAAAGTAATAATTATATTTATTGTACTTCTGTCGATAATAACTGCATTATATGGGTAATAATGCATGTTATATTGATAATATCGGGAGTAATAAGTATAATTATTACAGTTCTAGCGATAATAACTGCATAATATGGGTAATAATGCATGTTATATTGATGATAATAAAAGTAATAAGTATAATTATTACAGTTCTAGCGATAATAACTGCATTATATGGGTAATAATGGATGTTATATTGATAATATCGGGAGTAATAAGTATAATTATTATAGTTCTATCGATAATAACTGCATAATATAGGTAATAATGCATGTTATATTGATAATATCGGGAGTAATAAGTATAATTATTATAGTTCTATCGATAATAACTGCATAATATAGGTAATAATGCATGTTATATTGATAATATCGGGAGTAATAAGTATAATTATTATAGTTCTAGCGATAACAATAGTAAAATATGGCTAATAGTGCATGTTATGTTGATAATAATAAAAGTAATAAGTATATTTATTATACTTCTGTCGATAATAACTGCATTATATGGGTAATAATGCATATTATATTGATAATATCGGGAGTAATAAGTATAATTATTACAGTTCTAGCAATAATAAAAGTAAAATATGGCTGATAGTGCATGTTATACTGATAATAATAAAAGTAATAAGTATAATTATTACAGTTCTAGCGATAATAACTGCATAATATGGGTAATAATGCATGTTATATTGATAATATCGGGAGTAATAAGTATATTTATTATAGTTCTATCGATAATAACTGCATAATGTAGGTAATAATGCATGTTATATTGATGATAATAAAAGTAATACGTATATTTATTATAGTTCTAGCGATAATAACTGCATAATATGGGTAATAATGCATGTTATATTGATAATATCGGGAGTAATAAGTATAATTATTATAGTTCTAGCGATAATAAAAGTAAAATATGGCTAATAGTGCATGTTATACTGATAATAATAAAAGTAATAAGTATATTTATTATACTTCTGTCGATAATAACAGCATTATATGGGTAATAATGCATGTTATATTGATAATAATATAAGTAATAAGTATAATTATTACAGTTCCAGCGATAATAACTGCATAATATGTGTAATAATGCACGTTATATTGCTAATAACATAAGTAATAAGTATAATTATTACAAGTCTAGCGATAATAACTGCATTGTATGGGTAATAATGGATGTTATATTGATAATATCGGGAGTAATAAGTATAATTATTACAGTTCTAGCGATAATACAAGTAAAATATGGCTAAGAGTGCCTGTTATATTGATAATAATAGTAGTAATAAGTATATTTATTATACTTCTGTCGATAATAACTGCATTATATGGGTAATAATGCATGTTATATTGATAATACCGGGAGTAATAAGTATAATTATTATAGTTCTATTGATAATAAAAGTAAAATATGGCTAATAGTGCATGTTATACTGATAATAATAAAAGTAATAAGTATAATTATTACAGTTCTAGCGATAATAACTGCATAATATGGGTAATAATGCACGTTATATTGCTAATAACATAAGTAATAAGTATAATTATCACAGTTCTAGCTATAATAACTGCATTATATGGGTAATGATGGATGTTATATTGATAATATCGGGAGTAATAGGTATAATTATTATGGTTCTAGCGATAATAATAGTAAAATATGGCTAATAGTGCATGATATATTGATAATAATAAAAGTAATAAGTATATTTATTATAGTTCTATCGATAATAACTGCATAATATGGGTAATAATGCATGTTATATTGATAATATCGGGAGTAATAAGTATAATTATTACAGTTCTAGCGATAATAATAGTAAAATATGGCTAATAGTGCATGTTATGTTGATAATAATAGAAGTAATAAGTATATTTATTATAGTTCTATCGATAATAACTGCATAATATGGGTAATAATGCATGTTATTTGATGATAGTAAAAGTAATACGTATATTTATTATAGTTCTAGCGATAATAACTGCATAATATGGGTAATAATGCATGTTATATTGATAATAATATAAGTAATAAGTATAATTATTACAGTTCTAGCGATAATAACTGCATTATATGGGTAATAATGCACGTTATATTGATAATATCGGGAGTAATAAGTATAATTATTACAGTTCTAGCGATAATACTAGTAAAATATGGCTAAGAGTGCCTGTTATATTGATAATAATAAAAGTAATAAGTATATTTATTATACTTCTGTCGATAATAACTGCATTATATGGGTAATAATGCATGTTATATTGATAATATCGGGAGTAATAAGTATAATTATTACAGTTCTAGCGATAATAACTGCATTATATGGGTAATAATGCATGTTATATTGATGATATTGGGAGTAATAAGTATAATTATTATGGTTCTGGCGATAATAATAGTAAAATATGGCTAATAGTGCATGCTATATTGACAATAATAAAAGTAATAGGTATATTTATTACAGTTCTATCGATAATAACTGCATAATATGGGTAATAATGCATGTTATATTGATGATAATAAAAGTAATAAGTATAATTATTACAGTTCTAGCGATAATAACTGCATTATATGGGTAATAATGGATGTTATATTGATAATATCGGGAGTAATAAGTATAATTATTATAGTTCTATCGATAATAACTGCATAATATAGGTAATAATGCATGTTATATTGATAATATCGGGAGTAATAAGTATAATTATTATAGTTCTATCGATAATAACTGCATAATATAGGTAATAATGCATGTTATATTGATAATATCGGGAGTAATAAGTATAATTATTATAGTTCTAGCGATAATAATAGTAAAATATGGCTAATACTGCATGTTATGTTGATAATAATAAAAGTAATAAGTATATTTATTATACTTCTGTCGATAATAACTGCATTATATGGGTAATAATGCATATTATATTGATAATATCGGGAGTAATAAGTATAATTATTACAGTTCTAGCGATAATAAAAGTAAAATATGGCTAATAGTGCACGTTATACTGATAATAATAAAAGTAATAAGTATAATTATTACAGTTCTAGCGATAATAACTGCATAATATGGGTAATAATGCACGTTATATTGCTAATAACATAAGTAATAAGTATAATTATCACAGTTCTAGCTATAATAACTGCATTATATGGGTAATAATGGATGTTATATTGATAATATCGGGAGTAATAAGTATAATTATTACAGTTCTAGCTTTAATACAAGTAAAATATGGCTAAGAGTGCCTGTTATATCGATAATAATAAAAGTAATAATTATATTTATTGTACTTCTGTCGATAATAACTGCATTATATGGGTAATAATGCATGTTATATTGATAATATCGGGAGTAATAAGTATAATTATTACAGTTCTAGCGATAATAATAGTAAAATATGGCTAATAGTGCATGATATATTGATAATAATAAAAGTAATAAGTATATTTATTATACTTCTGTCGATAATAACTGCATTATATGGGTAATAATGCATGTTATATTGATAATATCGGGAGTAATAAGTATAATTATTATAGTTCTAGCGATAATAATAGTAAAATATGGCTAATAGTGCATGTTATATTGATAATAATAAAAGTAATAAGTATATTTATTATAGTTCTATCGATAATAACTGCATAATATGGGTAATAATGCATGTTATATTGATAATATTGGGAGTAATAAGTATAATTATTATAGTTCTAGCGATAATAATAGTAAAACATGGCTAATAGTGCATGTTATATTGATAATAATAAAAGTAATAAGTATATTTATTACAGTTCTATCGATAAAGCTGCATAATATGGGTAATAATGCATGTTATATTGATGATAATAAAAGTAATATGTATATTTATTATAGTTCTAGCGATAATAACTGCATAATATGGGTAATAATGCATGTTATATTGATGATAATAAAAGTAATACGTATATTTATTATAGTTCTAGCGATAATAACTGCATAATATGGGTAATAATGCATGTTATATTGATAATAATATAAGTAATAAGTATAATTATTACAGTTCTAGCGATAATAACTGCATTATATGGGTAATAATGCACGTTATATTGATAATATCGGGAGTAATAAGTATAATTATTACAGTTCTAGCGATAATACTAGTAAAATATGGCTAAGAGTGCCTGTTATATTGATAATAATAAAAGTAATAAGTATATTTATTATACTTCTGTCGATAATAACTGCATTATATGGGTAATAATGCATGTTATATTGATAATATCGGGAGTAATAAGTATAATTATTACAGTTCTAGCGATAATAACTGCATTATATGGGTAATAATGCATGTTATATTGATGATATTGGGAGTAATAAGTATAATTATTATGGTTCTAGCGATAATAATAGTAAAATATGGCTAATAGTGCATGCTATATTGACAATAATAAAAGTAATAGGTATATTTATTACAGTTCTATCGATAATAACTGCATAATATGGGTAATAATGCATGTTATATTGATGATAATAAAAGTAATAAGTATAATTATTACAGTTCTAGCGATAATAACTGCATTATATGGGTAATAATGGATGTTATATTGATAATATCGGGAGTAATAAGTATAATTATTATAGTTCTATCGATAATAACTGCATAATATAGGTAATAATGCATGTTATATTGATAATATCGGGAGTAATAAGTATAATTATTATAGTTCTATCGATAATAACTGCATAATATAGGTAATAATGCATGTTATATTGATAATATCGGGAGTAATAAGTATAATTATTATAGTTCTAGCGATAACAATAGTAAAATATGGCTAATAGTGCATGTTATGTTGATAATAATAAAAGTAATAAGTATATTTATTATACTTCTGTCGATAATAACTGCATTATATGGGTAATAATGCATATTATATTGATAATATCGGGAGTAATAAGTATAATTATTACAGTTCTAGCAATAATAAAAGTAAAATATGGCTGATAGTGCATGTTATACTGATAATAATAAAAGTAATAAGTATAATTATTACAGTTCTAGCGATAATAACTGCATAATATGGGTAATAATGCATGTTATATTGATAATATCGGGAGTAATAAGTATATTTATTATAGTTCTATCGATAATAACCGCATAATGTAGGTAATAATGCATGTTATATTGATGATAATAAAAGTAATACGTATATTTATTATAGTTCTAGCGACAATAACTGCATAATATGGGTAATAATGCATGCTATATTGATAATAATATAAGTAATAAGTGTAATTATTACAGTTCTAGCGATAGTAACTGAATTATATGGGTAACAATGCATGTTATATTGATAATATTGGGAGTAATAAGTATAATTGTTATGGTTCTAGCGATAATAATAGTAAAATATGGCTAATAGTGCATGTTATACTGATAATAATAAAAGTAATAAGTATATTTATTATACTTCTGTCGATAATAACTGCATTATATGGGTAATAATGCATGTTATATTGATAATATCGGGAGTAATAAGTATAATTATTACAGTTCTAGCGATAATACTAGTAAAATATGGCTAAGAGTGCCTGTTATATTGATAATAATAAAAGTAATAAGTATATTTATTATACTTCTGTCGATAATAACTGCATTATATGGGTAATAATGCATGTTATATTGATAATATCGGGAGTAATAAGTATAATTATTATAGTTCTAGCGATAATAAAAGTAAAATATGGCTAATAGTGCATGTTATACTGATAATAATAAAAGTAATAAGTATATTTATTATACTTCTGTCGATAATAACAGCATTATATGGGTAATAATGCATGTTATATTGATAATAATATAAGTAATAAGTATAATTATTACAGTTCCAGCGATAATAACTGCATAATATGTGTAATAATGCACGTTATATTGCTAATAACATAAGTAATAAGTATAATTATTACAGTTCTAGCGATAATACAAGTAAAATATGGCTAAGAGTGCCTGTTATATTGATAATAATAGAAGTAATAAGTATATTTATTATACTTCTGTCGATAATAACTGCATTATATGGGTAATAATGCATGTTATATTGATAATACCGGGAGTAATAAGTATAATTATTATAGTTCTATTGATAATAAAAGTAAAATATGGCTAATAGTGCATGTTATACTGATAATAATAAAAGTAATAAGTATAATTATTACAGTTCTAGCGATAATAACTGCATAATATGGGTAATAATGCTCGTTATATTGCTAATAACATAAGTAATAAGTATAATTATCACAGTTCTAGCTATAATAACTGCATTATATGGGTAATGATGGATGTTATATTGATAATATCGGGAGTAATAGGTATAATTATTATGGTTCTAGCGATAATAATAGTAAAATATGGCTAATAGTGCATGATATATTGATAATAATAAAAGTAATAAGTATATTTATTATAGTTCTAGCGATAATAACTGCATAATATGGGTAATAATGCATGTTATTTGATGATAGTAAAAGTAATACGTATATTTATTATAGTTCTAGCGATAATAACTGCATAATATGGGTAATAATGCATGTTATATTGATAATAATATAAGTAATAAGTATAATTATTACAGTTCTAGCGATAATAACTGCATTATATGGGTAATAATGCACGTTATATTGATAATATCGGGAGTAATAAGTATAATTATTATAGTTCTAGCGATAATAATAGTAAAATATGGCTAATAGTGCATGTTATGTTGATAATAATAAAAGTAATAAGTATATTTATTATACTTCTGTCGATAATAACTGCATTATATGGGTAATAATGCATATTATATTGATAATATCGGGAGTAATAAGTATAATTATTACAGTTCTAGCAATAATAAAAGTAAATTATGGCTGATAGTGCATGTTATACTGATAATAATAAAAGTAATAAGTATAATTATTACAGTTCTAGCGATAATAACTGCATAATATGGGTAATAATGCATGTTATATTGATAATATCGGGAGTAATAAGTATATTTATTATAGTTCTATCGATAATAACCGCATAATGTAGGTAATAATGCATGTTATATTGATGATAATAAAAGTAATACGTATATTTATTATAGTTCTAGCGATAATAACTGCATAATATGGGTAATAATGCATGCTATATTGATAATAATATAAGTAATAAGTGTAATTATTACAGTTCTAGCGATAGTAACTGAATTATATGGGTAACAATGCATGTTATATTGATAATATTGGGAGTAATAAGTATAATTGTTATGGTTCTAGCGATAATAATAGTAAAATATGGCTAATAGTGCATGTTATACTGATAATAATAAAAGTAATAAGTATATTTATTATACTTCTGTCGATAATAACTGCATTATATGGGTAATAATGCATGTTATATTGATAATATCGGGAGTAATAAGTATAATTATTACAGTTCTAGCGATAATACTAGTAAAATATGGCTAAGAGTGCCTGTTATATTGATAATAATAAAAGTAATAAGTATATTTATTATACTTCTGTCGATAATAACTGCATTATATGGGTAATAATGCATGTTATATTGATAATATCGGGAGTAATAAGTATAATTATTATAGTTCTAGCGATAATAAAAGTAAAATATGGCTAATAGTGCATGTTATACTGATAATAATAAAAGTAATAAGTATATTTATTATACTTCTGTCGATAATAACAGCATTATATGGGTAATAATGCATGTTATATTGATAATAATATAAGTAATAAGTATAATTATTACAGTTCCAGCGATAATAACTGCATAATATGTGTAATAATGCACGTTATATTGCTAATAACATAAGTAATAAGTATAATTATTACAGTTCTAGCGATAATAACTGCATTGTATGGGTAATAATGGATGTTATATTGATAATATCGGGAGTAATAAGTATAATTATTACAGTTCTAGCGATAATACAAGTAAAATATGGCTAAGAGTGCCTGTTATATTGATAATAATAGAAGTAATAAGTATATTTATTATACTTCTGTCGATAATAACTGCATTATATGGGTAATAATGCATGTTATATTGATAATACCGGGAGTAATAAGTATAATTATTATAGTTCTATTGATAATAAAAGTAAAATATGGCTAATAGTGCATGTTATACTGATAATAATAAAAGTAATAAGTATAATTATTACAGTTCTAGCGATAATAACTGCATAATATGGGTAATAATGCTCGTTATATTGCTAATAACATAAGTAATAAGTATAATTATCACAGTTCTAGCTATAATAACTGCATTATATGGGTAATGATGGATGTTATATTGATAATATCGGGAGTAATAGGTATAATTATTATGGTTCTAGCGATAATAATAGTAAAATATGGCTAATAGTGCATGATATATTGATAATAATAAAAGTAATAAGTATATTTATTATAGTTCTAGCGATAATAACTGCATAATATGGGTAATAATGCATGTTATTTGATGATAGTAAAAGTAATACGTATATTTATTATAGTTCTAGCGATAATAACTGCATAATATGGGTAATAATGCATGTTATATTGATAATAATATAAGTAATAAGTATAATTATTACAGTTCTAGCGATAATAACTGCATTATATGGGTAATAATGCACGTTATATTGATAATATCGGGAGTAATAAGTATAATTATTATAGTTCTAGCGATAATAATAGTAAAATATGGCTAATAGTGCATGTTATGTTGATAATAATAAAAGTAATAAGTATATTTATTATTCTTCTGTCGATAATAACTGCATTATATGGGTAATAATGCATATTATATTGATAATATCGGGAGTAATAAGTATAATTATTACAGTTCTAGCGATAATAAAAGTAAAATATGGCTGATAGTGCATGTTATACTGATAATAATAAAAGTAATAAGTATAATTATTACAGTTCTAGCGATAATAACTGCATAATATGGGTAATAATGCACGTTATATTGCTAATAACATAAGTAATAAGTATAATTATCACAGTTCTAGCTATAATAACTGCATTATATGGGTAATAATGGATGTTATATTGATAATATCGGGAGTAATAAGTATAATTATTATAGTTCTATCGATAATAACTGCATAATATAGGTAATAATGCATGTTATATTGATAATATCGGGAGTAATAAGTATAATTATTATAGTTCTATCGATAATAACTGCATAATATAGGTAATAATGCATGTTATATTGATAATATCGGGAGTAATAAGTATAATTATTATAGTTCTAGCGATAATAATAGTAAAATATGGCTAATACTGCATGTTATGTTGATAATAATAAAAGTAATAAGTATATTTATTATACTTCTGTCGATAATAACTGCATTATATGGGTAATAATGCATATTATATTGATAATATCGGGAGTAATAAGTATAATTATTACAGTTCTAGCGATAATAAAAGTAAAATATGGCTAATAGTGCATGTTATACTGATAATAATAAAAGTAATAAGTATAATTATTACAGTTCTAGCGATAATAACTGCATAATATGGGTAATAATGCACGTTATATTGCTAATAACATAAGTAATAAGTATAATTATCACAGTTCTAGCTATAATAACTGCATTATATGGGTAATAATGGATGTTATATTGATAATATCGGGAGTAATAAGTATAATTATTACAGTTCTAGCTTTAATACAAGTAAAATATGGCTAAGAGTGCCTGTTATATCGATAATAATAAAAGTAATAATTATATTTATTGTACTTCTGTCGATAATAACTGCATTGTATGGGTAATAATGCATGTTATATTGATAATATCGGGAGTAATAAGTATAATTATTACAGTTCTAGCGATAATAATAGTAAAATATGGCTAATAGTGCATGTTATATTGATAATAATAGAAGTAATAAGTATATTTATTATAGTTCTATCGATAATAACTGCATAATATGGGTAATAATGCATGTTATATTGATGATAGTAAAAGTAATATGTATATTTATTATAGTTCTAGCGATAATAACTGCATAATATGGGTAATAATGCATGTTATTTGATGATAGTAAAAGTAATACGTATATTTATTATAGTTCTAGCGATAATAACTGCATAATATGGGTAATAATGCATGTTATATTGATAATAATGTAAGTAATAAGTATAATTATTACAGTTCTAGCGATAATAACTGCATTATATGGGCAATAATGCACTTTATATTGATAATATCGGGAGTAATAAGTATAATTATTATAGTTCTAGCGATAATAATAGTAAAATATGGCTAATAGTGCATGTTATGTTGATAATAATAAAAGTAATAAGTATATTTATTATAGTTCTATCGATAATAACTGCATAATATGGGTAATAATGCATGTTATATTGATGATAATAAAAGTACTAAGTATATTTTTTATAGTTCTAGCGATTATAACTGCATAATATGCGTAATAATGCATGCTATATTGATAATAATATATGTAATAAGTATAATTATTACAGTTCTAGCGATAGTAACTGAATTATATGGGTAATAATGCATGTTATATTGATAATATTGGGAGTAATAAGTATAATTGTTATGGTTCTAGCGATAATAATAGTAAAATATGGCTAATAGTGCATGTTATACTGATAATAATAAAAGTAATAAGTATATTTATTACAGTTCTATCGATAATAACTGCATAATATGGGTAATAATGCACGTTATATTGCTAATAACATAAGTAATAAGTATAATTATCACAGTTCTAGCGATAATAACTGCATTATATGGGTAATAATGGATGTTATATTGATAATATCGGGAGTAATAAGTATAATTATTATGGTTCTAGCGATAATAATAGTAAAATGTGGCTAATAGTGCATGCTATATTGACAATAATAAAAGTAATAGGTATATTTATTACAGTTCTATTGATAATAACTGCATAATATGGGTAATAATGCATGTTATATTGATGATAGTAAAAGTAATATGTATATTTATTATAGTTCTAGCTGTAATAACTGCATAATATGGGTAATAATGCATGTTATTTGATGATAGTAAAAGTAATACGTATATTTATTATAGTTCTAGCGATAATAACTGCATAATATGGGTAATAATGCATGTTATATTGATAATAATGTAAGTAATAAGTATAATTATTACAGTTCTAGCGATAATAACTGCATTATATGGGCAATAATGCACTTTATATTGATAATATCGGGAGTAATAAGTATAATTATTATAGTTCTAGCGATAATAATAGTAAAATATGGCTAATAGTGCATGTTATGTTGATAATAATAAAAGTAATAAGTATATTTATTATAGTTCTATCGATAATAACTGCATAATATGGGTAATAATGCATGTTATATTGATGATAATAAAAGTACTAAGTATATTTTTTATAGTTCTAGCGATTATAACTGCATAATATGCGTAGTAATGCATGCTATATTGATAATAATATATGTAATAAGTATAATTATTACAGTTCTAGCGATAGTAACTGAATTATATGGGTAATAATGCATGTTATATTGATAATATTGGGAGTAATAAGTATAATTGTTATGGTTCTAGCGATAATAATAGTAAAATATGGCTAATTGTGCATGTTATATTGATAATAATAAAAGTAATAAGTATATTTATTACAGTTCTATCGATAATAACTGCATAATATGGGTAATAATGCATGTTATATTGATGATAACATAAGTAATAAGTATAATTATTACAGTTCTAGCGATAATAACTGCATTATATGGGTAATAATGGATGTTATATTGATAATATCGGGAGTAATAAGTATAATTATTACAGTTCTAGCGATAATACTAGTAAAATATGGCTAAGAGTGCCTGTTATATTGATAATAATAAAAGTAATAAGTATATTTATTATACTTCTGTCGATAATAACTGCATTATATGGGTAATAATGCATGTTATATTGATAATATCGGGAGTAATAAGTATAATTATTATAGTTCTAGCGATAATAAAAGTAAAATATGGCTAATAGTGCATGTTATACTGATAATAATAAAAGTAATAAGTATATTTATTATACTTCTGTCGATAATAACTGCATTATGTGGGTAATAATGCATGTTATGTTGATGATAACATAAGTAATAAGTATAATTATTACAGTTCTAGCGATAATAACTGCATTATATGGGTAATAATGGATGTTATATTGATAATATCGGGAGTAATAAGTATAATTATTACAGTTCTAGCGATAATACTAGTAAAATATGGCTAAGAGTGCCTGTTATATTGATACTAATAAAAGTAATAAGTATATTTATTATACTTCTGTCGATAATAACTGCATTATATGGGTAATAATGCATGTTATATTGATAATATCGGGAGTAATAAGTATAATTATTATAGTTCTAGCGATAATAAAAGTAAAATATGGCTAATAGTGCATGTTATACTGATAATAATAGAAGTAATAAGTATATTTATTATACTTCTGTCGATAATAACTGCATTATATGGGTAATAATGCACGTTATATTGCTAATAACATAAGTAATAAGTATAATTATTACAGTTCTAGCGATAATAACTGCATTATATGGGTAATAATGGATGTTATATTGATAATATCGGGAGTAATAAGTATAATTATTACAGTTCTAGCGATAATACTAGTAAAATATGGCTAAGAGTGCCTGTTATATTGATAATAATAAAAGTAATAAGTATATTTATTATACTTCTGTCGATAATAACTGCAATATATGGGTAATAATGCATGTTATATTGATAATATTGGGAGTAATAAGTATAATTATTATAGTTCTAGCGATAATAAAAGTAAAATATGGCTAATGGTGCAAGTTATACTGATAATAATAGAAGTAATAAGTATATTTATTATACTTCTGTCGATAATAACTGCATTATATGGGTAATAATGCACGTTATATTGCTAATAACATAAGTAATAAGTATAATTATTACAGTTCTAGCGATAATAACTGCATTATATGGGTAATAATGGATGTTATATTGATAATATCGGGAGTAATAAGTATAATTATTACAGTTCTAGCGATAATACTAGTAAAATATGGCTAAGAGTGCCTGTTATATTGATAATAATAAAAGTAATAAGTATATTTATTATACTTCTGTCGATAATAACTGCATTATATGGGTAATAATGCATGTTATATTGATAATATCGGGAGTAATAAGTATAATTATTATAGTTCTAGCGATAATAAAAGTAAAATATGGCTAATAGTGCATGTTATACTGATAATAATAAATGTAATAAGTATATTTATTATACTTCTGTCGATAATAACTGCATTATATGGGTAATAATGCATGTTATATTGATAATATTGGGAGTAATAAGTATAATTATTATAGTTCTAGCGATAATAAAAGTAAAATATGGCTAATAGTGCATGTTATACTGATAATAATAGAAGTAATAAGTATATTTATTATACTTCTGTCGATAATAACTGCATTATATGGGTAATAATGCATGTTATATTGATAATAATATAAGTAATAAGTATAATTATTACAGTTCCAGCGATAATAACTGCATAATATGGGTAATAATGCACGTTATATTGCTAATAACATAAGTAATAAGTATAATTATTACAGTTCTAGCGATAATAACTGCATTATATGGGTAATAATGGATGTTATATTGATAATATCGGGAGTAATAAGTATAATTATTACCGTTCTAGCGATAATACAAGTAAAATATGGCTAAGAGTGCCTGTTATACTGATAATAATAAAAGTAATAAGTATAATTATTACAGTTCTAGCGATAATAACTGCATAATATGGGTAATAATGCACGTTATATTGCTAATAACATAAGTAATAAGTATAATTATCACAGTTCCAGCTATAATAACTGCATTGTATGGGTAATAATGGATGTTATATTCATAATATCGGGAGTAATAAGTATAATTATTACAGTTCTAGCGATAATACAAGTAAAATATGGCTAAGAGTGCCTGTTATATTGATAATAATAAAAGTAATAAGTATAATTATTACAGTTCTAGCGATAGTAACTGAATTATATGGGTAATAATGCATGTTATATTGATAATATTGGGAGTAATAAGTATAATTGTTATGGTTCTAGCGATAATAATAGTAAAATATGGCTAATTGTGCATGTTATATTGATAATAATAAAAGTAATAAGTATATTTATTACAGTTCTATCGATAATAACTGCATAATATGGGTAATAATGCACGTTATATTGCTAATAACATAAGTAATAAGTATAATTATTACAGTTCTAGCGATAATAACTGCATTATATGGGTAATAATGCACGTTATATTGCTAATAACATAAGTAATAAGTATAATTATTACAGTTCTAGCGATAATAACTGCATTATATGGGTAATAATGGATGTTATATTGATAATATTGGGAGTAATAAGTATAATTATTATAGTTCTAGCGATAATAATAGTAAAATATCGCTAATAGTGCATGTTATATTGATAATAATAAAAGTAATAAGTATATTTATTAAGGCTCTATCGATAATAACTGCATTATATGGGTAATAATGGATGTTATATTGATAATATCGGGAGTAATAAGTATAATTATTACCGTTCTAGCGATAATACAAGTAAAATATGGCTAAGAGTGCCTGTTATACTGATAATAATAAAAGTAATAAGTATAATTATTACAGTTCTAGCGATAATAACTGCATAATATGGGTAATAATGCACGTTATATTGCTAATAACATAAGTAGTAAGTATAATTATCACAGTTCTAGCTATAATAACTGCATTATATGGGTAATAATGGATGTTATATTGATAATATCGGGAGTAATAAGTATAATTATTACCGTTCTAGCGATAATACAAGTAAAATATGGCTAAGAGTGCCTGTTATACTGATAATAATAAAAGTAATAAGTATAATTATTACAGTTCTAGCGATAATAACTGCATAATATGGGTAATAATGCACGTTATATTGCTAATAACATAAGTAATAAGTATAATTATCACAGTTCCAGCTATAATAACTGCATTGTATGGGTAATAATGGATGTTATATTGATAATATCGGGAGTAATAAGTATAATTATTACCGTTCTAGCGATAATACTAGTAAAATATGGCTAAGAGTGCCTGTTATATTGATAATAATAAAAGTAATAAGTATATTTATTATACTTCTGTCGATAATAACTGCATTATATGGGTAATAATGCATGTTATATTGATAATATCGGGAGTAATAAGTATAATTATTATAGTTCTAGCGATAATAAAAGTAAAATATGGCTAATTGTGCATGTTATACTGATAATAATAAAAGTAATAAGTATATTTATTATACTTCTGTCGATAATAACTGCATTATATGGGTAATAATGCATGTTATATTGATAATATTGGGAGTAATAAGTATAATTATTATGGTTCTAGCGATAATAATAGTAAAATATGGCTAATAGTGCATGTTATATTGATAATAATAAAAGTAATAAGTATATTTATTACAGTTCTATCGATAATAACTGCATAATATGGGTAATAATGCATGTTATATTGATGATAATAAAAGTAATAAGTATAATTATTACAGTTCTAGCGATAATAACTGCATTGTATGGGTAATAATGGATGTTATATTCATAATATCGGGAGTATTAAGTATAATTATTACAGTTCTAGCGATAATACAAGTAAAATATGGCTAAGAGTGCCTGTTATATTGATAATAATAAATGTAATAAGTATATTTATTATAGTTCTATCGATAATAACTGCATAATATGGGTAATGTGCAAGTTATATTGATAATATTGGGAGTAATAAGTATAATTATTATAGATCTAGCGATAATAATAGTAAAATATGGCTAATGGTGCATGTTATATTGATAATAATAAAAGTTATAAGTATATTTATTACAGCTCTATCGATAATAACTGCATAATATGGGTAATAATGCATGCTATATTGATAATAATATAAGTAATAAGTATAATTATTACAGATCTAGCGATAGTAACTGAATTATATGGGTAATAATGCATGTTATATTGATAATATTGGGAGTAATAAGTATAATTGTTATGGTTCTAGCGATAATAATAGTAAAATATGGCTAATAGTGCATGTTATATTGATAATAATAAAAGTAATAAGTATATTTATTACAGTTCTATCGATAATAACTGCATAATATGGGTAATAATGCATGTTATATTGATAATATTGCGAGTAATAAGTATAATTATTATAGTTCTAGCGATAATAATAGTAAAATATGGCTAATAGTGCATGTTATATTGATAATAATAAAAGTAATAAGTATATTTATTACAGTTCTATCGATAAAGCTGCATAATATGGGTAATAATGCATGTTATATTGATGATAATAAAAGTAATATGTATATTTATTATAGTTCTAGCGATAATAACTGCATAATATGGGTAATAATGCATGTTATATTGATAATAATATAAGTAATAAGTATAATTATTACAGTTCTAGCGATAATAACTGCATAATATGGGTAATAATGCATGTTATATTGATAATAATATAAGTAATAAGTATAATTATTACAGTTCTAGCGATAATAATAGTAAAATATGGCTAATAGTGCATGCTATATTGATAATAATAAAAGTAATAAGTATATTTATTATAGTTCTATCGATAATAACTGCATAATATGGGTAATAATGCATGTTATATTGATAATATTGGGAGTAATAAGTATAATTATTATAGTTCTAGCGATAATAATAGTAAAATATGGCTAATAGTGCATGTTATATTGATAATAATAAAAGTAATAAGTATATTTATTACAGTTCTATCGATAAAGCTGCATAATATGGGTAATAATGCATGTTATATTGATGATAATAAAAGTAATATGTATATTTATTATAGTTCTAGCGATAATAACTGCATAATATGGGTAATAATGCATGTTATATTGATAATATTGGGAGTAATAAGTATAATTATTATAGTTATAGCGATAATAATAGTAAAATATGGCTAATAGTGCATGTTATATTGATAATAATAAAAGTAATAAGTATATTGATTACAGTTCTATCGATAAAGCTGCATAATATGGGTAATAATGCATGTTATATTGATGATAATAAAAGTAATAAGTATATTTATTACAGTTCTATCGATAATAACTGCATAATATGGGTAATAATGCATGTCATATTGATGATAATAAAAGTAATAAGTATAATTATTACAGTTCTAGCGATAATAACTGCATTATATGGGTAAGAATGGATGTTATATTGATAATATCGGGAGTAATAAGTATAATTATTATAGTTCTATCGATAATAACTGCATAATATGGGTAATAATGCATGTTATATTGATGATAATAAAAGTAATATGTATATTTATTATAGTTCTAGCGATAATAACTGCATAATATGGGTAATAATGCACGTTAGATTGCTAATAACATAAGGAATAAGTATAATTATTACAGTTCTAGCGATAATAACTGCATTATATGGGTAATAATGCATGTTATATTGATAATATCGGGAGTAATAAGTATAATTATTATAGTTCTAGCGATAGTAATAGTAACATATGGCTAATAGTGCATGTTATATTGATAATAATAAAAGTAATAAGTATATTTATTACAGTTCTATCGATAATAACTGCATAATATGGGTAATAATGCATGTTATATTGATGATAATAAAAGTAATATGTATATTTATTATAGTTCTAGCGATAATAACTGCATTATATGGGTAATAATGGATGTTATATTGATAATATCGGGAGTAATAAGTATATTTATTATAGTTCTATCGATAATAACTGCATAATATGGGTAATAATGCATGTTATATTGATGATGATAAAAGTACTAAGTATATTTTTTATAGTTCTAGCGATTATAACTGCATAATATGCGTAATAATGCATGCTATATTGATTATAATATAAGTAATAAGTATAATTATTACAGTTCTAGCGATAATAACTGCATTATATGGGTAATAATGCATGTTATATTGATAATATTGGGAGTAATAAGTATAATTATTATGGTTCTAGCGATAATAATAGTAAAATATGGCTAATAGTGCATGTTATATTGATAATAATAAAAGTAATAAGTATATTTATTACAGTTCTATCGATAATAACTGCATAATATGGGTAATAATGCATGTTATATTGATGATAATAAAAGTAATAAGTATAATTATTACAGTTCTAGCGATAATAACTGCATTATATGGGTAATAATGGATGTTATATTGATAATATCGGGCGTAATAAGTATAATTATTACAGTTCTAGCGATAATACTACTAAAATATGGCTAAGAGTGCCTGTTATATTGATAATAATAAAAGTAATAAGTATATTTATTATACTTCTGTCGATAATAACTGCATTATATGGGTAATAATGCATGTTATATTGATAATATCGGGAGTAATAAGTATAATTATTATAGTTCTAGCGATAATAAAAGTAAAATATGGCTAATAGTGCATGTTATACTGATAATAATAAATGTAATAAGTATATTTATTATACTTCTGTCGATAATAACTGCATTATATGGGTAATAATGCATGTTATATTGATAATATTGGGAGTAATAAGTATAATTATTATAGTTCTAGCGATAATAAAAGTAAAATATGGCTAATAGTGCATGTTATACTGATAATAATAGAAGTAATAAGTATATTTATTATACTTCTGTCGATAATAACTGCATTATATGGGTAATAATGCATGTTATATTGATAATAATATAAGTAATAAGTATAATTATTACAGTTCCAGCGATAATAACTGCATAATATGGGTAATAATGCACGTTATATTGCTAATAACATAAGTAATAAGTATAATTATTACAGTTCTAGCGATAATAACTGCATTATATGGGTAATAATGGATGTTATATTGATAATATCGGGAGTAATAAGTATAATTATTACCGTTCTAGCGATAATACAAGTAAAATATGGCTAAGAGTGCCTGTTATACTGATAATAATAAAAGTAATAAGTATAATTATTACAGTTCTAGCGATAATAACTGCATAATATGGGTAATAATGCACGTTATATTGCTAATAACATAAGTAATAAGTATAATTATCACAGTTCCAGCTATAATAACTGCATTGTATGGGTAATAATGGATGTTATATTCATAATATCGGGAGTAATAAGTATAATTATTACAGTTCTAGCGATAATACAAGTAAAATATGGCTAAGAGTGCCTGTTATATTGATAATAATAAAAGTAATAAGTATAATTATTACAGTTCTAGCGATAGTAACTGAATTATATGGGTAATAATGCATGTTATATTGATAATATTGGGAGTAATAAGTATAATTGTTATGGTTCTAGCGATAATAATAGTAAAATATGGCTAATTGTGCATGTTATATTGATAATAATAAAAGTAATAAGTATATTTATTACAGTTCTATCGATAATAACTGCATAATATGGGTAATAATGCACGTTATATTGCTAATAACATAAGTAATAAGTATAATTATTACAGTTCTAGCGATAATAACTGCATTATATGGGTAATAATGCACGTTATATTGCTAATAACATAAGTAATAAGTATAATTATTACAGTTCTAGCGATAATAACTGCATTATATGGGTAATAATGGATGTTATATTGATAATATTGGGAGTAATAAGTATAATTATTATAGTTCTAGCGATAATAATAGTAAAATATGGCTAATAGTGCATGTTATATTGATAATAATAAAAGTAATAAGTATATTTATTAAGGCTCTATCGATAATAACTGCATTATATGGGTAATAATGGATGTTATATTGATAATATCGGGAGTAATAAGTATAATTATTACCGTTCTAGCGATAATACAAGTAAAATATGGCTAAGAGTGCCTGTTATACTGATAATAATAAAAGTAATAAGTATAATTATTACAGTTCTAGCGATAATAACTGCATAATATGGGTAATAATGCACGTTATATTGCTAATAACATAAGTAGTAAGTATAATTATCACAGTTCTAGCTATAATAACTGCATTATATGGGTAATAATGGATGTTATATTGATAATATCGGGAGTAATAAGTATAATTATTACCGTTCTAGCGATAATACAAGTAAAATATGGCTAAGAGTGCCTGTTATACTGATAATAATAAAAGTAATAAGTATAATTATTACAGTTCTAGCGATAATAACTGCATAATATGGGTAATAATGCACGTTATATTGCTAATAACATAAGTAATAAGTATAATTATCACAGTTCCAGCTATAATAACTGCATTGTATGGGTAATAATGGATGTTATATTGATAATATCGGGAGTAATAAGTATAATTATTACCGTTCTAGCGATAATACTAGTAAAATATGGCTAAGAGTGCCTGTTATATTGATAATAATAAAAGTAATAAGTATATTTATTATACTTCTGTCGATAATAACTGCATTATATGGGTAATAATGCATGTTATATTGATAATATCGGGAGTAATAAGTATAATTATTATAGTTCTAGCGATAATAAAAGTAAAATATGGCTAATTGTGCATGTTATACTGATAATAATAAAAGTAATAAGTATATTTATTATACTTCTGTCGATAATAACTGCATTATATGGGTAATAATGCATGTTATATTGATAATATTGGGAGTAATAAGTATAATTATTATGGTTCTAGCGATAATAATAGTAAAATATGGCTAATAGTGCATGTTATATTGATAATAATAAAAGTAATAAGTATATTTATTACAGTTCTATCGATAATAACTGCATAATATGGGTAATAATGCATGTTATATTGATGATAATAAAAGTAATAAGTATAATTATTACAGTTCTAGCGATAATAACTGCATTGTATGGGTAATAATGGATGTTATATTCATAATATCGGGAGTATTAAGTATAATTATTACAGTTCTAGCGATAATACAAGTAAAATATGGCTAAGAGTGCCTGTTATATTGATAATAATAAATGTAATAAGTATATTTATTATAGTTCTATCGATAATAACTGCATAATATGGGTAATGTGCAAGTTATATTGATAATATTGGGAGTAATAAGTATAATTATTATAGATCTAGCGATAATAATAGTAAAATATGGCTAATGGTGCATGTTATATTGATAATAATAAAAGTTATAAGTATATTTATTACAGCTCTATCGATAATAACTGCATAATATGGGTAATAATGCATGCTATATTGATAATAATATAAGTAATAAGTATAATTATTACAGATCTAGCGATAGTAACTGAATTATATGGGTAATAATGCATGTTATATTGATAATATTGGGAGTAATAAGTATAATTGTTATGGTTCTAGCGATAATAATAGTAAAATATGGCTAATAGTGCATGTTATATTGATAATAATAAAAGTAATAAGTATATTTATTACAGTTCTATCGATAATAACTGCATAATATGGGTAATAATGCATGTTATATTGATAATATTGCGAGTAATAAGTATAATTATTATAGTTCTAGCGATAATAATAGTAAAATATGGCTAATAGTGCATGTTATATTGATAATAATAAAAGTAATAAGTATATTTATTACAGTTCTATCGATAAAGCTGCATAATATGGGTAATAATGCATGTTATATTGATGATAATAAAAGTAATATGTATATTTATTATAGTTCTAGCGATAATAACTGCATAATATGGGTAATAATGCATGTTATATTGATAATAATATAAGTAGTAAGTATAATTATTACAGTTCTAGCGATAATAACTGCATAATATGGGTAATAATGCATGTTATATTGATAATAATATAAGTAATAAGTATAATTATTACAGTTCTAGCGATAATAATAGTAAAATATGGCTAATAGTGCATGCTATATTGATAATAATAAAAGTAATAAGTATATTTATTATAGTTCTATCGATAATAACTGCATAATATGGGTAATAATGCATGTTATATTGATAATATTGGGAGTAATAAGTATAATTATTATAGTTCTAGCGATAATAATAGTAAAATATGGCTAATAGTGCATGTTATATTGATAATAATAAAAGTAATAAGTATATTTATTACAGTTCTATCGATAAAGCTGCATAATATGGGTAATAATGCATGTTATATTGATGATAATAAAAGTAATATGTATATTTATTATAGTTCTAGCGATAATAACTGCATAATATGGGTAATAATGCATGTTATATTGATAATATTGGGAGTAATAAGTATAATTATTATAGTTATAGCGATAATAATAGTAAAATATGGCTAATAGTGCATGTTATATTGATAATAATAAAAGTAATAAGTATATTGATTACAGTTCTATCGATAAAGCTGCATAATATGGGTAATAATGCATGTTATATTGATGATAATAAAAGTACTAAGTATATTTATTACAGTTCTATCGATAATAACTGCATAATATGGGTAATAATGCATGTCATATTGATGATAATAAAAGTAATAAGTATAATTATTACAGTTCTAGCGATAATAACTGCATTATATGGGTAAGAATGGATGTTATATTGATAATATCGGGAGTAATAAGTATAATTATTATAGTTCTATCGATAATAACTGCATAATATGGGTAATAATGCATGTTATATTGATGATAATAAAAGTAATACGTATATTTATTATAGTTCTAGCGATAATAACTGCATAATATGGGTAATAATGCACGTTAGATTGCTAATAACATAAGGAATAAGTATAATTATTACAGTTCTAGCGATAATAACTGCATTATATGGGTAATAATGCATGTTATATTGATAATATCGGGAGTAATAAGTATAATTATTATAGTTCTAGCGATAGTAACAGTAACATATGGCTAATAGTGCATGTTATATTGATAATAATAAAAGTAATAAGTATATTTATTACAGTTCTATCGATAATAACTGTATAATATAGGTAATAATGCATGTTATATTGATCATAACAAAAGTAATAAGTATAATTATTACAGTTCTAGCGATAATAACTGCACTATATGGGTAAGAATGGATGTTATATTGATAATATCGGGAGTAATAAGTATAATTATTATAGTTCTATCGATAATAACTGCATAATATGGGTAATAATGCATGTTATATTGATGATAATAAAAGTAATATGTATATTTATTATAGTTCTAGCGATAATAACTGCATAATATGGGTAATAATGCATGTTGTATTGATGATAATAAAAGTAATACGTATATTTATTATAGTTCTAGCGATAATAACTGCATAATATGGGTAATAATGCATGTTATATTGATAATAATAAAATAATGATTATAATTATTACAGTTCTAGCGATAATAACTGCATTATATGGGTAATAATGGATGTTATATTGATGATAATAAAAGTAATACGTATATTTATTATAGTTCTAGCGATAATAACTGCATAATATGGGTAATAATGCATGTTATATTGATAATAATATAAGTAATAAGTATAATTATTACAGTTCTAGCGATAATAACTGCATTATATGGGTAATAATGCACTTTATATTGATAATATCGGGAGTAATAAGTATAATTATTATAGTTCTAGCGATAATAATAGTAAAATATGGCTAATAGTGCATGTTATATTGATAATAATAAAAGTAATAAGTATATTTATTACAGCTCTATCGATAATAACTGCATAATATGGGTAATAATGCACGTTATATTGCTAATAACATAAGAAATAAGTATAATTATCACAGTTCTAGCTATAATAACTGCACTATATGGGTAATAGTGGATGTTATATTGATAATATCGGGAGTAATAAGTATAATTATTACAGTTCTAGCTTTAATACAAGTAAAATATGGCTAAGAGTGCCTGTTATATTGATAATAATAAAAGTAATAAGTATATTTATTGTACTTCTGTCGATAATAGCTGCATTATATGGGTAATAATGCATGTTATATTGATAATATCGGGAGTAATAAGTATAATTATTACAGTTCTAGCGATAATAATAGTAAAATATGGCTAATAGTGCATGTTATATTGATAATAATAAAAGTAATAAGTATATTTATTATAGTTCTATCGATAATAACTGCATAATATGGGTAATAATGCATGTTATATTGATAATCTTGGGAGTAATAAGTATAATTATTATAGTTCTAGCGATAATAATAGTAAAATATGGCTAATAGTGCATGTTATATTGATAATAATAAAAGTAATAAGTATATTTATAACAGTTCTATCGATAAAGCTGCATAATATGGGTAATAATGCATGTTATATTGATGATAATAAAGGTAATAAGTATATTTATTACAGTTCTATCGATAATAACTGCATAATATGGGTAATAATGCATGTTATATTGATGATAATAAAAGTAATAAGTATAATTATTACAGTTCTAGCGATAATAACTGCATTATATGGGTAAGAATGGATGTTATATTGATAATAATAAAATAATGATTATAATTATTACAGTTCTAGCGATAATAACTGCATTATATGGGTAATAATGGATGTTATATTGATAATATCGGGCGTAATAAGTATAATTATTACAGTTCTAGCGATAATAACTGCATTATATGGGTAATAATGGATGTTATATTGATAATATCGGGAGTAATAAGTATAATTATTACAGTTCTAGCGATAATACTAGTAAAATATGGCTAAGAGTGCCTGTTATATTGATAATAATAAAAGTTATAAGTATATTTATTATACTTCTGTCGATAATAACTGCATTATATGGGTAATAATGCATGTTATATTGATAATAATATAAGTAATAAGTATAATTATTACAGTTCCAGCGATAATAACTGCATAATATGGGTAATAATGCATGTTATATTGATAATATTGGGAGTAATAAGTATAATTATTATAGTTCTAACGATAATAATAGTAAAATATGGCTAATAGTGCATGTTATATTGATAATAATAAAAGTAATAAGTATATTTATTACAGTTCTATCGATAATAACTGCATAATATGGGTAATAATGCATGTTATATTGATGATAATAAAAGTAATATGTATATTTATTATAGTTCTAGCGATAATAACTGCATTATACGGGTAATAATGGATGTTATATTGATAATATCGGGAGTAATAAGTATATTTATTATAGTTCTAGCGATAATAATAGTAACATATGGCTAATAGTGCATGTTATATTGATAATAATAAAAGTAATAAGTATATTTATTACAGTTCTATCGATAAAGCTGCATAATATGGGTAATAATGCATGTTATATTGATGATAATAAAGGTAATAAGTATATTTATTACAGTTCTATCGATAATAACTGCATAATATGGGTAATAATGCATGTTATATTGATGATAATAAAAGTAATAAGTATAATTATTACAGTTCTAGCGATAATAACTGCATTATATGGGTAAGAATGGATGTTATATTGATAATATCGGGAGTAATAAGTATAATTATTATAGTTCTATCGATAATAACTGCATTATATGGGTAAGAATGGATGTTATATTGATAATATCGGGAGTAATAAGTATAATTATTATAGTTGTATCGATAATAACTGCATAATATGGGTAATAATGCACGTTATATTGCTAATAACATAAGGAATAAGTATAATTATTACAGTTCTTGCGATAATAACTGCATTATATGGGTAATAATGCATGTTATATTGATAATATCGGGAGTAATAAGTATAATTATTATAGTTCTATCGATAATAACTGCATAATATGGGTAATAATGCATGTTATATTGATGATAATAAAAGTAATACGTATATTTATTATAGTTCTAGCGATAATAACTGCATAATATGGGTAATAATGCACGTTAGATTGCTAATAACATAAGGAATAAGTATAATTATTACAGTTCTAGCGATAATAACTGCATTATATGGGTAATAATGCATGTTATATTGATAATATCGGGAGTAATAAGTATAATTATTATAGTTCTAGCGATAGTAATAGTAACATATGGCTAATAGTGCATGTTATATTGATAATAATAAAAGTAATAAGTATATTTATTACAGTTCTATCGATAATAACTGCATAATATGGGTAATAATGCATGTTATATTGATAATATTGCGAGTAATAAGTATAATTATTATAGTTCTAGCGATAATAATAGTAAAATATGGCTAATAGTGCATGTTATATTGATAATAATAAAAGTAATAAGTATATTTATTACAGTTCTATCGATAAAGCTGCATAATATGGGTAATAATGCATGTTATATTGATGATAATAAAAGTAATATGTATATTTATTATAGTTCTAGTGATAATAACTGCATAATATGGGTAATAATGCATGTTATATTGATGATAATAAAAGTAATACGTATATTTATTATAGTTCTAGCGATAATAACTGCATAATATGGGTAATAATGCATTTTATATTGATAATAATATAAGTAATAAGTATAATTATTACAGTTCTAGCGATAATAACTGCATTATATGGGTAATAATGCACTTTATATTGATAATATCGGCAGTAATAAGTATAATTATTATAGTTATAGCGATAATAATAGTAAAATATGGCTAATAGTGCATGTTATATTGATAATAATATAAGTAATAAGTATAATTATTACAGTTCTAGCGATAATAACTGCATTATATGGGTAATAATGGATGTTATATTGATAATATCGGGAGTAATAAGTATAATTATTACAGTTGTAGCTTTAATACAAGTAAAATATGGCTAAGAGTGCCTGTTATATTGATAATAATAAAAGTAATAAGTATATTTATTGTACTTCTGTCGATAATAGCTGCATTATATGGGTAATAATGCATGTTATATTGATAATATCGGGAGTAATAAGTATAATTATTACAGTTCTAGCGATAATAATAGTAAAATATGGCTAATAGTGCATGCTATATTGATAATAATAAAAGTAATAAGTATATTTATTATACTTCTATCGATAACAACTGCATAATATGGGTAATAATGCATGTTATATTGATAATATTGGGAGTAATAAGTATAATTATTATAGTTCTAGCGATAATAATAGTAAAATATGGCTAATAGTGCATGTTATATTGATAATAATAAAAGTAATAAGTATATTTATTACAGTTCTATCGATAAAGCTGCATAATATGGGTAATAATGCATGTTATATTGATGATAATAAAAGTAATATGTATATTTATTATAGTTCTAGCGATAATAACTGCATAATATGGGTAATAATGCATGTTATATTGATAATATTGGGAGTAATAAGTATAATTATTATAGTTATAGCGATAATAATAGTAAAATATGGCTAATAGTGCATGTTATATTGATAATAATAAAAGTAATAAGTATATTGATTACAGTTCTATCGATAAAGCTGCATAATATGGGTAATAATGCATGTTATATTGATGATAATAAAAGTAATAAGTATATTTATTACAGTTCTATCGATAATAACTGCATAATATGGGTAATAATGCATGTCATATTGATGATAATAAAAGTAATAAGTATAATTATTACAGTTCTAGCGATAATAACTGCATTATATGGGTAAGAATGGATGTTATATTGATAATATCGGGAGTAATAAGTATAATTATTATAGTTCTATCGATAATAACTGCATAATATGGGTAATAATGCATGTTATATTGATGATAATAAAAGTAATACGTATATTTATTATAGTTCTAGCGATAATAACTGCATAATATGGGTAATAATGCACGTTAGATTGCTAATAACATAAGGAATAAGTATAATTATTACAGTTCTAGCGATAATAACTGCATTATATGGGTAATAATGCATGTTATATTGATAATATCGGGAGTAATAAGTATAATTATTATAGTTCTAGCGATAATAATAGTAACATATGGCTAATAGTGCATGTTATATTGATAATAATAAAAGTAATAAGTATATTTATTACAGTTCTATCGATTATAACTGCATAATATGGGTAATAATGCATGTTATATTGATAATATTGGGAGTAATAAGTATAATTATTATAGTTCTAGCGATAATAATAGTAAAATATGGCTAATAGTGCATGTTATATTGATAATAATAAAAGTAATAAGTATATTTATTTCAGTTCTATCGATAAAGCTGCATAATATGCGTAATAATGCATGTTATATTGATGATAATAAAAGTAATAAGTATAATTATTACAGTTCTAGCGATAATAACTGCATTATATGGGTAATAATGCATGTTATATTGATAATATCGGGAGTAATAAGTATAATTATTACAGTTCTAGCTTTAATACAAGTAAAATATGGCTAAGAGTGCCTGTTATATTGATAATAATAAAAGTAGTAAGTATATTTATTGTACTTCTGTCGATAATAACTGCATTATATGGGTAATAATGCATGTTATATTGATGATAATAAAAGTAATACGTATATTTATTATAGTTCTAGCGATAATAACTGCATAATATGGGTAATAATGCATGTTATATTGATAATAATATAAGTAATAAGTATAATTATTACAGTTCTAGCGATAATAACTGCATTATATGGGTAATAATGCACTTTATATTGATAATATCGGGAGTAATAAGTATAATTATTATAGTTCTAGCGATAATAATAGTAAAATATGGCTAATAGTGCATGTTATATTGATAATAATAAAAGTAATAAGTATATTTATTACAGCTCTATCGACAATAACTGCATAATATGGGTAATAATGCACGTTATATTGCTAATAACATAAGAAATAAGTATAATTATCACAGTTCTAGCTATAATAACTGCATTATATGTGTAATAGTGGATGTTATATTGATAATATCGGGAGTAATAAGTATAATTATTACAGTTCTAGCTTTAATACAAGTAAAATATGGCTAAGAGTGCCTGTTATATTGATAATAATAAAAGTAATAAGTATATTTATTGTACTTCTGTCGATAATAGCTGCATTATATGGGTAATAATGCATGTTATATTGATAATATCGGGAGTAATAAGTATAATTATTACAGTTCTAGCGATAATAATAGTAAAATATGGCTAATAGTGCATGTTATATTGATAATAATAAAAGTAATAAGTATATTTATAACAGTTCTATCGATAAAGCTGCATAATATGGGTAATAGTGCATGTTATATTGATGATAATAAAGGTAATAAGTATATTTATTACAGTTCTATCGATAATAACTGCATAATATGGGTAATAATGCATGTTATATTGATGATAATAAAAGTAATAAGTATAATTATTACAGTTCTAGCGATAATAACTGCATTATATGGGTAAGAATGGATGTTATATTGATAATATCGGGAGTAATAAGTATAATTATTATAGTTCTATCGATAATAACTGCATAATATGGGTAATAATGCATGTTATATTGATGATAATAAAAGTAATACGTATATTTATTATAGTTATAGCGATAATAACTGCATAATATGGGTAATAATGCACGTTATATTGCTAATAACATAAGGAGTAAGTACAATTATTACAGTTCTAGCGATAATAACTGCATTATATGGGTAATAATGCATGTTATATTGATAATATCGGGAGTAATAAGTATAATTATTATAGTTCTAGCGATAATAATAGTTACATATGGCTAATAGTGCATGTTATATTGATAATAATAAAAGTAATAAGTATATTTATTACAGTTCTATCGATAATAACTGCATAATATGGGTAATAATGCATGCTATATTGATAATATTGCGAGTAATAAGTATAATTATTATAGTTCTAGCGATAATAATAGTAAAATATGGCTAATAGTGCATGTTATATTGATAATAATAAAAGTAATAAGTATATTTATTACAGTTCTATCGATAAAGCTGCATAATATGGGTAATAATGCATGTTATATTGATGATAATAAAAGTAATATGTATATTTATTATAGTTCTAGCGATAATAACTGCATAATATGGGTAATAATGCATGTTATATTGATAATAATATAAGTAATAAGTATAATTATTACAGTTCTAGCGATAATAACTGCATAATATGGGTAATAATGCATGTTATATTGATAATAATATAAGTAATAAGTATAATTATTACAGTTCTAGCGATAATAACTGCATTATATGGGTAATAATGCACTTTATATTGATAATATCGGGAGTAATAAGTATAATTATTATAGTTATAGCGATAATAATAGTAAAATATGGCTAATAGTGCATGTTATATTGATAATAATATAAGTAATAAGTATAATTATTACAGTTCTAGCGATAATAACTGCATTATATGGGTAATAATGGATGTTATATTGATAATATCGGGAGTAATAAGTATAATTATTACAGTTGTAGCTTTAATACAAGTAAAATATGGCTAAGAGTGCCTGTTATATTGATAATAATAAAAGTAATAAGTATATTTATTGTACTTCTGTCGATAATAGCTGCATTATATGGGTAATAATGCATGTTATATTGATAATATCGGGAGTAATAAGTATAATTATTACAGTTCTAGCGATAATAATAGTAAAATATGGCTAATAGTGCATGCTATATTGATAATAATAAAAGTAATAAGTATATTTATTATAGTTCTATCGATAATAACTGCATAATATGGGTAATAATGCATGTTATATTGATAATATTGGGAGTAATAAGTATAATTATTATAGTTCTAGCGATAATAATAGTAAAATATGGCTAATAGTGCATGTTATATTGATAATAATAAAAGTAATAAGTATATTTATTACAGTTCTATCGATAAAGCTGCATAATATGGGTAATAATGCATGTTATATTGATGATAATAAAAGTAATATGTATATTTATTATAGTTCTAGCGATAATAACTGCATAATATGGGTAATAATGCATGTTATATTGATAATATTGGGAGTAATAAGTATAATTATTATAGTTATAGCGATAATAATAGTAAAATATGGCTAATAGTGCATGTTATATTGATAATAATAAAAGTAATAAGTATATTGATTACAGTTCTATCGATAAAGCTGCATAATATGGGTAATAATGCATGTTATATTGATGATAATAAAAGTAATAAGTATATTTATTACAGTTCTATCGATAATAACTGCATAATATGGGTAATAATGCATGTCATATTGATGATAATAAAAGTAATAAGTATAATTATTACAGTTCTAGCGATAATAACTGCATTATATGGGTAAGAATGGATGTTATATTGATAATATCGGGAGTAATAAGTATAATTATTATAGTTCTATCGATAATAACTGCATAATATGGGTAATAATGCATGTTATATTGATGATAATAAAAGTAATACGTATATTTATTATAGTTCTAGCGATAATAACTGCATAATATGGGTAATAATGCACGTTAGATTGCTAATAACATAAGGAATAAGTATAATTATTACAGTTCTAGCGATAATAACTGCATTATATGGGTAATAATGCATGTTATATTGATAATATCGGGAGTAATAAGTATAATTATTATAGTTCTAGCGATAGTAATAGTAACATATGGCTAATAGTGCATGTTATATTGATAATAATAAAAGTAATAAGTATATTTATTACAGTTCTATCGATAATAACTGTATAATATAGGTAATAATGCATGTTATATTGATCATAACAAAAGTAATAAGTATAATTATTACAGTTCTAGCGATAATAACTGCACTATATGGGTAAGAATGGATGTTATATTGATAATATCGGGAGTAATAAGTATAATTATTATAGTTCTATCGATAATAACTGCATAATATGGGTAATAATGCATGTTATATTGATGATAATAAAAGTAATATGTATATTTATTATAGTTCTAGCGATAATAACTGCATAATATGGGTAATAATGCACGTTAGATTGCTAATAACATAAGGAATAAGTATAATTATTACAGTTCCAGCGATAATAACTGCATAATATGGGTAATAATGCATGTTATATTGATAATATTGGGAGTAATAAGTATAATTATTATAGTTCTAACGATAATAATAGTAAAATATGGCTAATAGTGCATGTTATATTGATAATAATAAAAGTAATAAGTATATTTATTACAGTTCTATCGATAATAACTGCATAATATGGGTAATAATGCATGTTATATTGATGATAATAAAAGTAATATGTATATTTATTATAGTTCTAGCGATAATAACTGCATTATATGGGTAATAATGGATGTTATATTGATAATATCGGGAGTAATAAGTATATTTATTATAGTTCTAGCGATAATAATAGTAACATATGGCTAATAGTGCATGTTATATTGATAATAATAAAAGTAATAAGTATATTTATTACAGTTCTATCGATAAAGCTGCATAATATGGGTAATAATGCATGTTATATTGATGATAATAAAGGTAATAAGTATATTTATTACAGTTCTATCGATAATAACTGCATAATATGGGTAATAATGCATGTTATATTGATGATAATAAAAGTAATAAGTATAATTATTACAGTTCTAGCGATAATAACTGCATTATATGGGTAAGAATGGATGTTATATTGATAATATCGGGAGTAATAAGTATAATTATTATAGTTCTATCGATAATAACTGCATTATATGGGTAAGAATGGATGTTATATTGATAATATCGGGAGTAATAAGTATAATTATTATAGTTGTATCGATAATAACTGCATAATATGGGTAATAATGCACGTTATATTGCTAATAACATAAGGAATAAGTATAATTATTACAGTTCTTGCGATAATAACTGCATTATATGGGTAATAATGCATGTTATATTGATAACATCGGGAGTAATAAGTATAATTATTATAGTTCTATCGATAATAACTGCATAATATGGGTAATAATGCATGTTATATTGATGATAATAAAAGTAATACGTATATTTATTATAGTTCTAGCGATAATAACTGCATAATATGGGTAATAATGCACGTTAGATTGCTAATAACATAAGGAATAAGTATAATTATTACAGTTCTAGCGATAATAACTGCATTATATGGGTAATAATGCATGTTATATTGATAATATCGGGAGTAATAAGTATAATTATTATAGTTCTAGCGATAGTAATAGTAACATATGGCTAATAGTGCATGTTATATTGATAATAATAAAAGTAATAAGTATATTTCTTACAGTTCTATCGATAATAACTGCATAATATGGGTAATAATGCATGTTATATTGATAATATTGCGAGTAATAAGTATAATTATTATAGTTCTAGCGATAATAATAGTAAAATATGGCTAATAGTGCATGTTATATTGATAATAATAAAAGTAATAAGTATATTTATTACAGTTCTATCGATAAAGCTGCATAATATGGGTAATAATGCATGTTATATTGATGATAATAAAAGTAATATGTATATTTATTATAGTTCTAGTGATAATAACTGCATAATATGGGTAATAATGCATGTTATATTGATGATAATAAAAGTAATACGTATATTTATTATAGTTCTAGCGATAATAACTGCATAATATGGGTAATAATGCATGTTATATTGATAATAATATAAGTAATAAGTATAATTATTACAGTTCTAGCGATAATAACTGCATTATATGGGTAATAATGCACTTTATATTGATAATATCGGGAGTAATAAGTATAATTATTATAGTTATAGCGATAATAATAGTAAAATATGGCTAATAGTGCATGTTATATTGATAATAATATAAGTAATAAGTATAATTATTACAGTTCTAGCGATAATAACTGCATTATATGGGTAATAATGGATGTTATATTGATAATATCGGGAGTAATAAGTATAATTATTACAGTTGTAGCTTTAATACAAGTAAAATATGGCTAAGAGTGCCTGTTATATTGATAATAATAAAAGTAATAAGTATATTTATTGTACTTCTGTCGATAATAGCTGCATTATATGGGTAATAATGCATGTTATATTGATAATATCGGGAGTAATAAGTATAATTATTACAGTTCTAGCGATAATAATAGTAAAATATGGCTAATAGTGCATGCTATATTGATAATAATAAAAGTAATAAGTATATTTATTATACTTCTATCGATAACAACTGCATAATATGGGTAATAATGCATGTTATATTGATAATATTGGGAGTAATAAGTATAATTATTATAGTTCTAGCGATAATAATAGTAAAATATGGCTAATAGTGCATGTTATATTGATAATAATAAAAGTAATAAGTATATTTATTACAGTTCTATCGATAAAGCTGCATAATATGGGTAATAATGCATGTTATATTGATGATAATAAAAGTAATATGTATATTTATTATAGTTCTAGCGATAATAACTGCATAATATGGGTAATAATGCATGTTATATTGATAATATTGGGAGTAATAAGTATAATTATTATAGTTATAGCGATAATAATAGTAAAATATGGCTAATAGTGCATGTTATATTGATAATAATAAAAGTAATAAGTATATTGATTACAGTTCTATCGATAAAGCTGCATAATATGGGTAATAATGCATGTTATATTGATGATAATAAAAGTAATAAGTATATTTATTACAGTTCTATCGATAATAACTGCATAATATGGGTAATAATGCATGTCATATTGATGATAATAAAAGTAATAAGTATAATTATTACAGTTCTAGCGATAATAACTGCATTATATGGGTAAGAATGGATGTTATATTGATAATATCGGGAGTAATAAGTATAATTATTATAGTTCTATCGATAATAACTGCATAATATGGGTAATAATGCATGTTATATTGATGATAATAAAAGTAATACGTATATTTATTATAGTTCTAGCGATAATAACTGCATAATATGGGTAATAATGCACGTTAGATTGCTAATAACATAAGGAATAAGTATAATTATTACAGTTCTAGCGATAATAACTGCATTATATGGGTAATAATGCATGTTATATTGATAATATCGGGAGTAATAAGTATAATTATTATAGTTCTAGCGATAATAATAGTAACATATGGCTAATAGTGCATGTTATATTGATAATAATAAAAGTAATAAGTATATTTATTACAGTTCTATCGATAATAACTGCATAATATGGGTAATAATGCATGTTATATTGATAATATTGGGAGTAATAAGTATAATTATTATAGTTCTAGCGATAATAATAGTAAAATATGGCTAATAGTGCATGTTATATTGATAATAATAAAAGTAATAAGTATATTTATTTCAGTTCTATCGATAAAGCTGCATAATATGCGTAATAATGCATGTTATATTGATGATAATAAAAGTAATAAGTATAATTATTACAGTTCTAGCGATAATAACTGCATTATATGGGTAATAATGCATGTTATATTGATAATATCGGGAGTAATAAGTATAATTATTACAGTTCTAGCTTTAATACAAGTAAAATATGGCTAAGAGTGCCTGTTATATTGATAATAATAAAAGTAGTAAGTATATTTATTGTACTTCTGTCGATAATAACTGCATTATATGGGTAATAATGCATGTTATATTGATAATATCGGGAGTAATAAGTATAATTATTACAGTTCTAGCGATAATAATAGTAAAATATGGCTAATAGTGCATGTTATATTGATAATAATAAAAGTAATAAGTATATTTATTATAGTTCTATCGATAATAACTTCATAATATGGGTAATAATGCATGTTATATTGATAATAATAAAAGTAATAAGTATATTTATTACAGTTCTATCGATAAAGCTGCATAATATGGGTAATAATGCATGTTATATTGATGATAATAAAAGTAATATGTATATTTATTACAGTTCTAGCGATAATAACTGCATAATATGGGTAATAATGCATGTTATATTGATGATAATAAAAGTAATACGTATATTTATTATAGTTCTAGCGATAATAACTGCATAATATGGGTAATAATGCATGTTATATTGATAATAATATAAGTAATAAGTATAATTATTACAGTTCTAGCGATAATAACTGCATAATATGGGTAATAATGCATGTTATATTGATAATAATATAAGTAATAAGTATAATTATTACAGTTCTAGCGATAATAACTGCATTATATGGGTAATAATGCACTTTATATTGATAATATCGGGAGTAATAAGTATAATTATTATAGTTATAGCGATAATAATAGTAAAATATGGCTAATAGTGCATGTTATATTGATAATAATATAAGTAATAAGTATAATTATTACAGTTCTAGCGATAATAACTGCATTATATGGGTAATAATGGATGTTATATTGATAATATCGGGAGTAATAAGTATAATTATTACAGTTGTAGCTTTAATACAAGTAAAATATGGCTAAGAGTGCCTGTTATATTGATAATAATAAAAGTAATAAGTATATTTATTGTACTTCTGTCGATAATAGCTGCATTATATGGGTAATAATGCATGTTATATTGATAATATCGGGAGTAATAAGTATAATTATTACAGTTCTAGCGATAATAATAGTAAAATATGGCTAATAGTGCATGCTATATTGATAATAATAAAAGTAATAAGTATATTTATTATAGTTCTATCGATAATAACTGCATAATATGGGTAATAATGCATGTTATATTGATAATATTGGGAGTAATAAGTATAATTATTATAGTTCTAGCGATAATAATAGTAAAATATGGCTAATAGTGCATGTTATATTGATAATAATAAAAGTAATAAGTATATTTATTACAGTTCTATCGATAAAGCTGCATAATATGGGTAATAATGCATGTTATATTGATGATAATAAAAGTAATATGTATATTTATTATAGTTCTAGCGATAATAACTGCATAATATGGGTAATAATGCATGTTATATTGATAATATTGGGAGTAATAAGTATAATTATTATAGTTATAGCGATAATAATAGTAAAATATGGCTAATAGTGCATGTTATATTGATAATAATAAAAGTAATAAGTATATTGATTACAGTTCTATCGATAAAGCTGCATAATATGGGTAATAATGCATGTTATATTGATGATAATAAAAGTAATAAGTATATTTATTACAGTTCTATCGATAATAACTGCATAATATGGGTAATAATGCATGTCATATTGATGATAATAAAAGTAATAAGTATAATTATTACAGTTCTAGCGATAATAACTGCATTATATGGGTAAGAATGGATGTTATATTGATAATATCGGGAGTAATAAGTATAATTATTATAGTTCTATCGATAATAACTGCATAATATGGGTAATAATGCATGTTATATTGATGATAATAAAAGTAATACGTATATTTATTATAGTTCTAGCGATAATAACTGCATAATATGGGTAATAATGCACGTTAGATTGCTAATAACATAAGGAATAAGTATAATTATTACAGTTCTAGCGATAATAACTGCATTATATGGGTAATAATGCATGTTATATTGATAATATCGGGAGTAATAAGTATAATTATTATAGTTCTAGCGATAGTAATAGTAACATATGGCTAATAGTGCATGTTATATTGATAATAATAAAAGTAATAAGTATATTTATTACAGTTCTATCGATAATAACTGTATAATATAGGTAATAATGCATGTTATATTGATCATAACAAAAGTAATAAGTATAATTATTACAGTTCTAGCGATAATAACTGCACTATATGGGTAAGAATGGATGTTATATTGATAATATCGGGAGTAATAAGTATAATTATTATAGTTCTATCGATAATAACTGCATAATATGGGTAATAATGCATGTTATATTGATGATAATAAAAGTAATATGTATATTTATTATAGTTCTAGCGATAATAACTGCATAATATGGGTAATAATGCACGTTAGATTGCTAATAACATAAGGAATAAGTATAATTATTACAGTTCCAGCGATAATAACTGCATAATATGGGTAATAATGCATGTTATATTGATAATATTGGGAGTAATAAGTATAATTATTATAGTTCTAACGATAATAATAGTAAAATATGGCTAATAGTGCATGTTATATTGATAATAATAAAAGTAATAAGTATATTTATTACAGTTCTATCGATAATAACTGCATAATATGGGTAATAATGCATGTTATATTGATGATAATAAAAGTAATATGTATATTTATTATAGTTCTAGCGATAATAACTGCATTATATGGGTAATAATGGATGTTATATTGATAATATCGGGAGTAATAAGTATATTTATTATAGTTCTAGCGATAATAATAGTAAAATATGGCTAATAGTGCATGTTATATTGATAATAATAAAAGTAATAAGTATATTTATAACAGTTCTATCGATAAAGCTGCATAATATGGGTAATAGTGCATGTTATATTGATGATAATAAAGGTAATAAGTATATTTATTACAGTTCTATCGATAATAACTGCATAATATGGGTAATAATGCATGTTATATTGATGATAATAAAAGTAATAAGTATAATTATTACAGTTCTAGCGATAATAACTGCATTATATGGGTAAGAATGGATGTTATATTGATAATATCGGGAGTAATAAGTATAATTATTATAGTTCTATCGATAATAACTTCATAATATGGGTAATAATGTATGTTATATTGATGATAATAAAAGTAATACGTATATTTATTATAGTTCTAGCGATAATAACTGCATAATATGGGTAATAATGCACGTTATATTGCTAATAACATAAGGAGTAAGTACAATTATTGCAGTTCTAGCGATAATAACTGCATTATATGGGTAATAATGCATGTTATATTGATAATATCGGGAGTAATAAGTATAATTATTATAGTTCTAGCGATAATAATAGTTACATATGGCTAATAGTGCATGTTATATTGATAATAATAAAAGTAATAAGTATATTTATTACAGTTCTATCGATAATAACTGCATAATATGGGTAATAATGCATGTTATATTGATAATATTGCGAGTAATAAGTATAATTATTATAGTTCTAGCGATAATAATAGTAAAATATGGCTAATAGTGCATGTTATATTGATAATAATAAAAGTAATAAGTATATTTATTACAGTTCTATCGATAAAGCTGCATAATATGGGTAATAATGCATGTTATATTGATGATAATAAAAGTAATATGTATATTTATTATAGTTCTAGCGATAATAACTGCATAATATGGGTAATAATGCATGTTATATTGATAATATTGGGAGTAATAAGTATAATTATTATAGTTATAGCGATAATAATAGTAAAATATGGCTAATAGTGCATGTTATATTGATAATAATAAAAGTAATAAGTATATTGATTACAGTTCTATCGATAAAGCTGCATAATATGGGTAATAATGCATGTTATATTGATGATAATAAAAGTAATAAGTATATTTATTACAGTTCTATCGATAATAACTGCATAATATGGGTAATAATGCATGTCATATTGATGATAATAAAAGTAATAAGTATAATTATTACAGTTCTAGCGATAATAACTGCATTATATGGGTAAGAATGGATGTTATATTGATAATATCGGGAGTAATAAGTATAATTATTATAGTTCTATCGATAATAACTGCATAATATGGGTAATAATGCATGTTATATTGATGATAATAAAAGTAATACGTATATTTATTATAGTTCTAGCGATAATAACTGCATAATATGGGTAATAATGCACGTTAGATTGCTAATAACATAAGGAATAAGTATAATTATTACAGTTCTAGCGATAATAACTGCATTATATGGGTAATAATGCATGTTATATTGATAATATCGGGAGTAATAAGTATAATTATTATAGTTCTAGCGATAGTAATAGTAACATATGGCTAATAGTGCATGTTATATTGATAATAATAAAAGTAATAAGTATATTTATTACAGTTCTATCGATAATAACTGCATAATATGGGTAATAATGCATGTTATATTGATAATATTGCGAGTAATAAGTATAATTATTATAGTTCTAGCGATAATAATAGTAAAATATGGCTAATAGTGCATGTTATATTGATAATAATAAAAGTAATAAGTATATTTATTACAGTTCTATCGATAAAGCTGCATAATATGGGTAATAATGCATGTTATATTGATGATAATAAAAGTAATATGTATATTTATTATAGTTCTAGTGATAATAACTGCATAATATGGGTAATAATGCATGTTATATTGATGATAATAAAAGTAATACGTATATTTATTATAGTTCTAGCGATAATAACTGCATAATATGGGTAATAATGCATGTTATATTGATAATAATATAAGTAATAAGTATAATTATTACAGTTCTAGCGATAATAACTGCATTATATGGGTAATAATGCACTTTATATTGATAATATCGGGAGTAATAAGTATAATTATTATAGTTATAGCGATAATAATAGTAAAATATGGCTAATAGTGCATGTTATATTGATAATAATATAAGTAATAAGTATAATTATTACAGTTCTAGCGATAATAACTGCATTATATGGGTAATAATGGATGTTATATTGATAATATCGGGAGTAATAAGTATAATTATTACAGTTGTAGCTTTAATACAAGTAAAATATGGCTAAGAGTGCCTGTTATATTGATAATAATAAAAGTAATAAGTATATTTATTGTACTTCTGTCGATAATAGCTGCATTATATGGGTAATAATGCATGTTATATTGATAATATCGGGAGTAATAAGTATAATTATTACAGTTCTAGCGATAATAATAGTAAAATATGGCTAATAGTGCATGCTATATTGATAATAATAAAAGTAATAAGTATATTTATTATAGTTCTATCGATAATAACTGCATAATATGGGTAATAATGCATGTTATATTGATAATATTGGGAGTAATAAGTATAATTATTATAGTTCTAGCGATAATAATAGTAAAATATGGCTAATAGTGCATGTTATATTGATAATAATAAAAGTAATAAGTATATTTATTACAGTTCTATCGATAAAGCTGCATAATATGGGTAATAATGCATGTTATATTGATGATAATAAAAGTAATATGTATATTTATTATAGTTCTAGCGATAATAACTGCATAATATGGGTAATAATGCATGTTATATTGATAATATTGGGAGTAATAAGTATAATTATTATAGTTATAGCGATAATAATAGTAAAATATGGCTAATAGTGCATGTTATATTGATAATAATAAAAGTAATAAGTATATTGATTACAGTTCTATCGATAAAGCTGCATAATATGGGTAATAATGCATGTTATATTGATGATAATAAAAGTAATAAGTATATTTATTACAGTTCTATCGATAATAACTGCATAATATGGGTAATAATGCATGTCATATTGATGATAATAAAAGTAATAAGTATAATTATTACAGTTCTAGCGATAATAACTGCATTATATGGGTAAGAATGGATGTTATATTGATAATATCGGGAGTAATAAGTATAATTATTATAGTTCTATCGATAATAACTGCATAATATGGGTAATAATGCATGTTATATTGATGATAATAAAAGTAATACGTATATTTATTATAGTTCTAGCGATAATAACTGCATAATATGGGTAATAATGCACGTTAGATTGCTAATAACATAAGGAATAAGTATAATTATTACAGTTCTAGCGATAATAACTGCATTATATGGGTAATAATGCATGTTATATTGATAATATCAGGAGTAATAAGTATAATTATTATAGTTCTAGCGATAGTAATAGTAACATATGGCTAATAGTGCATGTTATATTGATAATAATAAAAGTAATAAGTATATTTATTACAGTTCTATCGATAATAACTGTATAATATAGGTAATAATGCATGTTATATTGATCATAACAAAAGTAATAAGTATAATTATTACAGTTCTAGCGATAATAACTGCACTATATGGGTAAAAATGGATGTTATATTGATAATATCGGGAGTAATAAGTATAATTATTATAGTTCTATCGATAATAACTGCATAATATGGGTAATAATGCATGTTATATTGATGATAATAAAAGTAATATGTATATTTATTATAGTTCTAGCGATAATAACTGCATAATATGGGTAATAATGCATGTTGTATTGATGATAATAAAAGTAATACGTATATTTATTATAGTTCTAGCGATAATAACTGCATAATATGGGTAATAATGCATGTTATATTGATAATAATAAAATAATGATTATAATTATTACAGTTCTAGCGATAATAACTGCATTATATGGGTAATAATGGATGTTATATTGATAATATCGGGCGTAATAAGTATAATTATTACAGTTCTAGCGATAATAACTGCATTATATGGGTAATAATGGATGTTATATTGATAATATCGGGAGTAATAAGTATAATTATTACAGTTCTAGCGATAATACTAGTAAAATATGGCTAAGAGTGCCTGTTATATTGATAATAATAAAAGTAATAAGTATATTTATTATACTTCTGTCGATAATAACTGCATTATATGGGTAATAATGCATGTTATGTTGATGATAACATAAGTAATAAGTATAATTATTACAGTTCTAGCGATAATAACTGCATTATATGGGTAATAATGGATGTTATATTGATAATATCGGGAGTAATAAGTATAATTATTACAGTTCTAGCGATAATAACTGCATTATATGGGTAATAATGGATGTTATATTGATAATATCGGGAGTAATAAGTATAATTATTACAGTTCTAGCGATAATAACTGCATAATATGGGTAATAATGCACGTTATATTGCTAATAACATAAGTAGTAAGTATAATTATCACAGTTCTAGCTATAATAACTGCATTATATGGGTAATAATGGATGTTATATTGATAATATCGGGAGTAATAAGTATAATTATTACCGTTCTAGCGATAATACAAGTAAAATATGGCTAAGAGTGCCTGTTATACTGATAATAATAAAAGTAATAAGTATAATTATTACAGTTCTAGCGATAATAACTGCATAATATGGGTAATAATGCACGTTATATTGCTAATAACATAAGTAATAAGTATAATTATCACAGTTCCAGCTATAATAACTGCATTGTATGGGTAATAATGGATGTTATATTGATAATATCGGGAGTAATAAGTATAATTATTACCGTTCTAGCGATAATACAAGTAAAATATGGCTAAGAGTGCCTGTTATACTGATAATAATAAAAGTAATAAGTATAATTATTACAGTTCTAGCGATAATAACTGCATAATATGGGTAATAATGCACGTTATATTGCTAATAACATAAGTAATAAGTATAATTATCACAGTTCTAGCTATAATAACTGCAAAGTGTGGGTAATAATGGATGTTATATTCATAATATCGGGAGTAATAAGTATAATTATTACAGTTCTAACGATAATACAAGTAAAATATGGCTAAGAGTGCCTGTTATATTGATAATAATAAAAGTAATAAGTATATTTATTACAGTTCTATCGATAATAACTGCATAATATGGGTAATAATGCATGTTATATTGATAATATTGGGAGTAATAAGTATAATTATTATAGTTCTAACGATAATAATAGTAAAATATGGCTAATAGTGCATGTTATATTGATAATAATAAAAGTAATAAGTATATTTATTACAGTTCTATCGATAATAACTGCATAATATGGGTAATAATGCATGTTATATTGATGATAATAAAAGTAATATGTATATTTATTATAGTTCTAGCGATAATAACTGCATTATATGGGTAATAATGGATGTTATATTGATAATATCGGGCGTAATAAGTATAATTATTACAGTTCTAGCGATAATACTACTAAAATATGGCTAAGAGTGCCTGTTATATTGATAATAATAAAAGTAATAAGTATATTTATTATACCTCTGTCGATAATAACTGCATTATATGGGTAATAATGCATGTTATATTGATAATATCGGGAGTAATAAGTATAATTATTATAGTTCTAGCGATAATAAAAGTAAAATATGGCTAATAGTGCATGTTATACTGATAATAATAAATGTAATAAGTATATTTATTATACTTCTGTCGATAATAACTGCATTATATGGGTAATAATGCATGTTATATTGATAATATTGGGAGTAATAAGTATAATTATTATAGTTCTAGCGATAATAAAAGTAAAATATGGCTAATAGTGCATGTTATACTGATAATAATAGAAGTAATAAGTATATTTATTATACTTCTGTCGATAATAACTGCATTATATGGGTAATAATGCATGTTATATTGATAATAATATAAGTAATAAGTATAATTATTACAGTTCCAGCGATAATAACTGCATAATATGGGTAATAATGAACGTTATATTGCTAATAACATAAGTAATAAGTATAATTATTACAGTTCTAGCGATAATAACTGCATTATATGGGTAATAATGGATGTTATATTGATAATATCGGGAGTAATAAGTATAATTATTACCGTTCTAGCGATAATACAAGTAAAATATGGCTAAGAGTGCCTGTTATACTGATAATAATAAAAGTAATAAGTATAATTATTACAGTTCTAGCGATAATAACTGCATAATATGGGTAATAATGCACGTTATATTGCTAATAACATAAGTAATAAGTATAATTATCACAGTTCCAGCTATAATAACTGCATTGTATGGGTAATAATGGATGTTATATTCATAATATCGGGAGTAATAAGTATAATTATTACAGTTCTAGCGATAATACAAGTAAAATATGGCTAAGAGTGCCTGTTATATTGATAATAATAAAAGTAATAAGTATAATTATTACAGTTCTAGCGATAGTAACTGAATTATATGGGTAATAATGCATGTTATATTGATAATATTGGGAGTAATAAGTATAATTGTTATGGTTCTAGCGATAATAATAGTAAAATATGGCTAATTGTGCATGTTATATTGATAATAATAAAAGTAATAAGTATATTTATTACATTTCTATCGATAATAACTGCATAATATGGGTAATAATGCATGTTATGTTGATGATAACATAAGTAATAAGTATAATTATTACAGTTCTAGCGATAATAACTGCATTATATGGGTAATAATGGATGTTATATTGATAATATCGGGAGTAATAAGTATAATTATTACAGTTCTAGCGATAATAACTGCATTATATGGGTAATAATGGATGTTATATTGATAATGTCGGGAGTAATAAGTATAATTATTACAGTTCTAGCGATAATACTAGTAAAATATGGCTAAGAGTGCCTGTTATATTGATAATAATAAAAGTAATAAGTATATTTATTATACTTCTGTCGATAATAACTGCATTATATGGGTAATAATGCATGTTATATTGATAATATCGGGAGTAATAAGTATAATTATTATAGTTCTAGCGATAATAAAAGTAAAATATGGCTAATAGTGCATGTTATACTGATAATAATAGAAGTAATAAGTATATTTATTATACTTCTGTCGATAATAACTGCATTATATGGGTAATAATGCACGTTATATTGCTAATAACATAAGTAATAAGTATAATTATTACAGTTCTAGCGATAATAACTGCATTATATGGGTAATAATGGATGTTATATTGATAATATCGGGGGTAATAAGTATAATTATTACAGTTCTAGCGATAATACTAGTAAAATATGGCTAAGAGTGCCTGTTATATTGATAATAATAAAAGTAATAAGTATATTTATTATACTTCTGCCGATAATAACTGCAATATATGGGTAATAATGCATGTTATATTGATAATATTGGGAGTAATAAGTATAATTATTATAGTTCTAGCGATAATAAAAGTAAAATATGGCTAATGGTGCATGTTATACTGATAATAATAGAAGTAATAAGTATATTTATTATACTTCTGTCGATAATAACTGCATTATATGGGTAATAATGCACGTTATATTGCTAATAACATAAGTAATAAGTATAATTATTACAGTTCTAGCGATAATAACTGCATTATATGGGTAATAATGGATGTTATATTGATAATATCGGGAGTAATAAGTATAATTATTACCGTTCTAGCGATAATACAAGTAAAATATGGCTAAGAGTGCCTGTTATACTGATAATAATAAAAGTAATAAGTATAATTATTACAGTTCTAGCGATAATAACTGCATAATATGGGTAATAATGCACGTTATATTGCTAATAACATAAGTAGTAAGTATAATTATAACAGTTCTAGCTATAATAACTGCATTATATGGGTAATAATGGATGTTATATTGATAATGTCGGGAGTAATAAGTATCATTATTACCGTTCTAGCGATAATACAAGTAAAATATGGCTAAGAGTGCCTGTTATACTGATAATAATAAAAGTAATAAGTATAATTATTACAGTTCTAGCGATAATAACTGCATAATATGGGTAATAATGCACGTTATATTGCTAATAACATAAGTAATAAGTATAATTATCACAGTTCCAGCTATAATAACTGCATTGTATGGGTAATAATGGATGTTATATTGATAATATCGGGAGTAATAAGTATAATTATTACCGTTCTAGCGATAATACAAGTAAAATATGGCTAAGAGTGCCTGTTATACTGATAATAATAAAAGTAATAAGTATAATTATTACAGTTCTAGCGATAATAACTGCATAATATGGGTAATAATGCACGTTATATTGCTAATAACATAAGTAATAAGTATAATTATCACAGTTCCAGCTATAATAACTGCAAAGTGTGGGTAATAATGGATGTTATATTCATAATATCGGGAGTAATAAGTATAATTATTACAGTTCTAACGATAATACAAGTAAAATATGGCTAAGAGTGCCTGTTATATTGATAATAATAAAAGTAATAAGTATATTTATTACAGTTCTATCGATAATAACTGCATAATATGGGTAATAATGCATGTTATATTGATGATAATAAAAGTAATATGTATATTTATTATAGTTCTAGCGATAATAACTGCATTATATGGGTAATAATGGATGTTATATTGATAATATCGGGAGTAATAAGTATATTTATTATAGTTCTATCGATAATAACTGCATAATATGGGTAATAATGCATGTTACATTGATGATGATAAAAGTACTAAGTATATTTTTTATAGTTCTAGCGATTATAACTGCATAATATGCGTAATAATGCATGCTATATTGATAATAATATAAGTAATAAGTATAATTATTACAGTTCTAGCGATAATAACTGCATTATATGGGTAATAATGGATGTTATATTGATAATATCGGGAGTAATAAGTATAATTATTACAGTTCTAGCGATAATACTAGTAAAATATGGCTAAGAGTGCCTGTTATATTGATAATAATAAAAGTAATAAGTATATTTATTACACTTCTGTCGATAATAACTGCATTATATGGGTAATAATGCATGTTATATTGATAATATCGGGAGTAATAAGTATAATTATTATAGTTCTAGCGATAATAAAAGTAAAATATGGCTAATAGTGCATGTTATACTGATAATAATAAAAGTAATAAGTATATTTATTATACTTCTGTCGATAATAACTGCATTATATGGGTAATAATGCATGTTATATTGATAATAATATAAGTAATAAGTATAATTATTACAGTTCTAGCGATAATAACTGCATTATATGGGTAATAATGCATGTTATATTGATAATATTGGGAGTAATAAGTATAATTATTATGGTTCTAGCGATAATAATAGTAAAATATGGCTAATAGTGCATGTTATATTGATAATAATAAAAGTAATAAGTATAATTATTACAGTTCTAGCGATAATAACTGCATTATATGGGTAATAATGCATGTTATATTGATAATATTGGGAGTAATAAGTATAATTATTATGGTTCTAGCGATAATAATAGTAAAATATGGCTAATAGTGCATGTTATATTGATAATAATAAAAGTAATAAGTATATTTATTACAGTTCTATCGATAATAACTGCATAATATGGGTAATAATGCATGTTATATTGATGATAATAAAAGTAATAAGTATAATTATTACAGTTCTAGCGATAATAACTGCATTATATGGGTAATAATGGATGTTATATTGATAATATCGGGCGTAATAAGTATAATTATTACAGTTCTAGCGATAATACTACTAAAATATGGCTAAGAGTGCCTGTTATATTGATAATAATAAAAGTAATAAGTATATTTATTATACTTCTGTCGATAATAACTGCATTATATGGGTAATAATGCATGTTATATTGATAATATCGGGAGTAATAAGTATAATTATTATAGTTCTAGCGATAATAAAAGTAAAATATGGCTAATAGTGCATGTTATACTGATAATAATAAATGTAATAAGTATATTTATTATACTTCTGTCGATAATAACTGCATTATATGGGTAATAATGCATGTTATATTGATAAGATTGGGAGTAATAAGTATATTTATTATACTTCTGTCGATAATAACTGCATTATATGGGTAATAATGCATGTTATATTGATAATAATATAAGTAATAAGTATAATTATTACAGTTCCAGCGATAATAACTGCATAATATGGGTAATAATGCACGTTATATTGCTAATAACATAAGTAATAAGTATAATTATTACAGTTCTAGCGATAATAACTGCATTATATGGGTAATAATGGATGTTATATTGATAATATCGGGAGTAATAAGTATAATTATTACCGTTCTAGCGATAATACAAGTAAAATATGGCTAAGAGTGCCTGTTATACTGATAATAATAAAAGTAATAAGTATAATTATTACAGTTCTAGCGATAATAACTGCATAATATGGGTAATAATGCACGTTATATTGCTAATAACATAAGTAATAAGTATAATTATCACAGTTCTAGCTATAATAACTGCATTATATGGGTAATAATGCATGTTATATTGATAATATCGGGAGTAATAAGTATAATTATTACCGTTCTAGCGATAATACAAGTAAAATATGGCTAAGAGTGCCTGTTATACTGATAATAATAAAAGTAATAAGTATAATTATTACAGTTCTAGCGATAATAACTTCATAATATGGGTAATAATGCACGTTATATTGCTAATAACATAAGTAATAAGTATAATTATCACAGTTCCAGCTATAATAACTGCATTGTATGGGTAATAATGGATGTTATATTCATAATATCGGGAGTAATAAGTATAATTATTACAGTTCTAGCGATAATACAAGTAAAATGTGGCTAAGAGTGCCTGTTATATTGATAATAATAAAAGTAATAAGTATAATTATTACAGTTCTAGCGATAGTAACTGAATTATATGGGTAATAATGCATGTTATATTGATAATATTGGGAGTAATAAGTATAATTGTTATGGTTCTAGCGATAATAATAGTAAAATATGGCTAATTGTGCATGTTATATTGATAATAATAAAAGTAATAAGTATATTTATTACAGTTCTATCGATAATAACTGCATAATATGGGTAATAATGCATGTTATGTTGATGATAACATAAGCAATAAGTATAATTATTACAGTTCTAGCGATAATAACTGCATTATATGGGTAATAATGGATGTTATATTGATAATATCGGGAGTAATAAGTATAATTATTACAGTTCTAGCGATAATAACTGCATTATATGGGTAATAATGGATGTTATATTGATAATATCGGGAGTAATAAGTATAATTATTACAGTTCTAGCGATAATACTAGTAAAATATGGCTAAGAGTGCCTGTTATATTGATAATAATAAAAGTAATAAGTATATTTATTATACTTCTGTCGATAATAACTGCATTATATGGGTAATAATGCATGTTATATTGATAATATCGGGAGTAATAAGTATAATTATTATAGTTCTAGCGATAATAAAAGTAAAATATGGCTAATAGTGCATGTTATACTGATAATAATAGAAGTGAAAGTATATTTATTATACTTCTGTCGATAATAACTGCATTATATGGGTAATAATGCACGTTATATTGCTAATAACATAAGTGATAAGTATAATTATTACAGTTCTAGCGATAATAACTGCATTATATGGGTAATAATGGATGTTATATTGATAATATCGGGAGTAATAAGTATAATTGTTATGGTTCTAGCGATAATAATAGTAAAATATGGCTAATTGTGCATGTTATATTGATAATAATAAAAGTAATAAGTATATTTATTACAGTTCTATCGATAATAACTGCATAATATGGGTAATAATGCATGTTATGTTGATGATAACATAAGTAATAAGTATAATTATTACAGTTCTAGCGATAATAACTGCATTATATGGGTAATAATGGATGTTATATTGATAATATCGGGAGTAATAAGTATAATTATTACAGTTCTAGCGATAATACTAGTAAAATATGGCTAAGAGTGCCTGTTATATTGATAATAATAAAAGTAATAAGTATATTTATTATACTTCTGTCGATAATAACTGCAATATATGGGTAATAATGCATGTTATATTGATAATATTGGGAGTAATAAGTATAATTATTATAGTTCTAGCGATAATAAAAGTAAAATATGGCTAATAGTGCATGTTATACTGATAATAATAGAAGTAATAAGTATATTTATTATACTTCTGTCGATAATAACTGCATTATATGGGTAATAATGCACGTTATTTTGCTAATAACATAAGTAATAAGTATAATTATTACAGTTCTAGCGATAATAACTGCATTATATGGGTAATAATGGATGTTATATTGATAATATCGGGAGTAATAAGTATAATTATTACCGTTCTAGCGATAATACAAGTAAAATATGGCTAAGAGTGCCTGTTATACTGATAATAATAAAAGTAATAAGTATAATTATTACAGTTCTAGCGATAATAACTGCATAATATGGGTAATAATGCACGTTATATTGCTAATAACATAAGTAGTAAGTATAATTATCACAGTTCTAGCTATAATAACTGCATTATATGGGTAATAATGGATGTTATATTGATAATATCGGGAGTAATAAGTATAATTATTACCGTTCTAGCGATAATACAAGTAAAATATGGCTAAGAGTGCCTGTTATACTGATAATAATAAAAGTAATAAGTATAATTATTACAGTTCTAGCGATAATAACTGCATAATATGGGTAATAATGCACGTTATATTGCTAATAACATAAGTAATAAGTATAATTATCACAGTTCCAGCTATAATAACTGCATTGTATGGGTAATAATGGATGTTATATTGATAATATCGGGAGTAATAAGTATAATTATTACCGTTCTAGCGATAATACAAGTAAAATATGGCTAAGAGTGCCTGTTATATTGATAATAATAAAAGTAATAAGTACAATTATTACAGTTCTAGCGATAGTAACTGAATTATATGGGTAATAATGCATGTTATATTGATAATATTGGGAGTAATAAGTATAATTGTTATGGTTCTAGCGATAATAATAGTAAAATATGGCTAATTGTGCATGTTATATTGATAATAATAAAAGTAATAAGTATATTTATTACAGTTCTATCGATAATAACTGCATAATATGGGTAATAATGCATGTTATGTTGATGATAACATAAGTAATAAGTATAATTATTACAGTTCTAGCGATAATAACTGCATTATATGGGTAATAATGGATGTTATATTGATAATATCGGGAGTAATAAGTATAATTATTACAGTTCTGGCGATAATAACTGCATTATATGGGTAATAATGGATGTTATATTGATAATATCGGGAGTAATAAGTATAATTATTACAGTTCTAGCGATAATACTAGTAAAATATGGCTAAGAGTGCCTGTTATATTGATAATAATAAAAGTAATAAGTATATTTATTATACTTCTGTCGATAATAACTGCATTATATGGGTAATAATGCATGTTATATTGATAATATCGGGAGTAATAAGTATAATTATTATAGTTCTAGCGATAATAAAAGTAAAATATGGCTAATAGTGCATGTTATACTGATAATAATAGAAGTAAAAGTATATTTATTATACTTCTGTCGATAATAACTGCATTATATGGGTAATAATGCACGTTATATTGCTAATAACATAAGTAATAAGTATAATTATTACAGTTCTAGCGATAATAACTGCATTATATGGGTAATAATGGATGTTATATTGATAATATCGGGAGTAATAAGTATAATTGTTATGGTTCTAGCGATAATAATAGTAAAATATGGCTAATTGTGCATGTTATATTGATAATAATAAAAGTAATAAGTATATTTATTACAGTTCTATCGATAATAACTGCATAATATGGGTAATAATGCATGTTATGTTGATGATAACATAAGTAATAAGTATAATTATTACAGTTCTAGCGATAATAACTGCATTATATGGGTAATAATGGATGTTATATTGATAATATCGGGAGTAATAAGTATAATTATTACAGTTCTAGCGATAATACTAGTAAAATATGGCTAAGAGTGCCTGTTATATTGATAATAATAAAAGTAATAAGTATATTTATTATACTTCTGTCGATAATACCTGCAATATATGGGTAATAATGCATGTTATATTGATAATATTGGGAGTAATAAGTATAATTATTATAGTTCTAGCGATAATAAAAGTAAAATATGGCTAATAGTGCATGTTATACTGATAATAATAGAAGTAATAAGTATATTTATTTTACTTCTGTCGATAATAACTGCATTATATGGGTAATAATGCACGTTATATTGCTAATAACATAAGTAATAAGTATAATTATTACAGTTCTAGCGATAATAACTGCATTATATGGGTAATAATGGATGTTATATTGATAATATCGGGAGTAATAAGTATAATTATTACCGTTCTAGCGATAATACAAGTAAAATATGGCTAAGAGTGCCTGTTATACTGATAATAATAAAAGTAATAAGTATAATTATTACAGTTCTAGCGATAATAACTGCATAATATGGGTAATAATGCACGTTATATTGCTAATAACATAAGTAGTAAGTATAATTATCACAGTTCTAGCTATAATAACTGCATTATATGGGTAATAATGGATGTTATATTGATAATATCGGGAGTAATAAGTATAATTATTACCGTTCTAGCGATAATACAAGTAAAATATGGCTAAGAGTGCCTGTTATACTGATAATAATAAAAGTAATAAGTATAATTATTACAGTTCTAGCGATAATAACTGCATAATATGGGTAATAATGCACGTTATATTGCTAATAACATAAGTAATAAGTATAATTATCACAGTTCCAGCTATAATAACTGCATTGTATGGGTAATAATGGATGTTATATTGATAATATCGGGAGTAATAAGTATAATTATTACCGTTCTAGCGATAATACAAGTAAAATATGGCTAAGAGTGCCTGTTATATTGATAATAATAAAAGTAATAAGTACAATTATTACAGTTCTAGCGATAGTAACTGAATTATATGGGTAATAATGCATGTTATATTGATAATATTGGGAGTAATAAGTATAATTGTTATGGTTCTAGCGATAATAATAGTAAAATATGGCTAATTGTGCATGTTATATTGATAATAATAAAAGTAATAAGTATATTTATTACAGTTCTATCGATAATAACTGCATAATATGGGTAATAATGCATGTTATGTTGATGATAACATAAGTAATAAGTATAATTATTACAGTTCTAGCGATAATAACTGCATTATATGGGTAATAATGGATGTTATATTGATAATATCGGGAGTAATAAGTATAATTATTACAGTTCTGGCGATAATAACTGCATTATATGGGTAATAATGGATGTTATATTGATAATATCGGGAGTAATAAGTATAATTATTACAGTTCTAGCGATAATACTAGTAAAATATGGCTGAGAGTGCCTGTTATATTGATAATAATAAAAGTAATAAGTATATTTATTATACTTCTGTCGATAATAACTGCATTATATGGGTAATAATGCATGTTATATTGATAATATCGGGAGTAATAAGTATAATTATTATAGTTCTAGCGATAATAAAAGTAAAATATGGCTAATAGTGCATGTTATACTGATAATAATAGAAGTAAAAGTATATTTATTATACTTCTGTCGATAATAACTGCATTATATGGGTAATAATGCACGTTATATTGCTAATAACATAAGTAATAAGTATAATTATTACAGTTCTAGCGATAATAACTGCATTATATGGGTAATAATGGATGTTATATTGATAATATCGGGAGTAATAAGTATAATTGTTATGGTTCTAGCGATAATAATAGTAAAATATGGCTAATTGTGCATGTTATATTGATAATAATAAAAGTAATAAGTATATTTATTACAGTTCTATCGATAATAACTGCATAATATGGGTAATAATGCATGTTATGTTGATGATAACATAAGTAATAAGTATAATTATTACAGTTCTAGCGATAATAACTGCATTATATGGGTAATAATGGATGTTATATTGATAATATCGGGAGTAATAAGTATAATTATTACAGTTCTAGCGATAATAACTGCATTATATGGGTAATAATGGATGTTATATTGATAATATCGGGAGTAATAAGTATAATTATTACAGTCCTAGCGATAATACTAGTAAAATATGGCTAAGAGTGCCTGTTATATTGATAATAATAAAAGTAATAAGTATATTTATTATACTTCTGTCGATAATAACTGCAATATATGGGTAATAATGCATGTTATATTGATAATATTGGGAGTAATAAGTATAATTATTATAGTTCTAGCGATAATAAAAGTAAAATATGGCTAATAGTGCATGTTATACTGATAATAATAGAAGTAATAAGTATATTTATTATACTTCTGTCGATAATAACTGCATTATATGGGTAATAATGCACGTTATATTGCTAATAATATAAGTAATAAGTATAATTATTACAGTTCTAGCGATAATAACTGCATTATATGGGTAATAATGGATGTTATATTGATAATATCGGGAGTAATAAGTATAATTATTACCGTTCTAGCGATAATACAAGTAAAATATGGCTAAGAGTGCCTGTTATACTGATAATAATAAAAGTAATAAGTATAATTATTACAGTTCTAGCGATAATAACTGCATAATATGGGTAATAATGCACGTTATATTGCTAATAACATAAGTAGTAAGTATAATTATCACAGTTCTAGCTATAATAACTGCATTATATGGGTAATAATGGGTGTTATATTGATAATATCGGGAGTAATAAGTATAATTATTACCGTTCTAGCGATAATACAAGTAAAATATGGCTAAGAGTGCCTGTTATACTGATAATAATAAAAGTAATAAGTATAATTATTACAGTTCTAGCGATAATAACTGCATAATATGGGTAATAATGCACGTTATATTGCTAATAACATAAGTAATAAGTATAATTATCACAGTTCCAGCTATAATAACTGCATTGTATGGGTAATAATGGATGTTATATTGATAATATCGGGAGTAATAAGTATAATTATTACCGTTCTAGCGATAATACAAGTAAAATATGGCTAAGAGTGCCTGTTATACTGATAATAATAAAAGTAATAAGTATAATTATTACAGTTCTAGCGATAATAACTGCATAATATGGGTAATAATGCACGTTATATTGCTAATAACATAAGTAATAAGTATAATTATCACAGTTCTTGCTATAATAACTGCAAAGTGTGGGTAATAATGGATGTTATATTCATAATATCGGGAGTAATAAGTATAATTATTACAGTTCTAACGATAATACAAGTAAAATATGGCTAAGAGTGCCTGTTATATTGATAATAATAAAAGTAATAAGTATATTTATTATAGTTCTATCGATGATAACTGCATAATATGGGTAATAATGCATGTTATATTGATAATATTGGGAGTAATAAGTATAATTATTATAGTTCTAGCGATAATAATAGTAAAATATGGCTAATGGTGCATGTTATATTGATAATAATAAAAGTAATAAGTATATTTATTACAGCTCTATCGATAATAACTGCATAATATGGGTAATAATGCATGTTATATTGATGATAATAAAAGTAATAAGTATAATTATTACAGTTCTAGCGATAATAACTGCATTATATGGGTAATAATGGATGTTATACTGATAATATCGCGCGTAATAAGTATAATTATTACAGTTCTAGCTATAATACTAGTAAAATATGGCTAAGAGTGCCTGTTATATTGATAATAATAAAAGTAATAAGTATATTTATTATACTTCTGTCGATAATAACTGTATTATATGGGTAATAATGCATGTTATATTGATAATATCGGGAGTAATAAGTATAATTATTATAGTTCTAGCGATAATAAAAGTAAAATATGGCTAATAGTGCATGTTATACTGATAATAATAAAAGTAATAAGTATATTTATTATACTTCTGTCGATAATAACTGCATTATATGGGTAATAATGCATGTTATATTGATAATAATATAAGTAATAAGTATAATTATTACAGTTCCAGCGATAATAACTGCATAATATGGGTAATAATGCACGTTATATTGCTAATAACATAAGTAATAAGTATAATTATTACAGTTCTAGCGATAATAACTGCATTATATGGGTAATAATGGATGTTATATTGATAATATCGGGAGTAATAAGTATAATTATTACCGTTCTAGCGATAATACAAGTAAAATATGGCTAAGAGTGCCTGTTATACTGATAATAATAAAAGTAATAAGTATAATTATTACAGTTCTAGCGATAATAACTGCATAATATGGGTAATAATGCACGTTATATTGCTAATAACATAAGTAATAAGTATAATTATCACAGTTCTAGCTATAATAACTGCATTGTATGGGTAATAATGGATGTTATATTCATAATATCGGGAGTAATAAGTATAATTATTACAGTTCTAGCGATAATACAAGTAAAATATGGCTAAGAGTGCCTGTTATATTGATAATAATAAAAGTAATAAGTATATTTATTATAGTTCTATCGATAATAACTGCATAATATGGGTAATAATGCATGTTATTTTGATAATATTGGGAGTAATAAGTATAATTATTATAGTTCTAGCGATAATAATAGTAAAATATGGCTAATGGTGCATGTTATATTGATAATAATAAAAGTAATAAGTATATTTATTACAGCTCTATCGATAATAACTGCATAATATGGGTAATAATGCATGCTATATTGATAATAATATAAGTAATAAGTATAATTATTACAGTTCTAGCGATAATAACTGCATTATATGGGTAATAATGGATGTTATATTGATAATATCGGGAGTAATAAGTATAATTATTACAGTTCTAGCAATAATAACTGCATTATATGGGTAATAATGGATGTTATATTGATAATATCGGGAGTAATAAGTATAATTATTACAGTTCTAGCGATAATACTAGTAAAATATGGCTAAGAGTGCCTGTTATATTGATAATACTAAAAGTAATAAGTATATTTATTATACTTCTGTCGATAATAACTGCATTATATGGGTAATAATGCATGTTATATAGATAATATTGGGAGTAATAAGTATAATTATTATGGTTCTAGCGATAATAATAGTAAAATATGGCTAATAGTGCATGTTATATTGATAATAATAAAAGTAATAAGTATATTTATTACAGTTCTATCGATAATAACTGCATAATATGGGTAATAATGCATGTTATATTGATGATAATAAAAGTAATAAGTATAATTATTACAGTTCTAGCGATAATAACTGCATAATATGGGTAATAATGCACGTTATATTGCTAATAGCATAAGTAATAAGTATAATTATCACAGTTCTAGCTATAATAACTGCATTATATGGGTAATAATGGATGTTATATTGATAATATCGGGAGTAATAAGTATAATTATTACCGTTCTAGCGATAATACAAGTAAAATATGGCTAAGAGTGCCTGTTATACTGATAATAATAAAAGTAATAAGTATAATTATTACAGTTCTAGCGATAATAACTGCATAATATGGGTAATAATGCACGTTATATTGCTAATAACATAAGTAATAAGTATAATTATCACAGTTCGAGCTATAATAACTGCATTGTATGGGTAATAATGGATGTTATATTCATAATATCGGGAGTAATAAGTATAATTATTACAGTTCTAGCGATAATACAAGTAAAATATGGCTAAGAGTGCCTGTTATATTGATAATAATAAAAGTAATAAGTATATTTATTATAGTTCTATCGATAATAACTGCATAATATGGGTAATAATGCATGTTATATTGATAATATTGGGAGTAATAAGTATAATTATTATAGTTCTAGCGATAATAATAGTAAAATATGGCTAATGGTGCATGTTATATTGATAATAATAAAAGTAATAAGTATATTTATTACAGCTCTATCGATAATAACTGCATAATATGGGTAATAATGCATGCTATATTGATAATAATATAAGTAATAAGTATAATTATTACAGTTCTAGCGATAGTAACTGAATTATATGGGTAATAATGCATGTTATATTGATAATATTGGGAGTAATAAGTATAATTGTTATGGTTCTAGCGATAATAATAGTAAAATATGGCTAATTGTGCATGTTATATTGATAATAATAAAAGTAATAAGTATATTTATTACAGTTCTATCGATAATAACTGCATAACATGGGTAATAATGCATGTTATATTGATGATAACATAAGTAATACGTATAATTATTACAGTTCTAGCGATAATAACTGCATTATATGGGTAATAATGGATGTTATATTGATAATATCGGGAGTAATAAGTATAATTATTACAGTTCTAGCGATAATAACTGCATTATATGGGTAATAATGGATGTTATATTGATAATATCGGGAGTAATAAGTATAATTATTACAGTTCTAGCGATAATACTAGTAAAATATGGCTAAGAGTGCCTGTTATATTGATAATAATAAAAGTAATAAGTATATTTATTATATTTCTGTCGATAATAACTGCATTATATGGGTAATAATGCATGTTATATTGATAATATCGGGAGTAATAAGTATAATTATTATAGTTCTAGCGATAATAAAAGTAAAATATGGCTAATTGTGCATGTTATACTGATAATAATAAAAGTAATAAGTATATTTATTATACTTCTGTCGATAATAACTGCATTATAGGGGAATAATGCATGTTATATTGATAATATTGGGAGTAATAAGTATAATTGTTATGGTTCTAGCGATAATAATAGTAAAATATGGCTAATAGTGCATGTTATATTGATAATAATAAAAGTAATAAGTATATTTATTACAGTTCTATCGATAATAACTGCATAATATGGGTAATAATGCATGTTATATTGATGATAACATAAGTAATACGTATAATTATTACAGTTCTAGCGATAATAACTGCATTATATGGGTAATAATGGATGTTATATTGATAATATCGGGAGTAATAAGTATAATTATTACAGTTCCAGCGATAATAACTGCATAATATGGGTAATAATGCACGTTATATTGCTAATAACATAAGTAATAAGTATAATTATTACAGTTCTAGCGATAATAACTGCATTATATGGGTAATAATGGATGTTATATTGATAATATCGGGAGTAATAAGTATAATTACTACCGTTCTAGCGATAATACAAGTAAAATATGGCTAAGAGTGCCTGTTATACTGATAATAATAAAAGTAATAAGTATAATTATTACAGTTCTAGCGATAATAACTGCATAATATGGGTAATAATGCACGTTATATTGCTAATAACATAAGTAATAAGTATAATTATCACAGTTCTAGCTATAATAACTGCATTGTATGGGTAATAATGGATGTTATATTCATAATATCGGGAGTAATAAGTATAATTATTACAGTTCTAGCGATAATACAAGTAAAATATGGCTAAGAGTGCCTGTTATATTGATAATAATAAAAGTAATAAGTATATTTATTATAGTTCTATCGATAATAACTGCATAATATGGGTAATAATGCATGTTATTTTGATAATATTGGGAGTAATAAGTATAATTATTATAGTTCTAGCGATAATAATAGTAAAATATGGCTAATGGTGCATGTTATATTGATAATAATAAAAGTAATAAGTATATTTATTACAGCTCTATCGATAATAACTGCATAATATGGGTAATAATGCATGCTATATTGATAATAATATAAGTAATAAGTATAATTATTACAGTTCTAGCGATAATAACTGCATTATATGGGTAATAATGGATGTTATATTGATAATATCGGGAGTAATAAGTATAATTATTACAGTTCTAGCAATAATAACTGCATTATATGGGTAATAATGGATGTTATATTGATAATATCGGGAGTAATAAGTATAATTATTACAGTTCTAGCGATAATACTAGTAAAATATGGCTAAGAGTGCCTGTTATATTGATAATACTAAAAGTAATAAGTATATTTATTATACTTCTGTCGATAATAACTGCATTATATGGGTAATAATGCATGTTATATAGATAATATTGGGAGTAATAAGTATAATTATTATGGTTCTAGCGATAATAATAGTAAAATATGGCTAATAGTGCATGTTATATTGATAATAATAAAAGTAATAAGTATATTTATTACAATTCTATCGATAATAACTGCATAATATGGCTAATAATGCATGTTATATTGATGATAATAAAAGTAATAAGTATAATTATTACAGTTCTAGCGATAATAACTGCATAATATGGGTAATAATGCACGTTATATTGCTAATAACATAAGTAATAAGTATAATTATCACAGTTCTAGCTATAATAACTGCATTATATGGGTAATAATGGATGTTATATTGATAATATCGGGAGTAATAAGTATAATTATTACCGTTCTAGCGATAATACAAGTAAAATATGGCTAAGAGTGCCTGTTATACTGATAATAATAAAAGTAATAAGTATAATTATTACAGTTCTAGCGATAATAACTGCATAATATGCGTAATAATGCACGTTATATTGCTAATAACATAAGTAATAAGTATAATTATCACAGTTCGAGCTATAATAACTGCATTGTATGGGTAATAATGGATGTTATATTCATAATATCGGGAGTAATAAGTATAATTATTACAGTTCTAGCGATAATACAAGTAAAATATGGCTAAGAGTGCCTGTTATATTGATAATAATAAAAGTAATAAGTATATTTATTATAGTTCTATCGATAATAACTGCATAATATGGGTAATAATGCATGTTATATTGATAATATTGGGAGTAATAAGTATAATTATTATAGTTCTAGCGATAATAATAGTAAAATATGGCTAATGGTGCATGTTATATTGATAATAATAAAAGTAATAAGTATATTTATTACAGCTCTATCGATAATAACTGCATAATATGGGTAATAATGCATGCTATATTGATAATAATATAAGTAATAAGTATAATTATTACAGTTCTAGCGATAGTAACTGAATTATATGGGTAATAATGCATGTTATATTGATAATATTGGGAGTAATAAGTATAATTGTTATGGTTCTAGCGATAATAATAGTAAAATATGGCTAATTGTGCATGTTATATTGATAATAATAAAAGTAATAAGTATATTTATTACAGTTCTATCGATAATAACTGCATAACATGGGTAATAATGCATGTTATATTGATGATAACATAAGTAATACGTATAATTATTACAGTTCTAGCGATAATAACTGCATTATATGGGTAATAATGGATGTTATATTGATAATATCGGGAGTAATAAGTATAATTATTACAGTTCTAGCGATAATAACTGCATTATATGGGTAATAATGGATGTTATATTGATAATATCGGGAGTAATAAGTATAATTATTACAGTTCTAGCGATAATACTAGTAAAATATGGCTAAGAGTGCCTGTTATATTGATAATAATAAAAGTAATAAGTATATTTATTATACTTCTGTCGATAATAACTGCATTATATGGGTAATAATGCATGTTATATTGATAATATCGGGAGTAATAAGTATAATTATTATAGTTCTAGCGATAATAAAAGTAAAATATGGCTAATTGTGCATGTTATACTGATAATAATAAAAGTAATAAGTATATTTATTATACTTCTGTCGATAATAACTGCATTATAGGGGAATAATGCATGTTATATTGATAATATTGGGAGTAATAAGTATAATTGTTATGGTTCTAGCGATAATAATAGTAAAATATGGCTAATAGTGCATGTTATATTGATAATAATAAAAGTAATAAGTATATTTATTACAGTTCTATCGATAATAACTGCATAATATGGGTAATAATGCATGTTATATTGATGATAACATAAGTAATACGTATAATTATTACAGTTCTAGCGATAATAACTGCATTATATGGGTAATAATGGATGTTATATTGATAATATCGGGAGTAATAAGTATAATTATTACAGTTCTAGCGATAATAACTGCATTATATGGGTAATAATGGATGTTATATTGATAATATCGGGAGTAATAAGTATAATTATTACAGTTCTAGCGATAATACTAGTAAAATATGGCTAAGAGTGCCTGTTATATTGACAATAATAAAAGTAATAAGTATATTTATTATACTTCTGTCGATAATAACTGCATTATATGGGTAATAATGCATGTTATATTGATAATATTGGGAGTAATAAGTATAATTATTATGGTTCTAGCGATAATAATAGTACAATATGGCTAATAGTGCATGTTATATTGATAATAATAAAAGTAATAAGTATATTTATTACAATTCTATCGATAATAACTGCATAATATGGCTAATAATGCATGTTATATTGATGATAATAAAAGTAATAAGTATAATTATTACAGTTCTAGCGATAATAACTGCATTATATGGGTAATAATGGATGTTATATTGATAATATCGGGAGTAATAAGTATAATTATTATAGTTCTAGCGATAATAATAGTAAAATATGGCTAATGGTGCATGTTATATTGATAATAATAAAAGTAATAAGTATATTTATTACAGCTCTATCGATAATAACTGCATAATATGGGTAATAATGCATGCTATATTGATAATAATATAAGTAATAAGTATAATTATTACAGTTCTAGCGATAATAACTGCATTATATGGGTAATAATGGATGTTATATTGATAATATCGGGAGTAATAAGTATAATTATTACAGTTCTAGCAATAATAACTGCATTATATGGGTAATAATGGATGTTATATTGATAATATCGGGAGTAATAAGTATAATTATTACAGTTCTAGCGATAATACTAGTAAAATATGGCTAAGAGTGCCTGTTATATTGATAATACTAAAAGTAATAAGTATATTTATTATACTTCTGTCGATAATAACTGCATTATATGGGTAATAATGCATGTTATATAGATAATATTGGGAGTAATAAGTATAATTATTATGGTTCTAGCGATAATAATAGTAAAATATGGCTAATAGTGCATGTTATATTGATAATAATAAAAGTAATAAGTATATTTATTACAGTTCTATCGATAATAACTGCATAATATGGGTAATAATGCATGTTATATTGATGATAATAAAAGTAATAAGTATAATTATTACAGTTCTATCGATAATAACTGCATAATATGGGTAATAATGCATGTTATATTGATAATATTGGGAGTAATAAGTATAATTATTATAGTTCTAGCGATAATAATAGTAAAATATGGCTAATGGTGCATGTTATATTGATAATAATAAAAGTAATAAGTATATTTATTACAGCTCTATCGATAATAACTGCATAATATGGGTAATAATGCATGCTATATTGATAATAATATAAGTAATAAGTATAATTATTACAGTTCTAGCGATAGTAACTGAATTATATGGGTAATAATGCATGTTATATTGATAATATTGGGAGTAATAAGTATAATTGTTATGGTTCTAGCGATAATAATAGTAAAATATGGCTAATTATGCATGTTATATTGATAATAATAAAAGTAATAAGTATATTTATTACAGTTCTATCGATAATAACTGCATAATATGGGTAATAATGCATGTTATATTGATGATAACATAAGTAATAAGTATAATTATTACAGTTCTAGCGATAATAACTGCATTATATGGGTAATAATGGATGTTATATTGATAATATCGGGAGTAATAAGTATAATTATTACAGTTCTAGCGATAATACTAGTAAAATATCGCTAAGAGTGCCTGTTATATTGATAATAATAAAAGTAATAAGTATATTTATTATACTTCTGTCGATAATAACTGCATTATATGGGTAATAATGCATGTTATATTGATAATATCGGGAGTAATAAGTATAATTATTATAGTTCTAGCGATAATAAAAGTAAAATATGGCTAATTGTGCATGTTATACTGATAATAATAAAAGTAATAAGTATATTTATTATACTTCTGTCGATAATAACTGCATTATATGGGTAATAATGCATGTTATATTGATAATATTGGGAGTAATAAGTATAATTATTATGGTTCTAGCGATAATAATAGTAAAATATGGCTAATAGTGCATGTTATATTGATAATAATAAAAGTAATAAGTATATTTATTACAGTTCTATCGATAATAACTGCATAATATGGGTAATAATGCATGTTATATTGATGATAATAAAAGTAATAAGTATAATTATTACAGTTCTAGCGATAATAACTGCATTGTATGGGTAATAATGGATGTTATATTCATAATATCGGGAGTAATAAGTATAATTATTACAGTTCTAGCGATAATACAAGTAAAATATGGCTAAGAGTGCCTGTTATATTGATAATAATAAATGTAATAAGTATATTTATTATAGTTCTATCGATAATAACTGCATAATATGGGTAATGTGCAAGTTATATTGATAATATTGGGAGTAATAAGTATAATTAGTATAGTTCTAGCGATAATAATAGTAAAATATGGCTAATGGTGCATGTTATATTGATAATAATAAAAGTAATAAGTATATTTATTACAGCTCTATCGATAATAACTGCATAATATGGGTAATAATGCATGCTATATTGATAATAATATAAGTAATAAGTATAATTATTACAGATCTAGCGATAGTAACTGAATTATATGGGTAATAATGCATGTTATATTGATAATATTGGGAGTAATAAGTATAATTGTTATGGTTCTAGCGATAATAATAGTAAAATATGGCTAATTGTGCATGTTATATTGATAATAATAAAAGTAATAAGTATATTTATTACAGTTCTATCGATAATAACTGCATTATATGGGTAATAATGGATGTTATATTGATAATGTCGGGAGTAATAAGTATAATTATTACAGTTCTAGCGATAATAACTGCATTATATGGGTAATAATGGATGTTATATTGATAATATCGGGAGTAATAAGTATAATTATTACAGTTCTAGCGATAATACTAGTAAAATATGGCTAAGAGTGCCTGTTATATTGACAATAATAAAAGTAATAAGTATATTTATTATACTTCTGTCGATAATAACTGCATTATATGGGTAATAATGCATGTTATATTGATAATATCGGGAGTAATAAGTATAATTATTATAGTTCTAGCGATAATAAAAGTAAAATATGGCTAATTGTGCATGTTATACTGATAATAATAAAAGTAATAAGTATATTTATTATACTTCTGTCGATAATAACTGCATTATATGGGTAATAATGCATGTTATATTGATAATATTGGGAGTAATAAGTATAATTATTATGGTTCTAGCGATAATAATAGTAAAAAATGGCTAATAGTGCATGCTATATTGATAATAATAAAAGTGATAAGTATATTTATTACAGTTCTATCGATAATAACTGCATAATATGGCTAATAATGCATGTTATATTGATGATAATAAAAGTAATAAGTATAATTATTACAGTTCTAGCGATAATAACTGCATTATATGGGTAATAATGGATGTTATATTGATAATATCGGGAGTAATAAGTATAATTATTATAGTTCTAGCGATAATAAAAGTAAAATATGGCTAATAGTGCATGTTATACTGATAATAATAAAAGTAATAAGTATATTTATTATACTTCTGTCGATAATAACTGCATTTTATGGGTAATAATGCATGTTATATTGATAATAATATAAGTAATAAGTATAATTATTACAGTTCCAGCGATAATAACTGCATAATATGGGTAATAATGCACGTTATATTGCTAATAACATAAGTAATAAGTATAATTATTACAGTTCTAGCGATAATAACTGCATTATATGGGTAATAATGCATGTTATATTGATAATATTGGGAGTAATAAGTATAATTATTATGGTTCTAGCGATAATAATAGTAAAATATGGCTAATAGTGCATGTTATATTGATAATAATAAAAGTAATAAGTATATTTATTAAGGCTCTATCGATAATAACTGCATAATATGGGTAATAATGCATGCTATATTGATAATAATATAAGTAATAAGTATAATTATTACAGTTCTAGCGATAGTAACTGAATTATATGGGTAATAATGCATGTTATATTGATAATATTGGGAGTAATAAGTATAATTGTTATGGTGCTAGCGATAATAATAGTAAAATATGGCTAATAGTGCATGTTATATTGATAATAATAAAAGTAATAAGTATATTTATTACAGTTCTATCGATAATAACTGCATTATATGGGTAATAATGGATGTTATATTGATAATATCGGGAGTAATAAGTATAATTATTACGGTTCTAGCGATAATACAAGTAAAATATGGCTAAGAGTGCCTGTTATATTGATAATAATAAAAGTAATAAGTATATTTATTATACTTCTGTCGATAATAACTGCATTATATGGGTAATAATGCATGTTATATTGATAATATCGGGAGTAATAAGTATAATTATTATAGTTCTAGCGATAATAAAAGTAAAATATGGCTAATAGTGCATGTTATACTGATAATAATAAAAGTAATAAGTATATTTATTATACTTCTGTCGATAATAACTGCATTATATGGGTAATAATGCATGTTATATTGATAATAATATAAGTAATAAGTATAATTATTACAGTTCCAGCGATAATAACTGCATAATATGGGTAATAATGGATGTTATATTGATAATATCGGGAGTAATAAGTATAATTATTACCGTTCTAGCGATAATACAAGTAAAATATGGCTAAGAGTGCCTGTTATATTGATAATAATAAAAGTAATAAGTATATTTATTACAGTTCTATCGATAATAACTGCATAATATGGGCAATAATGCATGTTATATTGATGATAACATAAGTAATAAGTATAATTATTACAGTTCTAGCGATAATAACTGCATTATATGGGTAATAATGGATGTTATATTGATAATATCGGGAGTAATAAGTATAATTATTACAGTTCTAGCAATAATAACTGCATTATATGGGTAATAATGGATGTTATATTGATAATATCGGGAGTAATAAGTATAATTATTACAGTTCTAGCGATAATACTAGTAAAATATGGCTAAGAGTGCCTGTTATATTGATAATACTAAAAGTAATAAGTATATTTATTATACTTCTGTCGATAATAACTGCATTATATGGGTAATAATGCATGTTATATAGATAATATTGGGAGTAATAAGTATAATTATTATGGTTCTAGCGATAATAATAGTAAAATATGGCTAATAGTGCATGTTATATTGATAATAATAAAAGTAATAAGTATATTTATTACAATTCTATCGATAATAACTGCATAATATGGCTAATAATGCATGTTATATTGATGATAATAAAAGTAATAAGTATAATTATTACAGTTCTAGCGATAATAACTGCATAATATGGGTAATAATGCACGTTATATTGCTAATAACATAAGTAATAAGTATAATTATCACAGTTCTAGCTATAATAACTGCATTATATGGGTAATAATGGATGTTATATTGATAATATCGGGAGTAATAAGTATAATTATTACCGTTCTAGCGATAATACAAGTAAAATATGGCTAAGAGTGCCTGTTATACTGATAATAATAAAAGTAATAAGTATAATTATTACAGTTCTAGCGATAATAACTGCATAATATGCGTAATAATGCACGTTATATTGCTAATAACATAAGTAATAAGTATAATTATCACAGTTCGAGCTATAATAACTGCATTGTATGGGTAATAATGGATGTTATATTCATAATATCGGGAGTAATAAGTATAATTATTACAGTTCTAGCGATAATACAAGTAAAATATGGCTAAGAGTGCCTGTTATATTGATAATAATAAAAGTAATAAGTATATTTATTATAGTTCTATCGATAATAACTGCATAATATGGGTAATAATGCATGTTATATTGATAATATTGGGAGTAATAAGTATAATTATTATAGTTCTAGCGATAATAATAGTAAAATATGGCTAATGGTGCATGTTATATTGATAATAATAAAAGTAATAAGTATATTTATTACAGCTCTATCGATAATAACTGCATAATATGGGTAATAATGCATGCTATATTGATAATAATATAAGTAATAAGTATAATTATTACAGTTCTAGCGATAGTAACTGAATTATATGGGTAATAATGCATGTTATATTGATAATATTGGGAGTAATAAGTATAATTGTTATGGTTCTAGCGATAATAATAGTAAAATATGGCTAATTGTGCATGTTATATTGATAATAATAAAAGTAATAAGTATATTTATTACAGTTCTATCGATAATAACTGCATAACATGGGTAATAATGCATGTTATATTGATGATAACATAAGTAATACGTATAATTATTACAGTTCTAGCGATAATAACTGCATTATATGGGTAATAATGGATGTTATATTGATAATATCGGGAGTAATAAGTATAATTATTACAGTTCTAGCGATAATAACTGCATTATATGGGTAATAATGGATGTTATATTGATAATATCGGGAGTAATAAGTATAATTATTACAGTTCTAGCGATAATACTAGTAAAATATGGCTAAGAGTGCCTGTTATATTGATAATAATAAAAGTAATAAGTATATTTATTATACTTCTGTCGATAATAACTGCATTATATGGGTAATAATGCATGTTATATTGATAATATCGGGAGTAATAAGTATAATTATTATAGTTCTAGCGATAATAAAAGTAAAATATGGCTAATTGTGCATGTTATACTGATAATAATAAAAGTAATAAGTATATTTATTATACTTCTGTCGATAATAACTGCATTATAGGGGAATAATGCATGTTATATTGATAATATTGGGAGTAATAAGTATAATTGTTATGGTTCTAGCGATAATAATAGTAAAATATGGCTAATAGTGCATGTTATATTGATAATAATAAAAGTAATAAGTATATTTATTACAGTTCTATCGATAATAACTGCATAATATGGGTAATAATGCATGTTATATTGATGATAACATAAGTAATACGTATAATTATTACAGTTCTAGCGATAATAACTGCATTATATGGGTAATAATGGATGTTATATTGATAATATCGGGAGTAATAAGTATAATTATTACAGTTCTAGCGATAATAACTGCATTATATGGGTAATAATGGATGTTATATTGATAATATCGGGAGTAATAAGTATAATTATTACAGTTCTAGCCATAATACTAGTAAAATATGGCTAAGAGTGCCTGTTATATTGACAATAATAAAAGTAATAAGTATATTTATTATACTTCTGTCGATAATAACTGCATTATATGGGTAATAATGCATGTTATATTGATAATATTGGGAGTAATAAGTATAATTATTATGGTTCTAGCGATAATAATAGTACAATATGGCTAATAGTGCATGTTATATTGATAATAATAAAAGTAATAAGTATATTTATTACAATTCTATCGATAATAACTGCATAATATGGCTAATAATGCATGTTATATTGATGATAATAAAAGTAATAAGTATAATTATTACAGTTCTAGCGATAATAACTGCATTATATGGGTAATAATGGATGTTATATTGATAATATCGGGAGTAATAAGTATAATTATTATAGTTCTAGCGATAATAATAGTAAAATATGGCTAATGGTGCATGTTATATTGATAATAATAAAAGTAATAAGTATATTTATTACAGCTCTATCGATAATAACTGCATAATATGGGTAATAATGCATGCTATATTGATAATAATATAAGTAATAAGTATAATTATTACAGTTCTAGCGATAACAACTGCATTATATGGGTAATAATGGATGTTATATTGATAATATCGGGAGTAATAAGTATAATTATTACAGTTCTAGCAATAATAACTGCATTATATGGGTAATAATGGATGTTATATTGATAATATCGGGAGTGATAAGTATAATTATTACAGTTCTAGCGATAATACTAGTAAAATATGGCTAAGAGTGCCTGTTATATTGATAATACTAAAAGTAATAAGTATATTTATTATACTTCTGTCGATAATAACTGCATTATATGGGTAATAATGCATGTTATATAGATAATATTGGGAGTAATAAGTATAATTATTATGGTTCTAGCGATAATAATAGTAAAATATGGCTAATAGTGCATGTTATATTGATAATAATAAAAGTAATAAGTATATTTATTACAGTTCTATCGATAATAACTGCATAATATGGGTAATAATGCATGTTATATTGATGATAATAAAAGTAATAAGTATAATTATTACAGTTCTATCGATAATAACTGCATAATATGGGTAATAATGCATGTTATATTGATAATATTGGGAGTAATAAGTATAATTATTATAGTTCTAGCGATAATAATAGTAAAATATGGCTAATGGTGCATGTTATATTGATAATAATAAAAGTAATAAGTATATTTATTACAGCTCTATCGATAATAACTGCATAATATGGGTAATAATGCATGCTATATTGATAATAATATAAGTAATAAGTATAATTATTACAGTTCTAGCGATAGTAACTGAATTATATGGGTAATAATGCATGTTATATTGATAATATTGGGAGTAATAAGTATAATTGTTATGGTTCTAGCGATAATAATAGTAAAATATGGCTAATTATGCATGTTATATTGATAATAATAAAAGTAATAAGTATATTTATTACAGTTCTATCGATAATAACTGCATAATATGGGTAATAATGCATGTTATATTGATGATAACATAAGTAATAAGTATAATTATTACAGTTCTAGCGATAATAACTGCATTATATGGGTAATAATGGATGTTATATTGATAATATCGGGAGTAATAAGTATAATTATTACAGTTCTAGCGATAATACTAGTAAAATATCGCTAAGAGTGCCTGTTATATTGATAATAATAAAAGTAATAAGTATATTTATTATACTTCTGTCGATAATAACTGCATTATATGGGTAATAATGCATGTTATATTGATAATATCGGGAGTAATAAGTATAATTATTATAGTTCTAGCGATAATTAAAGTAAAATATGGCTAATTGTGCATGTTATACTGATAATAATAAAAGTAATAAGTATATTTATTATACTTCTGTCGATAATAACTGCATTATATGGGTAATAATGCATGTTATATTGATAATATTGGGAGTAATAAGTATAATTATTATGGTTCTAGCGATAATAATAGTAAAATATGGCTAATAGTGCATGTTATATTGATAATAATAAAAGTAATAAGTATATTTATTACAGTTCTATCGATAATAACTGCATAATATGGGTAATAATGCATGTTATATTGATGATAATAAAAGTAATAAGTATAATTATTACAGTTCTAGCGATAATAACTGCATTGTATGGGTAATAATGGATGTTATATTCATAATATCGGGAGTAATGAGTATAATTATTACAGTTCTAGCGATAATACAAGTAAAATATGGCTAAGAGTGCCTGTTATATTGATAATAATAAATGTAATAAGTATATTTATTATAGTTCTATCGATAATAACTGCATAATATGGGTAATGTGCAAGTTATATTGATAATATTGGGAGTAATAAGTATAATTAGTATAGTTCTAGCGATAATAATAGTAAAATATGGCTAATGGTGCATGTTATATTGATAATAATAAAAGTAATAAGTATATTTATTACAGCTCTATCGATAATAACTGCATAATATGGGTAATAATGCATGCTATATTGATAATAATATAAGTAATAAGTATAATTATTACAGATCTAGCGATAGTAACTGAATTATATGGGTAATAATGCATGTTATATTGATAATATTGGGAGTAATAAGTATAATTGTTATGGTTCTAGCGATAATAATAGTAAAATATGGCTAATTGTGCATGTTATATTGATAATAATAAAAGTAATAAGTATATTTATTACAGTTCTATCGATAATAACTGCATTATATGGGTAATAATGGATGTTATATTGATAATGTCGGGAGTAATAAGTATAATTATTACAGTTCTAGCGATAATAACTGCATTATATGGGTAATAATGGATGTTATATTGATAATATCGGGAGTAATAAGTATAATTATTACAGTTCTAGCGATAATACTAGTAAAATATGGCTAAGAGTGCCTGTTATATTGACAATAATAAAAGTAATAAGTATATTTATTATACTTCTGTCGATAATAACTGCATTATATGGGTAATAATGCATGTTATATTGATAATATCGGGAGTAATAAGTATAATTATTATAGTTCTAGCGATAATAAAAGTAAAATATGGCTAATTGTGCATGTTATACTGATGATAATAAAAGTAATAAGTATATTTATTATACTTCTGTCGATAATAACTGCATTATATGGGTAATAATGCATGTTATATTGATAATATTGGGAGTAATAAGTATAATTATTATGGTTCTAGCGATAATAATAGTAAAAAATGGCTAATAGTGCATGCTATATTGATAATAATAAAAGTGATAAGTATATTTATTACAGTTCTATCGATAATAACTGCATAATATGGCTAATAATGCATGTTATATTGATGATAATAAAAGTAATAAGTATAATTATTACAGTTCTAGCGATAATAACTGCATTATATGGGTAATAATGGATGTTATATTGATAATATCGGGAGTAATAAGTATAATTATTATAGTTCTAGCGATAATAAAAGTAAAATATGGCTAATAGTGCATGTTATACTGATAATAATAAAAGTAATAAGTATATTTATTATACTTCTGTCGATAATAACTGCATTTTATGGGTAATAATGCATGTTATATTGATAATAATATAAGTAATAAGTATAATTATTACAGTTCCAGCGATAATAACTGCATAATATGGGTAATAATGCACGTTATATTGCTAATAACATAAGTAATAAGTATAATTATTACAGTTCTAGCGATAATAACTGCATTATATGGGTAATAATGCATGTTATATTGATAATATTGGGAGTAATAAGTATAATTATTATGGTTCTAGCGATAATAATAGTAAAATATGGCTAATAGTGCATGTTATATTGATAATAATAAAAGTAATAAGTATATTTATTAAGGCTCTATCGATAATAACTGCATAATATGGGTAATAATGCATGCTATATTGATAATAATATAAGTAATAAGTATAATTATTACAGTTCTAGCGATAGTAACTGAATTATATGGGTAATAATGCATGTTATATTGATAATATTGGGAGTAATAAGTATAATTGTTATGGTGCTAGCGATAATAATAGTAAAATATGGCTAATAGTGCATGTTATATTGATAATAATAAAAGTAATAAGTATATTTATTACAGTTCTATCGATAATAACTGCATTATATGGGTAATAATGGATGTTATATTGATAATATCGGGAGTAATAAGTATAATTATTACGGTTCTAGCGATAATACAAGTAAAATATGGCTAAGAGTGCCTGTTATATTGATAATAATAAAAGTAATAAGTATATTTATTATACTTCTGTCGATAATAACTGCATTATATGGGTAATAATGCATGTTATATTGATAATATCGGGAGTAATAAGTATAATTATTATAGTTCTAGCGATAATAAAAGTAAAATATGGCTAATAGTGCATGTTATACTGATAATAATAAAAGTAATAAGTATATTTATTATACTTCTGTCGATAATAACTGCATTATATGGGTAATAATGCATGTTATATTGATAATAATATAAGTAATAAGTATAATTATTACAGTTCCAGCGATAATAACTGCATAATATGGGTAATAATGGATGTTATATTGATAATATCGGGAGTAATAAGTATAATTATTACCGTTCTAGCGATAATACAAGTAAAATATGGCTAAGAGTGCCTGTTATATTGATAATAATAAAAGTAATAAGTATATTTATTACAGTTCTATCGATAATAACTGCATAATATGGGCAATAATGCATGTTATATTGATGATAACATAAGTAATAAGTATAATTATTACAGTTCTAGCGATAATAACTGCATTATATGGGTAATAATGGATGTTATATTGATAATATCGGGAGTAATAAGTATAATTATTACAGTTCTAGCGATAATAAAAGTAAAATATGGCTAATAGTGCATGTTATACTGATAATAATAAAAGTAATAAGTATATTTATTATTCTTCTGTCGATAATAACTGCATTATATGGGTAATAATGCATGTTATATTGATAATAATATAAGTAATAAGTATAATTATTACAGTTCCAGCGATAATAACTGCATAATATGGGTAATAATGCACGTTATATTGCTAATAACATAAGTAATAAGTATAATTATTACAGTTCTAGCGATAATAACTGCATTATATGGGTAATAATGCACGTTATATTGCTAATAACATAAGTAATAAGTATAATTATCACTGTTCTAGCTATAATAACTGCATTGTATGGGTAATAATGGATGTTATATTGATAATATCGGGAGTAATAAGTATAATTATTACAGTTCTAGCGATAATACAAGTAAAATATGGCTAAGAGTGCCTGTTATATTGATAATAATAAAAGTAATAAGTATATTTATTATAGTTCTATCGATAATAACTGCATAATATGGGTAATAATGCATGTTATATTGATAATATTGGGAGTAATAAGTATAATTATTATAGTTCTAGCGATAATAATAGTAAAATATGGCTAATAGTGCATGTTATATTGATAATAATAAAAGTAATAAGTATATTTATTACAGCTCTATCGATAATAACTGCATAATATGGGTAATAATGCATGCTATATTGATAATAATATAAGTAATAAGTATAATTATTAGAGTTCTAGCGATAGTAACTGAATTATATGGGTAATAATGCATGTTATATTGATAATATTGGGAGTAATAAGTATAATTGTTATGGTTCTAGCGATAATAATAGTAAAATATGGCTAATAGTGCATGTTATATTGATAATAATAAAAGTAATAAGTATATTTATTACAGTTCTATCGATAATAACTGCATTATATGGGTAATAATGGACGTTATATTGATAATATCGGGAGTAATAAGTATAATTATTACGGTTCTAGCGATAATACAAGTAAAATATGGCTAAGAGTGCCTGTTATATTGATAATAATAAAAGTAATAAGTATATTTATTATACTTCTGTCGATAATAACTGCATTATATGGGTAATAATGCATGTTATATTGATAATATCGGGAGTAATAAGTATAATTATTATAGTTCTAGCGATAATAAAAGTAAAATATCGCTAATAGTGCATGTTATACTGATAATAATAAAAGTAATAAGTATATTTATTATACTTCTGTCGATAATAACTGCATTATATTGGTAATAATGCATGTTATATTGATAATAATATAAGTAATAAGTATAATTATCACTGTTCTAGCTATAATAACTGCATTGTATGGGTAATAATGGATGTTATATTGATAATATAGGGAGTAATAAGTATAATTATTATAGTTCTAGCGATAATAAAAGTAAAATATGGCTAATAGTGCATGTTATACTGATAATAATAAAAGTAATAAGTATATTTATTATACTTCTGTCGATAATAACTGCATTATATGGGTAATAATGCACGTTATATTGATAATAATATAAGTAATAAGTATAATTATTACAGTTCCAGCGATAATAACTGCATAATATGGGTAATAATGCACGTTATATTGCTAATAACATAAGTAATAAGTATAATTATTACAGTTCTAGCGATAATAACTGCATTGTATGGGTAATAATGGATGTTATATTGATAATATCGGGAGTAATATGTATAATTATTACAGTTCTAGCGATAATACAAGTAAAATATGGCTAAGAGTGCCTGTTATATTGATTTTAATAAAAGTAATAAGTATATTTATTATAGTTCCATCGATAATAACTGCATAATATGGGTAATAATGCATGTTATATTGATAATATTGGGAGTAATAAGTATAATTATTATAGTTCTAGCGATAATAATAGTAAAATATGGCTAATAGTGCATGTTATATTGATAATAATAAAAGTAATAAGTATATTTATTACAGCTCTATCGATAATAACTGCATAATATGGGTAATAATGCATGCTATATTGATAATAATATAAGTAATAAGTATAATTATTACAGTTCTAGCGATAGTAACTGAATTATATGGGTAATAATGCATGTTATATTGATAATATTGGGAGTAATAAGTATAATTGTTATGGTTCTAGCGATAATACAAGTAAAATATGGCTAAGAGTGCCTGTTATATTGATAATAATAAACGTAATAAGTATATTTATTATAGTTCTATCGATAATAACTGCATAATATGGGTAATAATGCATGTTATATTGATAATATAGGGAGTAATAAGTATAATTATTATAGTTCTAGCGATAATAAAAGTAAAATATGGCTAATAGTGCATGTTATACTGATAATAATAAAAGTAATAAGTATATTTATTATACTTCTGTCGATAATAACTGCATTATATGGGTAATAATGCACGTTATATTGATAATAATATAAGTAATAAGTATAATTATTACAGTTCCAGCGATAATAACTGCATAATATGGGTAATAATGCACGTTATATTGCTAATAACATAAGTAATAAGTATAATTATTACAGTTCTAGCGATAATAACTGCATTGTATGGGTAATAATGGATGTTATATTGATAATATCGGGAGTAATATGTATAATTATTACAGTTCTAGCGATAATACAAGTAAAATATGGCTAAGAGTGCCTGTTATATTGATTTTAATAAAAGTAATAAGTATATTTATTATAGTTCTATCGATAATAACTGCATAATATGGGTAATAATGCATGTTATATTGATAATATTGGGAGTAATAAGTATAATTATTATAGTTCTAGCGATAATAATAGTAAAATATGGCTAATAGTGCATGTTATATTGATAATAATAAAAGTAATAAGTATATTTATTACAGCTCTATCGATAATAACTGCATAATATGGGTAATAATGCATGCTATATTGATAATAATATAAGTAATAAGTATAATTATTACAGTTCTAGCGATAGTAACTGAATTATATGGGTAATAATGCATGTTATATTGATAATATTGGGAGTAATAAGTATAATTGTTATGGTTCTAGCGATAATAATAGTAAAATATGGCTAATAGTGCATGTTATATTGATAATAATAAAAGTAATAAGTATATTTATTACAGTTCTATCGATAATAACTGCATTATATGGGTAATAATGGATGTTATATTGATAATATCGGGAGTAATAAGTATAATTATTACGGTTCTAGCGATAATACAAGTAAAATATGGCTAAGAGTGCCTGCTATATTGATAATAATAAAAGTAATAAGTATATTTATTATACTTCTGTCGATAATAACTGCATTATATGGGTAATAATGCATGTTATATTGATAATATCGGGAGTAATAAGTATAATTATTATAGTTCTAGCGATAATAAAAGTAAAATATGGCTAATAGTGCATGTTATACTGATAATAATAAAAGTAAAAAGTATATTTATTATACTTCTGTCGATAATAACTGCATTATATGGGTAATAATGCATGTTATATTGATAATATTGGGAGTAATAAGTATAATTATTATAGTTCTAACGATAATAATAGTAAAATATGGCTAATAGTGCATGTTATATTGATAATAATAAAAGTAATAAGTATATTTATTACAGTTCTATCGATAATAACTGCATAATATGGGTAATAATGCATGTTATATTGTTGATAATAAAAGTAATATGTATATTTATTATAGTTCTAGCGATAATAACTGCATTATATGGGTAATAATGGATGTTATATTGATAATATCGGGAGTAATAAGTATATGTATTATAGTTCTATCGATAATAACTGCATAATATGGGTAATAATGCATGGTATATTGATGATGATAAAAGTACTAAGTATATTTTTTATAGTTCTAGCGATTATAACTGCATAATATGCGTAATAATGCATGCTATATTGATAATAATATAAGTAATAAGTATAATTATTACAGTTCTAGCGATAGTAACTGAATTATATGGGTAATAATGCATGTTATATTGATAATATTGGGAGTAATAAGTATAATTATTATGGTTCTAGCGATAATACTAGTAAAATATGGCTAAGAGTGCCTGTTATATTGATAATAATAAAAGTAATAAGTATATTTATTATACTTCTGTCGATAATAACTGCATAATATGGGTAATAATGCACGTTATATTGCTAACAACATAAGTAATAAGTATAATTATTATAGTTCTAGCGATAATAACTGCATTATATGGGTAATAATGGATGTTATATTGATAATATCGGGAGTAATAAGTATAATTATTACAGTTCTAGCGATAATACTAGTAAAATATGGCTAAGAGTGCCTGTTATATTGATAATAATAAAAGTAATAAGTATATCTATTATACTTCTGTCGATAATAACTGCATAATATGGGTAATAATGCACGCTATATTGCTAATAACATAAGTAATAAGTATAATTATTACAGTTCTAGCGATAATAACTGCATTATATGGGTAATAATGGATGTTATATTGATAATATCGGGAGTAATAAGTATAATTATTATAGTTCTAGCGATAATAATAGTAAAATATGGCTAATAGTGCATGTTATGTTGATAATAATAAAAGTAATAAGTATATTTATTATAGTTCTATCGACAATAACTGCATAATATGGGTAATAATGCATGTTATATTGATGATAATAAAAGTAATACGTATATTTATTATAGTTCTAGCTATAATAACTGCATAATATGGGTAATAATGCATGTTATATTGATAATATTGGGAGTAATAAGTATAATTATTATAGTTCTAACGATAATAATAGTAAAATATGGCTAATATTGCATGTTATATTGATAATAATAAAAGTAATAAGTATATTTATTATAGTTCTATCGATAATAACTGCATAATATGGGTAATAATGCATGTTATAGTGATGATAATAAAAGTGATACGTATATTTATTATAGTTCTAGCGATAATAACTGCATAATATGGGTAATAATGCATGTTATATTGATAATAATATAAGTAATAAGTACAATTATTACAGTTCTAGCGATAATAACTGTATTATATGGGTAATAATGCACGTTATATTGATAATATTGGGAGTAATAAGTATATTTATTACAGTTCTAGCGATAATAACTGCATAATATGGGTAATAATGCACGTTATATTGCCAATAACATAAGTAATAAGTATAATTATCACAGTTCTAGATATAATAACTGCATTATATGGGTAATGATGGATGTTATATTGTTATTATCGGGAGTAATAGGTATAATTATTATGGTTCTAGCGATAATAATAGTAAAATATGGCTAATAGTGCATGATATATTGATAATAATAAAAGTAATAAGTATATTTATTATACTTCTGTCGATAATAACTGCATTATATGGGTAATAATGCATGTTATATTGATAATATCGGGAGTAATAAGTATAATTATTATAGTTCTAGCGATAATAAAAGTAAAATATGGCTAATAGTGCATGTTATACTGATAATAATAAAAGTAATAAGTATAATTATTACAGTTCTAGCTTTAATACAAGTAAAATATGGCTAAGAGTGCCTGTTATATTGATAATAATAAAAGTAATAAGTATATGTATTGTACTTCTGTCGATAATAACTGCATTATGTGGGTAATAATGCATGTTATATTGATAATATCGGGAGTAATAAGTATAATTATTACAGTTCTAGCCATAATAATAGTACAATATGGCTAATAGTGCATGTTATATTGATAATAATAAAAGTAATAAGTATATTTATTACAGTTCTATCGATAATAACTGCATCATATGGGTAATAATGCATGTTATATTGATAACATTGGGAGTAATGAGTATAATTATTATAATTCTAGCGATAATAATAGTAAAATATGGCTAATAGTGCATGTTATATTGATAATAATAAAAGTAATAAGTATATTTATTACAGTTCTATCGATAAAGCTGCATAATATGGGTAATAATGCATGTTATATTGATGATAATAAAAGTAATACGTATATTTATTATAGTTCTAGCGATAATAACTGCATAATATGGGTAATAATGCATGTTATATTGATAATAATATAAGTAATAAGTATAATTATTACAGTTCTAGCGATAATAACTGCATTATATGGGTAATAATGCACTTTATATTGATAATATCGGGAGTGATAAGTATAATTATTATAGTTTCAGCGATAATAACTGCATAATATGGGTAATAATGCACGTTATACTGCTAATAACATAAGTAATAAGTATAATTATTACAGTTCTAGCGATAATAACTGCATTATATGGGTAATAATGGATGTTATATTGATAATATCGGGAGTAATAAGTATAATTATTACAGTTCTAGCGATAATACAAGTAAAATATGGCTAAGAGTGCCTGTTATATTGATAATAATAGAAGTAATAAGTATATTTATTATACTTCTGTCGATAATAACTGCATTATATGGGTAATAATGCATGTTATATTGATAATACCGGGAGTAATAAGTATAATTATTATAGTTCTGTTGATAATAAAAGTAAAATATGGCTAATAGTGCATGTTATACTGATAATAATAAAAGTAATATGTATAATTATTACAGTTCTAGCGATAATAACTGCATAATATGGGTAATAATGCACGTTATATTGCTAATAACATAAGTAATAAGTATAATTATCACAGTTCTAGATATAATAACTGCATTATATGGGTAATGATGGATGTTATATTGATAATATCGGGAGTAATAGGTATAATTATTATGGTTCTAGCGATAATAATAGTAAAATATGGCTAATAGTGCATGATATATTGATAATAATAAAAGTAATAAGTATATTTATTATACTTCTGTCGATAATAACTGCATTATATGGGTAATAATGCATGTTATATTGATAATATCGGGAGTAATAAGTATAATTATTATAGTTCTAGCGATAATAATAGTAAAATATGGCTAATAGTGCATGTTATATTGATAATAATAAAAGTAATAAGTATATTTATTATAGTTCTATCGATAATAACTGCATAATATGGGTAATAATGCATGTTATATTGATAATATTGGGAGTAATAAGTATAATTATTATAGTTCTAGCGATAATAATAGTAAAACATGGCTAATAGTGCATGTTATATTGATAATAATAAAAGTAATAAGTATATTTATTACAGTTCTATCGATAAAGCTGCATAATATGGGTAATAATGCATGTTATATTGATGATAATAAAAGTAATATGTATATTTATTATAGTTCTAGCGATAATAACTGCATAATATGGGTAATAATGCATGTTATATTGATGATAATAAAAGTAATACGTATATTTATTATAGTTCTAGCGATAATAACTGCATAATATGGGTAATAATGCATGTTATATTGATAATAATATAAGTAATAAGTATAATTATTACAGTTCAAGCGATAATAACTGCATAATATGGGTAATAATGCACGTTATATTGCTAATAACATAAGTAATAAGTATAATTACCACAGTTCTAGCTATAATAACTGCATTATATTGGTAATAATGGATGTTATATTGATAATATCGGGAGTAATAAGTATAATTATTACAGTTCTAGCTTTAATACAAGTAAAATATGGCTAAGAGTGCCTGTTATATTGATAATAATAAAAGTAATAAGTATATTTATTATAGTTCTATCGATAATAACTGCATAATATGGGTAATGTGCATGTTATATTGATAATATTGGGAGTAATAAGTATAATTATTATAGTTCTAGCGATAATAATAGTAAAATATGGCTAATGGTGCATGTTATATTGATAATAATAAAAGTAATAAGTATATTTATTACAGCTCTATCGATAATAACTGCATAATATGGGTAATAATGCATGCTATATTGATAATAATATAAGTAATAAGTATAATTATTACAGATCTAGCGATAGTAACTGAATTATATGGGTAATAATGCATGTTATATTGATAATATTGGGAGTAATAAGTATAATTGTTATGGTTCTAGCGATAATAATAGTAAAATATGGCTAATTGTGCATGTTATATTGATAATAATAAAAGTAATAAGTATATTTATTACAGTTCTATCGATAATAACTGCATTATATGGGTAATAATGGATGTTATATTGATAATATCGGGAGTAATAAGTATAATTATTACAGTTCTAGCGATAATAACTGCATTATATGGGTAATAATGGATGTTATATTGATGATAATAAAAGTAATATGTATATTTATTATAGTTCTAGCGATAATAACTGCATAGTATGGGTAATAATGCATGTTATATTGATGATAATAAAAGTAATACGTATATTAATTATAGTTCTAGCGATAATAACTGCATAATATGGGTAATAATGCATGTTATATTGATAATAATATAAGTAATAAGTATAATTATTACAGTTCTAGCGACAATAACTGCATTATATGGGTAATAATGCACTTTATATTGATAATATCGGGAGTGATAAGTATAATTATTATAGTTTCAGCGATAATAACTGCATAATATGGGTAATAATGCACGTTATACTGCTAATAACATAAGTAATAAGTATAATTATTACAGTTCTAGCGATAATAACTGCATTATATGGGTAATAATGGATGTTATATTGATAATATCGGGAGTAATAAGTATAATTATTACAGTTCTAGCGATAATACAAGTAAAATATGGCTAAGAGTGCCTGTTATATTGATAATAATAGAAGTAATAAGTATATTTATTATACTTCTGTCGATAATAACTGCATTATATGGTTAATAATGCATGTTATATTGATAATACCGGGAGTAATAAGTATAATTATTATAGTTCTGTTGATAATAAAAGTAAAATATGGCTAATAGTGCATGTTATACTGATAATAATAAAAGTAATATGTATAATTATTACAGTTCTAGCGATAATAACTGCATAATATGGGTAATAATGCACGTTATATTGCTAATAACATAAGTAATAAGTATAATTATCACAGTTCTAGATATAATAACTGCATTATATGGGTAATGATGGATGTTATATTGATAATATCGGGAGTAATAGGTATAATTATTATGGTTCTAGCGATAATAATAGTAAAATATGGCTAATAGTGCATGATATATTGATAATAATAAAAGTAATAAGTATATTTATTATACTTCTGTCGATAATAACTGCATTATATGGGTAATAATGCATGTTATATTGATAATATCGGGAGTAATAAGTATAATTATTATAGTTCTAGCGATAATAATAGTAAAATATGGCTAATAGTGCATGTTATATTGATAATAATAAAAGTAATAAGTATATTTATTATAGTTCTATCGATAATAACTGCATAATATGGGTAATAATGCATGTTATATTGATAATATTGGGAGTAATAAGTATAATTATTATAGTTCTAGCGATAATAATAGTAAAACATGGCTAATAGTGCATGTTATATTGATAATAATAAAAGTAATAAGTATATTTATTACAGTTCTATCGATAAAGCTGCATAATATGGGTAATAATGCATGTTATATTGATGATAATAAAAGTAATATGTATATTTATTATAGTTCTAGCGATAATAACTGCATAATATGGGTAATAATGCATGTTATATTGATGATAATAAAAGTAATACGTATATTTATTATAGTTCTAGCGATAATAACTGCATAATATGGGTAATAATGCATGTTATATTGATAATAATATAAGTAATAAGTATAATTATTACAGTTCTAGCGATAATAACTGCATTATATGGGTAATAATGCACGTTATATTGATAATATCGGGAGTAATAAGTATAATTATTACAGTTCTAGCGATAATACTAGTAAAATATGGCTAAGAGTGCCTGTTATATTGATAATAATAAAAGTAATAAGTATATTTATTATACTTCTGTCGATAATAACTGCATTATATGGGTAATAATGCATGTTATATTGATAATATCGGGAGTAATAAGTATAATTATTACAGTTCTAGCGATAATAACTGCATTATATCGGTAATAATGCATGTTATATTGATGATATTGGGAGTAATAAGTATAATTATTATGGTTCTAGCGATAATAATAGTAAAATATGGCTAATAGTGCATGCTATATTGACAATAATAAAAGTAATAGGTATATTTATTACAGTTCTATCGATAATAACTGCATAATATGGGTAATAATGCATGTTATATTGATGATAATAAAAGTAATAAGTATAATTATTACAGTTCTAGCGATAATAACTGCATTATATGGGTAATAATGGATGTTATATTGATAATATCGGGAGTAATAAGTATAATTATTATAGTTCTATCGATAATAACTGCATAATATAGGTAATAATGCATGTTATATTGATAATATCGGGAGTAATAAGTATAATTATTATAGTTCTATCGATAATAACTGCATAATATAGGTAATAATGCATGTTATATTGATAATATCGGGAGTAATAAGTATAATTATTATAGTTCTAGCGATAACAATAGTAAAATATGGCTAATAGTGCATGTTATGTTGATAATAATAAAAGTAATAAGTATATTTATTATACTTCTGTCGATAATAACTGCATTATATGGGTAATAATGCATGTTATATTGATAATATCGGGAGTAATAAGTATAATTATTATAGTTCTAGCGATAATAAAAGTAAAATATGGCTAATAGTGCATGTTATACTGATAATAATAAAAGTAATAAGTATATTTATTATACTTCTGTCGATAATAACAGCATTATATGGGTAATAATGCATGTTATATTGATAATAATATAAGTAATAAGTATAATTATTACAGTTCCAGCGATAATAACTGCATAATATGTGTAATAATGCACGTTATATTGCTAATAACATAAGTAATAAGTATAATTATTACAAGTCTAGCGATAATAACTGCATTGTATGGGTAATAATGGATGTTATATTGATAATATCGGGAGTAATAAGTATAATTATTACAGTTCTAGCGATAATACAAGTAAAATATGGCTAAGAGTGCCTGTTATATTGATAATAATAGAAGTAATAAGTATATTTATTATACTTCTGTCGATAATAACTGCATTATATGGGTAATAATGCATGTTATATTGATAATACCGGGAGTAATAAGTATAATTATTATAGTTCTATTGATAATAAAAGTAAAATATGGCTAATAGTGCATGTTATACTGATAATAATAAAAGTACTAAGTATAATTATTACAGTTCTAGCGATAATAACTGCATAATATGGGTAATAATGCACGTTATATTGCTAATAACATAAGTAATAAGTATAATTATCACAGTTCTAGCTATAATAACTGCATTATATGGGTAATGATGGATGTTATATTGATAATATCGGGAGTAATAGGTATAATTATTATGGTTCTAGCGATAATAATAGTAAAATATGGCTAATAGTGCATGATATATTGATAATAATAAAAGTAATAAGTATATTTATTATAGTTCTAGCGATAATAACTGCATAATATGGGTAATAATGCATGTTATTTGATGATAGTAAAAGTAATACGTATATTTATTATAGTTCTAGCGATAATAACTGCATAATATGGGTAATAATGCATGTTATATTGATAACAATATAAGTAATAAGTATAATTATTACAGTTCTAGCGATAATAACTGCATTATATGGGTAATAATGCACGTTATATTGATAATATCGGGAGTAATAAGTATAATTATTATAGTTCTAGCGATAATAATAGTAAAATATGGCTAATAGTGCATGTTATGTTGATAATAATAAAAGTAATAAGTATATTTATTATTCTTCTGTCGATAATAACTGCATTATATGGGTAATAATGCATATTATATTGATAATATCGGGAGTAATAAGTATAATTATTACAGTTCTAGCGATAATAAAAGTAAAATATGGCTGATAGTGCATGTTATACTGATAATAATAAAAGTAATAAGTATAATTATTACAGTTCTAGCGATAATAACTGCATAATATGGGTAATAATGCACGTTATATTGCTAATAACATAAGTAATAAGTATAATTATCACAGTTCTAGCTATAATAACTGCATTATATGGGTAATAATGGATGTTATATTGATAATATCGGGAGTAATAAGTATAATTATTACAGTTCTAGCTTTAATACAAGTAAAATATGGCTAAGAGTGCCTGTTATATTGATAATAATAAAAGTAATAAGTATATTTATTGTACTTATGTCGATAATAACTGCATTATATGGGTAATAATGCATGTTATATTGATAATATCGGGAGTAATAAGTATAATTATTACAGTTCTAGCGATAATAATAGTAAAATATGGCTAATAGTGCATGTTATGTTGATAATAATAGAAGTAATAAGTATATTTATTATAGTTCTATCGATAATAACTGCATAATATGGGTAATAATGCATGTTATTTGATGATAGTAAAAGTAATACGTATATTTATTATAGTTCTAGCGATAATAACTGCATAATATGGGTAATAATGCATGTTATATTGATAATAATATAAGTAATAAGTATAATTATTACAGTTCTAGCGATAATAACTGCATTATATGGGTAATAATGCACGTTATATTGATAATATCGGGAGTAATAAGTATAATTATTACAGTTCTAGCGATAATACTAGTAAAATATGGCTAAGAGTGCCTGTTATATTGATAATAATAAAAGTAATAAGTATATTTATTATACTTCTGTCGATAATAACTGCATTATATGGGTAATAATGCATGTTATATTGATAATATCGGGAGTAATAAGTATAATTATTACAGTTCTAGCGATAATAACTGCATTATATGGGTAATAATGCATGTTATATTGATGATATTGGGAGTAATAAGTATAATTATTATGGTTCTGGCGATAATAATAGTAAAATATGGCTAATAGTGCATGCTATATTGACAATAATAAAAGTAATAGGTATATTTATTACAGTTCTATCGATAATAACTGCATAATATGGGTAATAATGCATGTTATATTGATGATAATAAAAGTAATAAGTATAATTATTACAGTTCTAGCGATAATAACTGCATTATATGGGTAATAATGGATGTTATATTGATAATATCGGGAGTAATAAGTATAATTATTATAGTTCTATCGATAATAACTGCATAATATAGGTAATAATGCATGTTATATTGATAATATCGGGAGTAATAAGTATAATTATTATAGTTCTATCGATAATAACTGCATAATATAGGTAATAATGCATGTTATATTGATAATATCGGGAGTAATAAGTATAATTATTATAGTTCTAGCGATAATAATAGTAAAATATGGCTAATACTGCATGTTATGTTGATAATAATAAAAGTAATAAGTATATTTATTATACTTCTGTCGATAATAACTGCATTATATGGGTAATAATGCATATTATATTGATAATATCGGGAGTAATAAGTATAATTATTACAGTTCTAGCGATAATAAAAGTAAAATATGGCTAATAGTGCATGTTATACTGATAATAATAAAAGTAATAAGTATAATTATTACAGTTCTAGCGATAATAACTGCATAATATGGGTAATAATGCACGTTATATTGCTAATAACATAAGTAATAAGTATAATTATCACAGTTCTAGCTATAATAACTGCATTATATGGGTAATAATGGATGTTATATTGATAATATCGGGAGTAATAAGTATAATTATTACAGTTCTAGCTTTAATACAAGTAAAATATGGCTAAGAGTGCCTGTTATATCGATAATAATAAAAGTAATAATTATATTTATTGTACTTCTGTCGATAATAACTGCATTATATGGGTAATAATGCATGTTATATTGATAATATCGGGAGTAATAAGTATAATTATTACAGTTCTAGCGATAATAATAGTAAAATATGGCTAATAGTGCATGATATATTGATAATAATAAAAGTAATAAGTATATTTATTATACTTCTGTCGATAATAACTGCATTATATGGGTAATAATGCATGTTATATTGATAATATCGGGAGTAATAAGTATAATTATTATAGTTCTAGCGATAATAATAGTAAAATATGGCTAATAGTGCATGTTATATTGATAATAATAAAAGTAATAAGTATATTTATTATAGTTCTATCGATAATAACTGCATAATATGGGTAATAATGCATGTTATATTGATAATATTGGGAGTAATAAGTATAATTATTATAGTTCTAGCGATAATAATAGTAAAACATGGCTAATAGTGCATGTTATATTGATAATAATAAAAGTAATAAGTATATTTATTACAGTTCTATCGATAAAGCTGCATAATATGGGTAATAATGCATGTTATATTGATGATAATAAAAGTAATATGTATATTTATTATAGTTCTAGCGATAATAACTGCATAATATGGGTAATAATGCATGTTATATTGATGATAATAAAAGTAATACGTATATTTATTATAGTTCTAGCGATAATAACTGCATAATATGGGTAATAATGCATGTTATATTGATAATAATATAAGTAATAAGTATAATTATTACAGTTCTAGCGATAATAACTGCATTATATGGGTAATAATGCACGTTATATTGATAATATCGGGAGTAATAAGTATAATTATTACAGTTCTAGCGATAATACTAGTAAAATATGGCTAAGAGTGCCTGTTATATTGATAATAATAAAAGTAATAAGTATATTTATTATACTTCTGTCGATAATAACTGCATTATATGGGTAATAATGCATGTTATATTGATAATATCGGGAGTAATAAGTATAATTATTACAGTTCTAGCGATAATAACTGCATTATATGGGTAATAATGCATGTTATATTGATGATATTGGGAGTAATAAGTATAATTATTATGGTTCTAGCGATAATAATAGTAAAATATGGCTAATAGTGCATGCTATATTGACAATAATAAAAGTAATAGGTATATTTATTACAGTTCTATCGATAATAACTGCATAATATGGGTAATAATGCATGTTATATTGATGATAATAAAAGTAATAAGTATAATTATTACAGTTCTAGCGATAATAACTGCATTATATGGGTAATAATGGATGTTATATTGATAATATCGGGAGTAATAAGTATAATTATTATAGTTCTATCGATAATAACTGCATAATATAGGTAATAATGCATGTTATATTGATAATATCGGGAGTAATAAGTATAATTATTATAGTTCTATCGATAATAACTGCATAATATAGGTAATAATGCATGTTATATTGATAATATCGGGAGTAATAAGTATAATTATTATAGTTCTAGCGATAACAATAGTAAAATATGGCTAATAGTGCATGTTATGTTGATAATAATAAAAGTAATAAGTATATTTATTATACTTCTGTCGATAATAACTGCATTATATGGGTAATAATGCATATTATATTGATAATATCGGGAGTAATAAGTATAATTATTACAGTTCTAGCAATAATAAAAGTAAAATATGGCTGATAGTGCATGTTATACTGATAATAATAAAAGTAATAAGTATAATTATTACAGTTCTAGCGATAATAACTGCATAATATGGGTAATAATGCATGTTATATTGATAATATCGGGAGTAATAAGTATATTTATTATAGTTCTATCGATAATAACTGCATAATGTAGGTAATAATGCATGTTATATTGATGACAATAAAAGTAATACGTATATTTATTATAGTTCTAGCGATAATAACTGCATAATATGGGTAATAATGCATGCTATATTGATAATAATATAAGTAATAAGTGTAATTATTACAGTTCTAGCGATAGTAACTGAATTATATGGGTAACAATGCATGTTATATTGATAATATCGGGAGTAATAAGTATAATTATTACAGTTCTAGCGATAATACTAGTAAAATAAGGCTAAGAGTGCCTGTTATATTGATAATAATAAAAGTAATAAGTATATTTATTATACTTCTGTCGATAATAACTGCATTATATGGGTAATAATGCATGTTATATTGATAATATCGGGAGTAATAAGTATAATTATTATAGTTCTAGCGATAATAAAAGTAAAATATGGCTAATAGTGCATGTTATACTGATAATAATAAAAGTAATAAGTATATTTATTATACTTCTGTCGATAATAACAGCATTATATGGGTAATAATGCATGTTATATTGATAATAATATAAGTAATAAGTATAATTATTACAGTTCCAGCGATAATAACTGCATAATATGTGTAATAATGCACGTTATATTGCTAATAACATAAGTAATAAGTATAATTATTACAGTTCTAGCGATAATAACTGCATTGTATGGGTAATAATGGATGTTATATTGATAATATCGGGAGTAATAAGTATAATTATTACAGTTCTAGCGATAATACAAGTAAAATATGGCTAAGAGTGCCTGTTATATTGATAATAATAGAAGTAATAAGTATATTTATTATACTTCTGTCGATAATAACTGCATTATATGGGTAATAATGCATGTTATATTGATAATACCGGGAGTAATAAGTATAATTATTATAGTTCTATTGATAATAAAAGTAAAATATGGCTAATAGTGCATGTTATACTGATAATAATAAAAGTAATAAGTATAATTATTACAGTTCTAGCGATAATAACTGCATAATATGGGTAATAATGCACGTTATATTGCTAATAACATAAGTAATAAGTATAATTATCACAGTTCTAGCTATAATAACTGCATTATATGGGTAATGATGGATGTTATATTGATAATATCGGGAGTAATAGGTATAATTATTATGGTTCTAGCGATAATAATAGTAAAATATGGCTAATAGTGCATGATATATTGATAATAATAAAAGTAATAAGTATATTTATTATAGTTCTAGCGATAATAACTGCATAATATGGGTAATAATGCATGTTATTTGATGATAGTAAAAGTAATACGTATATTTATTATAGTTCTAGCGATAATAACTGCATAATATGGGTAATAATGCATGTTATATTGATAATAATATAAGTAATAAGTATAATTATTACAGTTCTAGCGATAATAACTGCATTATATGGGTAATAATGCACGTTATATTGATAATATCGGGAGTAATAAGTATAATTATTATAGTTCTAGCGATAATAATAGTAAAATATGGCTAATAGTGCATGTTATGTTGATAATAATAAAAGTAATAAGTATATTTATTATTCTTCTGTCGATAATAACTGCATTATATGGGTAATAATGCATATTATATTGATAATATCGGGAGTAATAAGTATAATTATTACAGTTCTAGCGATAATAAAAGTAAAATATGGCTGATAGTGCATGTTATACTGATAATAATAAAAGTAATAAGTATAATTATTACAGTTCTAGCGATAATAACTGCATAATATGGGTAATAATGCACGTTATATTGCTAATAACATAAGTAATAAGTATAATTATCACAGTTCTAGCTATAATAACTGCATTATATGGGTAATAATGGATGTTATATTGATAATATCGGGAGTAATAAGTATAATTATTACAGTTCTAGCTTTAATACAAGTAAAATATGGCTAAGAGTGCCTGTTATATTGATAATAATAAAAGTAATAAGTATATTTATTGTACTTATGTCGATAATAACTGCATTATATGGGTAATAATGCATGTTATATTGATAATATCGGGAGTAATAAGTATAATTATTACAGTTGTAGCGATAATAATAGTAAAATATGGCTAATAGTGCATGTTATGTTGATAATAATAGAAGTAATAAGTATATTTATTATAGTTCTATCGATAATAACTGCATAATATGGGTAATAATGCATGTTATTTGATGATAGTAAAAGTAATACGTATATTTATTATAGTTCTAGCGATAATAACTGCATAATATGGGTAATAATGCATGTTATATTGATAATAATATAAGTAATAAGTATAATTATTACAGTTCTAGCGATAATAACTGCATTATATGGGTAATAATGCACGTTATATTGATAATATCGGGAGTAATAAGTATAATTATTACAGTTCTAGCGATAATACTAGTAAAATATGGCTAAGAGTGCCTGTTATATTGATAATAATAAAAGTAATAAGTATATTTATTATACTTCTGTCGATAATAACTGCATTATATGGGTAATAATGCATGTTATATTGATAATATCGGGAGTAATAAGTATAATTATTACAGTTCTAGCGATAATAACTGCATTATATGGGTAATAATGCATGTTATATTGATGATATTGGGAGTAATAAGTATAATTATTATGGTTCTGGCGATAATAATAGTAAAATATGGCTAATAGTGCATGCTATATTGACAATAATAAAAGTAATAGGTATATTTATTACAGTTCTATCGATAATAACTGCATAATATGGGTAATAATGCATGTTATATTGATGATAATAAAAGTAATAAGTATAATTATTACAGTTCTAGCGATAATAACTGCATTATATGGGTAATAATGGATGTTATATTGATAATATCGGGAGTAATAAGTATAATTATTATAGTTCTATCGATAATAACTGCATAATATAGGTAATAATGCATGTTATATTGATAATATCGGGAGTAATAAGTATAATTATTATAGTTCTATCGATAATAACTGCATAATATAGGTAATAATGCATGTTATATTGATAATATCGGGAGTAATAAGTATAATTATTATAGTTCTAGCGATAATAATAGTAAAATATGGCTAATACTGCATGTTATGTTGATAATAATAAAAGTAATAAGTATATTTATTATACTTCTGTCGATAATAACTGCATTATATGGGTAATAATGCATATTATATTGATAATATCGGGAGTAATAAGTATAATTATTACAGTTCTAGCGATAATAAAAGTAAAATATGGCTAATAGTGCATGTTATACTGATAATAATAAAAGTAATAAGTATAATTATTACAGTTCTAGCGATAATAACTGCATAATATGGGTAATAATGCACGTTATATTGCTAATAACATAAGTAATAAGTATAATTATCACAGTTCTAGCTATAATAACTGCATTATATGGGTAATAATGGATGTTATATTGATAATATCGGGAGTAATAAGTATAATTATTACAGTTCTAGCTTTAATACAAGTAAAATATGGCTAAGAGTGCCTGTTACATCGATAATAATAAAAGTAATAATTATATTTATTGTACTTCTGTCGATAATAACTGCATTGTATGGGTAATAATGCATGTTATATTGATAATATCGGGAGTAATAAGTATAATTATTACAGTTCTAGCGATAATAATAGTAAAATATGGCTAATAGTGCATGTTATATTGATAATAATAGAAGTAATAAGTATATTTATTATAGTTCTATCGATAATAACTGCATAATATGGGTAATAATGCATGTTATATTGATGATAGTAAAAGTAATATGTATATTTATTATAGTTCTAGCGATAATAACTGCATAATATGGGTAATAATGCATGTTATTTGATGATAGTAAAAGTAATACGTATATTTATTATAGTTCTAGCGATAATAACTGCATAATATGGGTAATAATGCATGTTATATTGATAATAATGTAAGTAATAAGTATAATTATTACAGTTCTAGCGATAATAACTGCATTATATGGGCAATAATGCACTTTATATTGATAATATCGGGAGTAATAAGTATAATTGTTATGGTTCTAGCGACAATAATAGTAAAATATGGCTAATAGTGCATGTTATACTGATAATAATAAAAGTAATAAGTATATTTATTACAGTTCTATCGATAATAACTGCATAATATGGGTAATAATGCACGTTATATTGCTAATAACATAAGTAATAAGTATAATTATCACAGTTCTAGCGATAATAACTGCATTATATGGGTAATAATGGATGTTATATTGATAATATCGGGAGTAATAAGTATAATTATTATGGTTCTAGCGATAATAATAGTAAAATGTGGCTAATAGTGCATGCTATATTGACAATAATAAAAGTAATAGGTATATTTATTACAGTTCTATCGATAATAACTGCATAATATGGGTAATAATGCATGTTATATTGATGATAGTAAAAGTAATATGTATATTTATTATAGTTCTAGCTGTAATAACTGCATAATATGGGTAATAATGCATGTTATTTGATGATAGTAAAAGTAATACGTATATTTATTATAGTTCTAGCGATAATAACTGCATAATATGGGTAATAATGCATGTTATATTGATAATAATGTAAGTAATAAGTATAATTATTACAGTTCTAGCGATAATAACTGCATTATATGGGCAATAATGCACTTTATATTGATAATATCGGGAGTAATAAGTATAATTATTATAGTTCTAGCGATAATAATAGTAAAATATGGCTAATAGTGCATGTTATGTTGATAATAATAAAAGTAATAAGTATATTTATTATAGTTCTATCGATAATAACTGCATAATATGGGTAATAATGCATGTTATATTGATGATAATAAAAGTACTAAGTATATTTTTTATAGTTCTAGCGATTATAACTGCATAATATGCGTAGTAATGCATGCTATATTGATAATAATATATGTAATAAGTATAATTATTACAGTTCTAGCGATAGTAACTGAATTATATGGGTAATAATGCATGTTATATTGATAATATTGGGAGTAATAAGTATAATTGTTATGGTTCTAGCGATAATAATAGTAAAATATGGCTAATTGTGCATGTTATATTGATAATAATAAAAGTAATAAGTATATTTATTACAGTTCTATCGATAATAACTGCATAATATGGGTAATAATGCATGTTATATTGATGATAACATAAGTAATAAGTATAATTATTACAGTTCTAGCGATAATAACTGCATTATATGGGTAATAATGGATGTTATATTGATAATATCGGGAGTAATAAGTATAATTATTACAGTTCTAGCGATAATACTAGTAAAATATGGCTAAGAGTGCCTGTTATATTGATAATAATAAAAGTAATAAGTATATTTATTATACTTCTGTCGATAATAACTGCATTATATGGGTAATAATGCATGTTATATTGATAATATCGGGAGTAATAAGTATAATTATTATAGTTCTAGCGATAATAAAAGTAAAATATGGCTAATAGTGCATGTTATACTGATAATAATAAAAGTAATAAGTATATTTATTATACTTCTGTCGATAATAACTGCATTATGTGGGTAATAATGCATGTTATGTTGATGATAACATAAGTAATAAGTATAATTATTACAGTTCTAGCGATAATAACTGCATTATATGGGTAATAATGGATGTTATATTGATAATATCGGGAGTAATAAGTATAATTATTACAGTTCTAGCGATAATACTAGTAAAATATGGCTAAGAGTGCCTGTTATATTGATACTAATAAAAGTAATAAGTATATTTATTATACTTCTGTCGATAATAACTGCATTATATGGGTAATAATGCATGTTATATTGATAATATCGGGAGTAATAAGTATAATTATTATAGTTCTAGCGATAATAAAAGTAAAATATGGCTAATAGTGCATGTTATACTGATAATAATAGAAGTAATAAGTATATTTATTATACTTCTGTCGATAATAACTGCATTATATGGGTAATAATGCACGTTATATTGCTAATAACATAAGTAATAAGTATAATTATTACAGTTCTAGCGATAATAACTGCATTATATGGGTAATAATGGATGTTATATTGATAATATCGGGAGTAATAAGTATAATTATTACAGTTCTAGCGATAATACTAGTAAAATATGGCTAAGAGTGCCTGTTATATTGATAATAATAAAAGTAATAAGTATATTTATTATACTTCTGTCGATAATAACTGCAATATATGGGTAATAATGCATGTTATATTGATAATATTGGGAGTAATAAGTATAATTATTATAGTTCTAGCGATAATAAAAGTAAAATATGGCTAATGGTGCAAGTTATACTGATAATAATAGAAGTAATAAGTATATTTATTATACTTCTGTCGATAATAACTGCATTATATGGGTAATAATGCACGTTATATTGCTAATAACATAAGTAATAAGTATAATTATTACAGTTCTAGCGATAATAACTGCATTATATGGGTAATAATGGATGTTATATTGATAATATCGGGAGTAATAAGTATAATTATTACAGTTCTAGCGATAATACTAGTAAAATATGGCTAAGAGTGCCTGTTATATTGATAATAATAAAAGTAATAAGTATATTTATTATACTTCTGTCGATAATAACTGCAATATATGGGTAATAATGCATGTTATATTGATAATATTGGGAGTAATAAGTATAATTATTATAGTTCTAGCGATAATAAAAGTAAAATATGGCTAATGGTGCAAGTTATACTGATAATAATAGAAGTAATAAGTATATTTATTATACTTCTGTCGATAATAACTGCATTATATGGGTAATAATGCACGTTATATTGCTAATAACATAAGTAATAAGTATAATTATTACAGTTCTAGCGATAATAACTGCATTATATGGGTAATAATGGATGTTATATTGATAATATCGGGAGTAATAAGTATAATTATTACCGTTCTAGCGATAATACAAGTAAAATATGGCTAAGAGTGCCTGTTATACTGATAATAATAAAAGTAATAAGTATAATTATTACAGTTCTAGCGATAATAACTGCATAATATGGGTAATAATGCACGTTATATTGCTAATAACATAAGTAATAAGTATAATTATCACAGTTCCAGCTATAATAACTGCATTGTATGGGTAATAATGGATGTTATATTGATAATATCGGGAGTAATAAGTATAATTATTACCGTTCTAGCGATAATACAAGTAAAATATGGCTAAGAGTGCCTGTTATACTGATAATAATAAAAGTAATAAGTATAATTATTACAGTTCTAGCGATAATAACTGCATAATATGGGTAATAATGCACTTTATATTGATAATATCGGGAGTAATAAGTATAATTATTATAGTTCTAGCGATAATAATAGTAAAATATGGCTAATAGTGCATGTTATGTTGATAATAATAAAAGTAATAAGTATAATTATTACAGTTCTAGCGATAATAACTGCATAATATGGGTAATAATGCACGTTATATTGCTAATAACATAAGTAATAAGTATAATTATCACAGTTCTAGCTATAATAACTGCATTATATGGGTAATAATGGATGTTATATTGATAATATCGGGAGTAATAAGTATAATTATTACAGTTCTAGCTTTAATACAAGTAAAATATGGCTAAGAGTGCCTGTTATATCGATAATAATAAAAGTAATAATTATATTTATTGTACTTCTGTCGATAATAACTGCATTGTATGGGTAATAATGCATGTTATATTGATAATATCGGGAGTAATAAGTATAATTATTACAGTTCTAGCGATAATAATAGTAAAATATGGCTAATAGTGCATGTTATATTGATAATAATAGAAGTAATAAGTATATTTATTATAGTTCTATCGATAATAACTGCATAATATGGGTAATAATGCATGTTATATTGATGATAGTAAAAGTAATATGTATATTTATTATAGTTCTAGCGATAATAACTGCATAATATGGGTAATAATGCATGTTATTTGATGATAGTAAAAGTAATACGTATATTTATTATAGTTCTAGCGATAATAACTGCATAATATGGGTAATAATGCATGTTATATTGATAATAATGTAAGTAATAAGTATAATTATTACAGTTCTAGCGATAATAACTGCATTATATGGGCAATAATGCACTTTATATTGATAATATCGGGAGTAATAAGTATAATTGTTATGGTTCTAGCGATAATAATAGTAAAATATGGCTAATAGTGCATGTTATACTGATAATAATAAAAGTAATAAGTATATTTATTACAGTTCTATCGATAATAACTGCATAATATGGGTAATAATGCACGTTATATTGCTAATAACATAAGTAATAAGTATAATTATCACAGTTCTAGCGATAATAACTGCATTATATGGGTAATAATGGATGTTATATTGATAATATCGGGAGTAATAAGTATAATTATTATGGTTCTAGCGATAATAATAGTAAAATGTGGCTAATAGTGCATGCTATATTGACAATAATAAAAGTAATAGGTATATTTATTACAGTTCTATCGATAATAACTGCATAATATGGGTAATAATGCATGTTATATTGATGATAGTAAAAGTAATATGTATATTTATTATAGTTCTAGCTGTAATAACTGCATAATATGGGTAATAATGCATGTTATTTGATGATAGTAAAAGTAATACGTATATTTATTATAGTTCTAGCGATAATAACTGCATAATATGGGTAATAATGCATGTTATATTGATAATAATGTAAGTAATAAGTATAATTATTACAGTTCTAGCGATAATAACTGCATTATATGGGCAATAATGCACTTTATATTGATAATATCGGGAGTAATAAGTATAATTATTATAGTTCTAGCGATAATAATAGTAAAATATGGCTAATAGTGCATGTTATGTTGATAATAATAAAAGTAATAAGTATATTTATTATAGTTCTATCGATAATAACTGCATAATATGGGTAATAATGCATGTTATATTGATGATAATAAAAGTACTAAGTATATTTTTTATAGTTCTAGCGATTATAACTGCATAATATGCGTAGTAATGCATGCTATATTGATAATAATATATGTAATAAGTATAATTATTACAGTTCTAGCGATAGTAACTGAATTATATGGGTAATAATGCATGTTATATTGATAATATTGGGAGTAATAAGTATAATTGTTATGGTTCTAGCGATAATAATAGTAAAATATGGCTAATTGTGCATGTTATATTGATAATAATAAAAGTAATAAGTATATTTATTACAGTTCTATCGATAATAACTGCATAATATGGGTAATAATGCATGTTATATTGATGATAACATAAGTAATAAGTATAATTATTACAGTTCTAGCGATAATAACTGCATTATATGGGTAATAATGGATGTTATATTGATAATATCGGGAGTAATAAGTATAATTATTACAGTTCTAGCGATAATACTAGTAAAATATGGCTAAGAGTGCCTGTTATATTGATAATAATAAAAGTAATAAGTATATTTATTATACTTCTGTCGATAATAACTGCATTATATGGGTAATAATGCATGTTATATTGATAATATCGGGAGTAATAAGTATAATTATTATAGTTCTAGCGATAATAAAAGTAAAATATGGCTAATAGTGCATGTTATACTGATAATAATAAAAGTAATAAGTATATTTATTATACTTCTGTCGATAATAACTGCATTATGTGGGTAATAATGCATGTTATGTTGATGATAACATAAGTAATAAGTATAATTATTACAGTTCTAGCGATAATAACTGCATTATATGGGTAATAATGGATGTTATATTGATAATATCGGGAGTAATAAGTATAATTATTACAGTTCTAGCGATAATACTAGTAAAATATGGCTAAGAGTGCCTGTTATATTGATACTAATAAAAGTAATAAGTATATTTATTATACTTCTGTCGATAATAACTGCATTATATGGGTAATAATGCATGTTATATTGATAATATCGGGAGTAATAAGTATAATTATTATAGTTCTAGCGATAATAAAAGTAAAATATGGCTAATAGTGCATGTTATACTGATAATAATAGAAGTAATAGGTATATTTATTATACTTCTGTCGATAATAACTGCATTATATGGGTAATAATGCACGTTATATTGCTAATAACATAAGTAATAAGTATAATTATTACAGTTCTAGCGATAATAACTGCATTATATGGGTAATAATGGATGTTATATTGATAATATCGGGAGTAATAAGTATAATTATTACAGTTCTAGCGATAATACTAGTAAAATATGGCTAAGAGTGCCTGTTATATTGATAATAATAAAAGTAATAAGTATATTTATTATACTTCTGTCGATAATAACTGCAATATATGGGTAATAATGCATGTTATATTGATAATATTGGGAGTAATAAGTATAATTATTATAGTTCTAGCGATAATAAAAGTAAAATATGGCTAATGGTGCAAGTTATACTGATAATAATAGAAGTAATAAGTATATTTATTATACTTCTGTCGATAATAACTGCATTATATGGGTAATAATGCACGTTATATTGCTAATAACATAAGTAATAAGTATAATTATTACAGTTCTAGCGATAATAACTGCATTATATGGGTAATAATGGATGTTATATTGATAATATCGGGAGTAATAAGTATAATTATTACAGTTCTAGCGATAATACTAGTAAAATATGGCTAAGAGTGCCTGTTATATTGATAATAATAAAAGTAATAAGTATATTTATTATACTTCTGTCGATAATAACTGCAATATATGGGTAATAATGCATGTTATATTGATAATATTGGGAGTAATAAGTATAATTATTATAGTTCTAGCGATAATAAAAGTAAAATATGGCTAATGGTGCAAGTTATACTGATAATAATAGAAGTAATAAGTATATTTATTATACTTCTGTCGATAATAACTGCATTATATGGGTAATAATGCACGTTATATTGCTAATAACATAAGTAATAAGTATAATTATTACAGTTCTAGCGATAATAACTGCATTATATGGGTAATAATGGATGTTATATTGATAATATCGGGAGTAATAAGTATAATTATTACCGTTCTAGCGATAATACAAGTAAAATATGGCTAAGAGTGCCTGTTATACTGATAATAATAAAAGTAATAAGTATAATTATTACAGTTCTAGCGATAATAACTGCATAATATGGGTAATAATGCACGTTATATTGCTAATAACATAAGTAATAAGTATAATTATCACAGTTCCAGCTATAATAACTGCATTGTATGGGTAATAATGGATGTTATATTGATAATATCGGGAGTAATAAGTATAATTATTACCGTTCTAGCGATAATACAAGTTAAATATGGCTAAGAGTGCCTGTTATACTGATAATAATAAAAGTAATAAGTATAATTATTACAGTTCTAGCGATAATAACTGCATAATATGGGTAATAATGCACGTTATATTGCTAATAACATAAGTAATAAGTATAATTATCACAGTTCTAGCTATAATAACTGCAAAGTGTGGGTAATAATGGATGTTATGTTCATAATATCGGGAGTAATAAGTATAATTATTACAGTTCTAACGATAATACAAGTAAAATATGGCTAAGAGTGCCTGTTATATTGATAATAATAAAAGTAATAAGTATATTTATTACAGTTCTATCGATAATAACTGCATAATATGGGTAATAATGCATGTTATATTGATAATATTGGGAGTAATAAGTATAATTATTATAGTTCTAACGATAATAATAGTAAAATATGGCTAATAGTGCATGTTATATTGATAATAATAAAAGTAATAAGTATATTTATTACAGTTCTATCGATAATAACTGCATAATATGGGTAATAATGCATGTTATATTGATGATAATAAAAGTAATATGTATATTTATTATAGTTCTAGCGATAATAACTGCATTATATGGGTAATAATGGATGTTATATTGATAATATCGGGAGTAATAAGTATATTTATTATAGTTCTATCGATAATAACTGCATAATATGGGTAATAATGCATGTTATATTGATGATGATAAAAGTACTAAGTATATTTTTTATAGTTCTAGCGATTATAACTGCATAATATGCGTAATAATGCATGCTATATTGATAATAATATAAGTAATAAGTATAATTATTACAGTTCTAGCGATAATAACTGCATTATATGGGTAATAATGCATGTTATATTGATAATATTGGGAGTAATAAGTATAATTATTATGGTTCTAGCGATAATAATAGTAAAATATGGCTAATAGTGCATGTTATATTGATAATAATAAAAGTAATAAGTATATTTATTACAGTTCTATCGATAATAACTGCATAATATGGGTAATAATGCATGTTATATTGATGATAATAAAAGTAATAAGTATAATTATTACAGTTCTAGCGATAATAACTGCATTATATGGGTAATAATGGATGTTATATTGACAATATCGGGCGTAATAAGTATAATTATTACAGTTCTAGCGATAATACTACTAAAATATGGCTAAGAGTGCCTGTTATATTGATAATAATAAAAGTAATAAGTATATTTATTATACTTCTGTCGATAATAACTGCATTATATGGGTAATAATGCATGTTATATTGATAATATCGGGAGTAATAAGTATAATTATTATAGTTCTAGCGATAATAAAAGTAAAATATGGCTAATAGTGCATGTTATACTGATAATAATAAATGTAATAAGTATATTTATTATACTTCTGTCGATAATAACTGCATTATATGGGTAATAATGCATGTTATATTGATAATATTGGGAGTAATAAGTATAATTATTATAGTTCTAGCGATAATAAAAGTAAAATATGGCTAATAGTGCATGTTATACTGATAATAATAGAAGTAATAAGTATATTTATTATACTTCTGTCGATAATAACTGCATTATATGGGTAATAATGCATGTTATATTGATAATAATATAAGTAATAAGTATAATTATTACAGTTCCAGCGATAATAACTGCATAATATGGGTAATAATGCACGTTATATTGCTAATAACATAAGTAATAAGTATAATTATTACAGTTCTAGCGATAATAACTGCATTATATGGGTAATAATGGATGTTATATTGATAATATCGGGAGTAATAAGTATAATTATTACCGTTCTAGCGATAATACAAGTAAAATATGGCTAAGAGTGCCTGTTATACTGATAATAATAAAAGTAATAAGTATAATTATTACAGTTCTAGCGATAATAACTGCATAATATGGGTAATAATGCACGTTATATTGCTAATAACATAAGTAATAAGTATAATTATCACAGTTCCAGCTATAATAACTGCATTGTATGGGTAATAATGGATGTTATATTCATAATATCGGGAGTAATAAGTATAATTATTACAGTTCTAGCGATAATACAAGTAAAATATGGCTAAGAGTGCCTGTTATATTGATAATAATAAAAGTAATAAGTATAATTATTACAGTTCTAGCGATAGTAACTGAATTATATGGGTAATAATGCATGTTATATTGATAATATTGGGAGTAATAAGTATAATTGTTATGGTTCTAGCGATAATAATAGTAAAATATGGCTAATTGTGCATGTTATATTGATAATAATAAAAGTAATAAGTATATTTATTACAGTTCTATCGATAATAACTGCATAATATGGGTAATAATGCACGTTATATTGCTAATAACATAAGTAATAAGTATAATTATTACAGTTCTAGCGATAATAACTGCATTATATGGGTAATAATGCACGTTATATTGCTAATAACATAAGTAATAAGTATAATTATTACAGTTCTAGCGATAATAACTGCATTATATGGGTAATAATGGATGTTATATTGATAATATTGGGAGTAATAAGTATAATTATTATAGTTCTAGCGATAATAATAGTAAAATATGGCTAATAGTGCATGTTATATTGATAATAATAAAAGTAATAAGTATATTTATTAAGGCTCTATCGATAATAACTGCATTATATGGGTAATAATGGATGTTATATTGATAATATCGGGAGTAATAAGTATAATTATTACCGTTCTAGCGATAATACAAGTAAAATATGGCTAAGAGTGCCTGTTATACTGATAATAATAAAAGTAATAAGTATAATTATTACAGTTCTAGCGATAATAACTGCATAATATGGGTAATAATGCACGTTATATTGCTAATAACATAAGTAGTAAGTATAATTATCACAGTTCTAGCTATAATAACTGCATTATATGGGTAATAATGGATGTTATATTGATAATATCGGGAGTAATAAGTATAATTATTACCGTTCTAGCGATAATACAAGTAAAATATGGCTAAGAGTGCCTGTTATACTGATAATAATAAAAGTAATAAGTATAATTATTACAGTTCTAGCGATAATAACTGCATAATATGGGTAATAATGCACGTTATATTGCTAATAACATAAGTAATAAGTATAATTATCACAGTTCCAGCTATAATAACTGCATTGTATGGGTAATAATGGATGTTATATTGATAATATCGGGAGTAATAAGTATAATTATTACCGTTCTAGCGATAATACTAGTAAAATATGGCTGAGAGTGCCTGTTATATTGATAATAATAAAAGTAATAAGTATATTTATTATACTTCTGTCGATAATAACTGCATTATATGGGTAATAATGCATGTTATATTGATAATATCGGGAGTAATAAGTATAATTATTATAGTTCTAGCGATAATAAAAGTAAAATATGGCTAATTGTGCATGTTATACTGATAATAATAAAAGTAATAAGTATATTTATTATACTTCTGTCGATAATAACTGCATTATATGGGTAATAATGCATGTTATATTGATAATATTGGGAGTAATAAGTATAATTATTATGGTTCTAGCGATAATAATAGTAAAATATGGCTAATAGTGCATGTTATATTGATAATAATAAAAGTAATAAGTATATTTATTACAGTTCTATCGATAATAACTGCATAATATGGGTAATAATGCATGTTATATTGATGATAATAAAAGTAATAAGTATAATTATTACAGTTCTAGCGATAATAACTGCATTGTATGGGTAATAATGGATGTTATATTCATAATATCGGGAGTATTAAGTATAATTATTACAGTTCTAGCGATAATACAAGTAAAATATGGCTAAGAGTGCCTGTTATATTGATAATAATAAATGTAATAAGTATATTTATTATAGTTCTATCGATAATAACTGCATAATATGGGTAATGTGCAAGTTATATTGATAATATTGGGAGTAATAAGTATAATTATTATAGATCTAGCGATAATAATAGTAAAATATGGCTAATGGTGCATGTTATATTGATAATAATAAAAGTTATAAGTATATTTATTACAGCTCTATCGATAATAACTGCATAATATGGGTAATAATGCATGCTATATTGATAATAATATAAGTAATAAGTATAATTATTACAGATCTAGCGATAGTAACTGAATTATATGGGTAATAATGCATGTTATATTGATAATATTGGGAGTAATAAGTATAATTGTTATGGTTCTAGCGATAATAATAGTAAAATATGGCTAATTGTGCATGTTATATTGATAATAATAAAAGTAATAAGTATATTTATTACAGTTCTATCGATAATAACTGCATTATATGGGTAATAATGGATGTTATATTGATGATAACATAAGTAATAAGTATAATTATTACAGTTCTAGCGATAATAACTGCATTATATGGGTAATAATGGATGTTATATTGATAATATCGGGAGTAATAAGTATAATTATTACAGTTCTAGCGATAATAACTGCATTATATGGGTAATAATGGATGTTATATTGATAATATCGGGAGTAATAAGTATAATTATTACAGTTCTAGCGATAATAACTGCATTATATGGGTAATAATGGATGTTATATTGATAATATCGGGAGTAATAAGTATAATTATTACCGTTCTAGCGATAATACAAGTAAAATATGGCTAAGAGTGCCTGTTATACTGATAATAATAAAAGTAATAAGTATAATTATTACAGTTCTAGCGATAATAACTGCATAATATGGGTAATAATGCACGTTATATTGCTAATAACATAAGTAATAAGTATAATTATCACAGTTCCAGCTATAATAACTGCATTGTATGGGTAATAATGGATGTTATATTGATAATATCGGGAGTAATAAGTATAATTATTACCGTTCTAGCGATAATACTAGTAAAATATGGCTGAGAGTGCCTGTTATATTGATAATAATAAAAGTAATAAGTATATTTATTATACTTCTGTCGATAATAACTGCATTATATGGGTAATAATGCATGTTATATTGATAATATCGGGAGTAATAAGTATAATTATTATAGTTCTAGCGATAATAAAAGTAAAATATGGCTAATTGTGCATGTTATACTGATAATAATAAAAGTAATAAGTATATTTATTACACTTCTGTCGATAATAACTGCATTATATGGGTAATAATGCATGTTATATTGATAATATTGGGAGTAATAAGTATAATTATTATGGTTCTAGCGATAATAATAGTAAAATATGGCTAATAGTGCATGTTATATTGATAATAATAAAAGTAATAAGTATATTTATTACAGTTCTATCGATAATAACTGCATAATATGGGTAATAATGCATGTTATATTGATGATAATAAAAGTAATAAGTATAATTATTACAGTTCTAGCGATAATAACTGCATTGTATGGGTAATAATGGATGTTATATTCATAATATCGGGAGTATTAAGTATAATTATTACAGTTCTAGCGATAATACAAGTAAAATATGGCTAAGAGTGCCTGTTATATTGATAATAATAAATGTAATAAGTATATTTATTATAGTTCTATCGATAATAACTGCATAATATGGGTAATGTGCAAGTTATATTGATAATATTGGGAGTAATAAGTATAATTATTATAGATCTAGCGATAATAATAGTAAAATATGGCTAATGGTGCATGTTATATTGATAATAATAAAAGTTATAAGTATATTTATTACAGCTCTATCGATAATAACTGCATAATATGGGTAATAATGCATGCTATATTGATAATAATATAAGTAATAAGTATAATTATTACAGATCTAGCGATAGTAACTGAATTATATGGGTAATAATGCATGTTATATTGATAATATTGGGAGTAATAAGTATAATTGTTATGGTTCTAGCGATAATAATAGTAAAATATGGCTAATTGTGCATGTTATATTGATAATAATAAAAGTAATAAGTATATTTATTACAGTTCTATCGATAATAACTGCATTATATGGGTAATAATGGATGTTATATTGATGATAACATAAGTAATAAGTATAATTATTACAGTTCTAGCGATAATAACTGCATTATATGGGTAATAATGGATGTTATATTGATAATATCGGGAGTAATAAGTATAATTATTACAGTTCTAGCGATAATAACTGCATTATATGGGTAATAATGGATGTTATATTGATAATATCGGGAGTAATAAGTATAATTATTACAGTTCTAGCGATAATACTAGTAAAATATGGCTAAGAGTGCCTGTTATATTGATAATAATAAAAGTAATAAGTATATTTATTATACTTCTGTCGATAATAACTGCATTATATGGGTAATAATGCATGTTATATTGATAATATCGGGAGTAATAAGTATAATTATTATAGTTCTAGCGATAATAAAAGTAAAATATGGCTAATTGTGCATGTTATACTGATAATAATAAAAGTAATAAGTATATTTATTATACTTCTGTCGATAATAACTGCATTATATGGGTAATAATGCATGTTATATTGATAATATTGGGAGTAATAAGTATAATTATTATGGTTCTAGCGATAATAATAGTAAAATATGGCTAATGGTGCATGTTATATTGATAATAATAAAAGTAATAAGTATAATTATTACAGATCTAGCGATAGTAACTGAATTATATGGGTAATAATGCATGTTATATTGATAATATTGGGAGTAATAAGTATAATTGTTATGGTTCTAGCGATAATAATAGTAAAATATGGCTAATTGTGCATGTTATATTGATAATAATAAAAGTAATAAGTATATTTATTACAGTTCTATCGATAATAACTGCATTATATGGGTAATAATGGATGTTATATTGATAATATCGGGAGTAATAAGTATAATTATTACAGTTCTAGCAATAATAACTGCATTATATGGGTAATAATGGATGTTATATTGATAATATCGGGAGTAATAAGTATAATTATTACAGTTCTAGCGATAATACTAGTAAAATATGGCTAAGAGTGCCTGTTATATTGACAATAATAAAAGTAATAAGTATAATTATTACAGTTCTAGCGATAATAACTGCATTATATGGGTAATAATGGATGTTATATTGATAATATCGGGAGTAATAAGTATAATTATTATAGTTCTAGCGATAATAAAAGTAAAATATGGCTAATAGTGCATGTTATACTGATAATAATAAAAGTAATAAGTATATTTATTATACTTCTGTCGATAATAACTGCATTATATGGGTAGTAATGCATGTTATATTGATAATATTGGGAGTAATAAGTATAATTATTATAGTTCTAGCGATAATAATAGTAAAATATGGCTAATGGTGCATGTTATATTGATAATAATAAAAGTAATAAGTATATTTATTACAGCTCTATCGATAATAACTGCATAATATGGGTAATAATGCATGCTATATTGATAATAATATAAGTAATAAGTATAATTATTACAGTTCTAGCGATAATAACTGCATTATATGGGTAATAATGCACGTTATATTGCTAATAACATAAGTAATAAGTATAATTATTACAGTTCTAGCGATAATAACTGCATTATATGGGTAATAATGGATGTTATATTCATAATATCGGGAGTAATAAGTATAATTATTACAGTTCTAGCGATAATACAAGTAAAATATGGCTAAGAGTGCCTGTTATATTGATAATAATAAAAGTAATAAGTATAATTATTACAGTTCTAGCGATAGTAACTGAATTATATGGGTAATAATGCATGTTATATTGATAATATTGGGAGTAATAAGTATAATTGTTATGGTTCTAGCGATAATAATAGTAAAATATGGCTAATTGTGCATGTTATATTGATAATAATAAAAGTAATAAGTATATTTATTACAGTTCTATCGATAATAACTGCATAATATGGGTAATAATGCACGTTATATTGCTAATAACATAAGTAATAAGTATAATTATTACAGTTCTAGCGATAATAACTGCATTATATGGGTAATAATGCACGTTATATTGCTAATAACATAAGTAATAAGTATAATTATTACAGTTCTAGCGATAATAACTGCATTATATGGGTAATAATGGATGTTATATTGATAATATTGGGAGTAATAAGTATAATTATTATAGTTCTAGCGATAATAATAGTAAAATATGGCTAATAGTGCATGTTATATTGATAATAATAAAAGTAATAAGTATATTTATTAAGGCTCTATCGATAATAACTGCATTATATGGGTAATAATGGATGTTATATTGATAATATCGGGAGTAATAAGTATAATTATTACCGTTCTAGCGATAATACAAGTAAAATATGGCTAAGAGTGCCTGTTATACTGATAATAATAAAAGTAATAAGTATAATTATTACAGTTCTAGCGATAATAACTGCATAATATGGGTAATAATGCACGTTATATTGCTAATAACATAAGTAGTAAGTATAATTATCACAGTTCTAGCTATAATAACTGCATTATATGGGTAATAATGGATGTTATATTGATAATATCGGGAGTAATAAGTATAATTATTACCGTTCTAGCGATAATACAAGTAAAATATGGCTAAGAGTGCCTGTTATACTGATAATAATAAAAGTAATAAGTATAATTATTACAGTTCTAGCGATAATAACTGCATAATATGGGTAATAATGCACGTTATATTGCTAATAACATAAGTAATAAGTATAATTATCACAGTTCCAGCTATAATAACTGCATTGTATGGGTAATAATGGATGTTATATTGATAATATCGGGAGTAATAAGTATAATTATTACCGTTCTAGCGATAATACTAGTAAAATATGGCTGAGAGTGCCTGTTATATTGATAATAATAAAAGTAATAAGTATATTTATTATACTTCTGTCGATAATAACTGCATTATATGGGTAATAATGCATGTTATATTGATAATATCGGGAGTAATAAGTATAATTATTATAGTTCTAGCGATAATAAAAGTAAAATATGGCTAATTGTGCATGTTATACTGATAATAATAAAAGTAATAAGTATATTTATTATACTTCTGTCGATAATAACTGCATTATATGGGTAATAATGCATGTTATATTGATAATATTGGGAGTAATAAGTATAATTATTATGGTTCTAGCGATAATAATAGTAAAATATGGCTAATAGTGCATGTTATATTGATAATAATAAAAGTAATAAGTATATTTATTACAGTTCTATCGATAATAACTGCATAATATGGGTAATAATGCATGTTATATTGATGATAATAAAAGTAATAAGTATAATTATTACAGTTCTAGCGATAATAACTGCATTGTATGGGTAATAATGGATGTTATATTCATAATATCGGGAGTATTAAGTATAATTATTACAGTTCTAGCGATAATACAAGTAAAATATGGCTAAGAGTGCCTGTTATATTGATAATAATAAATGTAATAAGTATATTTATTATAGTTCTATCGATAATAACTGCATAATATGGGTAATGTGCAAGTTATATTGATAATATTGGGAGTAATAAGTATAATTATTATAGATCTAGCGATAATAATAGTAAAATATGGCTAATGGTGCATGTTATATTGATAATAATAAAAGTTATAAGTATATTTATTACAGCTCTATCGATAATAACTGCATAATATGGGTAATAATGCATGCTATATTGATAATAATATAAGTAATAAGTATAATTATTACAGATCTAGCGATAGTAACTGAATTATATGGGTAATAATGCATGTTATATTGATAATATTGGGAGTAATAAGTATAATTGTTATGGTTCTAGCGATAATAATAGTAAAATATGGCTAATTGTGCATGTTATATTGATAATAATAAAAGTAATAAGTATATTTATTACAGTTCTATCGATAATAACTGCATTATATGGGTAATAATGGATGTTATATTGATGATAACATAAGTAATAAGTATAATTATTACAGTTCTAGCGATAATAACTGCATTATATGGGTAATAATGGATGTTATATTGATAATATCGGGAGTAATAAGTATAATTATTACAGTTCTAGCGATAATAACTGCATTATATGGGTAATAATGGATGTTATATTGATAATATCGGGAGTAATAAGTATAATTATTACAGTTCTAGCGATAATACTAGTAAAATATGGCTAAGAGTGCCTGTTATATTGATAATAATAAAAGTAATAAGTATATTTATTATACTTCTGTCGATAATAACTGCATTATATGGGTAATAATGCATGTTATATTGATAATATCGGGAGTAATAAGTATAATTATTATAGTTCTAGCGATAATAAAAGTAAAATATGGCTAATTGTGCATGTTATACTGATAATAATAAAAGTAATAAGTATATTTATTATACTTCTGTCGATAATAACTGCATTATATGGGTAATAATGCATGTTATATTGATAATATTGGGAGTAATAAGTATAATTATTATGGTTCTAGCGATAATAATAGTAAAATATGGCTAATGGTGCATGTTATATTGATAATAATAAAAGTAATAAGTATAATTATTACAGATCTAGCGATAGTAACTGAATTATATGGGTAATAATGCATGTTATATTGATAATATTGGGAGTAATAAGTATAATTGTTATGGTTCTAGCGATAATAATAGTAAAATATGGCTAATTGTGCATGTTATATTGATAATAATAAAAGTAATAAGTATATTTATTACAGTTCTATCGATAATAACTGCATTATATGGGTAATAATGGATGTTATATTGATAATATCGGGAGTAATAAGTATAATTATTACAGTTCTAGCAATAATAACTGCATTATATGGGTAATAATGGATGTTATATTGATAATATCGGGAGTAATAAGTATAATTATTACAGTTCTAGCGATAATACTAGTAAAATATGGCTAAGAGTGCCTGTTATATTGACAATAATAAAAGTAATAAGTATAATTATTACAGTTCTAGCGATAATAACTGCATTATATGGGTAATAATGGATGTTATATTGATAATATCGGGAGTAATAAGTATAATTATTATAGTTCTAGCGATAATAAAAGTAAAATATGGCTAATAGTGCATGTTATACTGATAATAATAAAAGTAATAAGTATATTTCTTATACTTCTGTCGATAATAACTGCATTATATGGGTAATAATGCATGTTATATTGATAATATTGGGAGTAATAAGTATAATTATTATAGTTCTAGCGATAATAATAGTAAAATATGGCTAATGGTGCATGTTATATTGATAATAATAAAAGTAATAAGTATATTTATTACAGCTCTATCGATAATAACTGCATAATATGGGTAATAATGCATGCTATATTGATAATAATATAAGTAATAAGTATAATTATTACAGTTCTAGCGATAATAACTGCATTATATGGGTAATAATGGATGTTATATTGATAATATCGGGAGTAATAAGTATAATTATTACAGTTCTAGCAATAATAACTGCATTATATGGGTAATAATGGATGTTATATTGATAATATCGGGAGTAATAAGTATAATTATTACAGTTCTAGCGATAATACTAGTAAAATATGGCTAAGAGTGCCTGTTATATTGATAATACTAAAAGTAATAAGTATATTTATTATACTTCTGTCGATAATAACTGCATTATATGGGTAATAATGCATGTTATATAGATAATATTGGGAGTAATAAGTATAATTATTATGGTTCTAGCGATAATAATAGTAAAATATGGCTAATAGTGCATGTTATATTGATAATAATAAAAGTAATAAGTATATTTATTACAGTTCTATCGATAATAACTGCATAATATGGGTAATAATGCATGTTATATTGATGATAATAAAAGTAATAAGTATAATTATTACAGTTCTAGCGATAATAACTGCATAATATGGGTAATAATGCACGTTATATTGCTAATAACATAAGTAATAAGTATAATTATCACAGTTCTAGCTATAATAACTGCATTATATGGGTAATAATGGATGTTATATTGATAATATCGGGAGTAATAAGTATAATTATTACCGTTCTAGCGATAATACAAGTAAAATATGGCTAAGAGTGCCTGTTATACTGATAATAATAAAAGTAATAAGTATAATTATTACAGTTCTAGCGATAATAACTGCATAATATGGGTAATAATGCACGTTATATTGCTAATAACATAAGTAATAAGTATAATTATCACAGTTCCAGCTATAATAACTGCATTGTATGGGAAATAATGGATGTTATATTCATAATATCGGGAGTAATAAGTATAATTATTACAGTTCTAGCGATAATACAAGTAAAATATGGCTAAGAGTGCCTGTTATATTGATAATAATAAAAGTAATAAGTATATTTATTATAGTTCTATCGATAATAACTGCATAATATGGGTAATAATGCATGTTATATAGATAATATTGGGAGTAATAAGTATAATTATTATAGTTCTAGCGATAATAATAGTAAAATATGGCTAATGGTGCATGTTATATTGATAATAATAAAAGTAATAAGTATATTTATTACAGCTCTATCGATAATAACTGCATAATATGGGTAATAATGCATGCTATATTGATAATAATATAAGTAATAAGTATAATTATTACAGTTCTAGCGATAGTAACTGAATTATATGGGTAATAATGCATGTTATATTGATAATATTGGGAGTAATAAGTATAATTGTTATGGTTCTAGCGATAATAATAGTAAAATATGGCTAATTGTGCATGTTATATTGATAATAATAAAAGTAATAAGTATATTTATTACAGTTCCATCGATAATAACTGCATAATATGGGTAATAATGCATGTTATATTGATGATAACATAAGTAATAAGTATAATTATTACAGTTCTAGCGATAATAACTGCATTATATGGGTAATAATGGATGTTATATTGATAATATCGGGAGTAATAAGTATAATTATTACAGTTCTAGCGATAATAACTGCATTATATGGGTAATAATGGATGTTATATTGATAATATCGGGAGTAATAAGTATAATTATTACAGTTCTAGCGATAATACTAGTAAAATATGGCTAAGAGTGCCTGTTATATTGACAATAATAAAAGTAATAAGTATATTTATTATACTTCTGTCGATAATAACTGCATTATATGGGTAATAATGCATGTTATATTGATAATATCGGGAGTAATAAGTATAATTATTATAGTTCTAGCGATAATAAAAGTAAAATATGGCTAATTGTGCATGTTATACTGATAATAATAAAAGTAATAAGTATATTTATTATACTTCTGTCGATAATAACTGCATTATATGGGTAATAATGCATGTTATATTGATAATATTGGGAGTAATAAGTATAATTATTATGGTTCTAGCGATAATAATAGTAAAATATGGCTAATAGTGCATGTTATATTGATAATAATAAAAGTAATAAGTATATTTATTACAGTTCTATCGATAACAACTGCATAATATGGGTAATAATGCATGTTATATTGATGATAATAAAAGTAATAAGTATAATTATTACAGTTCTAGCGATAATAACTGCATTGTATGGGTAATAATGGATGTTATATTCATAATATCGGGAGTATTAAGTATAATTATTACAGTTCTAGCGATAATACAAGTAAAATATGGCTAAGAGTGCCTGTTATATTGATAATAATAAATGTAATAAGTATATTTATTATAGTTCTATCGATAATAACTGCATAATATGGGTAATAATGCATGTTATATAGATAATATTGGGAGTAATAAGTATAATTATTATAGTTCTAGCGATAATAATAGTAAAATATGGCTAATGGTGCATGTTATATTGATAATAATAAAAGTAATAAGTATATTTATTACAGCTCTATCGATAATAACTGCATAATATGGGTAATAATGCATGCTATATTGATAATAATATAAGTAATAAGTATAATTATTACAGTTCTAGCGATAGTAACTGAATTATATGGGTAATAATGCATGTTATATTGATAATATTGGGAGTAATAAGTATAATTGTTATGGTTCTAGCGATAATAATAGTAAAATATGGCTAATTGTGCATGTTATATTGATAATAATAAAAGTAATAAGTATATTTATTACAGTTCCATCGATAATAACTGCATAATATGGGTAATAATGCATGTTATATTGATGATAACATAAGTAATAAGTATAATTATTACAGTTCTAGCGATAATAACTGCATTATATGGGTAATAATGGATGTTATATTGATAATATCGGGAGTAATAAGTATAATTATTACAGTTCTAGCGATAATAACTGCATTATATGGGTAATAATGGATGTTATATTGATAATATCGGGAGTAATAAGTATAATTATTACAGTTCTAGCGATAATACTAGTAAAATATGGCTAAGAGTGCCTGTTATATTGACAATAATAAAAGTAATAAGTATATTTATTATACTTCTGTCGATAATAACTGCATTATATGGGTAATAATGCATGTTATATTGATAATATCGGGAGTAATAAGTATAATTATTATAGTTCTAGCGATAATAAAAGTAAAATATGGCTAATTGTGCATGTTATACTGATAATAATAAAAGTAATAAGTATATTTATTATACTTCTGTCGATAATAACTGCATTATATGGGTAATAATGCATGTTATATTGATAATATTGGGAGTAATAAGTATAATTATTATGGTTCTAGCGATAATAATAGTAAAATATGGCTAATAGTGCATGTTATATTGATAATAATAAAAGTAATAAGTATATTTATTACAGTTCTATCGATAACAACTGCATAATATGGGTAATAATGCATGTTATATTGATGATAATAAAAGTAATAAGTATAATTATTACAGTTCTAGCGATAATAACTGCATTGTATGGGTAATAATGGATGTTATATTCATAATATCGGGAGTATTAAGTATAATTATTACAGTTCTAGCGATAATACAAGTAAAATATGGCTAAGAGTGCCTGTTATATTGATAATAATAAATGTAATAAGTATATTTATTATAGTTCTATCGATAATAACTGCATAATATGGGTAATGTGCAAGTTATATTGATAATATTGGGAGTAATAAGTATAATTATTATAGATCTAGCGATAATAATAGTAAAATATGGCTAATGGTGCATGTTATATTGATAATAATAAAAGTTATAAGTATATTTATTACAGCTCTATCGATAATAACTGCATAATATGGGTAATAATGCATGCTATATTGATAATAATATAAGTAATAAGTATAATTATTACAGATCTAGCGATAGTAACTGAATTATATGGGTAATAATGCATGTTATATTGATAATATTGGGAGTAATAAGTATAATTGTTATGGTTCTAGCGATAATAATAGTAAAATATGGCTAATTGTGCATGTTATATTGATAATAATAAAAGTAATAAGTATATTTATTACAGTTCTATCGATAATAACTGCATTATATGGGTAATAATGGATGTTATATTGATAATATCGGGAGTAATAAGTATAATTATTACAGTTCTAGCGATAATAACTGCATTATATGGGTAATAATGGATGTTATATTGATAATATCGGGAGTAATAAGTATAATTATTACAGTTCTAGCGATAATACTAGTAAAATATGGCTAAGAGTGCCTGTTATATTGACAATAATAAAAGTAATAAGTATATTTATTATACTTCTGTCGATAATAACTGCATTATATGGGTAATAATGCATGTTATATTGATAATATCGGGAGTAATAAGTATAATTATTATAGTTCTAGCGATAATAAAAGTAAAATATGGCTAATAGTGCATGTTATACTGATAATAATAAAAGTAATAAGTATATTTATTATACTTCTGTCGATAATAACTGCATTATATGGGTAATAATGCATGTTATATTGATAATAATATAAGTAATAAGTATAATTATTACAGTTCCAGCGATAATAATTGCATAATATGGGTAATAATGCACGTTATATTGCTAATAACATAAGTAATAAGTATAATTATTACAGTTCTAGCGATAATAACTGCATTATATGGGTAATAATGCATGTTATATTGATAATATTGGGAGTAATAAGTATAATTATTATGGTTCTAGCGATAATAATAGTAAAATATGGCTACTAGTGCATGTTATATTGATAATAATAAAAGTAATAAGTATATTTATTAAGGCTCTATCGATAATAACTGCATAATATGGGTAATAATGCATGCTATATTGATAATAATATAAGTAATAAGTATAATTATTACAGTTCTAGCGATAGTAACTGAATTATATGGGTAATAATGCATGTTATATTGATAATATTGGGAGTAATAAGTATAATTGTTATGGTGCTAGCGATAATAATAGTAAAATATGGCTAATAGTGCATGTTATATTGATAATAATAAAAGTAATAAGTATATTTATTACAGTTCTATCGATAATAACTGCATTATATGGGTAATAATGGATGTTATATTGATAATATCGGGAGTAATAAGTATAATTATTATAGTTCTAGCGATAATAAAAGTAAAATATGGCTAATAGTGCATGTTATACTGATAATAATAAAAGTAATAAGTATATTTATTATACTTCTGTCGATAATAACTGCATTATATGGGTAATAATGCATGTTATATTGATAATATTGGGAGTAATAAGTATAATTGTTATGGTTCTAGCGATAATAATAGTAAAATATGGCTGATAGTGCATGTTATATTGATAATAATAAAAGTAATAAGTATATTTATTACAGTTCTATCGATAATAACTGCATTATATGGGTAATAATGGATGTTATATTGATAATATCGGGAGTAATAAGTATAATTATTACGGTTCTAGCGATAATACAAGTAAAATATGGCTAAGAGTGCCTGTTATATTGATAATAATAAAAGTAATAAGTATATTTATTATACTTCTGTCGATAATAACTGCATTATATTGGTAATAATGCATGTTATATTGATAATATCGGGAGTAATAAGTATAATTATTATAGTTCTAGCGATAATAAAAGTAAAATATCGCTAATAGTGCATGTTATACTGATAATAATAAAAGTAATAAGTATATTTATTATACTTCTGTCGATAATAACTGCATTATATGGGTAATAATGCATGTTATATTGATAATAATATAAGTAATAAGTATAATTATTACAGTTCCAGCGATAATAACTGCATAATATGGGTAATAATGCACGTTATATTGCTAATAACATAAGTAATAAGTATAATTATTACAGTTCTAGCGATAATAACTGCATTATATGGGTAATAATGCACGTTATATTGCTAATAACATAAGTAATAAGTATAATTATCACAGTTCTAGCTATAATAACTGCATTGTATGGGTAATAATGGATGTTATATTGATAATATCGGGAGTAATAAGTATAATTATTACAGTTCTAGCGATAATACAAGTAAAATATGGCTAAGAGTGCCTGTTATATTGATAATAATAAACGTAATAAGTATATTTATTATAGTTCTATCGATAATAACTGCATAATATGGGTAATAATGCATGTTATATTGATAATATAGGGAGTAATAAGTATAATTATTATAGTTCTAGCGATAATAAAAGTAAAATATGGCTAATAGTGCATGTTATACTGATAATAATAAAAGTAATAAGTATATTTATTATACTTCTGTCGATAATAACTGCATTATATGGGTAATAATGCATGTTATATTGATAATAATATAAGTAATAAGTATAATTATTACAGTTCCAGCGATAATAACTGCATAATATGGGTAATAATGCACGTTATATTGCTAATAACATAAGTAATAAGTATAATTATTACAGTTCTAGCGATAATAACTGCATTCTATGGGTAATAATGGATGTTATATTGATAATATCGGGAGTAATAAGTATAATTATTACAGTTCTAGCGATAATACAAGTAAAATATGGCTAAGAGTGCCTGTTATATTGATTTTAATAAAAGTAATAAGTATATTTATTATAGTTCTATCGATAATAACTGCATAATATGGGTAATAATGCATGTTATATTGATAATATTGGGAGTAATAAGTATAATTATTATAGTTCTAGCGATAATAATAGTAAAATATGGCTAATAGTGCATGTTATATTGATAATAATAAAAGTAATAAGTATATTTATTACAGCTCTATCGATAATAACTGCATAATATGGGTAATAATGCATGCTATATTGATAATAATATAAGTAATAAGTATAATTATTACAGTTCTAGCGATAGTAACTGAATTATATGGGTAATAATGCATGTTATATTGATAATATTGGGAGTAATAAGTATAATTGTTATGGTTCTAGCGATAATAATAGTAAAATATGGCTAATAGTGCATGTTATATTGATAATAATAAAAGTAATAAGTATATTTATTACAGTTCTATCGATAATAACTGCATTATATGGGTAATAATGGATGTTATATTGATAATATCGGGAGTAATAAGTATAATTATTACGGTTCTAGCGATAATACAAGTAAAATATGGCTAAGAGTGCCTGCTATATTGATAATAATAAAAGTAATAAGTATATTTATTATACTTCTGTCGATAATAACTGCATTATATGGGTAATAATGCATGTTATATTGATAATATCGGGAGTAATAAGTATAATTATTATAGTTCTAGCGATAATAAAAGTAAAATATGGCTAATAGTGCATGTTATACTGATAATAATAAAAGTAATAAGTATATTTATTATACTTCTGTCGATAATAACTGCATTATATGGGTAATAATGCATGTTATATTGATAATATTGGGAGTAATAAGTATAATTATTATAGTTCTAACGATAATAATAGTAAAATATGGCTAATAGTGCATGTTATATTGATAATAATAAAAGTAATAAGTATATTTATTACAGTTCTATCGATAATAACTGCATTATATGGGTAATAATGCATGTTATATTGATGATAATGAAAGTAGTAAGTATATTTATTAGAGTTCTAGCGATAATAACTGCATTATATGGGTAATAATGGATGTTATATTGATAATATCGGGAGTAATAAGTATAATTATTACAGTTCTAGCGATAATACTAGTAAAATATGGCTAAGAGTGTCTGTTATATTGATAATAATAATAGTAATAAGTATATTTATTATACTTGTGTCGATAATACCTGCATTATATGGGTACTAATGCATGTTATATTGATAATATCGGGAGTAATAAGTATAATTATTATACTTCTAGCGATAAGAATAGTAAAATATGGCTAATAGTACATGTTATACTGATAATAATAAAAGTAATAAGTATATTTATTATACTTCTGTCGATAATAACTGCATTATATGGGTAATAATGCATGTTATATTGATAATAATATAAGTAATAAGTATAATTATTACAGTTCTAGCGATAATAACTCCATTATATGGGTAATAATGCATGTTATATTGATAATAATATACGTAATAAGTATAATTATTACAGTTCTAGCGATAATAACTGCATTATATGGGTAATAATGCATGTTATATTGATAATAATATAAGTAATAAGTATAATTATTACGGTTCTAGCGATAATAACTGCACAATATGGGTAATAATGCATGTTATATTGATGATAATGAAAGTAGTAAGTATATTTGTTACAGTTCTAGCGATAATAACTGCATTATATGGGTAATAAAGCATGTTATATTGATAATAATATAAGTAATAAGTATAATTATTACAGTTCTAGCGATAATAATACTAAAATATGGCTATTAGTGCCTGTTATATTGATAATCATAAAAGTAATAAGTATATTTATTATACTTCTGTCGATAATAACTGCATTATATGGGTAATAATGCATGTTATATTGATAATAATATAAGTAATAAGTATAATTATTACTGTTCTAGCGATAATAACTGCATAATATGGGCAATAATGCATGTTATATTGATGATAATGAAAGTAGTAAGTATATTTATTACAGTTCTAGCGATAATAACTGCATTATTTGCGTAATAATGCATGTTATATTGATAATATCGGGAGTAATAAGTATAATTACTATAGTTCTAGCGATAATAATAGTAAAATATGGCTAATAGTGCATGTTATATTGATAATAATAATAGTAATAACTATATTTATTACAGTTCTATCGATAATAACTGCATTATATGGGTAATAATGCATGTTATATTGATAATAATATAAGTAATAAGTATAATTATTACAGTTCTAGCGATAATAACTGCATTATATGGGTAATAATGCACGTTATATTGCTAATAATATAAGTAATAAGTATAATTATCACAGTTCTAGCGATAATAACTGCATTATATGGGTAATAATGCATGTTATATTGATAATATTAGGAGTAATAAGTATATTTATTATAGTTCTAGCGATAATAACTGCATAATATGGGTAATAATGCATGTTATATTGATGATAATAATAGTAATAAGTATATTTATTATAGTTCTATCGATAATAACTGCATAATATGGGTAATAATGCATGTTATATTGATGATAATGAAAGTAGTAAGTATATTTATTAGAGTTCTAGAGATAATAACTCCACTATATGGGTAATAATGCATGTTATATTGATAATAATATAAGTAATAAGTATAATTATTACAGTTCTAGCGATAATAACTGCATTATATGGGTAATAATGCTTGTTATATTGATAATAATAAAAGTAATAAGTATATTTATTATAGTTCTATCGATAATAACTGCACAATATGGGTAATAGTGCATGTTATATTGATGATAATGAAAGTAGTAAGTATATTTGTTACAGTTCTTGCGATAATAACTGCATTATATGAGTAATAATGCATGTTATATTGATAATATCGGGAGTAATAAGTATAATTATTACAGTTCTAGCGATAATAATAGTAAAATATGGCTATTAGTGCCTGTTATATTGATAATAATAAAAGTAATAAGTATATTTATTATACTTCTGTCGATAATAACTGCATTATATGGGTAATAATGCATGTTATATTGATAATAATATAAGTAATAAGTATAATTACTACAGTTCTAGCGATAATAACTCCATTATATGGGTAATAATGCATGTTATATTGATAATAATATAAGTAATAAGTATAATTATTACAGTTCTAGCGATAATAACTGCACAATATGGGTCATAATGCATGTTATATTGATGATAATGAAAGTAGTAAGTATATTTGTTACAGTTCTAGCGATAATAACTGCATTATATGAGTAATAATGCATGTTATATTGATAATATCGGGAGTAATAAGTATAATTATTACAGTTCTAGCGATAATAACTCCATTATATGGGTAATAATGCGTGTTATATTGATGATAATAAAAGTAATACGTATATTTATTATAGTTCTAGCGATAATAACTGCATTATATGGGTAATAATGCATGTTATATTGATAATAATAAAAGTAATAAGTATATTTATTATACTTCTGTCGATAATAACTGCATTATATGCGTAATAATGCATGTTATATTGATAATATCGGGAGTAATAAGTATAATTATTACAGTTCTAGCGATAATACTAGTAAAATATGCCTAAGAGTGTCTGTTATATTGATAATAATAATAGTAATAAGTATATTTATTATATTTCTGTCGATAGTACCTGCATTATATGGGTACTAGTGCAAGTTATTTTGATAATATCGGGAGTAATAAGTATAATTATTATAGTTCTAGCGATAAGAATAGTAAAATATGGCTAATAGTACATGTTATACTGATAATAATAAAGGTAATAAGTATATTTATTATACTTCTGTCGATAATAACTGCATTATATGGGTAATAATGCATGTTATATTGATAATAATATAAGTAATAAGTATAATTATTACAGTTCTAGCGATAATAACTCCATTATATGGGTAATAATGCATGTTATATTGATAATAATATAAGTAATAAGTATAATTATTACAGTTCTAGCGATAATAACTGCATTACATGGGTAATAATGCACGTTATATTGCTAATAATATAAGTAATAAGTATAATTATTACAGTTCTAGCGATAATAACTGCATTATACGGGTAATAATGCATGTTATATTGATAATAATAAAAGTAATAAGTATATTTATTATAGTTCTATCGATAATAACTGCACAATATGGGTAATAGTGCATGTTATATTGATGATAATGAAAGTAGTAAGTATATTTGTTACAGTTCTTGCGATAATAACTGCATTATATGAGTAATAATGCATGTTATATTGATAATATCGGGAGTAATAAGTATAATTATTACAGTTCTAGCGATAATAATAGTAAAATATGGCTATTAGTGCCTGTTATATTGATAATAATAAAAGTAATAAGTATATTTATTATACTTCTGTCGATAATAACTGCATTATATGGGTAATAATGCATGTTATATTGATAATAATATAAGTAATAAGTATAATTACTACAGTTCTAGCGATAATAACTCCATTATATGGGTAATAATGCATGTTATATTGATAATAATATAAGTAATAAGTATAATTATTACAGTTCTAGCGATAATAACTGCACAATATGGGTAATAATGCATGTTATATTGATGATAATGAAAGTAGTAAGTATATTTGTTACAGTTCTAGCGATAATAACTGCATTATATGAGTAATAATGCATGTTATATTGATAACATCGGGAGTAATAAGTATAATTATTACAGTTCTAGCGATAATAACTCCATTATATGGGTAATAATGCGTGTTATATTAATGATAATAAAAGTAATACGTATACTTATTATACTTCTGTCGATAATAACTGCATTATATGGGTAATAATGCATGTTATATTGATAATAATATAAGTAATAAGTATAATTACTACAGTTCTAGCGATAATAACTCCATTATATGGGTAATAATGCATGTTATATTGATAACAATATGTAATAAGTATAATTATTACAGTTCTAGCGATAATAACTGCATTATATGGGTAATAATGCACGTTATATTGCGAATAATATAAGTAACAAGTATAATTATTACAGTTCTAGCGATAATAACTGCATTATATGGGTAATAATGCATGTTATATTGATAATATGGGGAGCAATAAGTATAATTATTATAGTTCTAGCGATAATAATAGTAAAATATGGCAAATAGTGCATGTTATATTGATAATAATAAAAGTAATAAGTATATTTATTATACTTCTGTCGATAATAACTGCATTATATGCGTAATAATGCATGTCATATTGATAATATCGGGAGTAATAAGTATAATTATTACAGTTCTAGCGATAATACTAGTAAAATATGCCTAAGAGTGTCTGTTATATTGATAATAATAATAGTAATAAGTATATTTATTATGTTTCTGTCGATAGTACCTGCATTAGATGGGTAATAATGCATGTTATATTGATAATATGGGGAGTAATAAGTATAATTATTATAGTTCTAGCGATAATAATAGTAAAATATGGCAAATAGTGCATGTTATATTGATAATAATAAAAGTAATAAGTATATTTATTATAGTTCTATCGATAATAACTGCATAATATGGGTAATAATGCATGTTATATTGATGATAATGAAAGTAGTAAGTATATTTATTAGAGTTCTAGCGATAATAACTGCATTATATGGGTAATAATGGGTGTTATATTGATAATATCGGGAGTAATAAGTATAATTATTACAGTTCTAGCGATAATACTAGTAAAATATGGCTAAGAGTGCCTGTTATATTGATAATAATAAAAGTAATAAGTATAGTTATTATACTTCTGTCGATAATAACTGCATTATATGCGTAATAATGCATGTTATATTGATAATATCGGGAGTAATAAGTATAATTATTACAGTTCTAGCGATAATACTAGTAAAATATGCCTAAGAGTGTCTGTTATATTGATAATAATAATAGTAATAAGTATATTTATTATATTTCTGTCGATAGTACCTGCATTAGATGGGTACTAGTGCAAGTTATTTTGATAATATCGGGAGTAATAAGTATAATTATTATAGTTCTAGCGATAAGAATAGTAAAATATGGCTAATAGTACATGTTATACTGATAATAATAAAGGTAATAAGTATATTTATTATACTTCTGTCGATAATAACTGCATTATATGGGTAATAATGCATGTTATATTGATAATAATATAAGTAATAAGTATAATTGTTACAGTTCTAGCGATAATAACTCCATTATATGGGTAATAATGCATGTTATATTGATAATAATATAAGTAATAAGTATAATTATTACAGTTCTAGCGATAATAACTGCATTATATGGGTAATAATGCACGTTATATTGCTAATAATGTAAGTAATAAGTATAATTATTACAGTTCTAGCGATAATAACTGCATTATACGGGTAATAATGCATGTTATATTGATAATAATAAAAGTAATAAGTATATTTATTATAGTTCTATCGATAATAACTGCACAATATGGGTAATAGTGCATGTTATATTGATGATAATGAAAGTAGTAAGTATATTTGTTACAGTTCTTGCGATAATAACTGCATTATATGAGTAATAATGCATGTTATATTGATAATATCGGGAGTAATAAGTATAATTATTACAGTTCTAGCGATAATAATAGTAAAATATGGCTATTAGTGCCTGTTATATTGATAATAATAATAGTAATAACTATATTTATTACAGTTCTATCGATAATAACTGCATTATATGGGTAATAATGCATGTTATATTGATAATAATATAAGTAATAAGTATAATTATTACAGTTCTAGCGATAATAACTGCATTATATGGGTAATAATGCACGTTATATTGCTAATAATATAAGTAATAAGTATAATTATCACAGTTCTAGCGATAATAACTGCATTATATGGGTAATAATGCATGTTATATTGATAATATTAGGAGTAATAAGTATATTTATTATAGTTCTAGCGATAATAACTGCATAATATGGGTAATAATGCATGTTATATTGATGATAATAATAGTAATAAGTATATTTATTATAGTTCTATCGATAATAACTGCATAATATGGGTAATAATGCATGTTATATTGATGATAATGAAAGTAGTAAGTATATTTATTAGAGTTCTAGAGATAATAACTCCACTATATGGGTAATAATGCATGTTATATTGATAATAATATAAGTAATAAGTATAATTATTACAGTTCTAGCGATAATAACTGCATTATATGGGTAATAATGCTTGTTATATTGATAATAATAAAAGTAATAAGTATATTTATTATAGTTCTATCGATAATAACTGCACAATATGGGTAATAGTGCATGTTATATTGATGATAATGAAAGTAGTAAGTATATTTGTTACAGTTCTTGCGATAATAACTGCATTATATGAGTAATAATGCATGTTATATTGATAATATCGGGAGTAATAAGTATAATTATTACAGTTCTAGCGATAATAATAGTAAAATATGGCTATTAGTGCCTGTTATATTGATAATAATAAAAGTAATAAGTATATTTATTATACTTCTGTCGATAATAACTGCATTATATGGGTAATAATGCATGTTATATTGATAATAATATAAGTAATAAGTATAATTACTACAGTTCTAGCGATAATAACTCCATTATATGGGTAATAATGCATGTTATATTGATAATAATATAAGTAATAAGTATAATTATTACAGTTCTAGCGATAATAACTGCACAATATGGGTCATAATGCATGTTATATTGATGATAATGAAAGTAGTAAGTATATTTGTTACAGTTCTAGCGATAATAACTGCATTATATGAGTAATAATGCATGTTATATTGATAATATCGGGAGTAATAAGTATAATTATTACAGTTCTAGCGATAATAACTCCATTATATGGGTAATAATGCGTGTTATATTGATGATAATAAAAGTAATACGTATATTTATTATAGTTCTAGCGATAATAACTGCATTATATGGGTAATAATGCATGTTATATTGATGATAATGAAAGTAGTAAGTATATTTATTAGAGTTCTAGCGATAATAACTGCATTATATGCGTAATAATGCATGTTATATTGATAATATCGGGAGTAATAAGTATAATTATTACAGTTCTAGCGATAATACTAGTAAAATATGCCTAAGAGTGTCTGTTATATTGATAATAATAATAGTAATAAGTATATTTATTATATTTCTGTCGATAGTACCTGCATTAGATGGGTAATAATGCATGGTATATTGATAATATGGGGAGTAATAAGTATAATTATTATAGTTCTAGCGATAATAATAGTAAAATATGGCAAATAGTGCATGTTATATTGATAATAATAAAAGTAATAAGTATATTTATTATAGTTCTATCGATAATAATTGCATAATATGGGTAATAATGCATGTTATATTGATGATAATGAAAGTAGTAAGTATATTTATTAGAGTTCTAGCGATAATAACTGCATTATATGGGTAATAATGGGTGTTATATTGATAATATCGGGAGTAATAAGTATAATTATTACAGTTCTAGCGATAATACTAGTAAAATATGGCTAAGAGTGCCTGTTATATTGATAATAATAAAAGTAATAAGTATATTTATTATACTTCTGTCGATAATAACTGCATTATATGCGTAATAATGCATGTTATATTGATAATATCGGGAGTAATAAGTATAATTATTACAGTTCTAGCGATAATACTAGTAAAATATGCCTAAGAGTGTCTGTTATATTGATAATAATAATAGTAATAAGTATATTTATTATATTTCTGTCGATAGTACCTGCATTATATGGGTACTAGTGCAAGTTATTTTGATAATATCGGGAGTAATAAGTATAATTATTATAGTTCTAGCGATAAGAATAGTAAAATATGGCTAATAGTACATGTTATACTGATAATAATAAAGGTAATAAGTATATTTATTATACTTCTGTCGATAATAACTGCATTATATGGGTAATAATGCATGTTATATTGATAATAATATAAGTAATAAGTATAATTATTACAGTTCTAGCGATAATAACTCCATTATATGGGTAATAATGCATGTTATATTGATAATAATATAAGTAATAAGTATAATTATTACAGTTCTAGCGATAATAACTGCATTACATGGGTAATAATGCACGTTATATTGCTAATAATATAAGTAATAAGTATAATTATTACAGTTCTAGCGATAATAACTGCATTATACGGGTAATAATGCATGTTATATTGATAATAATAAAAGTAATAAGTATATTTATTATAGTTCTATCGATAATAACTGCACAATATGGGTAATAGTGCATGTTATATTGATGATAATGAAAGTAATAAGTATATTTGTTACAGTTCTTGCGATAATAACTGCATTATATGAGTAATAATGCATGTTATATTGATAATATCGGGAGTAATAAGTATAATTATTACAGTTCTAGCGATAATAATAGTAAAATATGGCTATTAGTGCCTGTTATATTGATAATAATAAAAGTAATAAGTATATTTATTATACTTCTGTCGATAATAACTGCATTATATGGGTAATAATGCATGTTATATTGATAATAATATAAGTAATAAGTATAATTACTACAGTTCTAGCGATAATAACTCCATTATATGGGTAATAATGCATGTTATATTGATAATAATATAAGTAATAAGTATAATTATTACAGTTCTAGCGATAATAACTGCACAATATGGGTAATAATGCATGTTATATTGATGATAATGAAAGTAGTAAGTATATTTGTTACAGTTCTAGCGATAATAACTGCATTATATGAGTAATAATGCATGTTATATTGATAACATCGGGAGTAATAAGTATAATTATTACAGTTCTAGCGATAATAACTCCATTATATGGGTAATAATGCGTGTTATATTAATGATAATAAAAGTAATACGTATACTTATTATACTTCTGTCGATAATAACTGCATTATATGGGTAATAATGCATGTTATATTGATAATAATATAAGTAATAAGTATAATTACTACAGTTCTAGCGATAATAACTCCATTATATGGGTAATAATGCATGTTATATTGATAACAATATGTAATAAGTATAATTATTACAGTTCTAGCGATAATAACTGCATTATATGGGTAATAATGCACGTTATATTGCGAATAATATAAGTAACAAGTATAATTATTACAGTTCTAGCGATAATAACTGCATTATATGGGTAATAATGCATGTTATATTGATAATATGGGGAGCAATAAGTATAATTATTATAGTTCTAGCGATAATAATAGTAAAATATGGCAAATAGTGCATGTTATATTGATAATAATAAAAGTAATAAGTATATTTATTATACTTCTGTCGATAATAACTGCATTATATGCGTAATAATGCATGTCATATTGATAATATCGGGAGTAATAAGTATAATTATTACAGTTCTAGCGATAATACTAGTAAAATATGCCTAAGAGTGTCTGTTATATTGATAATAATAATAGTAATAAGTATATTTATTATGTTTCTGTCGATAGTACCTGCATTAGATGGGTAATAATGCATGTTATATTGATAATATGGGGAGTAATAAGTATAATTATTATAGTTCTAGCGATAATAATAGTAAAATATGGCAAATAGTGCATGTTATATTGATAATAATAAAAGTAATAAGTATATTTATTATAGTTCTATCGATAATAACTGCATAATATGGGTAATAATGCATGTTATATTGATGATAATGAAAGTAGTAAGTATATTTATTAGAGTTCTAGCGATAATAACTGCATTATATGGGTAATAATGGGTGTTATATTGATAATATCGGGAGTAATAAGTATAATTATTACAGTTCTAGCGATAATACTAGTAAAATATGGCTAAGAGTGCCTGTTATATTGATAATAATAAAAGTAATAAGTATAGTTATTATACTTCTGTCGATAATAACTGCATTATATGCGTAATAATGCATGTTATATTGATAATATCGGGAGTAATAAGTATAATTATTACAGTTCTAGCGATAATACTAGTAAAATATGCCTAAGAGTGTCTGTTATATTGATAATAATAATAGTAATAAGTATATTTATTATATTTCTGTCGATAGTACCTGCATTAGATGGGTACTAGTGCAAGTTATTTTGATAATATCGGGAGTAATAAGTATAATTATTATAGTTCTAGCGATAAGAATAGTAAAATATGGCTAATAGTACATGTTATACTGATAATAATAAAGGTAATAAGTATATTTATTATACTTCTGTCGATAATAACTGCATTATATGGGTAATAATGCATGTTATATTGATAATAATATAAGTAATAAGTATAATTGTTACAGTTCTAGCGATAATAACTCCATTATATGGGTAATAATGCATGTTATATTGATAATAATATAAGTAATAAGTATAATTATTACAGTTCTAGCGATAATAACTGCACAATATGGGTAATAGTGCATGTTATATTGATGATAATGAAAGTAGTAAGTATATTTGTTACAGTTCTAGCGATAATAACTGCATTATATGAGTAATAATGCATGTTATATTGATAACATCGGGAGTAATAAGTATAATTATTACAGTTCTAGCGATAATAACTCCATTATATGGGTAATAATGCGTGTTATATTAATGATAATAAAAGTAATACGTATATTTATTATACTTCTGTCGATAATAACTGCATTATATGGGTAATAATGCATGTTATATTGATAATAATATAAGTAATAAGTATAATTACTACAGTTCTAGCGATTAAAACTCCATTATATGGGTAATAATGCATGTTATATTGATAACAATATAAGTAATAAGTATAATTATTACAGTTCTAGCGATAATAACTGCATTATATGGGTAATAATGCACGTTATATTGCTAATAATATAAGTAACAAGTATAATTATTACAGTTCTAGCGATAATAACTGCATTATATGGGTAATAATGCATGTTATATTGATAATATGGGGAGTAATAAGTATAATTATTATAGATCTAGCGATAATAATAGTAAAATATGGCAAATAGTGCATGTTATATTGATAATAATAAAAGTAATAAGTATATTTATTATACTTCTGTCGATAATAACTGCATTATATGCGTAATAATGCATGTCATATTGATAATATCGGGAGTAATAAGTATAATTATTACAGTTCTAGCGATAATAATAGTAAAATATGCCTAAGAGTGTCTGTTATATTGATAATAATAATAGTAATAAGTATATTTATTATATTTCTGTCGATAGTACCTGCATTAGATGGGTAATAATGCATGTTATATTGATAATATGGGGAGTAATAAGTATAATTATTATAGTTCTAGCGATAATAATAGTAAAATATGGCAAATAGTGCATGTTATATTGATAATAATAAAAGTAATAAGTATATTTATTATAGTTCTATCGATAATAACTGCATAATATGGGTAATAATGCATGTTATATTGATGATAATGAAAGTAGTAAGTATATTTATTAGAGTTCTAGCGATAATAACTGCATTATATGGGTAATAATGGGTGTTATATTGATAATATCGGGAGTAATAAGTATAATTATTACAGTTCTAGCGATAATACTAGTAAAATATGGCTAAGAGTGCCTGTTATATTGATAATAATAAAAGTAATAAGTATAGTTATTATACTTCTGTCGATAATAACTGCATTATATGCGTAATAATGCATGTTATATTGATAATATCGGGAGTAATAAGTATAATTATTACAGTTCTAGCGATAATACTAGTAAAATATGCCTAAGAGTGTCTGTTATATTGATAATAATAATAGTAATAAGTATATTTATTATATTTCTGTCGATAGTACCTGCATCATATGGGTACTAGTGCAAGTTATTTTGATAATATCGGGAGTAATAAGTATAATTATTATAGTTCTAGCGATAAGAATAGTAAAATATGGCTAATAGTACATGTTATACTGATAATAATAAAGGTAATAAGTATATTTATTATACTTCTGTCGATAATAACTGCATTATATGGGTAATAATGCATGTTATATTGATAATAATATAAGTAATAAGTATAATTGTTACAGTTCTAGCGATAATAACTCCATTATATGGGTAATAATGCATGTTATATTGATAATAATATAAGTAATAAGTATAATTATTACAGTTCTAGCGATAATAACTGCATTATATGGGTAATAATGCACGTTATATTGCTAATAATGTAAGTAATAAGTATAATTATTACAGTTCTAGCGATAATAACTGCATTATACGGGTAATAATGCATGTTATATTGATAATAATAAAAGTAATAAGTATATTTATTATAGTTCTATCGATAATAACTGCACAATATGGGTAATAGTGCATGTTATATTGATGATAATGAAAGTAGTAAGTATATTTGTTACAGTTCTTGCGATAATAACTGCATTATATGAGTAATAATGCATGTTATATTGATAATATCGGGAGTAATAAGTATAATTATTACAGTTCTAGCGATAATAATAGTAAAATATGGCTATTAGTGCCTGTTATATTGATAATAATAAAAGTAATAAGTATATTTATTATACTTCTGTCGATAATAACTGCATTATATGGGTAATAATGCATGTTATATTGATAATAATATACGTAATAAGTATAATTATTACAGTTCTAGCGATAATAACTGCATTATATGGGTAATAATGCATGTTATATTGATAATAATATAAGTAATAAGTATAATTATTACAGTTCTAGCGATAATAACTGCATTATATGGGTAATAATGCATGTTATATTGATAATAATATAAGTAATAAGTATAATTACTACAGTTCTAGCGATAATAACTCCATTATATGGGTAATAATGCATGTTATATTGATAACAATATGTAATAAGTATAATTATTACAGTTCTAGCGATAATAACTGCATTATATGGGTAATAATGCACGTTATATTGCGAATAATATAAGTAACAAGTATAATTATTACAGTTCTAGCGATAATAACTGCATTATATGGGTAATAATGCATGTTATATTGATAATATGGGGAGCAATAAGTATAATTATTATAGTTCTAGCGATAATAATAGTAAAATATGGCAAATAGTGCATGTTATATTGATAATAATAAAAGTAATAAGTATATTTATTATACTTCTGTCGATAATAACTGCATTATATGCGTAATAATGCATGTCATATTGATAATATCGGGAGTAATAAGTATAATTATTACAGTTCTAGCGATAATACTAGTAAAATATGCCTAAGAGTGTCTGTTATATTGATAATAATAATAGTAATAAGTATATTTATTATGTGTCTGTCGATAGTACCTGCATTAGATGGGTAATAATGCATGTTATATTGATAATATGGGGAGTAATAAGTATAATTATTATAGTTCTAGCGATAATAATAGTAAAATATGGCAAATAGTGCATGTTATATTGATAATAATAAAAGTAATAAGTATATTTATTATAGTTCTATCGATAATAACTGCATAATATGGGTAATAATGCATGTTATATTGATGATAATGAAAGTAGTAAGTATATTTATTAGAGTTCTAGCGATAATAACTGCATTATATGGGTAATAATGGGTGTTATATTGATAATATCGGGAGTAATAAGTATAATTATTACAGTTCTAGCGATAATACTAGTAAAATATGGCTAAGAGTGCCTGTTATATTGATAATAATAAAAGTAATAAGTATAGTTATTATACTTCTGTCGATAATAACTGCATTATATGCGTAATAATGCATGTTATATTGATAATATCGGGAGTAATAAGTATAATTATTACAGTTCTAGCGATAATACTAGTAAAATATGCCTAAGAGTGTCTGTTATATTGATAATAATAATAGTAATAAGTATATTTATTATATTTCTGTCGATAGTACCTGCATTAGATGGGTACTAGTGCAAGTTATTTTGATAATATCGGGAGTAATAAGTATAATTATTATAGTTCTAGCGATAAGAATAGTAAAATATGGCTAATAGTACATGTTATACTGATAATAATAAAGGTAATAAGTATATTTATTATACTTCTGTCGATAATAACTGCATTATATGGGTAATAATGCATGTTATATTGATAACAATATAAGTAATAAGTATAATTGTTACAGTTCTAGCGATAATAACTCCATTATATGGGTAATAATGCATGTTATATTGATAATAATATAAGTAATAAGTATAATTATTACAGTTCTAGCGATAATAACTGCATTATATGGGTAATAATGCACGTTATATTGCTAATAATGTAAGTAATAAGTATAATTATTACAGTTCTAGCGATAATAACTGCATTATACGGGTAATAATGCATGTTATATTGATAATAATAAAAGTAATAAGTATATTTATTATAGTTCTATCGATAATAACTGCACAATATGGGTAATAGTGCATGTTATATTGATGATAATGAAAGTAGTAAGTATATTTGTTACAGTTCTAGCGATAATAACTGCATTATATGAGTAATAATGCATGTTATATTGATAACATCGGGAGTAATAAGTATAATTATTACAGTTCTAGCGATAATAACTCCATTATATGGGTAATAATGCGTGTTATATTAATGATAATAAAAGTAATACGTATATTTATTATACTTCTGTCGATAATAACTGCATTATATGGGTAATAATGCATGTTATATTGATAATAATATAAGTAATAAGTATAATTACTACAGTTCTAGCGATAATAACTCCATTATATGGGTAATAATGCATGTTATATTGATAACAATATAAGTAATAAGTATAATTATTACAGTTCTAGCGATAATAACTGCATTATATGGGTAATAATGGACGTTATATTGCTAATAATATAAGTAACAAGTATAATTATTACAGTTCTAGCGATAATAACTGCATTATATGGGTAATAATGCATGTTATATTGATAATATGGGGAGTAATAAGTATAATTATTATAGATCTAGCGATAATAATAGTAAAATATGGCAAATAGTGCATGTTATATTGATAATAATAAAAGTAATAAGTATATTTATTATACTTCTGTCGATAATAACTGCATTATATGCGTAATAATGCATGTCATATTGATAATATCGGGAGTAATAAGTATAATTATTACAGTTCTAGCGATAATAATAGTAAAATATGCCTAAGAGTGTCTGTTATATTGATAATAATAATAGTAATAAGTATATTTATTATATTTCTGTCGATAGTACCTGCATTAGATGGGTAATAATGCATGTTATATTGATAATATGGGGAGTAATAAGTATAATTATTATAGTTCTAGCGATAATAATAGTAAAATATGGCAAATAGTGCATGTTATATTGATAATAATAAAAGTAATAAGTATATTTATTATAGTTCTATCGATAATAACTGCATAATATGGGTAATAATGCATGTTATATTGATGATAATGAAAGTAGTAAGTATATTTATTAGAGTTCTAGCGATAATAACTGCATTATATGGGTAATAATGGGTGTTATATTGATAATATCGGGAGTAATAAGTATAATTATTACAGTTCTAGCGATAATAATAGTAAAATATGGCTAATAGTGCATGTTATATTGATAATAATAATAGTAATAACTATATTTATTACAGTTCTATCGATAATAACTGCATTATATGGGTAATAATGCATGTTATATTGATAATAATATAAGTAATAAGTATAATTATTACAGTTCTAGCGATAATAACTGCATTATATGGGTAATAATGCACGTTATATTGCTAATAATATAAGTAATAAGTATAATTATCACAGTTCTAGCGATAATAACTGCATTATATGGGTAATAATGCATGTTATATTGATAATATTGGGAGTAATAAGTATATTTATTATAGTTCTAGCGATAATAACTGCATAATATGGGTAATAATGCATGTTATATTGATGATAATAAAAGTAATAGGTATATTTATTATAGTTCTATCGATAATAACTGCATAATATGGGTAATAATGCATGTTATATTGATGATAATGAAAGTAGTAAGTATATTTATTAGAGTTCTAGAGATAATAACTCCACTATATGGGTAATAATGCATGTTATATTGATAATAATATAAGTAATAAGTATAATTATTACAGTTCTAGCGATAATAACTGCATTATACGGGTAATAATGCATGTTATATTGATAATAATAAAAGTAATAAGTATATTTATTATAGTTCTATCGATAATAACTGCACAATATGGGTAATAGTGCATGTTATATTGATGATAATGAAAGTAGTAAGTATATTTGTTACAGTTCTTGCGATAATAACTGCATTATATGAGTAATAATGCATGTTATATTGATAATATCGGGAGTAATAAGTATAATTATTACAGTTCTAGCGATAATAATAGTAAAATATGGCTATTAGTGCCTGTTATATTGATAATAATAAAAGTAATAAGTACATTTATTATACTTCTGTCGATAATAACTGCATTATATGGGTAATAATGCATGTTATATTGATAATAATATAAGTAATAAGTATAATTACTACAGTTCTAGCGATAATAACTCCATTATATGGGTAATAATGCATGTTATATTGATAATAATATAAGTAATAAGTATAATTATTACAGTTCTAGCGATAATAACTGCACAATATGGGTAATAATGCATGTTATATTGATGATAATGAAAGTAGTAAGTATATTTGTTACAGTTCTAGCGATAATAACTGCATTATATGAGTAATAATGCATGTTATATTGATAATATCGGGAGTAATAAGTATAATTATTACAGTTCTAGCGATAATAACTCCATTATATGGGTAATAATGCGTGTTATATTGATGATAATAAAAGTAATACGTATATTTATTATAGTTCTAGCGATAATAACTGCATTATATGGGTAATAATGCATGTTATATTGATGATAATGAAAGTAGTAAGTATATTTATTAGAGTTCTAGCGATAATAACTGCATTATATGGGTAATAATGGATGTTATAATGATAATATCGGGAGTAATAAGTATAATTATTACAGTTCTAGCGATAATACTAGTAAAATATGGCTAAGAGTGTCTGTTATATTGATAATAATAATAGTAATAAGTATATTTATTATACTTGTGTCGATAATACCTGCATTATATGGGTACTAATGCATGTTATATTGATAATATCGGGAGTAATAAGTATAATTATTATACTTCTAGCGATAAGAATAGTAAAATATGGCTAATAGTACATGTTATACTGATAATAATAAAAGTAATAAGTATAATTATTACAGTTCTAGCGATAATAACTGCATTATATGGGTAATAATGCATGTTATATTGATAATAATATAAGTAATAAGTATAATTATTACAGTTGTAGCGATAATAACTGCACAATATGGGTAATAATGCATGTTATATTGATGATAATGAAAGTAGTAAGTATATTTGTTACAGTTCTAGCGATAATAACTGCATTATATGGGTAATAAAGCATGTTATATTGATAATAATATAAGTAATAAGTATAATTATTACAGTTCTAGCGATAATAATACTAAAATATGGCTATTAGTGCCTGTTATATTGATAATCATAAAAGTAATAAGTATATTTATTATACTTCTGTCGATAATAACTGCATTATATGGGTAATAATGCATGTTATATTGATAATAATATACGTAATAAGTATAATTATTACAGTTCTAGCGATAATAACTCCATTATATGGGTAATAATGCATGTTATATTGATAATAATATAAGTAATAAGTATAATTATTACTGTTCTAGCGATAATAACTGCATAATATGGGCAATAATGCATGTTATATTGATGATAATGAAAGTAGTAAGTATATTTATTAGAGTTCTAGAGATAATAACTCCACTATATGGGTAATAATGCATGTTATATTGATAATAATATAAGTAATAAGTATAATTATTACAGTTCTAGCGATAATACTAGTAAAATATGGCTACGAGTGCCTGTTATATTGATAATAATAAAAGTAATAAGTATATTTATTATACTTCTGTCGATAGTACCTGCATTATATGGGTACTAGTGCATGTTATATTGATAATATCGGGAGTAATAAGTATAATTATTATAGTTCTAGCGATAAGAATAGTAAAATATGGCAAATAGTGCATGTTATATTGATAATAATAAAAGTAATAAGTACATTTATTATACTTCTGTCGATAATAACTGCATTATATGCGTAATAATGCATGTTATATTGATAATATCGGGAGTAATAAGTATAATTATTACAGTTCTAGCGATAATACTAGTAAAATATGCCTAAGAGTGTCTGTTATATTGATAATAATAATAGTAATAAGTATATTTATTATATTTCTGTCGATAGTACCTGCATTAGATGGGTAATAATGCATGTTATATTGATAATATGGGGAGTAATAAGTATAATTATTATAGTTCTAGCGATAATAATAGTAAAATATGGCAAATAGTGCATGTTATATTGATAATAATAAAAGTAATAAGTATATTTATTATAGTTCTATCGATAATAACTGCATAATATGGGTAATAATGCATGCTATATTGATGATAATGAAAGTAGTAGGTACATTTATTAGAGTTCTAGCGATAATAACTGCATTATATGGGTAATAATGGGTGTTATATTGATAATATCGGGAGTAATAAGTATAATTATTACAGTTCTAGCGATAATACTAGTAAAATATGGCTAAGAGTGCCTGTTATATTGATAATAATAAAAGTAATAAGTATATTTATTATACTTCTGTCGATAATAACTGCATTATATGCGTAATAATGCATGTTATATTGATAATAGCGGGAGTAATAAGTATAATTATTACAGTTCTAGCGATAATACTAGTAAAATATGCCTAAGAGTGTCTGTTACATTGATAATAATAATAGTAATAAGTATATTTATTATATTTCTGTCGATAGTACCTGCATTATATGGGTACTAGTGCAAGTTATTTTGATAATAAACCGGGAGTAATAAGTATAATTATTATAGTTCTAGCGATAAGAATAGTAAAATATGGCTAATAGTACATGTTATACTGATAATAATAAAAGTAATAAGTATATTTATTATACTTCTGTCGATAATAACTGCATTATATGGGTAATAATGCATGTTATATTGATAATAATATAAGTAATAAGTATAATTATTACAGTTCTAGCGATAATAACTCCATTATATGGGTAATAATGCATGTTATATTGATAATAATATACGTAATAAGTATAATTATTACAGTTCTAGCGATAATAACTGCATTATATGGGTAATAATGCATGTTATATTGATAATAATATAAGTAATAAGTATAATTATTACAGTTCTAGCGATAATAACTGCACAATATGGGTAATAATGCATGTTATATTGATGATAATGAAAGTAGTAAGTATATTTGTTACAGTTCTAGCGATAATAACTGCATTATATGGGTAATAAAGCATGTTATATTGATAATAATATAAGTAATAAGTATAATTATTACAGTTCTAGCGATAATAATACTAAAATATGGCTATTAGTGCCTGTTATATTGATAATCATAAAAGTAATAAGTATATTTATTATACTTCTGTCGATAATAACTGCATTATATGGGTAATAATGCATGTTATATTGATAATAATATACGTAATAAGTATAATTATTACAGTTCTAGCGATAATAACTCCATTATATGGGTAATAATGCATGTTATATTGATAATAATATAAGTAATAAGTATAATTATTACTGTTCTAGCGATAATAACTGCATAATATGGGCAATAATGCATGTTATATTGATGATAATGAAAGTAGTAAGTATATTTATTAGAGTTCTAGAGATAATAACTCCACTATATGGGTAATAATGCATGTTATATTGATAATAATATAAGTAATAAGTATAATTATTACAGTTCTAGCGATAATAACTGCATTATACGGGTAATAATGCATGTTATATTGATAATAATAAAAGTAATAAGTATATTTATTATAGTTCTATCGATAATAACTGCATAATATGGGTAATAATGCATGTTATATTGATGATAATAAAAGTAATAAGTATATTTATTATAGTTCTATCGATAATAACTGCATAATATGGGTAATAATGCATGTTATATTGATGATAATGAAAGTAGTAAGTATATTTATTAGAGTTCTAGAGATAATAACTCCACTATATGGGTAATAATGCATGTTATATTGATAATAATATAAGTAATAAGTATAATTATTACAGTTCTAGCGATAATACTAGTAAAATATGGCTACGAGTGCCTGTTATATTGACAATAATAAAAGTAATAAGTATATTTATTGTACTTCTGTCGATAGTACCTGCATTATATGGGTACTAGTGCATGTTGTATTGATAATATCGGGAGTAATAAGTATAATTATTATAGTTCTAGCGATAATAATAGTAAAATATGGCAAATAGTGCATGTTATATTGATAATAATAAAAGTAATAAGTACATTTATTAGAGTTCTAGCGATAATAACTGCATTATATGGGTAATAATGGGTGTTATATTGATAATATCGGGAGTAATAAGTATAATTATTACAGTTCTAGCGATAATACTAGTAAAATATGGCTAAGAGTGCCTGCTATATTGATAATAATAAAAGTAATAAGTATATTTATTATACTTCTGTCGATAATAACTGCATTATATGCGTAATAATGCATGTTATATTGATAATATCGGGAGTAATAAGTATAATTATTACAGTTCTAGCGATAATACTAGTAAAATATGCCTAAGAGTGTCTGTTACATTGATAATAATAATAGTAATAAGTATATTTATTATATTTCTGTCGATAGTACCTGCATTATATGGGTACTAGTGCAAGTTATTTTGATAATAAACCGGGAGTAATAAGTATAATTATTATAGTTCTAGCGATAAGAATAGTAAAATATGGCTAATAGTACATGTTATACTGATAATAATAAAAGTAATAAGTATATTTATTATACTTCTGTCGATAATAACTGCATTATATGGGTAATAATGCATGTTATATTGATAATAATATAAGTAATAAGTATAATTATTACAGTTCTAGCGATAATAACTCCATTATATGGGTAATAATGCATGTTATATTGATAATAATATACGTAATAAGTATAATTATTACAGTTCTAGCGATAATAACTGCATTATATGGGTAATAATGCATGTTATATTGATAATAATATAAGTAATAAGTATAATTATTACAGTTCTAGCGATAATAACTGCATTATATGGGTAATAATGCATGTTATATTGATAATAATATAAGTAATAAGTATAATTGTTACAGTTCTAGCGATAATAACTCCATTATATGGGTAATAATGCATGTTATATTGATAATAATATAAGTAATAAGTATAATTATTACAGTTCTAGCGATAATAACTGCATTATATGGGTAATAATGCACGTTATATTGCTAATAATATAAGTAATAAGTATAATTATTACAGTTCTAGCGATAATAACTGCATTATACGGGTAATAATGCATGTTATATTGATAATAATAAAAGTAATAAGTATATTTATTATAGTTCTATCGATAATAACTGCACAATATGGGTAATAGTGCATGTTATATTGATGATAATGAAAGTAGTAAGTATATTTGTTACAGTTCTTGCGATAATAACTGCATTATATGAGTAATAATGCATGTTATATTGATAATATCGGGAGTAATAAGTATAATTATTACAGTTCTAGCGATAATAATAGTAAAATATGGCTATTAGTGCCTGTTATATTGATAATAATAAAAGTAATAAGTATATTTATTATACTTCTGTCGATAATAACTGCATTATATGGGTAATAATGCATGTTATATTGATAATAATATAAGTAATAAGTATAATTACTACAGTTCTAGCGATAATAACTCCATTATATGGGTAATAATGCATGTTATATTGATAATAATATAAGTAATAAGTATAATTATTACAGTTCTAGCGATAATAACTGCACAATATGGGTAATAATGCATGTTATATTGATGATAATGAAAGTAGTAAGTATATTTGTTGCAGTTCTAGCGATAATAACTGCATTATATGAGTAATAATGCATGTTATATTGATAATATCGGGAGTAATAAGTATAATTATTACAGTTCTAGCGATAATAACTCCATTATATGGGTAATAATGCGTGTTATATCGATGATAATAAAAGTAATACCTATATTTATTATAGTTCTAGCGATAATAACTGCATTATATGGGTAATAATGCATGTTATATTGATGATAATGAAAGTAGTAAGTATATTTATTAGAGTTCTAGCGATAATAACTGCATTATATGGGTAATAATGGATGTTATATTGATAATATCGGGAGTAATAAGTATAATTATTACAGTTCTAGCGATAATACTAGTAAAATATGGCTAAGAGTGTCTGTTATATTGATAATAATAATAGTAATAAGTATATTTATTATACTTGTGTCGATAATACCTGCATTATATGGGTACTAATGCATGTTATATTGATAATATCGGGAGTAATAAGTATAATTATTATACTTCTAGCGATAAGAATAGTAAAATATGGCTAATAGTACATGTTATACTGATAATAATAAAAGTAATAAGTATATTTATTATACTTCTGTCGATAATAACTGCATTATATGGGTAATAATGCATGTTATATTGATAATAATATAAGTAATAAGTATAATTATTACAGTTCTAGCGATAATAACTCCATTATATGGGTAATAATGCATGTTATATTGATAATAATATACGTAATAAGTATAATTATTACAGTTCTAGCGATAATAACTGCATTATATGGGTAATAATGCATGTTATATTGATAATAATATAAGTAATAAGTATAATTATTACAGTTCTAGCGATAATAACTGCATTATATGGGTAATAATGCATGTTATATTGATAATAATATAAGTAATAAGTATAATTATTACGGTTCTAGCGATAATAACTGCACAATATGGGTAATAATGCATGTTATATTGATGATAATGAAAGTAGTAAGTATATTTGTTACAGTTCTAGCGATAATAACTGCATTATATGGGTAATAAAGCATGTTATATTGATAATAATATAAGTAATAAGTATAATTATTACAGTTCTAGCGATAATAATACTAATATATGGCTATTAGTGCCTGTTATATTGATAATCATAAAAGTAATAAGTATATTTATTATACTTCTGTCGATAATAACTGCATTATATGGGTAATAATGCATGTTAAATTGATAATAATATACGTAATAAGTATAATTATTACAGTTCTAGCGATAATAACTCCATTATATGGGTAATAATGCATGTTATATTGATAATAATATAAGTAATAAGTATAATTATTACTGTTCTAGCGATAATAACTGCATAATATGGGCAATAATGCATGTTATATTGATGATAATGAAAGTAGTAAGTATATTTATTACAGTTCTAGCGATGATAACTGCATTATTTGCGTAATAATGCATGTTATATTGATAATATCGGGAGTAATAAGTATAATTACTATAGTTCTAGCGATAATAATAGTAAAATATGGCTAATAGTGCATGTTATATTGATAATAATAATAGTAATAACTATATTTATTACAGTTCTATCGATAATAACTGCATTATATGGGTAATAATGCATGTTATATTGATAATAATATAAGTAATAAGTATAATTATTACAGTTCTAGCGATAATAACTGCATTATATGGGTAATAATGCACGTTATATTGCTAATAATGTAAGTAATAAGTATAATTATTACAGTTCTAGCGATAATAACTCCATTATATGGGTAATAATGCATGTTATATTGATAATAATATACGTAATAAGTATAATTATTACAGTTCTAGCGATAATAACTGCATTATATGGGTAATAATGCATGTTATATTGATAATAATATAAGTAATAAGTATAATTATTACAGTTCTAGCGATAATAACTGCATTATATGGGTAATAATGCATGTTATATTGATAATAATATAAGTAATAAGTATAATTATTACAGTTCTAGCGATAATAACTGCACAATATGGGTAATAATGCATGTTATATTGATGATAATGAAAGTAGTAAGTATATTTGTTACAGTTCTAGCGATAATAACTGCATTATATGGGTAATAAAGCATGTTATATTGATAATAATATAAGTAATAAGTATAATTATTACAGTTCTAGCGATAATAATACTAAAATATGGCTATTAGTGCCTGTTATATTGATAATCATAAAAGTAATAAGTATATTTATTATACTTCTGTCGATAATAACTGCATTATATGGGTAATAATGCATGTTATATTGATAATAATATACGTAATAAGTATAATTATTACAGTTCTAGCGATAATAACTCCATTATATGGGTAATAATGCATGTTATATTGATAATAATATAAGTAATAAGTATAATTATTACTGTTCTAGCGATAATAACTGCATAATATGGGCAATAATGCATGTTATATTGATGATAATGAAAGTAGTAAGTATATTTATTACAGTTCTAGCGATAATAACTGCATTATTTGCGTAATAATGCATGTTATATTGATAATATCGGGAGTAATAAGTATAATTACTATAGTTCTAGCGATAATAATAGTAAAATATGGCTAATAGTGCATGTTATATTGATAATAATAATAGTAATAACTATATTTATTACAGTTCTATCGATAATAACTGCATTATATGGGTAATAATGCATGTTATATTGATAATAATATAAGTAATAAGTATAATTATTACAGTTCTAGCGATAATAACTGCATTATATGGGTAATAATGCACGTTATATTGCTAATAATATAAGTAATAAGTATAATTATCACAGTTCTAGCGATAATAACTGCATAATATGGGTAATAATGCATGTTATATTGATGATAATAAAAGTAGTAAGTATATTTATTATAGTTCTATCGATAATAACTGCATAATATGGGTAATAATGCATGTTATATTGATGATAATGAAAGTAGTAAGTATATTTATTAGAGTTCTAGAGATAATAACTGCACTATATGGGTAATAATGCATGTTATATTGATAGTAATATAAGTAATAGGTATAATTATTACAGTTCTAGCGATAATAACTGCATTATACGGGTAATAATGCATGTTATATTGATAATAATAAAAGTAATAAGTATATTTATTATAGTTCTATCGATAATAACTGCACAATATGGGTAATAGTGCATGTTATATTGATGATAATGAAAGTAGTAAGTATATTTGTTACAGTTCTTGCGATAATAACTGCATTATATGAGTAATAATGCATGTTATATTGATAATATCGGGAGTAATAAGTATAATTATTACAGTTCTAGCGATAATAATAGTAAAATATGGCTATTAGTGCCTGTTATATTGATAATAATAAAAGTAATAAGTATATTTATTATACTTCTGTCGATAATAACTGCATTATATGGGTAATAATGCATGTTATATTGATAATAATATAAGTAATAAGTATAATTACTACAGTTCTAGCGATAATATCTCCATTATATGGGTAATAATGCATGTTATATTGATAATAATATAAGTAATAAGTATAATTATTACAGTTCTAGCGATAATAACTGCACAATATGGGTAATAATGCATGTTATATTGATGATAATGAAAGTAGTAAGTATATTTGTTACAGTTCTTGCGATAATAACTGCATTATATGAGTAATAATGCATGTTATATTGATAATATCGGGAGTAATAAGTATAATTATTACAGTTCTAGCGATAATAATAGTAAAATATGGCTATTAGTGCCTGTTATATTGATAATAATAAAAGTAATAAGTATATTTATTATACTTCTGTCGATAATAACTGCATTATATGGGTAATAATGCATGTAATATTGATAATAATATTAGTAATAAGTATAATTACTACAGTTCTAGCGATAATAACTCCATTATATGGGTAATAATGCATGTTATATTGATAATAATATAAGTAATAAGTATAATTATTACAGTTCTAGCGATAATAACTGCACAATATGGGTAATAATGCATGTTATATTGATGATAATGAAAGTAGTAAGTATATTTGTTACAGTTCTAGCGATAATAACTGCATTATATGGGTAATAAAGCATGTTATATTGATAATAATATAAGTAATAAGTATAATTATTACAGTTCTAGCGATAATAATACTAAAATATGGCTATTAGTGCCTGTTATATTGATAATCATAAAAGTAATAAGTATATTTATTATACTTCTGTCGATAATAACTGCGTTATATGGGTAATAATGCATGTTATATTGATAATAATATACGTAATAAGTATAATTATTACAGTTCTAGCGATAATAACTCCATTATATGGGTAATAATGCATGTTATATTTATAATAATATAAGTAATAAGTATAATTATTACTGTTCTAGCGATAATAACTGCATTATATGGGTAATAATGCACGTTATACAGCTAATAATATAAGTAATAAGTATATTTATTATAGTTCTATCGATAATAACTGCATAATATGGGCAATAATGCATGTTATATTGATGATAATGAAAGTAGTAAGTATATTTATTAGAGTTCTAGAGATAATAACTCCACTATATGGGTAATAATGCATGTTATATTGATAATAATATAAGTAATAAGTATAATTATTACAGTTCTAGCGATAATAACTGCATTATACGGGTAATAATGCATGTTATATTGATAATAATAAAAGTAATAAGTATATTTATTATAGTTCTATCGATAATAACTGCATAATATGGGTAATAATGCATGTTATATTGATGATAATAAAAGTAATAAGTATATTTATTATAGTTCTATCGATAATAACTGCATAATATGGGTAATAATGCATGTTATATTGATGATAATGAAAGTAGTAAGTATATTTATTAGAGTTCTAGCGATAATAACTGCATTATATGGGTAATAATGCATGTTATATTGATGATAATAAAAGTAATACGTATATTTATTATAGTTCCAGCTATAATAACTGCATAATATGGGAAATAATGCCTGTTATATTGATAATAATATAAGTAATAAGTATAATTATTACGGTTCTAGCGATAATAACTGCATTATATGGGTAATAATGCACGTTATATTGCTAATAATATAAGTAACAAGTATAATTATTACAGTTCTAGCGATAATAACTGCATTATATGGGTAATAATGCATGTTATATTGATAATATCGGGAGTAATAAGTATAATTATTATAGTTCTAGCGATAATAATAGTAATATATGGCAAATAGTGCATGTTATATTGATAATAATAAAAGTAATAAGTATATTTATTACAGTTCTACCGATAATAACTGCATAATGTGGGTAACAATGCATGTTATATTGATGATAATAAAAGTAATAAGTATATTTATTATAGTTTTATCGATAATAACTGCATAATATGGGTAATAATGCATCTTATATTGATGATAATGAAAGTAGTAAGTATATTTATTAGAGTTCTAGCTATAATAACTGCATTATATGGGTAATAATGCATGTTATATTGATAATAATATAAGTAATAAGTATAATTATTACAGTTCTATCGATAATAACTGCACAATATGGGTAATAATGCATGTTATATTGATGATAATGAAAGTAGTAAGTATATTTGTTGCAGTTCTAGCGATAATAACTGCATTATATGCGTAATAATGCATGTTATATTGATAATATCGGGAGTAATAAGTATAATTATTACAGTTCTAGCGATAATAACTGCATTATATGGGTAATAATGCATGTTATATTGATAATATTGGGAGTAATAAGTATATTTATTATAGTTCTAGCGATAATAACTGCATAATATGGGTAATAATGCATGTTATATTGATAATAATATAAGTAATAAGTATAATTATTACAGTTTAGCGATAATAACTGCATTATATGGGTAATAATGCACGTTATATTGCTAATAATATAAGTAACAAGTATAATTATTACAGTTCCAGCGATAATAACTGCATTATATGGGTAATAATGCATGTTATATTGATAATAATATAAGTAATAAGTATAATTATTACAGTTCTAGCGATAATAACTCCGTTATATGGGTAATAATGCATGTTATATTGATAATAATATAAGTAATAGGTATAATTATTACAGTTCTAGCGATAATAACTGCATGATATGGGTAATAATGCACGTTATATTGCTAATAATATAAGTAATAAGTATAATTATTACAGTTCTAGCGATAATAACTGCATTATACGGGTAATAATGCATGTTATATTGATAATAATAAAAGTAATAAGTATATTTATTATAGTTCTATCGATAATAACTGCACAATATGGGTAATAGTGCATGTTATATTGATGATAATGAAAGTAGTAAGTATATTTGTTACAGTTCTTGCGATAATAACTGCATTATATGAGTAATAATGCATGTTATATTGATAATATCGGGAGTAATAAGTATAATTATTACAGTTCTAGCGATAATAATAGTAAAATATGGCTCTTAGTGCCTGTTATATTGATAATAATAAAAGTAATAAGTATATTTATTATACTTCTGTCGATAATAACTGCATTATATGGGTAATAATGCATGTAATATTGATAATAATATTAGTAATAAGTATAATTACAACAGTTCTAGCGATAATAACTCCATTATATGGGTAATAATGCATGTTATATTGATAATAATATAAGTAATAAGTATAATTATTACAGTTCTAGCGATAATAACTGCACAATATGGGTAATAATGCATGTTATATTGATGATAATGAAAGTAGTAAGTATATTTGTTACAGTTCTAGCGATAATAACTGCATTATATGAGTAATAATGCATGTTATATTGATAATATCGGGAGTAATAAGTATAATTATTACAGTTCTAGCGATAATACTAGTAAAATATGGCTAAGAGTGTCTGTTATATTGATAATAATAATAGTAATAAGTATATTTATTATACTTGTGTCGATAATACCTGCATTATATGGGTACTAATGCATGTTATATTGATAATATCGGGAGTAATAAGTATAATTATTATACTTCTAGCGATAAGAATAGTAAAATATGGCTCATAGTACATGTTATACTGATAATAATAAAAGTAATAAGTATATTTATTATACTTCTGTCGATAATAACTGCATTATATGGGTAATAATGCATGTTATATTGATAATAATATAAGTAATAAGTATAATTATTACAGTTCTAGCGATAATAACTCCATTATATGGGTAATAATGCATGTTATATTGATAATAATATACGTAATAAGTATAATTATTACAGTTCTAGCGATAATAACTGCATTATATGGGTAATAATGCATGTTATATTGATGATAATGAAAGTAGTAAGTATATTTGTTACAGTTCTAGCGATAATAATACTAAAATATGGCTATTAGTGCCTGTTATATTGATAATCATAAAAGTAATAAGTATATTTACTATACTTCTGTCGATAATAACTGCATTATATGGGTAATAATGCATGTTATATTGATAATAATATACGTAATAAGTATAATTATTACCGTTCTAGCGATAATAACTGCATAATATGGGCAATAATGCATGTTATATTGATGATAATGAAAGTAGTAAGTATATTTATTACAGTTCTAGCGATAATAACTGCATTATTTGCGTAATAATGCATGTTATATTGATAATATCGGGAGTAATAAGTATAATTACTATAGTTCTAGCGATAATAATAGTAAAATATGGCTAATAGTGCATGTTATATTGATAATAATAATAGTAATAACTATATTTATTACAGTTCTATCGATAATAACTGCATTATAAGGGTAATAATGCATGTTATATTGATAATAATATAAGTAATAAGTATAATTATTACAGTTCTAGCGATAATAACTGCATTATATGGGTAATAATGCACGTTATATTGCTAATAATATAAGTAATAAGTATAATTATCACCGTTCTAGCGATAATAACTGCATTATATGGGTAATAATGCATGTTATATTGATAATATTGGGAGTAATAAGTATATTTATTATAGTTCTAGCGATAATAACTGCATAATATGGGTAGTAATGCATGTTATATTGATGATAATAAAAGTAATAAGTATATTTATTATAGTTCTATCGATAATAACTGCATAATATGGGTAATAATGCATGTTATATTGATGATAATGAAAGTAGTAAGTATATTTATTAGAGTTCTAGAGATAATAACTCCACTATATGGGTAATAATGCATGTTATATTGATAATAATATAAGTAATAAGTATAATTATTACAGTTCTAGCGATAATAACTGCATTATACGGGTAATAATGCATGTTATATTGATAATAATAAAAGTAATAAGTATATTTATTATAGTTCTATCGATAATAACTGCATAATATGGGTAATAATGCATGTTATATTGATGATAATAAAAGTAATAAGTAAATTTATTATAGTTCTATCGATAATAACTGCATAATATGGGTAATAATGCATGTTATATTGATGATAATGAAAGTAGTAAGTATATTTATTAGAGTTCTAGAGATAATAACTCCACTATATGGGTAATAATGCATGTTATATTGATAATAATATAAGTAATAAGTATAACTATTACAGTTCTAGCGATAATAACTGCATTATACGGGTAATAATGCATGTTATATTGATAATAATATAAGTAATAAGTATATTTATTATAGTTCTATCGATAATAACTGCATTATATGGGTAATAATGCATGTTATATTGATGATAAAGAAGTAATAAGTATATTTATTATACTTCTGTCGATAATAACTGCATTATATGGGTAATAATGCATGTTATATTGATAATAATATAAGTGATAAGTATAATTACTACAGTTCTAGCATTAACAACTCCATTATATGGGTAATAATGCATGTTATATTGATAATAATATAAGTAATAAGTATAATTATTACAGTTCTAGAGATAATAACTCCACTATATGGGTAATAATGCATGTTATATTGATAATAATATAAGTAATAAGTATAATTATTACAGTTCTAGCGATAATAACTGCATTATATGGGTAATAATGCACGTTATATAGCTAATAATATAAGTAATAAGTATAATTATTACAGTTCTAGCGATAATAACTGCATTATACGGGTAATAATGCATGTTATATTGATAAAAATAAAAGTAATAAGTATATTTATTATAGTTCTATCGGTAATAACTGCACAATATGGGTAATAATGCATGTTATATTGATGATAATGAAAGTAGTAAGTATATTTATTAGAGTTCTAGAGATAATAACTCCACTATATGGGTAATAATGCATGTTATATTGATAATAATATAAGTAATAAGTATAACTATTACAGTTCTAGCGATTATAACTGCATTATACGGGTAAAAATGCATGTTATATTGATAATAATAAAAGTAATAAGTATATTTATTATAGTTCTATCGATAATAACTGCATAATATGGGTAATAATGCATGTTATATTGATGATAATAAAAGTAATAAGTATATTTATTATAGTTCTATCGATAATAACTGCATAATATGGGTAATAATGCATGTTATATTGATGATAATGAAAGTAATAAGTATATTTATTATACTTCTGTCGATAATAACTGCATTATATGCGTAATAATGCATGTTATATAGATAATATCGGGAGTAATAAGTATAATGATTACAGTTCTAGCGATAATACTAGTAAAATATGCCTAAGAGTGTCTGTTATATCGATAATAATAATAGTAATAAGTATATTTATTATACTTCTGTCGATAGTACCTGCATTATATGGGTACTAGTGCATGTTATATTGATAATATCGGGAGTAATAAGTATAATTATTATAGTTCTAGCGATAAGAATAGTAAAATATGGCTAATAGTACATGTTATACTGATAATAATAAAGGTAATAAGTATATTTATTATACTTCTGTCGATAATAACTGCATTATATGGGTAATAATGCATGTTATATTGATAATAATATAAGTAATAAGTATAATTATTACAGTTCTAGCGATAATAACTCCATTATATGGGTAATAAAGCATGTTATATTGATAATAGTATAAGTAATAAGTATAATTATTACAGTTCTAGCGATAATAATACTAAAATATGGCTATTAGTGCCTGTTATATTGATAATAATAAAAGTAATAAGTATATTTATTATACTTCTGTCGATAATAACTGCATTATATGGGTAATAATGCATGTTATATTGATAATAATATAAGTAATAGGTATAATTATTACAGTTCTGGCGATAATAACTCCATTATATGGGTAATAATGCATGTTATATTGATAATAATATAAGTAATAAGTAGAATTATTACAGTTCTAGCGATAATAACTGCATTATATGCGTAATAATGCATGTTATATTGATAATATCGGGAGTAATAAGTATAATTATTACAGTTCTAGCGATAATACTAGTAAAATATGGCTAAGAGTGTCTGTTATGTTGATAATAATAAAAGTAATAAGTACATTTATTATACTTCTGTCGATAATAACTGCATTATATGGGTACTAATGCATGTTATATTGATAATATCGGGAGCAATAAGTATAATTATTACAGTTCTAGCGATAATAACCGCATTATATGGGTAATAATGCACGTTATATTGCTAATAATATAAGTAATAAGTATAATTATTACAGTTCTAGCGATAATAACTGCATTATATGGGTAATAATGCATGTTGTATTGATAATAATATAAGTAATAAGTATAATTATTACAGTTCTAGCGATAATAACTGCATTATATGGGTAATAATGCACGTTATATTGCTAATAATATAAGTAACAAGTATAATTATTACAGTTCTAGCGATAATAACTGCATTATATGGGTAATAATGCATGTTATATTGATGATATCGGGAGTAATAAGTATAATTATTATAGTTCTAGCGATAATAATAGTAAAATATGGCAAATAGTGCATGTTATATTGATAATAATAAAAGTAATAAGTATATTTATTATACTTCTGTCGATAATAACTGCATTATATGGGTAATAATGCATGTTATGTTGATAATAGTATAAGTAATAAGTATAATTATTACAGTTCTAGCGATAATAACTCCATTATATGGGTAAAAATGCATGTTATATTGATAATAATAAAAGTAATAAGTATATTTATTATAGTTCTATCGATAATAACTGCATAATATGGGTAATAATGCATGTTATATTGATGATAATGAAAGTAATAAGTATATTTATTATACTTCTGTCGATAATAACTGCATTATATGCGTAATAATGCATGTTATATTGATAATATCGGGAGTAATAAGTATAATTATTACAGTTCTAGCGATAATACTAGTAAAATATGCCTAAGAGTGTCTGTTATATCGATAATAATAATAGTAATAAGTATATTTATTATACTTCTGTCGATAGTACCTGCATTATATGGGTACTAGTGCATGTTATATTGATAATATCGGGAGTAATAAGTATAATTATTATAGTTCTAGCGATAAGAATAGTAAAATATGGCTAATAGTACATGTTATACTGATAATAATAAAGGTAATAAGTATATTTATTATACTTCTGTCGATAATAACTGCATTATATGGGTAATAATGCATGTTATATTGATAATAATATAAGTAATAAGTATAATTATTACAGTTCTAGCGATAATAACTCCATTATATGGGTAATAAAGCATGTTATATTGATAATAGTATAAGTAATAAGTATAATTATTACAGTTCTAGCGATAATAATACTAAAATATGGCTATTAGTGCCTGTTATATTGATAATAATAAAAGTAATAAGTATATTTATTATACTTCTGTCGATAATAACTGCATTATATGGGTAATAATGCATGTTATATTGATAATAATATAAGTAATAAGTATAATTATTACAGTTCTAGCGATAATAACTCCATTATATGGGTAATAATGCATGTTATATTGATAATAATATAAGTAATAAGTATAATTATTACAGTTCTAGCGATAATAACTGCATTATATGGGTAATAATGCACGTTATATAGCTAATAATATAAGTAATAAGTATAATTATTACAGTTCTAGCGATAATAACTGCATTACACGGGTAATAATGCATGTTATATTGATAAAAATAAAAGTAATAAGTATATTTATTATAGTTCTATCGGTAATAACTGCGCAATATGGTTAATAATGCATGTTATATTGATGATAATGAAAGTAGTAAGTATATTTGTTACAGTTCCAGCGATAATAACTGCATAGTATAGGTAATAATGCATGTTATATTGATGATAATGAAAGTAGTAAGTATATTTATTAGAGTTCTAGCAATAATAACTGCATTATATGGGTAATAATGGATGTTATATTGATAATATCGGGAGTAATAAGTATTATTATTACAGTTCTAGCGATAATACTAGTAAAATATCGCTATTAGTTCCTGTTATATTGATAATAATAAAAGTAATAAGTATATTTATTATACTTCTGTCGATAATAACTGCATTATATGGGTAATAATGCATGTTATATTGATAATAATATAAGTAATAAGTATAATTATTACAGTTCTAGCGATAATAACTGCATTATATGGGTAATAATGCATGTTATATTGATAATATGGGGAGTATTAAGTATAATTATTATAGTTCTAGCGATAATAATAGTAAAATATGGCAAATAGTGCATGTTATATTGATAATAATAAAAGTAATAAGTATATTTATTACAGTTCTATCGATAATAACTGCATAATATGGGTAACAATGCATGTTATATTGATGATAATAAAAGTAATAAGTATATTTATTATAGTTCTATCGATAATAACCGCATAATATGGGTAATAGTGCATGTTATATTGATGATAATGAAAGTAGTAAGTATATTTATTAGAGTTCTAGCGATAATAACTGCATTATATGGGTAATAATGCATGTTATATTGATGATAATAAAAGCAATACGTATATTTATTATAGTTCCAGCTATAATAACTGCATAATATGGGAAATAATGCATGTTATATTGATAATAATATAAGTAATAAGTATAATTATTACGGTTCTAGCGATAATAACTGCATTATATGGGTAATAATGCACGTTATATTGCTAATAATATAAGTAACAAGTATAATTATTACAGTTCTAGCGATAATAACTGCATTATATGGGTAATAATGCATGTTATATTGATAATATCGGGAGTAATAAGTATAATTATTATAGTTCTAGCGATAATAATAGTAATATATGGCAAATAGTGCATGTTATATTGATAATAATAAAAGTAATAAGTATATTTATTACAGTTCTACCGATAATAACTGCATAATGTGGGTAACAATGCATGTTATATTGATGATAATAAAAGTAATAAGTATAATTATTACAGTTCCAGCGATAATAACTGCATTATATGGGTAATAATGCATGTTATATTGATAATATCGGGAGTAATAAGTATAATTATTATAGTTCTAGCGATAATAACTGCATAATGTGGGTAATAATGCATGTTATATTGATAAAAATATAAGTAATAAGTAGAATTATTACAGTTCTAGCGATAATAACTGCATTATATGAGTAATAATGCATGTTATATTGATAATATCGGGAGTAATAAGTATAATCATTACAGTTCTAGCGATAATGATAGTAAAATATGGCTATTAGTGCCTGTTATATTGATAATAATAAAAGTAATAAGTACATTTATTATACTTCTGTCGATAATAACTGCATTATATGGGTAATAATGCATGTTATATTGATAATAATATAAGTAATAAGTATATTTATTATACTTCTGTCGATAATAACTGCATTATATGGGTAATAATGCAAGTTATATTGATAATAATAAAAGTAATAAGTATAT